>JAPZDV010000024.1:13739712-13754305 GCA_029814665.1 Acanthurus lineatus | reverse complement strand
ATATAGTCGAATTAGAATTTTCTCCTGATGTGATCGCATAGGAGGTTCAAATTAAGGAGGGGATTAAGTGTTCCTCAAGCTTTGCTGAGGAACACTTAATCCCTGTTTCAGCTCTCCTCTTCAAGAATGCTTCTGTTTCTGTAAATTTGTCTATGCTGAAAGGGTGAAACACAAACTCAAGAAAGCCAGGCGATCAGTTTCTTTAAATTGTTATGTTTTGAAATTCAGTAATAATTACAAAGAACAGACAGACTCTTCCCTAACAAGACCATTATCCCCGTCATTAACAAGGAGTTTCGTCAAAAACAGTCTGAGACCCTCTGATGACTCGAATCATCATTATAAGTTTTACGTCAAGAATAATCTCTTTGCGCTCTCTTTTTCTTTGACCTTTCTTTTTCTTTGCAATACTTACATTCTCACATGTTTGTGTCAACTGACTTAAAATGATTCTTTAGGGTGTATTTTTGTGAAGTTGAATAAAAGTTAAAAAAAAATGTCTGCAGGCTCAAACGCTGTCCTGGGGCCTCATTTTTAAAACAGTCTAACAATCAATTTTTTTCTGAAGTATGCTTTAAGCAGAAAAACACAAAAAAAGATGTTTTAAAAATCTTACTTTGATGTAAAAAGGAAACTTATCACTGTAAAAAGTCTAAACTTGACATAAATGTTGTTCCTGCAGGTTATGTTGGGGTATTATAGTTTGGGTCCAAGTAGACTTTGCATGAGCTTTGTAGACAATTTATTAAGAACTATCAATTAAATGTGTGTGAAATTAACAGTGGACTACTGCAGGTTCTTCTTTTTACCCCTTGTAGTTCAAGTTCAGACCTTTTCTTTTTAATCAGCCACAATTCCGTCCTTCTTCTCCACCTCAATCACTGCAGCAGTGGCACACTTTCATGCTGTGTGTTTGGCTTTATCTGTAAACCTGCTGTTAACTCCAGTGAGTAATATGTGTCGCCTGGCTTCAGTCTCCTCTGTAAATGCCTGTTATCTTGTCTTCTAAAATGTTTTTCTCTTTTGGTCATTGATTAAACCCTCTTTTGTGCTGATATTGTGTTTGGGGCAAAAGCTAAACATGTTCTGTCAACTTAAGTTGATAGGACATCAAGAAACTGCTTAAGTCTGTTATTTTTTTATGAATCATCACAACATTAGAAATTATCCCAAGAATTAAGCTAAAGTATAAATCCAAAAACCTTTTTTATGAGTAAGACACCGGAGGCGGTGCAGTCCAGTCTCAAAGCAGCACCAGAACTGGATGAATAAATGTCCTGTCAGGTCAAAGCCTGTATAATAAACAGTGGACTGAGCTGCCTCCCACTGGTTTGTCAACAGCCGTCTTGAAGCCTTGAATTTGGCATTTTAGTTCTTATTTTTTATGGAGCCAGAACTGACCATATTTTGACATGAGGATGAAACTGCATTTCTATTTTAATTAAACCTGACTGAAATCCCGAGGACACAGCAAGGTGGCAACTTGTCTGTTACGATGTGGCCCTGACCTGAATTATATTTTGATTTATTGACTTTTTTCACTCTAAATGGGACCATAACTTACAAAATGAACATCATGTTGTATTGAAGAAAACTGGAAACAAGGGATTGAGAACATAACTCATTAGGACTGTGTTTACCGAGGTAATAAATCAGTTGAGATGTTTTTTTTAATTTTATTTTAATAGTTTTTTTTATTATTATTAGTTTAGCAATCAAACTGTTTGCAACCAGATGAATGGCATGGATGGGACATAAAAGCAGGACCTAGCATGACTAACATGCTAACAACAGCAACAAATTGTAAATTACACAGCGTTATAATCTTGACTGTTGTAATCTAATGTCATACCACAGCCGAGCAGCATCGTTCTGCCTTCACTGCTCCTTGTAGTATTTTGCCATGCAGTTATGTAACAAATTGCAAAAAACATGTGCTTTCAAGCTCAGAGGTTCCTAGTTTTTCAACTAGATATAAATGGGCTGCACCTTTTGTAGGAGGAAGAACATCATCAGCAGGTGAAGATGGGACAGCAACAGTGACTAATTAAATGTTCATCTCCATCCTTTTTGGAGGCAGTAAAGGTTTTCCAGATTGACCTGGAAAATAATGAAAGAAAGGACAGTTTCTTATAGGGACAGATTTTGTTTCTGTAAGATGAGTCCTTAAATATAATTAAATACATTTTTTGGTTATTGTATATAACTATAAATGGTTTGCAGATGGACTATACACATCATTCCTGCTGAAGAATGTCCTGCCGCCCAGGACAGATATCATTCACATATCATTCACATATCTTTTCCATCTCTTTTCAAACTCCCCTGTTACCCCGTCATAATGTCCTGGGAGCTCATCCTGACCCAGAGAGTTTCAACACGCAGCAAAGGTGCTCTGTTGCATGCTAATCTAGCCATTTCCAGGTTTTCAGTAGCTTGGCACAGGGCATAATAGGCCTCCCACTCAAAGTCAATACCCACTGCTTCCTCCTGCCATGCTGTGCTCTGAATCTGCACCGGTGCATTCACCCAGTGGTGTCTTCACAGTAGAGTGACTCATGCTCGGTCCCCTCATGGCCTGAGAGCTTTTTCCACCTACTCCTTATCAGTTATTTGATTCACTGACCTATTCACTCTTTTTGTCTGAGCGTCCATTATCTGATTTGCCTAATCCTCTCTTATCCATTTTCCTCTCACAGATGAAAAAGGCCATTTTTCGGTCTTTCATTTGCTGCTGCGGCATTGCTGTGACTTGGACTTTGTAAGCTTTGATATCTCCAGGAGCCATTCAAGAGTTTTCTTTTTGGCTGTTTAAAATATGTTTTGGTTGTTTTTTTAAAGTAAAATTTTTGCCTAATCCTTAAAGTGAGCACAGCACATGTGGTGGGCTCGTAGATGGCAGGAGGTCTAAAAGAAGTTCCAGAGTTGCAGCTTTGACTGCCGTTTTAACGAAAAATACTTCTTTTCCAATGAATATTTGAGTTCATATTCCCATGTAACTTCTCTTTTTCCTGTTTTTCAACATTATTGATCAACATGTGTACATGCCAATATATATGATTCATATTTGTTCTCCAAATCCTCTCTGATCTGTCGACTGGCCTTGCAACATCCCAGTGTCTCTCATTTGTCCTCCTACACCACAGTTTTTTATTTTAGCTTTTTATTTTTTTACCTTAGTCTCATCTGTCCTGCACGCCATCCCTTCCAGCCCGTCTTATCCTCTGAGTCCTTGGCCTCTGTGACAGTCAGACAGACAGACAGGTACGCTGGGCTTGGTCAGGCTGTCATAGACTAGATGGTGCAACGGATGCCAGGCGAGGCTGCCACCTGAGGGGGGAGGGGACTAGGTTTTGACACCTCCATTAACCTTCAGAAGATGTCCATCTCCCTGCCCCACCACCGCCTCCTCTCCCTCCTGCTGTTCCTCATCTCTATCTCCACCTGTCCCCTGTCTGCTGCTTCCCAGGTTGAGAAAAAAAAAACCTGCTTGTCCCTAAAGCAAAAGAGCCAAATAACAAATATCTGTATTTTCCTGTCCTCCCAACCTGAAGCATTTCAATATGCCAAAGATTTCTATCTCACTTTCTCAATTATTCCTCTGTCATTTTTTTCCTTCCATTTCCTGTCTCCAGTCTCCTTCAGGCTCTTTCCGTCTGTCTCTCTCTCATTTTATCCCTTTAGCGTTGCAGTCCAGTATTCATACATTGACCTGTATGTCAGAATATTCTCATGGCCAGTGGCAAAATACATGGCTTTGTGCAGTGATGCAGAGCTAAATGATGTGAATGAACAAACGGCTACAGCTTTCCCATGTCAATCATCTGGAATGATTAAATTAATGAAAACCAAATGAGACAAATTGAATCGGATGTAAAACGTGTTTGATTAACACATGGCCTTTTTAGCTTGACAACAATCCAATATACCGTATGGTGTTATTAGAGTAGATAATGGTAGGTAATGACTGAATATAACAGCTTTCATCCAGTTCAGCTGCATTCATCCAATATTCTGTTTCTGACTTTCTGCCTGTCCTTTTCTTTTTTTGCCCTGCAGGAATTCTCTTTGCTCCGGCTGGACGACGTGGCCGACCAACGGGTCAACATCGTCGGTTTTTCAGTTTTCAACAAAACTCATCCCTTCTTCCAGGATTTTGTGCTAAGCCTCAACCGCTCCTGGCAAGAGAACTGTGACCATGCACCCTTCGCTGGCACCCCGGTTAGCAAACACATGATCACCCACACACACACACACGCATGCACACGAGATCACACCCAGTAAGGACTACAGTTACACATCTAAGAGTGATAAATGAATTCTCTTTCATTTATTTCCTTGTCATCTTCAGACAGGTCCTTCTCTACATTAGACATTACTCTTACAGTTATAAGCTACATCTCCAGCTCACCAACTAAAAAACTAAAGTCCCTTAGACACAAAAATGCCACTGAAATAAACAGGGATGACATTCATCCAGTTAGTGGTTGTAATTGCAGGTGCTGCTAAAGGCACTTGTTGTTTCCCAGACAGCTCATTAGCAGCATTTGGCACCTTCCTTATTACATTTATAATGGTGTCTTCCTTGTTAAATTTGCTTCAGAGGAAATGCAAAGAAAAATAGTAGCCAAGGCTCGCAGCATTCCCCCTTATATCATCCACTTTTCTCTTCTGAACAATGTCTCGAGCTCAACATTTAACATGCTGTGCTCTGCATGTTTGAACAAGTGAATTTAAAACAGCCTCATATCAGCCAACAACTGTTTATGTGTGAATGACTGAAGACTGTTGCAGGTTTTTCTTTTAAGAAACTTGAATATAGGAATGAATCATTTGCCTTCTGCTGCCTAAGCAGTTTTTTTTTTTCAAACTTGAACCAGCCTTATGAGACAGGAATATTGGCCCTCATGCTTGAACATTTTGTATCCTCAGCTAAACACTCTCACTTATTTTATGAGATGGGCTTATTGGAGTTTTCTGCGTCAGAGTCAGCACATAAAATGTCATGAATGACCTGCATAAACATGACTAGTGCCACCTGTATGTAATTGACTACTTGTTTATGAGACCAAAATTTATGACCTTGTTATCTAACTCCCCAATAATCCTTCTCAAGGCAAAACTCTCTCACCTATTTATCCAGCTCTCTAATAAAAAACAGCATCTGAGATTTACAGGAACTTCATCATCCAGTAGATTGGACTCCCAGTCTTAGAGCAATAAAGAAAAGTTGGAAAATGAAATTAACTTTGTCTATTTGTGTCACAAATTACACTGCTTTCCATCATTTATCTGTTTAAGTAAACTTATAGTAAGAGAATACATGTATATAATAATATGAGTGACAATAGTGCAGACTAATGATAAGTAAAACAGCCAGAAGGTTAAGTTTCTACAAGATCATTAATTAGATTTGTGTTAGAGATAATACGAATTTATATATTTGAGCTCAACTTCTTTAAAGTCATTAAAAATGTTATTAACAACACATCAGGGTGTAAAAAAAAAAATTAAAAACATTGTTTGCAAATCGTCTCTCTCAGGGGTTTCATTAGGGACCACAAATTCAGCAAAGTAAATTAATGAATGAGTCCCTCTCTCTGTTTGAAGTCAAGAGAAAGAAAAAAAAATGAAACAAAAACACCCATACATGCACCCGCTGCCCCCTTCTGCTTCGCACAAGCTGGGTGGTGAGGCAGGTTAAGAATAGTTTCAACACCGCATGAAAAAATGTTGTGTTTTGTGCGCAGCAGGTCACTCGGATACTTCTGAGCCTGCGGCAATTAGGACTTGTGACTAATTAGCTAATAACTAGAGAGAATAAAGGCTGAGAAAGGCAGAGCAAGAAAGTGATTAACTCATTTAGACATGCACATAGATAATTTGCTGTCTTTTCATTAACAGTAATTAGGTCTGGAGGAAATGTAACTGTGGGGCTCATGCACACACAAAAAAAAAAACACATACAAGTGACCTCTTTACATGCGCAGAGCTGTGACTTTTATTGCATTCAAAGATAAAGGCTTGCACTTGCAGCTAATCATTAAAGTTCATCTGAGAAAATGCAGACTGTTGTGTTTTAAGTGGCTATTTTACTGGAGACTACTTACTGCAGAACAAATTATGCTGCCTTTAAACGACTTGGGAAAATTAGCATCAAGCAAGCCAAAGAAGCACACAGATACTCAGATAAGCCTTGTCTTTTTCTGAGACAAGTAAGTTCAAATGACACATGGCTCCTGTTTGTGTGAGGGAACGTCAAACAAATCCAAAGGCTGAAAGCTTTTGAATACAATATTATGTCATAAAAATAGGCCTGTAGCTGTGAAAGCAGCTCATGTTGCAGTAAAAAGTGTAGAAGCTGCTTCAAAATCGAGTTAGACTTCTATGGATCACACACGCTATGTTTATGAAAAACTATAAAAGTGACGTCTGCAAGGTCGACTTTAAGATGACAAAACTCCCCTTGAATATTTACAAGTATAGCTTATGAATTCTAACACAACAGCTTGTCCCTTTTTTAGTCTGGAGTTTTCTATTGTCGGTGTGCAATGGCTTCTGAAGCATGCAAACCTTACTGATGTGGTTTTTGTTATCAGGCTTTATTCAATGCAGTTCTGCATGTCTCTGTATTCTGCATATCAGTCAAGAGAATGGGTTACATGCAAAGACTGCTGATTTCAACAAGAAAATTCCCTTCCATCCAGGATTGTTTCTAAGATGTTAACAAGATACGCTAAAGGTCCACACCTGTTGAAGATTCATGTAATATTACCTGTCTGATCCCAGCTCCTCTGTATGCTACAGGGAAAGATAACAAGCAAAAGGGGAGATATGTGAAAGCAAGACTTCTGGAGTCAAACGAGAGTAAAGTAAATGCCATGAAGTTATTAACTTCACATCGTAGATTTTATTTGATATGAGTGGAATGGAATTAGAAACACAGCTGACCTAACAATATGACTCTATCTGTTCCCGCCATCGAGACATTACTCCCGTATGTCGAACCTAAAATGCATTGACTCGTGGTTGTAATGTCTTCACAGGCTGTTTGGGTGCACAATATCACTCTCAATGTGCAGTCCACCAATTATGTTTGCCAATTTCGAGGTTGTATTATATCACAGTCATGCAGTTTAACGGCCTATTGTGGTTCTCTTTGTTCTCAAAAATTCACTATGCTGCACAATCCCTCACCTCTCACTCAAAACCTACCAAACACTGGCTCATTTCATCTCTGGTTTCATTACACAGATGTGCAACAGTGAAGCTCACTCTCTCTCAGCTCCTAATGCACGGCATCGCGCATTTTAATCAAATGTACATAGCAGGATGCAGTGGTGGTGAAGATGAGGCTGTTTGTACAGGGAAGATTAGAGGAAAAGCCGCCTTTCCTACTGTTTTCTGGCCGTGGCTGAGAGAGGAAGGCGGTAATTGGAACGGTCAGGGTGTGCCAGCTTCATTGGGGATAAGAGTAGGAAGGACAGAGTCTCTCCCAGAGATGGAGAGAGAGAAAGAGATGGAGAGAGAGAGAGAGCAAGAGAGATGGAGAGAGAGAGAGAGCAAGAGAGATAGAGAGATAGAGAGATAGAAAGAAAGAGAGTTGGGTTTTAACGCTGTCAGCAGATCAGAGTCTTTCTAATGATCTAATGGAATAATCTCAGTGCCACTCCAGGGATGGGTTAACCCCTCATTGACCGTTAACCACTGACATGTTCCACTTGCAGCTTGTGTGCTTCCAGTTTTCGCTCTGCTGTGTGTGTGCGTGTGTGTGTGTGAGAGAGAGATAGGGTGAGGGTGTGAGTGCATAATGTATTCACCTTCTCTCCCTCGGCCTCTACCTCTGCAGCTCTCTTCAGCTCTGCTCTTTGATGCGGTGTACGCGGTGGTGGCGGCGGTCCAGGAGCTGAACCGTAGCCAAAATGTTGGCGCCACTCAACTCTCCTGCAAGTCCTCCAAGATCTGGGAGCACGGCACCAGCCTCATGAATTACCTGAGGATGGTAAGAATGCCTCTGCTGGATGTAATGAAAATAGACGACAGGACCAGCCACTTCTTAAATTAAAGGAAGTTTGACATTTTGGGAAAATCAATACCACTCTCATGTCTGTAGGGTAAATATGAAACTGTAGCCAGAAGTCATTCAGCTTAGCTTGGGACTGGAAGGAAAAGCAGTTAGTCTGTCTGTCTGTCTACTGAAGATAACATCTACCTACTAGCACTTAAAGCTCACTAATCTCTAACTTATATCTCATTATATTTCACAATGTACTTTCCTGTCAGTGTAGATATCCAGGACATTCTGAGTATCCTCAGAAGCTTAACTGTCTGATATCATCTAATTGATGCTATTTTTTGCCCTTCTTGTTGTTATTGAAAGCTCCAGAGTCAGAAACAGGATAAATTAAAAGTTACTGCGATCAGCCTGTTAGCTTAGTTTAGCATTAAGAACGGAAAAAGGAAAAAAGTTAGTCTCACTGTCTGTCTATTAAAGGTAACAATATGTTTCTACTAACACTTCAAAAAAAGCTCACTACTTTGTAACTTTTAATGGTTTTTCTTGCGCCTCTTGTTGTTGTCGAAAGCCCCTTAATCAGAAACAGGATAAACAGCTCAACCTCATGTTAACCATCTGTCCGTTAGCTTAGGACTGAAAGCACTAGCCACCAGCTAACTGAGTACTTAAGTTTTGTTTTTTTTTGGTCTATTTTCTGTCTCACTTGTGACAAGAGGAAAGGCAGAAAATAGCATCAATTAGATAATGTCAGACAGTCAAGCTCATTGAGATCTATACTATTGCTTTACTTTCTCCATGCTAATTGATTTTTGTACAGACTATCTATTTTCACTGACAGCAGATAATAACACTGTGTAGTCTTCTTTAAAGATACACTCACCATCTACAGGGTCAGTTTATCTTGTCTCTACATCATATTGAGAGACAATAGAAAAGGAGAGATAAACATGAGCTGTCACCGAGTAAAATGTGTTTTCCTATTAGAGAGAAATGGATGTAAGTTATAGGGCTATCATAAGGCCTACTTAAACGTGACGTGTGCTCGATATCAGACTGTTTGTCTTGCTCTCTCAGAGAAAGAAGATCTGACAAATTTCTCCGCCATTTGCTGTAAATGGAAGATATTACAGCCTTGTCTTCATGTTATTATTCTAAATTTGACACATATCAAAAGGCTGATACCGAGCCAGTGATGCTAAAGTTGCCTCCAGTCACATTCCTAACAGGTGCTGCAGGGAGGGAAGCAGCCAGGTTTTCTTGGTGAGCTCTTTTTAACGTGTTGCTGTCTCTCTGTTGGATAGGTAGAATTGGATGGTCTAACAGGCCACATCGAGTTCAACAGCAAAGGCCAGCGATCGAACTACGCCCTGAGGATCATGCAGAACAGCAAGGATGGCCTAAGGCAGGTAAAGTAACTCTCCAGTCTTATAAAATCTAAAGTTTAGAAGCCCTATTATCTGTTTTCAAAGTAAACATAAGCCACGGGTTTGGCAACAGCACAGCCTCACTAAAATACGAAGTTCATGCAACTGGTTCAAATGAATTTACACATCACTTGCGTGTTTTTTTCTGAAGTGACGCACACCTTCGTTTTCACTGGCCATAATGTAGCGGTTATTGCTGAGCACAGAGCTCTTAGCACAGTCCTGGTCTCCGTAGGGCACTGCTTATGGCAGATGTTATAGTTGGTTTTTATGGCAGTGATGTAACTCAAGCTGGATTGTGCAGCAGGGAGCCGTGAAAACACTTGCTCGACTGACATTTTTGGTGCAAACAATCCCCCATTATTCTGCTAGCAAGAGTGTCAAGGTGCCAGAGGACAGAATTAAACGTTAGACCTCTTTGAAGGTGAAAAAAACATGTTTTTTACAGGGAAAAAACTAATATTGAAACAGAAGGTGTTTACTTTCCTGCTCCTACAACTGGTTTTAGAGAAATATCCGTAGGATATGTATTAGATGCACGTTTTAGGTTGAGATTCTTAATGGGATAAAAGAAAAATTAGTAATACTTTACTATCTTATCCCATAAAATGACTGTAATATATCAGCAGAGCTTTTAGGGATCTGTGGGTGGTGTTAATCAATACCAGTAACACCAGTGATGCCTCAGTGGACGCTGGGATTTTATGCTTCCTACACAAGCAGCCTTGTTGTGCTGCTTCGTTTAGTGAAATACTCGACATGCACCACCAGGCATTTAAGTCTACGCCCTGAACCACCCCGCAAAATCTCTAAAACTGGTCTCCTCTGACATCTCTTGCCTCAGTTTCACACCAGGGAGCTCTGTTTCTAATTCTTTACAATTTCTTCAAGATTGAACACATTTACCAGGATTAAAAAGACTGAAAGTTGTCACTAATGAAATGTAAGTGCACAGAGGCTTTGAGCAGCTTTTATTACAGTCTGAAAATGAACGGGTGGCAGAGCTACTCTACTCTTGTGCTGTGCACTGCATCAATCGCTCGTAAGTTGGTTAAATTATAGCAGGGTTTCAATACTTCATGTCAATGATCCTTAAATCCAGAAGCATTACATACTCAATTTTCCAATATTTGAGTAATAATAGATGTAAAACCCATCATCACAAAAGTCCTCATGGGTGATTGCTCATTGAAACAATATATAGATACTGAAATGGAGAATTCAGAAGCCTCTGATGAAGAAGTAACGTTTCATGGACCCCATTTTGGGAACCAGTGGCCATGAGTCTGGCAGGCTGAGACGAACACATTGCTTCAAATTCAAGAACAGCTGGGGAAAATCTGTTTGGGCAAAGTTATTGCCCAGTACTCTCCCATCCATCAGCAGCATCTTCAAGTCTTCCAGAGGGGCTGAGCTGTCACCTGCAGTAAAACTCTGCGGTGGATCGATATAGTTTGTATGTGAGTAATGGGATCAAAGGTAAACATCAGTGAAAAAGTGGCAGAAGCTTTGAATGGCTGAGTGGCAGAGTTGTGGATCAAGATGAAGAATCTGACTGCAGTCGTGTTTTCTTTTAGGGTAACCTCAGGTTAGTGGAAGTGTATGAAGATGTTCATGTAAGTCTTAAAGTATTTCTAAGTTTCCATCTTTAACACTGATGTGATCTGAAAAATAAATGTCTATGCAACATTAACAGCCTCACATCAGGCTTTTCCAGTGAAAAAGGATCATTTTGCCAAAAGTGATCAGGAACCTGTTAAGTTCACCCAGTTTGTTTTTTTTTTTTAGTTAATGGACAAATCAGCAGTTTTGGCAAATGCAAGCTATGATCAAAAGTATAAAGTGTCCAAAAACATCTGTAAACATTTTTCATCGACATCAGTGCTTGTACTGGTTTATACTGTACTTGTTTATCCACTTCAGTTATGGATGCCAAAGTGAAGAAAGACACATTAAACAAACCATCTGCCCCTGAGGTTTTGTGGCCAGTTGATGAAATAAACTAATGGTACTCAAGCTCCTCAGGAGCCTCATTAACCAAAAAAAAATTTTGCAAGTGCCACAATCCAAAAATGTTCCTTTTATCCCTGAAACCGTTATGCATTATAAAATAAAGATAATATGAATAGATAAGCACTTGCCTTCAAAGGCTGTTATCACACTAACATTAACACGCAAACACAACATGCTTGAGTGGCTTTTGCCTTCTGAGGTGAAATACATTATTTGTCGTGCTTATCGTTCATACATGCATTCGTGCAGTTAGTCGAGGTGGCAGTTTTCCTGTCAAAGTTCACTACAGTTGAATTTGTGTCACGGCTGGGAGTGAAAAATGTATTCGTCCTTCACTCGTAATGAATAGCAGTGAACGAAAGAGGGAATTAACTCCATGTGTCTATGACCTTAAAAGAATCCTTTTTTAAAAAAAAAATTCTTAAGCAAGACTTAAAAGAACCACAATTAGCCTTAAAAAAGCTGAAAGCGGCTCATGAGCCACAGGTTGAGCAATAAACACAAATAGACACTTAATCCAATAAATATCTGCTCCTTTGCTTTTGTCTGTCCAAAGTGAGTAAAGTGGTCTCTCACTGTCTCCCCCTCGTCCTCGCTTCTATTCAGTGCATACAATAAAAGGATTACACCTGACTATCTGCTAGCATCTTTATTTGTTGTGAGCCTGTTTATGAGTAAATAGTATTAAGTATTATGAATGCTTTCATTTTTATATATGGGAGCCAATACTGTGTGCTAGTTCAATACAGTTTGCTCTTAAAAGCCTGTTTTCTATAAATGCCATGACTCAGTAGTCTACATTTCGTCCTCAGGCCTGTTTCTCGATGTAAAGTGATAACTGTAATCCCTCAAATTTATCCTTTTCTGTGGTGCTGTACCAACCTATGCATAGTATTTCAGTGGAAATACCTGCCCCTCAACCTGACAGCTATAACGTGCTTTTCTCTGCCACCCTGACTATTGTGTTTTCCCGTCAATGCTGCATTATGTATGATGGTTTTAACTTGTCCATAATCCAACACACTGTCACCACTCGGCTGCAACAGATAGCTTTATCTGGGCTGTCTTATCTGCAGCATTTTAAGTAGTTGTTGTTGTGACACAGAAAATACACAGACAGTTTGACAGAACAGAGAGGAATAACTCTGAGTTTCACACCACTCTTTTTGAAAACTTTTGACCCTTTCAGATCAGATGATCTCTACAAAAGAAGGGATTGAGTTCCTGCCTGGATGTGAGAAAATCTTAGCTAAGCAACCCATAACAGAGTCAGACAGCAGCCCATCTGCCTTTATTAACCTTGTCTGTGTCTCCCCATGTCCCCTCTTCATACTGGCACAGAGCCAGTCAAGCAGAAGGATAATGTTATCAGGCCTAATGCGATGATTTCAACCAGAAGTATTATAAAGCAGCCCTGCCAGTTATGTTAATGGGGAGAGGCAAGGTGTTAGACGGGGGACAGGATGGGGGTGTTGTTTGTTTTGTTGACTAACACCTCCCACATGCTGTTGGGTTGGGGCTGCTTCAGCCTGGCAGACACTGGAGGTGCCAGGGCCTTGGCAGTGATAAGGAATGTGGCTCACTGCCCACAACACACACACACATGCACACACACACACACCCACTCACACCTACACACACAGAAAGCAGAGTGTTTGCAAATTAAAGGACGACAACTTGATATATCTGTTTTTTATTTAGTTAAAATAAGAGTAGTGGCATCACAGTCTGCAACATTCACATTGTGTCCCGCCAGTAAATGAACTCAGAAACATCAGGTCTTTCATTTTAAATGCAACCTTAAAAAAAAGAAAAAGAAAAAGAAAGAGAGATAGAGGGCAGAGTCTTTCTTCAACTTCCATCAAGCACTTTCTGGAAATAGAGAGCAATGAGGCATGTCGTACACAGCCGCCGATCACCATTTCTCTCCACCACTTCCTCTCTCTTTCTGCAGTCAGTGGCACCCACCATCCCTTCATCCTGAGCCCTATAGATCGCCTCACATGTGTGACCATCAGCTCCTCGGGGGTTCAGCTGCATACAGCCAGCCACCATCACAAATTGAATTTCTCAGGCAGGCATTTTCTCACATAAGAGCACTTTCCTGCTGCTCTGTCTGCTCCACCTTTCTCCGCTGTATCGAGCTGGCTGTCTATCCATCTTTTCTGTCTACCTTTTTCTGCATCATTTTATAAACCAGCTCTCATGAGAGTATCAGCAACTGGTTGTGCTTAAATCATAACATATTCAAAGGGAGTCATTCGTGCTTTATTTTTATGACAAACCTCCACATCTGGAGGAGTCAGTAACAGTGAGTGAGCACTGGTTTTGTTTCTGCGAGTTCAAAACAAGGTCACACATCACACAAGTTCAACATCAACCTTTTTTTTTTTTTTTACAGTAAAAGGTGTAAACTCAGTCATGCCTGGGGGTTGTTTTTTTTTTTGCTGTTTTGGCTCCTCAGATGTATCATAAATGTTTAAGCTTCAAACCAGAAAACTATATTGTCTTCTTTTTTATTTCCTGTATTTAAATTATTCATGCTTGAAGTGTGTTTTGACCAAGTGTGGTCTGATAGAAAACACATCCCACTGAGAGATATGCCATAAAATCAACAAAATGATCCACCTAGAGCATCATAACTATAGAAGAAAAAACACCAGTAATCACTTTAAGCTTGAAAACAGCCACTTTAGACAACAGTTCTGTTAGCCTAACTTATATTTGGATTGTGATATGGCTGCTTCCACAACGGTCCCTATTTGCTCAGTTTTGGCAGGTAAAGTACATTTTCAAGCTGCTCCTGTGTTGGCAAAGGGGCAGGCCAATGATGATGGTGTAAGAAGTTGGCATTGCACTGTCCGTGCTCTGGCCGAAGCACCGCTGGCATCTGTAGCCAACAACAATCCACAGAAGAAGTAAGAGAGGCAGGTGGAGGGAGGGAGAAGTGAGGGGACAGAGGGATGAGGAATGAGGACAGGATGACATGCAGGAAGTAAATGAGACAGAAAGGGTGTGCAAAAGAAAATAGGACATAAAAAAGAGGCCTATATGAAGCTAAAACTAGTCAAATTTTTTTTTTTTTTGCATTTCAAATAACTCCTGAGGCTTTGGTTTTTACTGCACATACACTATTTTA
>JAPZDV010000024.1:13721689-13739705 GCA_029814665.1 Acanthurus lineatus | reverse complement strand
GCTTTTATTACACCTACCACCAAACGCAAAAACACTGACCTTCCTTCCTATTTCTATTGGAGTGACTAATGGTATTATATTAAAGGAATAGGCTGTAATCCTCCATATCCTTTTGCTACGTCTATTCACAGACCAATGTAATGAGCGAGATAAAGGAGCCTAATATGAAGAACTATCTTGGCGTCAGTGTGCAAGTGTGAACGTGTTTCTGAGGGTATACTCTCCAGATGGTGTGAACACCAGGGGGGTGCTGTAAAACAGTGTCATTCTGGATATATACAAATGGCTTGTATAACTCAGCCTGTTCCTGTGCACATACAGGCTGCTTTCTCCTCTCCAAGAACATGAAAAGACGGAGTTGTTTCCTAACCTACATCCTTGTTGCTATAATGGATTACAGCATTTTCTGCTCTGCAGGATCAGAAGTATGAGAGCTGGTGTCACATTATTGTGATACCGGGATGTGGCAGCTGACTGATCTATCTGACATCAGTGAGAAAGAGTGTGTGTGTGCATGTGTACATGTGTGTGGGTGTGCGCTGCTTTGTGCCTGTGTGTATTCATCTGCATGCACACGCATGCTTCTGTATGTGTAAACGAAGTGTGCGTCAGCGCTCATGTGTGAGCACCGATGGGTTCCCTGCCAGCCAGCGCTGCCTGCTTCCTGGCTCTACACACAATTGCACACATCGAGTCCATCGTCATCTATGCATGTGTAGCAGAGACTCAAGTCTTTTTCCAAAACAAACACAGTGCAGGCTGCCAGCCAGCCGCACCACAGCACACCATTCTGACAGAGCCGTCCAGCCTCTCTGCAGCCCCCTGGCCTCAGTAGACTGGCCCTCATTTTCTGCATGGAGCTCATTGACAGCAGCGCGGCTGTTAATTGGAGGAAGCTGTAAAATGAGTAATTATTGCAGTATGGGGTAGGCAAGCTGTTGCCTGTTACAGCGCTAAGCTCTGTTGTGTTAGATTGTGAGGGAGAGTGCAAAGAGGGTGCGATGTAACCTGCCACTGTGTATTTCTCTGTTTATGTATATTAATTCCAAGTGTGTGTAGTGTGTGTGTTCATGTGTGCGTGCATGTGTGTCTTTGTGTCTGCGTGGTTGCGCACACTACCATGCACATGTGTGCATCTCCTTGCATTGCAGGGGGGCGGGTGAGCTGCAGCACTCTTAGCCAATTCCTGGAGAGAAGAGAGTCGCTAATTATGTTTCATAATGGAGGTACTTAATCACAGCTTTGGTATAAAAGCCACCTGAGAGAGAGAAGTGAAAGAAACAACACAAAAAGAGGGAAATATTTTGGAGTTAAAGCATGAGCTGGTGAGGCTGAAAGAGGCTAGAGAGCAGTGAGTAGGTTACAGCAGGACATGCTAGCCAGAAGTGGAAAAGGCCAAAGGCCGACTGCAGCATGACTCAAAGCAAATTGTTCTCATTATTGAGTCTGCAGGTACTTTGCAAAATCCAGTGCTCAGGAATAGATTTGGCTCTGTTACTATAGCACAATCGTAATGTGTTTTTATGAAGCTTGCAAGGCTGATGGCCACCAGACTTCACACTGAGCTTAACTGCCTTGGGAAGCATGAAAGATTTTGGAGCATTCCTTAAGTGACTGGGACCTACCATAACTGCGCCAGCTGTCCCTGAAACTGCACATGTTTTCTCGCTTTATATCATGCCATCTTCAATTTCTGCTTCCCTGATCTGAAAATCGTAACACCAATCAAGAAAACTGGAAAATACATTGATGCTTTTTTTCTATTACCTCCACTGAGGTAATACAAATCCTCCCCAGACAAATGTGTAAGCTGCCCAAACAACCCCTGACAGATTTGCTGAAATAAAGAGAAAGTGTCCCAATTCATTGCTTTTTATCAGGCTAGATTACATTTGCTGCAGCATTAAGAGTGAATTACCTCCATACAAAGAACTGATTAGATTTCTGGCTCAAGTAGAGAATTCTCTAGCCATGTTTGACAATGCAATCAAATTCATTTTGATTATTTCCCCCCACCTTGCAGGAGCAGCCACAGTGCAAAACCATTTGTTCAGTGGATGTAAATAAAAAGGATCCTTGCATAACACTTTCTTTAACCTTGGATTCAGAATTTTTTTTTTTAGTGTCTGCACATTTTGTTTCATGTTCTAATTTCTGTATATCTGTCCCCATAGTGAATCTTCATGGGGAGATCATTAATAAACTGTTTAAAAAAAACGTGCCGCAGGACTTCCTTTCTAATTTACTGAGTTATCATTTGAGCATTTATAGCCAGATTTTTTTTCTTTTTTTGATAAACCTCACAACCCGGGTGTCTTTGTGTCAAGGTCCTTAGAGGTGGAGATGAGGAACAGAGGAGGTGAAGTAAGAGGAGACTCTTTTATCCGCATCTGCTTCCCTGTATCTGAGGGAAGGCTGAGTGCCTGGAATATGCTCACACACACACTCTTGGACACACACACACATACATACTGCATGGGCACCACTTCAATTTGCAAGAAATGATTTGAGCTGTGTTATTTACACAAGACTTCCTCCAGTTAAAGGGCGAATGTGATCGTTCAATTTCTTTCTCTTTTCTATTGGATTTATTTATTTCCTGTCAGCTCTGCTCCTATGTTTATTACAGCAATCTGCCTTTTTCTTCCCCTCCCCTTTTTACCGTGCTTCCACCCCATCTCCGAGAACACTATTACTCTAGCTGCCCCCGCTGCTGCAGATGCAGATGCACTCAATTCAATTTCTCTCAACTGCTGCAGTGTGTGGGTGGGAGGGAGTGCGTGTGGTGGGGGAGAGGGGGACAGGTACAGCGAGAGGGAGAGGGGGGGGCAGAAAAGAGAAAATGTAAGAGGATGAGAGGTGTGACTGGTGCTCAGCAGGTGGATGGATTCAAGACTGCCTCCACTCTTTCTTTCTTACCTTGAAGGACATTATCATAGGAGCCCAGTGTAGCTCGGCACACCACGACATGGCTCGGATCTCTTTCTGCCTCGGGCTCTAGCAGAGACGTACAAGGTCTAATATGCAATCGCTGGAGCTTGAGCTACTGCCACTAAGGTTAGAGTCAGTTTAGAGACAGAGGCAGCCCTCTGATCTCCTCCAGCTGTGCAGTTTAAAAATATTTCAATCTATTGACTCGCTCTGTGTTAGTCTGTGTGTGTGTGTGTGTGTGTGTGCATCAGAGAGCGAGTCGGTGTCTGTGATACAGCTGTGTGATTGCAAACAATAATTACACCAAGTTTTACATCCCAGATTTAATCAGATGTTCAGATGTAAAGGTGCTCCAGATGGCCTCCTAAAACAAGGTGTTCTGATGTTGCACATAAATTCCCAACCTGCACACTGAGGTTTGCAACGAATCATTTTACATGTTTCTTTATCGTGATGTAATGGAGCTAATGGCAAAAAGAAATGTCCTGCAAAAATTCACTGAAAGTTTAAATCTGTAAGGAAAATGCCCCCTGATAGCACACAAAGGCTTACTGGCAGTATTGACTATTTTGGGACAAAGAATAGAACTGAATACCGCTTTTTGCCAGCAGGGGAAAAGAAATAGTGGGGTTGTAAATTCAGACTTTATTTGCCACCATGCAATGCAGCTGTGTTATTTCACTGTTAAATAAAATTGTCCCTGAAAAGTTTCACAGTATCTCTGAGGATAAAATCAAATGAGTATAAAGCCTGCTGGGAAAAGACTTCTTCTCTTTCCTGTGTCTCAATTCTTGTACTTCCATACATACTCTTGCTATTTTATGTAAAATAGTGAAGTTTACACAGACAAGTATAGCAAATTGCAGTGCACTACGAGTACCAAGTGTTTCGCTCACAGCGGTCACAAAGTTAAGTGTTGAGTGACTGTGTGAAAGCTATTAATGCAGGTTAATTTTTAATAAAATTTAATTGAATCAAAGTGAAGTGATAACAAGGGAGGCAAAAATTGCGGTCAGTTGTAATCATCCCTCTTGTAATTTGCCATTAGAGAGAAGAGAAGGAGAATAAGCTGTCAATCATTACAACTTGTTTTTGTGCACGACTATGTTAGATTTGAGACGAAATGATTAAGAACATGGCAAACACAGTGTTCTACCTGGACATGCATGAAGAGAACTATCCATATTTAAACACAGTGTAAATATAATGTTGTATCTATTTCTATTTTTATCCCGAAAGAAATGTTCAATCCTTTGCAATTTGTGGTGTGTTTATGTGTATATGTGTTTGCATGTGTGGCTGATTTGATATGTTGCTGCAGCATGTCACAACCCATTCACTTCTGAGGATCATCCATTAAGCACGGTGTCTCTTTCACCTCGTTTCTGTGCCATCTTTTCCTCCCTCATTTCGGCTCATTTCATTGAAGAGACCGAAGGTGCTGTGTGTTTTTTCAGCAGGGAGTTCAGACTTTGGAATCATCTGCCTGGAAGCTCAAATTAAGTGTGAATTCGGTATCGTCTTTTCTATCACTTCCTCAAACAACCTTTTGCATGCTGGCTTCATTTTTTATGTTCAGTCCTCCCTGGGGGAGCTCCTTCTTTTATGTTGCTTCAATCTCTTTGGTGTTAGTGATGCTCTCTGTTCAGTGTACACTGATTTTATCACATTGCTGTGTAAACCTTGCTTGGAAAAAGTGTTCTGACGCAGGAAGCTGTTATATAAAGTTTGGCTGCAGTTTTAAAGCCCAACACATTCTCATCTCAGGTCATCACATATCAAACCTATGTCATGTCCCTTTGGCATCATATGCAAAAGCACTTAGGCGTCTGCATGCAGCATGCAAATCCATCCTGCAAGGAAAGCCTTTAACATGTGGTTCACGTTTTGAAAGCTAAAGGGTACTTTTAGTGCCTGAGTGACTGTAATGTTTTTAAGACTCAATCACAAAGCCATTGATCAGTTTATGAGCAACTCTGTCTCCCCCAGTTTATTACAAACAAAGGTGCCTCATTCATAGCTGCTGTGAATGAAATGTCCTGAGTGCTGCAGACAGTCCTGGAGGTCAGAGAGGCTGTAAATTTTGAGAGGTGACTACTTGTCTGCTTGCAAAAGTCTCGAGTCTTTTCTATTAGATTTCATTTTCCTCATTTCAAATTTCCAAATGCTGATGAATACTGATCACAACTCATAAATGTAATTCATTGTATTGCTTTTGAAGTATAATTAGAAAGTCTCGCCTTAAAATTAATTTCTTTTGGATTTTAGGGTCTCGAACAAAATGTGTTTTCATACTTTATAAGCTAATACAGCCAACTTGTTCGGGTTTTTTTTCTCTAAACTTCCCACACAGTCGCACAAAGTCATTTTCTGCCAGAATGTAACAGTGGGGACTGTGTCAGCTGCACCATACAGCTGTTGATTTAAATGAATGGGAGTGGGGGAAAGCTGGGCAGGATTGTTTATAAGTCACATTTGTTGTATTTTGTAACGTTCTCCCTTAAGACCTCTCTGCATTTCAGTCAAACCTTAAAGGAAATCGTAAGCTGGTCGGAGACGTGGTTAGATGAAACTGATGTCCCCTGTGTGAATACAAAACACATCAGAGTTACAGGTGTGAAAGGCAGGAAGGCTCTGTTACACACATTTTGTGGTGCCAGTCAAAGCAAAGCATATGTTCAGTTGTAACTAATAAAATTATATGAGATCAAATAACGCATTAATTCAATCATACCGAATCTTCAATACGCCTAAAGTTATCTGGGACTACGTATTGA
The DNA here is from genome assembly GCA_029814665.1 of Acanthurus lineatus. NCBI lineage: Eukaryota > Metazoa > Chordata > Actinopteri > Acanthuriformes > Acanthuridae > Acanthurus > Acanthurus lineatus. The sequence goes on along the minus strand of JAPZDV010000024.1, from coordinate 13,733,997 downwards.
GATTCATATTGAATTTGTCGAAGCAGAGACTCACATCACTAGTCTGCACGCACCGGCATCCTCTGTGTGTCTCCAGTTCCCTCCTTTGTTTAGTCTCTCAGAGACGTTCAGCAGTCCCCTTTCCTCTTTTGTTTTTCTCAGTTTGCACTTTGCAGGCTGGAGATGGGGAATAGATCAAAAGCAGAATGGATGAGCTGTTTTGCAAGATCCCCCAGTCTTAACGGATTTCAAGGCTGGGTGAGACTGTGTATGCGTTGCTTGACTGGGTGTGTGTGCGTTTGTGTGTGTGTGGGTGTGCGAGAGTTTGAGTGGGTATATGTGTGTAATATGCATGTACATGCAAATTTATGTGTGTGTGCCTGAGTGCCTCTGTGCCTGTGTGCCTGCAAGTTTGCCTCAGTGTCTCTGTTTTTATCCGTCTGCGAAGTGCACCCTTGAATTCTCACTAAGACTCTCAATGTACAAAACAAGCTTAGCTGTGCTGTAACCTTTTGGCTATTGTTTCACATGTTTCTCTTATTTGGGTACAGACAGGTTTATGCTCTCAGTCTGTTCTCCCAGAAGTCTTGTTAGATTGTTTTAAGGGATTCTCATTTGATACCACATTCCTCTTGATCACTCAGCTTTTCATTACCTATAACGGCTGGAGCCGATCCCAGCAGACACGGGGCGAGACAGGTCAACGAGTTTATCTCAGGGCGGACAAATAGAGACCGTTCACGCTCACATAGACACCTATGGGAGTTTTGAGTTGATCTAACCTAAGCTGTGTGCGTTTGGATGGTGGGAGGGAGATGAAAGAAAACCTGGACAAACACTGGAAGAACAAGCAGGTTCCACACAGATCACAATCATTGTTTTTTTAATTGTTTTTTTCTACAACTAATCAAAGGATCAACAAAACATTTGATCCACTGGACACACTGGGAAGTGTGCACATCAGCTTACCTCAAGCTTATGCAGGGGATTAATTTCACAAAAAAAACAACATAATGCACTGAAAAATTAGAAGATATAAAGGATAATTAAACAAAACTTGGTTGCTATTGTCAAGCTGACCCCAATCACGGCCTGCACACCCAAGAGGGATGGAAAAGGGTGAATACTAATAGGATCTGAACTTTATTCATGCAGCTTCCCTGTTCTCTGGGGTAGGAGGTTTTAGCTCTATTTGCTTTTGAGTATTCAAGATATTAAAATGAGAACTGGAACAAACCCCTAAATGTCCTGCTCAGTCCCCAGTGTTTGCAGTATGTCTCCACTAACATGGTCTCCGGAGATAAAGACATTCGGTCAGTCTGTCGTGTCGGGTTGCTCAGGGTGAGATGGGACTGTGGCTGTGAGGGCATCCATTGTTGGCTGTGTGCTCCACAGGGGATGTGGCATTCGCAGAACACACAGCGCTGCTTTTAAAGATCTGCTCCGACAGCCGAGAGACCTCCTCTTCAACTCAGAGTTTGCGTCTCATTACGGCAATCGAACCAGCAACTTCTTTATTTAGCACAAAGCCAAATAATGAGTCATCTTTTTCCCCTTTTGCTTTTCTCCACCTCGAGGCTTCTGATCAGGAAATAATATCCAGATCATTGCAATAACAACATAAATCTGTAGCCTCTCTTCTTAAATCAGCTCCAGCGTCACAACTGTGTGTTTTGCTCAATCCTCTCTTTACTGTAAGGCAGTGCCAAACACCTACACCACCACCTGTGTCTGTCTAGTCTCTGAAGTTTGCCTACGGCGCCACCCTGATTAGTCTCGTTTCCTGTTGATGATGACTCATACTAGATAGAGCTTCTGCAAAAAAAGATGGCTCATTTTCGCACTCACAATTCCATAGAGGAAGCATGCATAACGCTCACACACACTAATACAATGCCTCAGCTCGTTCAATAATGTGATCGTTGTGAGGCGGGGCGGGTGCACTCTAAATATAACTGTTGTCTGTTTTGTTTTAAAGGGGTCGCTAGCTGCTGATTCAACTGGTGGTTATGTCAACTGATGGATAAAAACGGCGTCTACGTCAGCATATTGTCATCAAGCTGAGATGCCATAATGTTGCTGTAAGAGCAATAAATGTCTGTCTTGGATAGCACACGAGGATATTACGCTCCTGTAATACACACAGCTACAAACAGGCATGCACATATAGAGGCAGCCAGGCAGAAACCCTTGCACACACACACACACGAACACACACACTCTTTCATCCTAGACTCAGGCTCATTTGCACCGCCGTGACACCTGAATGCTTTAACCTCGGTGTAAGTGGGCTGTATGACATTATGCTTGATAATGGTAGCTATTGCTTCTCTCATATATGATGGATGCGTCTGTCACGGCACAGTCTCGCCACACCCTATTGGATACGGCATTTTTCTGACAGGAAAATCAGCCAATCCTGATGCTTCAGTGAGCAGCCCCCCTAATCTTCTCCCCGTGCTGTAATTCCAGGTTGCAGAACGAACCCCGGGTAATCCGTGGCGGGGTGCGTCGTTCCACTTGTTGTCACTTTCTTCATCTCTCTCTCTCTCTCTCTCTCTCCCTTTCCTCGCTCTCTCGCTCCTTCTCTTTATTTGCACTCGCATAAACTCTCTCCCTCGCTCTCTCTGTGTCTCTCTTTCCTGTGTCTCTGTTGCTGTCTCTTTCTCTTGTTCTCTCCCCCGTATGTTCTTGCTCCCTAGCTGGCTGCTCCTCATACTTTCTCATTGATTTTCTTTCCATTTGCCAGCCTCGCTGCACCTATTCAGTAAGTGATTGACATTCCCCTGCATCTTTCTATTTCTCTCTCAGTCCTTCCTTTTGCTCCTCTTCTGTTCCCCTCTCTCTTATTATACCATCTTCTTCCTCCTGCCTCCCTGTTTCTCAGGAAAAATAAATAGTGCACTGAGCTCGTCAACAGTCTGAACTTGCTCTGAATTTTGCTTCCTAGATTCACTGCTTGTACTGCACGGTACTTATTTATTGTAATTGCAGTGTGAATACCAATTAATGACACTGCAAATGAGAAACATCAAGTTACAGCCATTTATGTTGTTGTACACAAAAAACTGTCTGGTGAATAGAGATATGCTGCTTTCTCTCTGTATGAGTAAAATACATTCTTGGGTTCTGCTGCCTCTGTAATGAGGTTTTATGAAAAGTTTCAACACTGGCATTACAAAGATTAATGTGATGGTTAGGGTTACCTTCACTCAAAACTTTGCACAACCTACAAAATTATTACAAAAATAGGCTCTAAGAAAAAGGGCCTGAAATTACTAATGTTCTTTTCTGGCCTTTATATTAATGGCAACTGTTGCGCTCTGATTAATATTTCATCAATTTAATTAGCTGTGTTATTTCTTCATCTTATTTGTTCTATATAATGAGTAGCCTCTCATTTTTACTGCACAAATCAATAGAAAAAAGTGTAATTTATTGCATAGAGATTTACAAAGAAGGATTACAGCGTTAGAGGTTTTCGGTCTATCTGATAAATGTCGATGTGTGCTCCCGAGCGTTCCTCCCTGCGTACATTTACTGATGTATACATCTTCTTTCCTGTTAGTCGGAGTGACTCACAGACAGCACGGCTCTGTTTCCTCCCCCTCGCAGCTCAAAGACCGTTGACGACAGGGCCACCAAAGGGCCAGATCCTCCCCCGCCAGCATATGCTTCTTCCTTCCTTCCTCTCCTGCTCACAGCTCCCTCATCTCCCTCTTCCCTCTCTCCTCCACATCCTGTTCTCGGGCAGGAGTCACTGTGCCACCCCATCCCATTACCCTCGCAGTCACCCCCATGCTCAGACCTTTGGTGACACCTGCTGAGCCCAGCCAAGCTGCAGACTGCCATCTCCCACCACCTCCGCAGGCTCTGACAACTGATTGTGTAAGCTGATTGCTGAACACCGTATTCCGCAGGACGCTTTTTTGGTTGTGCTACAGCGTGTTCACATTTCCTTCCCTCTCCGTTTCTTGAGGCCATCATCAGCAGAGTGTGGCGGCGTGTGTTGTTCGGGGGGTTTGGGTAGCGTTAGTCTATTTGTGTGAGCAAGGTGCTGTTTCTCCCAACAAGTACACCAGAGGAAATGGAAGGAAAGATCTTTTTGATCATATACTCTCAGAGGAAATCTTTGATTCCGGGAGCTCTCTCTTCCTCCTTTTTTTTTTTTTTTAAGATCTCACATCAGAATTCATCACCAGTGTTAGGAGGGTGGTTAAACAGCTTCCAAATGTAGGCACTGATCAACATGAATGGGCTGAAATCCCTAGAGAATTTGTGCAATTTAGCCTTGAAACAAACTATGACCAAGCTTGGAGAGCTTTGTTAACTCTTAACTTGTTCATTTTTCAAGTCAGACTTCAATCACTGATCCTCTCTGATCTGCAACTAACAGAAAATATTCCCAAAGGTTTTTCTTGTCATGTAATCAGAGAGCTCATTCCAAGTGACATGGACTGAATCACCCCAGCAATAAATCAAGGCTAAATTAGATTCCATATTTCCCATTTACTCCTCCTAATAATATCTATAATGAAGGCAGGTTGATTATTACGATAAGGGATATTATTTCTCTACAGTCTGGCAATGTTTACATAATGAGGTAGATTGCAGAGTTTGAATGTAAATGACCAAAATAAGAGTGTTTTGAATCATCATAGTTCTCTGTGATTCTCACAGGTTTTTTTTATGAATATTTAATGAAATGCAAAACGTGCTGCCATCTTTCCAACTATTCCAGACAATAAAAAGACACAATGTAATCTTAGCGGGGATACAGCTGCAAGATAACCTTAAAATACCGCTCATATATTAAAGTTAGATTAAAATAAGAGATGAGTTCTATCAATAAAAGTTGCACAAACTAATAAAAAGACACATTTTGTATGTAATCTGACTCTTGATTTATCTTGAGGTGATTTTCTGTGCCAACACACAGAGCAACTGCCCCTTTGCTACTGACGTTGAAATCGTTAATAAATGGAAATGAATGCTTGTGAGGCTACAAGATAAGGAAAGGGAAATTGTTTTGACCATGTTGTGTCACCGACGTCACTTAACTCTTACCATATAATCTCCAGCAAAGATGTATTGAAGTAGTGAATTCGAATAGTAAGACCTCTTACAGCACACACCAAAGCGCTGGTAGAAAGGACACTGGTAATTAATTGGAAGGTCAAAGCACAGTTGCCTTGTCAAAGCGTAAAAAAAAACAATAAGCTTTACACTGACAACTTTGCATTTTTTTACTTTCTCCAGTACTTTGAGAGTTTCTAATAAGCTCCAGGGTTGCAGAATTTTCCCAGCGATTAAAGAAGCTATGTAAATTCCTCAAGGTCGGAGCATACAAATCAAAAATCAGGTCTTTCCCTGTCAGTGCCATTATGGTAAATAAAGAAGAATGTCTGGGAGCTGCAAGAGGAAAAGTAGACGTACAAAATATTCATGTTTGTAGAGACCGTCATGGCGGAGTTAGCGTGGATAAATATGGGTCAAGCAAATAGATGAACGAAGCAGGAGATGACCAAGAAAGATTGTAAAAAAGGGGAAGAGGGAAGAAACCATGCAGGGTGGAGGAGTGAATCCCCACTTGAGGTTCTAATGAAAATGAAAATATGTGCTGTGCGTCACAGGATTTGCCGGTAATTGGTTTAATGAATGCATTCTGTTGCCTCTGATTGAACACATGCCCTGTGTTCGCTCCTCAAGGATCCGCACGCGTGTTGTTTCGTTTCCTCCTTCAGCATCGCCAACGTTGCACCTTCTCTCACGTCCACGGCGATACGTCTGTGGCCTTCTATCTGTCTTACACTGTCTTTTGTGAAGGTCATTGTGATTCTCCTCTAGAGAAAAGGGAGGCAATTAAGCTCAGATTGTTTCTATTGGCCTTTTCCAGCTGATGGACTTTGTGACTGATCTGTTTGTGTTTGTGTGTGTGTGTGTTCCGCTTTCTTTGCAGATTGGCCTTTGGCACTCAGAAGATGGACTGTCCATGGAGAGAAAGCTTCCATCAATCAATGTGACGGACACCCTCTTCAACACTACTCTTACAATTACGACAATATTAGTAAGTACCACAGTGTGCTCATTGTCTCTCTCTCTCACAAACACACGCACACACACACACACACACAGCAGCAGCAGCAGTAGTCCGTGTCATTTTATTAGCTCAACTCCTGAGCTGATCTGCATGTGGCTGACACTCTGTGGTTGACAGACGATTACCATATCAAAAGCCCATTTTGTATTTTCAGATCCAAACTCAGTCCTCTTGGGATCAGAGGAACTGATGCTGCGCGATTGTTTTGCCCTGAGAACTTCAGACGAGGCTTCACCACAGTGCATCAGCAGGAGCTAATAATTCACCATGTCAGCCATCCTCAGCCTCTGTTGTAAATATAGATCCTGTGAGTTCTCACCACCTCGCTGCCTACCTGTTACAAGGGAGGCAATTTTTGAGTAATATTCTCAATCACCTGTCAAGTTTATGATCAGCAATCTATGAATCTTTAAAGACTCATGAAATATGAAATGCTTCTCTTCAGCAGAGCCTTTGTTTAAATGGTTGACACTGGCTATTATTCCAGCATCACCCCAGGCAAATTGGATAGCTGAAACATTAATTAAATAAACCACAAGTAAATTAGTTAATTGAGATTAAAAAGGGAAACAATACTATCGGAATTGCTGCTCCTGCTCTGCCTGTGGTTGTTTCAAGAAGTGGCCAAACCAAATTCAAATGGGAAACCGTAATAACACAACACAGTTTACAGCTTTTTATCAAGGAACAAAACATGCAGGGTTTTTAAACATCTCATTCTTGTATTAATACAAAGAGCTCCAGTGGTTATTTTATGCTTAAATCAAACTACTTTGTTCAAGGTTTTGTCCGTCTCAGAGCAGAAATGCTCAAAACTGCAGCTGCAGCCTCTGCAAACTCTCTCCAAAAGTTCTGTTGCCGCTATATGTATTTTCTAGTTTTAGGCGTTGAATGGTAAACACAGTATGGGGATTTGGGTGAACATATAAAATTGGACTCGGATGTTCATACCAATGGTGGAGTTATGTAAAGGGTCAAAGAGAGCTTGAGAAATAAGTTCAAATTTGCATATTTTCTCACCTGCAGACTTTTTTTTACCATCACGAAAGTGTGCATGCAGGGGGCTTCAGGTGCTGTTTAACAACTGTTGTTTAGCAGACACCAGCCTGAAGCATACTGACCCTTATAGCCTGCAGATGCTTACAGATGTGTCAACTAGAACTCCTGGTTGTTTTTAATTAGCATATCAACGTGGTCAGCGGTGAGTCACAAGCTGTTCACATATCTCTTCACTGTAACTCTTTCTTTTTAAAATCTGCATGGAAATTCAGCCACTGAAACACAAACTAACTGATGTCCAGTTGATACACAAATGTCACTGCATCTTGCATTGACGATACATGTTCGATTGATCCAGTTCTTAAAATATTAATTGCCTTTCTGTTTTTAATAACAGAGCAGATGTTAGTAACTTGTGACCCTGATGAGAAGAAGATATCTTTGCCCTCTCTGTTTTACAGTGGCTCCTATAGCACTTCTGTGTATTAACATGCTACTGTAAAACATCAGTGATAAATAAATTCATGTTGGAATGACATGAAGCCTTTTATCCATTGATACATGCACAAACACACACACAAACACACACAAACACACAGTCACACGCACAAACCTGTCACTCGCCCAGCTCCTCCTCCTCGCTGATGAATCAGATGATAAGACACAAAGTAGCTTGTAAGCAGAGGCAATTGGCCCAGTGTGTTATTCTGAGTGTCTGGCTTATCAGCCGTGGAGCCGTGGGAATGAGGGAAGGACATATTGCCATATTTGGCCCCTGAACAACTCGCTGCTCTCATTGAGACTGATTGGGATTTAGATGGAACAGTTCATTTCACACAGGAGGAGGGGGAAGGATGCAGGGGGTCGGGGGTGGGGGGATGGAGACGCGTGTGAGGGGGAGTACAAATGAGACAGTGTTTTCACAACAGAAAAGAGGGTGTGAAAGAAAGAATTGGCCAAGCACTGAGCTCTGATTTCACTTTGGAGATATAGAGTCCCTGGACCAAACTTCGGAAGCCACCAAGGAGCAATTTTCAGTGCCTATCACAGCTCATTCATCATGGTGTGATTGCTGTGTCGCTGTTATCTCGCTTGTGGGCAGCAGACGAGCCACAGCTGAAAGCCTCCATAAGAATTCGCTACCTGTAGCACCGGCCTGCAAGACTGTGCTAGCACTTAAGAGTATTTATGGAGGCTTTCTTCCAAGCATTTGTGTGTGGGTGCTTTCTGTATTTGTGTGTTTAGTTGCACTGGTGACATGTTCACCTGGCCTTTTTGCAGGGGCAGTTTCATTACACCCACGCACGGCCGTCATCTTCCCACTTCAATTTCACAAACGGCTTTAGGGGGGAAGCAAAAAAAAAAAAAAAAAACGCAGTCACAGAATTGATTATCACTTTACTGCTGGGCCACAAGCCATGTGTTTGTAATCATTGATTGAGTTTGTTACAGGCAGTGTTTAGGTCTTACAGAAATAATGTCTTTATACCCTCTGTAGCCACACTGATGTAATAGAAAAAGCCCATTTATCCTCGAGATAAAATTCTCTTTGTTGTATTGTCCTGAATTCTGTGTGGTTTCTCTCTGTTCTGAAATGCTGTAGCTTTGCCAAGCGTAGAGAGAGTCATCTGTTTTCATTTCTACATTTCCACTTCTCTCCTACTCCAGGTGATTTGCATTGCCATTGTGTAGCTCCTGGATTTTCAGGGCTATAAGTTATCATCTTTTTCAAATAAAGCAGGTGGTTTTTTTTTTCTCGATACAAGACGTTCTATTACTTTCTGAGGAGACCTCTCACCAAATGTATGAGTCCAAGGTTAAACTGGAATCACGGAGCATCACTGATAATAACTAGACTTGCATGTATAATGGGATTCCGGCTCCCAGTGCAACCCGGAGGCGAAGGCTGTGGAGCTGAGAGCCCCTATGAGTGGAGCTCAAACAGACAGGTTGTTTGTGTTTTTCTTTGCAGAGTCCTCTTACACTACAGACAAACGAAGTGCATCCCAACGTCTTGTATCTTCATTTTTTTTGTTATTTCTTGAGTTGCAGTCCACGTCTTAGGTTGACTCTCAATGCGTGTGCCCCCGCTGCAAAGGTTTTTCACCATTAACCACCACCACTTCCCCTCAAAAAATACCCATCCTTCCTTCATACGCATTCAAATACTGTAAACACACAGAGCCATCGACTCCCTCCTTTCTTCCTGCTGTGCTCACAAACAGTCATTTAAATTTTATAAAGCTACGACATCACAGAGGATGGATAGTAAGAAAATCAGAGAATAATACCACTGATATGTGCAAAGCATCTTCCAAACCCCCTCAAGTCCACAAACACAAACAAAACCTATATCACACTTGAGGGATTCTGTTGAGAGATTTTCGCTTTTTCTTCATGTGGTATTCATTTTCACTCATGTGGTTATTATGCCGCTAGCGAATCATTAAACAGCCTTGGGTGTCAATATATCACTCATATAATTAGGCTGTGAAATACTACTCGTGCCCAGCGCTCGCAGAATCAGGACTCCTTGTTATTCCTCCTTTCTGAAAGAAATCAAATGGAGTTTTACCTGCAGGGACATCTGTCTTTTGAGCCAGCTTTACACAGTTGTTTGCGATTCTTACCGTCTCAATATTTAAATCCCAGCCCAGGATCCATTTTTCTTGTTAAAACCTGCCTGAAGTCCCGGCTGTGAGAGCCATTTTACAGCTCTCTCTGTCGTTCCTTCAGTTTTCAAACATACTACCCTCATGTCACCAAATGCTCTCATATCTACTCACACACAGTTCATATTGGTAAGAATTCAGCAGTGCACACAGTGCGGACTGATAAAAGCAGACACTGAGGCAGATTTGCTGGCACGCCGGCTCAGCTGCACTGAGGCATGTGCACATGAATTTGCACACAAAAGATCTGTCTCTTTTTCTTGAGGTTTGGTTTGTTCTCTTTCTGTTATTTTTATTTTTTCTGCCATTTGTTTTCCAAGCACAGAGCTTTTTGTTGAAATTTGCCTTATGAAAAATTAACATGACCTGGCCCTTTTTCTGATGACCCAGTATTGTCAGAGCATCTGCAGCTCTTCTTCAAACACGATTGCAGAGCCCCTGTGAGAGACTGATATCTCTGCTGCCAGTGTGCCGGGCTCTGGAGAGCAACTTTTTAAGGATAAGAAAACAGTTGAGGAAAGCGAGGCAGCTTGTGTGAAGACATCTTGAACACCCTGAGGTTTTAAAAGGGGAAACTCCACCCGGTGTGCGAAGCTGAATGCGAACAGCACCCACCGGTGCACCTGGCATTCTTTGTCTGCGTGTGTGTTTGTGTGTGTGCGTGTGTGTGTGTGTGTGCGCATACTTGCTTGTGCATATGTAAGAGTGCGCTTCTTCCTCCAAAGTTATCAGTCCGTAACCAGACTCCTCATGGGCTGGGAATAAGAGGCTGCTTTAAAAGTCTGCATTTCTTTATAGCTTCAAACTCATAGCTTTATTGCTGTTTTTGCTGTGGTGTGCAAAAGAAGGCAGATGGAAATTTCCTTGTGATTTTTGCCTTCATAGAAGACAGCACTTTCATACACCTGCATAGACTTTTCACACCTCTCATACAGTTATTTTATATGATTTTGTTCCCAACTTCACAGAGGCTTTTAGTGGAAGTACTTCTTTCAGTGTTTTTTTATTTTATTTTAGTTATTTGTCAGTGTTTGGTGGAAGTTTTTGGATGAACTGCAACAGTTACGAACTTTTAATATCAGTTGTGTTTCCATTTCTGCAGCCCTTTACAGTTTTGGCCGGACATTTTTTATAGAACAGCAAGAGCTCATACAGAAATAGACAAGTTGAAGCTAAGGAAAAAGCAGAAAAGTAAGAGTAAAAACATAGATTGGCCTCATAACTGTCAGAAAAGTCCCAGTTATTGATTGCTGCTGGGATTTTACTGGTGTATACTTGACGAATGTTTGCCAGGTCCGATTTTATTAGTCTGCATTTAACCAGGTCAACACCAAGAGATGGAGGGAAGATGAGATATAAAAAGCAATATTTTCCTGCCTCACTCAAGCCTCCTAATGATGGCGGCCATTTGTTATGAATATAGAAAGCTCTTACCATTCTTCACACACATAAATCAACAAGAAGCTGGAAATTCAATTATGTTTTTTGCTTAATTAAGCGCCGTGGTATGACATAAGCATGCATTTATCAAGGCGCATTACTGGTTCTGTGTTCTGTCTGTGTGAAGTGCTGTTCAGTGGCTGCAGCAGGTTTTTTTTTTTTTGTGTCTACATCTCTTGCCTTTCCCCTGGTCTGACTCACGTTATGTACAAAATGACTTTGAAAGCCAACCTCTGTAATAATGTTGCGGAAATTGGAAGGAGTCTGGCTTGACTGCAGGTCGGTGCTTGAACAGCTTCAGCCGTCTGTGAGCTGTGAAATTAGCATTTATATTGTATCGTATGCTGAAACATGAGCATGCATATGTCACTTCGGAGCACTGAGGTGATGTGGGTGGCTGTTTTAAGGAGTTAATGTACAAACAGACGGATTTATTTTTATAGATTGTTGCACACCATCATTAACTGGCTGAACACTTGAGTTACTCTGCTTGAGCGAGAGATGCCTTTTGTTTTCTCCTCTACTTCTGAAAGCACAAAGCTGATTATGTGCTGTTGTTTTGTTACTGTCAACGAATCCCATGAAAAGGCTAAAAACCAGCCATGCTTTAGTCTCTTGTTTTTTTTGTTTTTTTAATCTGTTTTTTAATCTGTTTGACCCTTTGCTCTAAGATCAGTTGTTGTTGCTGAAGGTGTAAATCTTTGAAAATTTTTAAGGACTATAACGTCTTGTAAAAAAGGTTAAAAAGCAAAAGCAGCAAATAAATTGGGACTTTTTCTGTAAATCTTGTGCTTTGAACTCTCACCTTCCAACCTCACTGCCTCGCTACTATTACTATTTCTGACTGGCATGCTATACAGAAATGTAATTCACTTGAAAAATGTTGCTTGTGAATACAACTCAGTCACCTATAACATTCCCCTACACAGTGTAATATTAAGAACAAGTTAATATTAAATATTGTAATTTATAGGAGACAGGTTGGTGATTTCTTACAGAAGCAGGGAGCTGTGTGTGTGTGTGTGTGTGTGTGTGTGTGTGTGTGTGTGAGTGTGTGTGTTAGTGTGAGTGTGAGTGTATTGATCCGGGTATCTATCACATTAGAAACACAGGAGGAC
>JAPZDV010000024.1:13650833-13721589 GCA_029814665.1 Acanthurus lineatus | reverse complement strand
ATTGTAATTTATAGGAGACAGGTTGGTGATTGCTTACAGAAGCAGGGAGCTCTGTGTGTGTGTGTGTGTGTGTGTGTGTGTGTGTGTGTGTGTGTGTGTGTGTATGTGAACTCAAATTTAACTACAGTGCTCATTTTCATTAACTTGACATGCCAGATGAAAAGTGTCACATATCCATAAGATTTTTTCCACATGTCCATCTGGAAAACAGCCCGTAGACAGTGTTTGGAAGAGGCTGGGTAGTTTAACAAAAAAAGGTAAAAGGGGACTGGACAAATGTCTTGTCTGTCACATTCATTACTCTCGCAAAAGCAAGTCGGAAAAGAGAGAAAACATCTTTTCCATTAAGAAAAGCCTTTAGTGCCTTTCTTTGCTCTTTTTTAATGAATAAACGTTGTCAACCTTTGGATAAAACTGCCGCCATTGCAGCGTCTACACTAACCTCTTTGGCAGCTGCCATTGTTGCTACTTCTCACTTTTGTCAAAGCTAAACCACACCTGTAGCTACCACATCCACAAAGGACTCTGATTGGTCCATGCTTATTCTGACTGGTCACAAACAAAACTGGTTGGAGCTTTTCAAGATGAAGACTTGAAATCTCAGCCATTTAGCTGCCTTGCAAGGTTACTATTTCAAATTGATGAGGAAACACCTCAAAATATTATCACCAACCACCAACACTTTGACAGACACACGTGCAGCTCGTGTACATCACTGTATCTTGTTGAACAGTTTTTGTCATCTACTTTTTTCTGCAAGAAACTGCATGTTATTGTCACTTAAGTACACATGATAAACTACGAGCCTGGTCAGATAAACCGAATCAATATGTGGATTCTGGGAGCAGAACGAGCGAGTTCATCAGTAGTCATTTTATTCTTATCATGGCAGTGCAGGAGGCTGAGTGTGCTACCGTCCAGTGATGCAACGAGACAGAGAGGCAGAGCTGCCCAATCTGGTGTCAAAGTGATTCAACCCCCCACACCCCAGACCCGCAATCCTTACCCATGTGCTACAGGTGGATCCAAGTGGTTGCTATGACAACAGAGCAAGTCAAAGTAACAGCTGTGTTTCCTGATGTGCATCAAGTTCTCAAGTATTCCCAATTTAGGTGTAACTACCATGTTAGTGGCTTTCACTGTGAGGCGAATCTCTCACCAGTCACACAGCCACCACACAGATAAATATCTCCAGCTGTGGCGACGACAAAACAAGTTCACTTCTGTTCCAGCTATCAGAATACATCAGTGCAAAAACAGCTGCTTATGCTTTACCCTCCTGAGAGCCATCACAGTGGCTCTGAATGGCCCAACCGCATGACTCTGGTGAGTTAAGCCCATTCACACATGTAGCACACAACAGGAGATCTAGTTTAGGCAAGCCGTGATGCAGTCGCTGTGTTTTGTTTACAGCCAACAAATTCTCTCTCCCAACTGGTTATAGGGGAGTGACATCTTTGGCGTCAGCTGGTACCCCCTTTAGCATCTATGACGGACACCACACAGAGAGCCTTTCTAACACATTCATAACTTTGTGAAACAGTCACTGTTGAAATGATCATAGTTTAGTTTTGGCTCCATAGCCACTGTATGTTCAGGCAACAAAACTATTTGGTTTGGTTTCGTAAAAAAGTTTGTTGACTTTTGTTTTCACTGGGACTTTAACCTGAGTCTCCTGACTAAAATTCCTGTCACCACTCTTTGCAGACTCACCCTCACACTGCTTGTGATTTTTGTCATACTTTCTGCTTTATTGCTATCCACGATACCACTGGTAGGGTTACCCCCCCACACACACACATTAAAAATGAGGCCAAGGAGTTCTGACCGAGCTGCCATATTGGATTAGTTGGTAGTGAGAACAGGTTGTTACCACACTGGAGATGGCGTATTAGGCTAAAACTTATCCATAATCATGACTGTTATTACAGTCAACTGATTCTGACAACTGCATTCACACATACAGCTCCTCTAGGTGATGTCTGCAAAGTTTCAGAGTAGCTGTGTGTGTAAAAGGGGCTCTACACACACACCCCACTGGAGACATGTCTGTTAACATCCAAGTCAGCAATCTGTTCAACAAGGTCATGATTGAACAAAAAAAATTGTGCCGTTGTATTTTTTTTTTTTTTTTGCACAAGCACTCAAACCTAGGTCGTTTGAAAAACACCCAATAAAACTTTTATCTGCGACAGTGAAAAAAACAAGCTCTGTTTTTCTTTTCTTTGTCTCTTTAAAAAAAAAAAACGGTGCATGTCAGCACCAGAAAACACTTATACTTTTTAATCATTGTTATCAGATGTCATGTTGCCAGAGTAAGTTAGTTTCAGCTGGATTCACGGGCTGAGTGCAGGGATGGAGCAACACAGGAGTGCTACATAACACTGTCTGTTTTATGATGTAGTGCAGCCTGAGAACACCACTGTGACAGTTGCATTATTTGAAAAATAGCACAATAAGGGCGGCACCAAAATACATCACTGCAAGGCTCTTTAAATCTTCCGGCAACATCAACTAAATGACAAAACAAGGCATAAATAAACAGACAGCCGAACAGAGAGTTGGTTCTCTAAAAGACAGGTTGTAAATAGGTGTGTTTGGGTGTGTGAGTGTGTGTGCATGTGTGGTGGGAGAACAACTGCTTTTGTTTCTTATCCACCTTTTGCTGGATATAACTGATTACTATACACCTGTCTGCTCCCATTTTTAGTGCCTGGCTCTGCCTCAAATCTACAAATCTCCCTTTTCCATTGATGACAGTAAACCTTTCATGAACTGTGACCTCCAGAGGACGTATGGAACGCTTCAACCGTTCGTCCTGACCATAAAATCTTCACTTAGGTTCAGTAAAGCAATCATATAAGACACTAAAAAGGCACTCCAGGCATGTGGTAATGCACTTACATGAAGATTTGGTTGCTCTAAAGAGAAAGGTTTAAAAAGAAGCAGCCAATTCGAAGGGTCCAAGATATCCTGACTTTTTAGTTTTAAGAATTTTAGACTTCCAGAAACAAAGAATCCTACACAACCCAAAATTCAACTCAATAATATATTTCATCTTTTCTAACTGTTGCACATCACACCTTTAGTTTGTGACACAATCACTCCTCTGAGAGTTAAAAAACATATTTTTTTCCCATTTGAAAGTTATCATCTCAGCCGCAGAAGAATTTAAAAAAGCAAACTGAGTCACATTGTGTCAGCAGAAACAGTTTATTTCGTGTGACTGTGTAATATTTCAGTATCTTATCTATTCTTTTATTTTGTCACATTACTGTTCAGAGACAGCCGTTGGAAGATGCACTCTCTACAATTCAAACCATGTGTGTTTTCAGGAGAATCCGTATGTAATGCTGAGATCGAATCACCAGGAACTGGAGGGAAACGACCGCTATGAGGGCTTCTGTGTGGACATGCTGAAGGAGCTGGCAGATATTCTCAAATTCAAGTATCGCATCCGGCTGGTTGGGGATGGAGTCTATGGGGTTCCTGGGGCCAATGGATCGTGGACCGGCATGGTGGGAGAGCTCATCTCACGGGTATGTAAATTCACACACAAGCACAGCAGCCTGTAAACAAGCTCTACAACCATAAATTATCATATTTATCATATCTTACATACATGTAGGCACCCCAGTGTTCACAGCATGTCTTAAAGGCATTGAAACACTCAGTAGTGTATAGCTCAGCTCTCATATAGTCCTCAGCCAGCAGCTTTTCTTCATGTCATACGCTCTTTTTTCATTCAGCTGTTGGCCTTTTCAGTTTAAGTGTTGTATTTTCCAAAACAGTCACGGCTTGTTGGTGGCTTGTTCCCTGTCAGCTCCTTTCCTTAAGCCTTCTGAACTGACCTTAACAGACTTTTCCTCTGAATCAGTCCATGTTGCTGCTGTGAAATCTCTAAGTGAGGTCTTACACTCTTCCAGCTATGCTGTATGTAGCTGTTAACAGGCAGATAAGGTTATATAAGGGAACTGAGTGGAGAAGAATGGAAGGAAAAAGTGAGGAGGAAAAGCTGGAGTGAGGAAAAGAAAAAGATGAATGAAGTGGAGAGGGATTGAGCCGATCCAAAGAGGTGATCTGTCTTAATTCTGTGGGCTAATGGAGGGCAAAGTCATTAAGTATGTAAAGCAAAGGAGTGCCTGCTCCAGTTATTGTCACAGCCTGCCACTGCCCCCATCTCCTGTAAGTTGCCTGTGGAAGGCTGACCTTCAGAGCGGCCAACATGTGTCTCTGACAGCAGCTTGTGCTGTGGAGAGGCAAGGCGGGGGGGCGGACGAAAAGTCCTGAGACGTGCTTGAGAGGGGATTTGTCATGGAATGGGGGACATCTGGAGGGATGTTCCACGGTGGACAGAAAGGCTTGAGCTTGTTTGGTTAAAGGCTTAGAAAGGGATGGAAAAGATGGCAGCGTAGAATGTATTGTGAAAGAAAACAAAAGAATCGGCCATGGTTGCAGGTTTAATGGAAATATACACTTGGTAGCAGCCAAGGAGAACAGCCTGAGGTTACACTGGACAAGAGATACCTGTGTTCCTGCCAGTGTTTTTCAGACCGGACAATATTTCACTGAATGAGTGTGATTAGTTTGACGGGTGTCAGACAGTGTGAGCTAACGATGAGACATGCCAGGAGGAATCCAGGCCAAAGTCTAAGTACAGCATGTCCTGGTTCCTTAATCCACAGCGCTGTAGTTACAGAACAGAGGCATAGAGCATCCCAAAAGACTTTATCTGCCTCAATGGATGCAGACTTTGGGTATAAGCTGCTACTGGGCAACTATGGTCAAATGTCTTATTTAGTCTCTTTTTTTTTTTTTAGGTTAGCATGATAAGACTGAACGCAACTGTGTGTTGCACTTTGGAAAAGCGAACTTTCTCTCGTGCTTGTTTTTCTCCTAGAGAGCATAACAGCAGGCAGGGAGAGGAATCCAGTGGCATTATTAATATTCCACCGTCACATAAATATTTCATCGGCTGTTACGTCGTACGTGTGTGCTCAGTTTTTAAGGGGTCATTGACTTTCTTTGTTGAAATTGCCTGGATGATAGTTCTCGATGTGTGGCTTCTTTGCAGCAAGCGATCAGACTTCCAAATGATAAAGGGAGAAAAAGGACAAGGCGGAGACTGTGTACGGCTGACGATGGAAGTTCAAAGCCGGCGGGCTGAGGGTATAGCAGTGGGAGCGTAGGCTGGGTCGAGGTTACTGCGCTTGAAATCTCAAGTGTTATGCGCTAATTAAAGCACAGACATAGCAGGACTTGGGTGTTAAGGTGAAACTGTAAATGTCCTCTGAGAGTGTTAACTGTTTTAATCTGTTTAAAAGGTTAGAATAATTATGGAAAGAAAATATTACCACTTCAATTCAACATGGATGCAAAAAAACTCTCTCTCATGTTTGTTAGATGCCCCCCTTCACTGTCTCTCTTTCCTGGAGATGCAAGCAGTGTGTTGTAGCTTGTGAGCAGGGTCTGCAGTGCTGCTGCTGCTGCTGCTGCAGCACAGCTCCTTTCTCCTCACTCTCATCCTCCCATTCCCCTCCGTCTCCCCAATCCTCTTAGTTCTCCTGCGGTGGACAAAGAGCAATGCGTTGCTGCTTTCACTCTTCGTTCCTCAGGGAGATGAAAAATCCCTTGCAGTTGCACTTTGCTGGCCTGTATTATTAGGAGGGAGCCATCTGGTATTCAGTGTACACTGACCATTTCTATGTGTGTGTCTCTGTGTGTTTCGAAGTGTGTGTCTTCACCATCCGCTCCTTTGTCAAGTGATTTGTCTTGACAGTGTTCCCCTGGCCAGCCACAATGGTTACCCTGATCTCTCTTGTGCCCTACACACACACATATCATGCACACACACTCACACACACACGCATACACACAGAGTGCCAATGCTGGATTATCCTCACTAAAGATAGCACCATTGGCAGACAAAGAAGCTGTGTGATACAAAAGGACATTATTAGAGAATTAGCATCTAGTCGACCATTTTTTTCTGTCATCCTCTCTTCTTATGTCGTAAACTTGTGCTACGTCCTCACACTTTGACCGTGTGTTCACATGTGTGATTCCCCTCGTCCTCTGTGTTTCAGAAAGCTGACCTGGCGGTAGCGGGGCTCACCATCACAGCAGAGCGTGAAAAGGTCATTGACTTCTCCAAGCCCTTCATGACCCTCGGCATCAGCATCATGTACCGTGTCCACCTGGTGAGTTAACTCCCAACGGAACTCCCAACACACACACACACACACACACACACACACTCTTACCGATCCAACCGCAGGCTCTCACATAGCTTGCGGACACACCACAGCTGACTGTGAAGACTTGTCTATGGATGGACCAAAAAGAACCACTCTGCCTTTTAGCCTGTAGAGTCTATCTTAGTTTGTCCAAATCCTTCCACAAACTCTCCCTCTTATCACCTCCTTTACCTCCCAGCTACTCCCCTTACCCTGCCTCTTTGTATTTCAAGGCTATCTTCTCTCCTCTTTCCTCCTCTCCTCCAGCTCTCAGTCCCACTTTCTCACTTTTTCTTTATCTCCCCAACATCCTCTCCCTTCTGTCCCTGCAGTCTTAACTTTTTAATAGGGTCCACTTCTTTTCACTTCTACTGTTTTCTCCCATTTCCTTCTCCTGTTGCAGCAGCCCCTCATCCTTCCAGCACCAGATGGTGCGTTTTACTGTGTGAACTTCCTGATGAATGAAGCACTTTCACAGTTGTTTTGTGCTTGCTCTTAAAATGAGTTCGGCCATCTTACTCACATGAGGGGCGCCCTCAGTGCTCCGTAGAGAGCAAGCTCACGCTAGAGATGGTGGAACAACAGCAGAGCAGGTGGAAATGAGCTGGTGTTTGCCGAGTCAGTGGCTCATTAATCATCAGCCCCCACCCCTTCTCCAAAACCCAAGGTGACACAGTATGGCCCAGTATAGCTCTGGCCGTAGGTTGCACTGAGGTGTTCTGACATGTGCTCTCGCTAGCATTAATGTAGTATCTCAGAGTGATGTTTACTCACATTCCCTCCTCCTGTGTACCTCCTCTCTCTCACCTTCCCATAGTCAGCACACGGCGCTAATAGGTGTAGCACTGAGGGACTCAATCGAGTGCCAACAGTTTGGGAAAATCAATTGATGCTCGCAGCAGGTGCAGTGTTAAATGGGCTTCTGGGTCGCGGATCATCTCTGAAGTGGCAGGCAGTCGGGCGGGTGGCAGCATGACTGGTTGATATGAAGCTGATGTCCCTCAGGGCGAGCACACACAGAGTCACACTGTCGAATTAGCACCGACTCAACCAAGCTGACACCCAATTTTTTGGTTAAGAGTTCAATAAGAGAGAGATGAAGAGAGTTATTGTTGGGATGAAGCACTGGTGTATGGAGTTTTTCAAAAGATGAAGGGAAACAAAAAAGATAAGTGGTGTCCTTTGGCTTTGTCTCCCCCCTCTGTCTCACACCATCATTTCATCACACTCTTTTTACTCTCCCATTGCCCCGTGGCATACCTCCTCATGCCTCTAAAACTCAATATTTGAATGTGTGTGACGGCACTCGTTTGGTTCTAATCCACTGATTATTGATCTGAGGCACAGCGATCTCTACAAGAGGGTTTGCTGCTTATTTCAAACTTAAAATGAAAATTTTAGTCTGATCAATAAAAGTGGCGAATGCAAAAAACAATAAAAGAGCCTGTTGGGTATTAATTACCCTCAGACTGTATCTTCCATTTAATCACTGTCTCTCCTCTTTGTCGATATGAAGGTATTTTCATCTGTCTGTCTGTCTCACTCTTGAAATCTGTTTTTTCTTCATCATGCATTGTCTTTGACCTTTAATTTCGCTGTGTTAAGGCTTTGACACACAATCCAAACTTATCGATGTGGACAATATTTTTCGAAATAACACCGCTATCTCAAATAATTTCATACTAAAGGCAGTGAAACTAAATAAATTAATTTCCTGTATGAAAACAACAGAGCAACAAAGGATTAACAAACTTGGAATGAAACTCCAGTAGTTCCACCACTCTATAAGTTGGCATTGTCAGCTCTTTCTTACAGTGCAGTAACACAACCGCAAGTTCCAACACTTAATCACCTGCCGCATGGTTTTTCATCAGTGTTTTACATCACATAACAAGACAGGGGATCTGATTTTGTAAAAGGAACATTGTTACCTTGTACAATCATTCTACTGTATGATTATTAGGGTGCTACTTTGAGAGAAGTCACAGGAAGTAATCTCAGACAGTTTGCATTTTGTCTGCAGATGGCGAGCTCTAGCTGTCATGAAGCTGGCCCAACTGTTTTGTGACTGACTGGGAATTTATACTTGCATATGATGTACAGTCATGTAATGCCAACCTGTTCCCTGCTTGTCAAACACTAATGACATTTTATCATGTCCCTCGGCGTCTCGCACAGACACACAAGATAACCTTTAGCGTCTGTATGAGACGCCTGTTAGAAAAGCTTTCCAACATGTGGTTGCATTTTGATCAGGTTTCAGCGCCAAAACAGCTTGGTTAAGAGCAGAAATAGGTTATAGTTTTGGTTCAGATAAGCAGCTCGTGTTACCTACATAATGTAAGTTGAGTATATTAGCTGAGGTACCTTTCATAAGATCAAATTAGTCAACACTGACTTTTGGTGTCGAATGGGACATGAACCCTGGTCTCCTGTGTGTTAAAACTGGAGTTAGTTGAAACCTCAGTATGTCTCATAAAGATGCACAATGTATCACTGAGCATCTGTGTGAGACGCACCAAAGGGCGTGACAGAAGATCGGTATTTGATGACCTGGAAATGAGAACAGTCTGGTATATACAGTATGTTATATGGTGTCTGTCCTTGGAGACATGTATCTGATTTCAGGCCGTATATAAATAAAATTGCTTTTGCACACAAATCAGAGAGCACACCTTCACCTCAGCAGCCAATGCAGTGTGTGAGTTGGACTTTGGAGTTATGAACCCAGGCGTAACCTCCAACTGCTGTCATCCTCTTTTTGGAAAAAAATATCTCCTCTTTTATATTCATTATCCGTACAACACAAAGCCATATGCTGCGACTGTGCTACTTTTTTTTATCAGTTCCACTATTTAAACTTTAACATAATTTTGGAAACTCTTGACAAAATGAGAATGTGTGTGTGTGTGTATGTGTTTGTATATAAGAGAAAGAGTGGTGCTTAATTAGACACACACCTAGGAGTTAATTAGGGGTGTTTGGAGGCTGTGTCAGATTCAGCAGCTGCCCTGAGGGTAGAGTGTAGCATACGGAGCTTTATTGACTCTTTGGCCACAAAACGACCTCCGACGAAATTACTCAGTCACAAACACACTCGCACGGTTTAACACAGAACACTCGATGAGACAGAAGCATGCACTGCATTTCACAGTCTCACATGTGTACAACACACAGACATAAAGCCAGACAACCTGGTGTGCCCAAGAGGAGGCAGGATGTTGTTATGAATACGACCCTGTGACCTCTGCCAAATCAACTGCTCTCTGCAGATTACCTCTGCGGCTATCTCAACAACCGTAACAGCTGACAGCTTCTGCTCTGACACAATTAGAAATACACACACTATCAAAGAGCCCGTGAAAAAAGAGACAGAAGGTTGGGGAGACACAGGGAGGGAGAGGAAGAAAGACAACATAAAAGGGAATGAGCAAGAAATAGGTAGAAAGAGAAGAAGAAGGGGTGGGGAGACCATGGAGGAAGGAGAGCAGAGAAATGAGCAGAAGAGAGCGAGGGTTGAAATGACAATGGGAAGTCTCCTTTCGTGAGTCAGTATGCAGGCAGGCGGCCTTGAGGGGGGGTGGGGGGGGGCAACAGTGTGGTATGAATACCAAGAGGCAGGATGACTAGGTGAAATCCTTGACTGGATAACCTCACCAGCTCCTTCAGCCAACCTCCTGGCATGCAGGCAGTCCCTGGGGTCACAGAGAGAGAGGTTGGGGCCAGTAAACGAGGGACAGTTGAAAGTTGAAAGAAGACAGAGGGCAGCGCAAGGTAAAATGATCAAATTCCTTCTGTGCGGTTAAAAGACAAAAAGGATATACACACACTGTTATAGGCAGCAATTTCACACTATTCTGTTTGTTGAGATGTGCTCATAAAACCAGGTCGTAAAGGATGTTTCACCCTCTGTACCACATCTGCATTCTCTTCCGCCCTTTGATTTGCCTTACGCCCTCTTATCATCTTAATGCGTCGATAAAACTCTATAAAATGATTCCCATTCCCCTAATAAAGATAATTTAGACACGGCAACAAACGTTTATGTGCGAAGAAGCGGGGTAATCTGTGGTTACATTGTATACTCATATTGCTCGCATTTGGTGCTTGTTTATTGCACCAGGTTTAATATCTAACTCATATATGGAGGCAACTGCTACTAGTTTGTTAGGAGCTTGTTGTGTCATGTTCTCAGGATTCTCTGTCTCTTCCAATTGTATATCTCACATTAAACAGTATTCAAAACTACTGACCTGTGGATGGAGATGGAGAGATGGATGGATGGATGTTAAAAAGTAACTTCCATATGAGCCATTGCTGCTGTATTTTTCCCAGCTAGAAGTCAATACCTGTGGCTTCCTGTGTTCAGCCCTGGCTCCCCCCGTGCACTGTGTTGCCCAAGCACATACTTTATCTGCCCTGCTGCAGATGACTGACAGCATGGACAGCTGCTGACAAGCTTGAAAAAACAAGCAAACGTGCACACACATACAAACACACACGGTGACTGACAGTCAGTCTGGCATACATGGATTCACCTTACAAAGTGAAGAGAGAAAGGCCACCCATATGAGCTGTTTAAACAATTATCCTGAGACATTTTGATGGACTGGGAGGTTCAGTTGGTGCCTTTATTTGCTCTTTTGTGTCAATTTAACACAGATGCATTATGAATTGCCAAATACACTTGATATTTGCGCCTGTAAGTTATTTATGACTGTGCTAACATAGATGAGAGAGCTTTCAATTACAGAGATTAATCAGAGGTGAAGGACAGATGCACTGTTTCATAATTTCCGTACATCAAAGGAAGCCAGAGTCAGTCAGCCTGTCCTATGGGCCATCTCCACTCAAACAACGATTCAGTGGTGCGCTTGCTTTACTGTGGCAAAGCACATTTAAATTTGCATCACCAAATTATTTGCTGTAAACACAACACAAGCATGTTATCAACTGTATAAACCTATAATAGATGATGAATTAGCAAAAGTTGCTCACAGTATTTAAACATTCCACAGACGAGGAACAACATTAGCATAATTTTGATTAATTTTTCCAGCAACCTGATAAATTGAGACCTAAAGTTGTCACTTCTTTTAGCTCTGTTTTTGGTCTTAAATTATTTATGAGAGTAATATCTGTCTTTTCTGCAGCTGAATGTTGCATTTTCTAGAGGGAATGGGAATAAATCGAAACAGTTAAGATGCTCAAAGAGAGATGAAAGACACTTAAACACTCTGTAGAGCAAAGAGGAACTGAAGAGTTGGGTGTAAATTATCATTGATTTTGTCTATAAGGGGAAACCTCTTTTCACATCACACACTCATTTGATCCATTGTTCATGCAAAATGAGTGCAGATTTTTAAAAAACCCATTACAACGGACATCATAATATTCACAATTGTGTTCTTTTGAGCCTGTTTTTTTGTCTAGGAATCATTTTTAAAGACCTGAAATGTTCATGAAATGGGAAAAAAACATTTCCAGCAAAACATCTCGACACAGAAGTACACAGATTTTTAAAAAATTTTATGCAGCTTCTATTAAGCCTATCTGAATTTCTGCGTGCTCATTAGTGTATCACTTGCAGCCTCACTGTGTATAAATTCCCTCCAGCTCTCAAAAACATAACTTTATCTCTGAGTCTTAAAGCAGACATATTACAGCACCACAGTCAGTTTCTCAGCACCTCCCACAGTTTTCCTGTTGTCTTTGTAATCTTTGTGTCTTCTCACCTTTTTCTGATCTGCTCTTTGGCACCTTCACTTTTCCGCCATCTGTTAGCGTGAAAGTCTGTGCAGCTCTCCTTTTCATAATAATAGCTCCTTGTTGGGAGGTTAAGATGTGAACAAGCTTTGCAAGCAGTTAGCAAAACCCTGATTCAGCATGCACCAAACCGGACCAGCTAACAGAAGATAATGGTGTCAGCTCATGCTGCTGTCGCCCTTAAAATTCCGCAACAGGCAGCTTGGCAGTGAGATACACTTTACAACAGTAGTATCTCAGACCCTCTCTTATGGCCATTGAGGATTTCACCGCTCCACTGTTCTATTTTCAGGCAGCTATCATCATCATCATAAGCATTACACTCTATAGATAGACAGACACACATTAAGACCAGCAGGCTGATCTGAATCTTTGCTAAAAACTCTCCCTCACTTGCTTTCTGGACCACCGATATGCAAGTGATTACAGACACATTAATGAATTTTTCATTTCTGCACAAGTCTAAATGGGGTTAGTTTATCAGGACAAATGCCCACCAAAATAATTTCACCCTCTTGCTGCAGATGTAATATTGGAAGGCCTCAAAAATATATTCTTGCAGTGTTTTGGCCTGTGTGATGCCTCTAAGGAGTACATTATTGAGAATGTTGTGCATAAAAAAGCAATTTTAGGCTGCACGTTGTTACACAAAAGGGAAGATAAGGTGTTTCTATGTGATTGAGTGCGTCCCTCATATAACAACTCCTGGACATTTGGTTGTTTGATCACATCCTCTGTTTAACTGTCTCGCCGGCCCTGACAACCACCTCTATTTCATAGTCATTAACAGATGGTGGACGTGCATCCCTGTGTAAATGGCTAATATTCCCTTGCTGATGTTCGGTCAGACAGGCTATACGGCAAACATGCACATAAGAAGTATGAGCAACACACACATAAATAACCACACACACAATCAATCTCATACATGGCACTGGTTCCTCAGTAATTGGTTTCATTCAGAGGACAATAGCTGTTGGATAATGAAACATTAGGAATTAGCCCCCTATATTCCCATCAGTCTACTAGCTGCCAACACTTTTCCAGCCACTTTATCTTCTCTACCTCTGGTTACCAGTCCAAACCAACACACAGCAGCCCAAAGCTGCTGCTCCGGCACAACTAGCCTTTCTGTTCAAGCCAAAGCTATTAATCTCTTTCCCTGGGACACTGTGCGCCTGCAGTCATACAGGAAGTCAACTGTAGGTCACAGAATTGAATTTCAGTTTAATGTAGCTGTAATGGTTGAGTTGATTATTTGACCTTTCTCTCTCTCACTCTCTTTACTGCCTGCAACCTTGTGGAGAGCACAAATGGTGACTGTTAGGAATATAATAATTAATACTAATAACAATAATATCTTCTAATTGGGCCTATCTAATGTCGTTTCCTGTGAAAGCATGCTATTTGCCAAATAACTGGAAGTTTTGGAAAATAATCAGTAATTAAGTTCATTATATTTTTTCATTGCCAGAGTCCCAGAAGTAAAACCTCTTATCTGTGATGCTGTATCAGTATCCAGCCCTCTGCCACTGTGTTGACAATTCATGGGAGACTGAGTTTGTGCTTTCATTCAGTGTTGATCTCAATGTTTACATGCAAATGAGATTCATATAATTATAGTGCTATCAGTTTTGGACAGGAAAATCTTTGCTTATCACATCAAAATCCCTTTATTTACTGTCCCAGTCACCTTTTTTATCTTTTCCAAATTACACAGGCAGCAGAAAATGTTGTTCAGCCCTGACCAAATTGGGCTTGGGGCAGAAGAATTAACACTGAAATTCACCAACACTTTCTTTCAATTAATCTTGGCACTTACTGTACGGAGGTGACGTAAGACTCTTGGATGTTTTTCACATGCTAATTAGATAATCTTCACCTCTACAACAAAGTATTTAACCTTTAACCTCCTGGCTCAGCTCAAGTCCATGTTGCTTTGGCTCGTGTGATTTGAATGTGGGATCAAAGTGTTAAACAGTCTGTGCAGGTTTTAATGATTTTAACCCTCTACTTTGTGTGCTTGTGTGTGTGTGTTTCAGGGACGTAGGCCAGGCTACTTCTCTTTCCTGGATCCTTTCTCCCCTGGAGTCTGGCTCTTCATGCTCCTGGCCTACTTGGCTGTCAGCTGCGTCCTCTTTCTTGTGGCCAGGTAAAGAGCTCTTAGTAAAATATACTCTTTACAGAAGATAAGAGAATGAGAAGAGAGAGACAAGCAAAAGCGGTTGAGAACACAGTAAAAACACAAAACAGGTTTGTTTGGGGGTTATGCAGAGGAGGAAACAGGTGTCTGTTCCCTCACTTCTCTTCAGCCTCTTCAGTTGATCTTCCACTTTGCTTTGATGAGATGTTGCCCTCCCAGTGGTGGGTCTTCAGCGTCATACTGACACCTGCTGGTCAGGGAGGGAACCGACTCAACTGCTGCTGCAGATAAATATTGTTTGTACAACAGTAATCTTTTTAATTTACATTGGATGTGATGAAAAAAAGGTACTAATGTACCAAAATCTGGACTCAAGTCATCAGTCCCAAGACAGGTTGATGTATTTCCTTCAAAATAAAAGCATAGTGTAATTGTCTTAAGAACAAGAAAAAAACAATCATTTCTCCTGTCCACACTGGCTAATAATAGACCCCTATCTGATGAAAATCCAATTGAATTGAAAGGAAAAAATTCCAAAGTGCACTCTCTGTGCAAAAACACACAGCAAAGTTTAGCAAGAGAGACTAATATGAGGCTTTAGCAGTCTGGATTGTACAGATCAAGAAGGTGTCTTGCACAGTTACTGCCACCTTTGAAGTATGAAATTCAGTCTTTGTGTTGCTCTTCCTCCACCACAGCTCACTAAGCACAGTCAGGGGAAACATAAAGAGAAACTTTTGTACTGAAACTAAATAAGATACAATCTTGACTGATTTTTTTTTTCACATTCAGTATGAACAGGAGGATTTATTGCAGCAATGAATAGCTGTTTCAATGTAAAAATGGATGTGAAAGTGTTTAATTAAGGTAGACTTAGAACATGTGAATTTTACCTTTAAATTTATCTTCCTTAAAATACCCCCTTTTTTGGTAATTTTGCAATACTGGAAATTGCATGCTATTAAAACATTTTTTAGCACATAACAGTGTTGTCACATAACCACAGCTTCATGCAGCACTATTTGAACATACCAATTACATTTCCTTCACCCCTGCTGTTTAAGTAGGCTGCACATGGGGAATGAAAAGCAGGTATGTTCTCTCAAGAGGGAATGCCAAGGTGACTTTGCGCTCAGTTGACTGTTGGAGCTGTTTTACTCCTTGCCTATCTCTGCCTTTCTTATTTCATTTTACTAGCTCTCTGTCTCTTGAGTTTTGTGCTCGTCAGAATACTTAATCCAAATCTTTTTTCACACTCTCGTTGGCTGTTTTCGTCTTCTGATTCTCTCTGTTTCCCAACTCCATTGTCTTGTTGTCCTCAGATTGACACCTTATGAGTGGTACAACCCCCACCCATGTTTAAAGGGGCGCTGTAACCTGCTGATCAACCAGTACTCACTTGGAAACAGCTTTTGGTTCCCTGTTGGAGGCTTCATGCAGCAAGGATCCACCATTGCTCCTCGAGCTTTGTCCACACGTTGTGTCAGTGGAGTATGGTTAGTATGGACACACCCAAACATGACTGCAGTTCAGCTCTTAAACCCACACATTCATTTCTGTTCTGTTTTAGCTCCATGTAATTGTTACTTCATGCAATGCATTTCATCTTTGATGTGATCTTGAAGCTTTATTCCAGATTTGCAGGACATCAGGGCTCAAGATGAGATAGTGCTGGCAGTTGTGCATGCACATACGTGAGACTTTGTCTGTGTACTTCTGCCTTTCCAACTAAAACTTCACTTCCTTTCATCCAAACCGAACATTGTCACCTTTATCCATACCCATCCACCCATTCATCCATCCACTGAAACTCCTGCAGTGTCTTCTCCTCTCAGGTGGGCGATTATTTTAATGCTCCTGCAGTTTTCACCCAGACAATCTGTCTTCATGCACAAGCCTGTCCATTTACATACTTTTGTACATGAGTACATATGTTCATGTCCCTTGCCTTTTTCTTCTCAGGTGGGCCTTCACATTAATCATCATCTCATCCTATACCGCCAACCTGGCTGCCTTCTTAACCGTCCAGAGGATGGAGGTACCAATAGAGTCGGTGGACGATCTGGCAGATCAGACGGCAATAGAGTACGGCACCATGCACGGAGGATCCACAATGACCTTCTTTCAGGTCAGAGGTTACAGACATCATTGCATACGATGGATTGTTTATACTCTTAAATCAAAGCTATGCACACATAGACAAAGACCCACCTATGAGCCTGCAGTGATCAATGGGCCATCACTGATGCTGTCCTCCTCATCACCTTGCTGTCCTTCCTGTCTTCCTCCTCTGACCATAGGTTTTATCTGTTTCCTGTCCGTTCCTTGCCACACTCATTCGATATCACTCTCCTTGGGGAGATGGTACACTGTTCGGGGCCCTAAGAGAGGCATGCTTTATCTTCTTTCATCCTCTCAAGAGTTGACCTTAGAGAGAAAGATAGAGCGATGAGAAACAGCATGTTAAAGAAGAGAGACTGTAAAAGATGATAGGAGGGAAAGAAAGAGAGACACTATCCTTGTTTTTCTTTGCACTTTCATGAGTCAAGGAAGACAGGCAAAGAGAAAGTGGAAGACAAGTGGAAATTTTAAGTAAAGATTGTGTTCCAAACTTTAAAGCTATGCAAACAGAAAAAGATCCTCCATATAAAAAAACATTCACATTAAACCACAACCCACCTTTAAAGAATCCGAGAGTCTGAATAAATCCATCAGTCAGAAAATGAAAAAGAAAAACAAATGCAAAACAATCTCCACCTATCTGAGCCTGATACATTTTTGCTTATTGTCAAATCTGAATGTGTCTGTCTCTCAATATTGCTTCTTGCTGCTCTGCAGAACTCTCGCTACCAGACCTACCAGCGTATGTGGAACTTCATGCACTCGAAGCAGCCCAGTGTGTTTGTGAAGAGTACCGAGGAAGGCATTGCACGTGTCCTCAACTCCAACTATGCCTACCTGCTGGAGAGCACCATGAACGAGTACTACCGCCAGAGGAACTGCAACCTGACTCAGATTGGAGGACTGCTGGACACCAAGGGCTACGGCATTGGCATGCCGCTGGGTGAGTGGACAGGAGATGACGGGGATGAGCAAAGAGGCATTAAAAGTAAGGAAAGAGAAAAAGAAAACTTAACAGTAAGACATGTGGGAGACTTGATGGAAGTTGGCTCCAAGACAGATGACAGCTTATTGCAGAAGTAAAAGAAAAAAGGATGTTCAGTTTGAAATGAAGGAAAAAAGCTGGTGGTTTTGCTTAAATGCACTGTATAATTCATATTGAAGCTAAGGAGGGGGAATGGAGCGAGCAGGGGCATTAGTTGGAGGATACACCATAAAAGTCACATTGGAGATTGTAATTGAAAGTAAAGCCTCAGAAAAGCCAAACCATTAGCTGCTATCATGGGGGAAAATGATGCAAAAAGTGAGAAACTAAAAGAGACTTACTGCGAGACTTTAATAGAGCGGCTGCTTCCATGCTGTAATGGGACAAGCGAGGATGAGAGAAAGGGAATTTGAAATATTGTTCGTGTTGGATGTGGAACTGTTGCTGGATGACTGTCTCACTGATCTGAAAGTATAAACACAGGGGTTACTTACACTTTGATCTCAGTTTGAGTCAAACTGCAGGCGTGGGGGAAAAAAAACACACCTTAAAGTAAACAAGATTAATTTCAAATCCCTTTGATCTTCTCGGGATAGATAAACTTACTTTTTAGTGAATGATGTCGCATGCTGCACACTGCGACCTGTAAAACACTGCAAAATCACAGCAAGTCCTCAGATCTTGCTTTTGAAATCTTTACTTTTTTGTAAACAAACTCCTCTAATGAAAAGAAATAACTTTTCATTTTCTGCAACAGATGAAAAGTCGTGAAAATGTCATTTGTTTGCACTAAAAAAAGTAGTTTTTTTTTTTTATCAAAGGGTTCAGTTTCAAGGTAGTTTTCACTGAATGTTTCAGATCAGTTCAACTGGATTTGACACCAGGCAGCAGCTGGTTCATTGTAGACAGATGATTATCATATTGAAAGCAAGTACAAAAAAAAAGCACACAGGAAAAATATAGGATGTCCTTTTCTTTTGAGATCCTTTCATGTGCAACAAAACAGAGGAACATCTGCACTTTGTCTGTTGACCATGGTCCTTTTTGCCAGTTTGTAAAATCTGCATCAAGTTTATAAGAAAACCGAGGTCGCAATATGCA
Organism: Acanthurus lineatus; assembly: GCA_029814665.1. Classification (NCBI taxonomy): domain Eukaryota; kingdom Metazoa; phylum Chordata; class Actinopteri; order Acanthuriformes; family Acanthuridae; genus Acanthurus; species Acanthurus lineatus. Next base: position 13,703,237 of record JAPZDV010000024.1, on the reverse strand, counting down.
ATCTGTGTGTAGGATCTCTGTGTGGTGTACGTGCTGATTGTAGTGATGACTCTATCCGACCAAGCGGTGTTGGGCAGGGATTTTAATTGACAGTTAGTGTCAAAGTCAACAAAAAAAAGGTAATAGGTACCAGGTTCTTTCAGCAGCGTTTGACATTGGAAAACCAAAAGAGGAGCAAGTCAAGCCTAACCATGCAGTGGAAATGTGGCATGAGTAAGTAGATTATCTGTGCAGTGGTGAGCTTTTCCCCACTCTTCCCTGCAGGATCAGTGTATCGTGATGAGTTTGACCTGGCCATCCTCAAAATGCAGGAGGACAATCGTTTAGAGATCCTCAAGAGGAAATGGTGGGATGGTGGCAAGTGTCCAAAGGAGGAGGATCACCGTGCCAAAGGTTTGTCTCTGATTATCCCTCATGTTCTTTTTCTTCAGCTCCTCCTTTTTCTACTCCTACAAATCCATCTTCCTCTTTCTGTCATTTTACTCTCACCTCTCTCACCCTTATCCTGCTGTTTCCAGGTCTGGGCATGGAGAACATCGGCGGCATCTTTGTGGTGCTGGTGTGTGGCCTGCTGGTGGCTATCTTCATGGCAGTGCTGGAGTTTGTCTGGATGTTAAGACAGGCACCAGGACATGAGGTGAGAGAGGGCTATCTAACCTGCATCTGCTTTGTCTCCCTCTCCCCTCCCTGGTCCCACCCCCCTCACGGAGCCTCTAGGCTCTCCAACTTTCAGCTTTGACAGGAAGTGTAGCAGGAGTCTTCCTCTTCTTCCCCTGGGTTCCACTTGACATCCAGCCTTTAAAACATAATCAGCACAAAACCAAAGATATACCTCACTTATACCTCACTCAGAGTTCACACATAAACAGATCATTTTCTATTTATGCAGTAGACTATTAATATATAAACATAATATCTTAAATAATATACAATATTGAATGTAGTACGATTTTGTTGGTGCAGAATACATGCTTCCAGGGTGCTGCCTATGAGATTTTGCTCATGAAAATAATTGTGAATGTTTTATCTTAGTCTTGCTACAATCATCTTTTTACTTAAAAGATGTTTGGCATTGTGTGCACATCCTCATGAAGTCATTCATTCCACCACAGGATTAATGATCAACACTTGTGGACGAGTTGTGGTAGTCAACCAAAACTTTAATAACAGACTGTAGATTCTACTAGTCGTGGGCGGTAGAGGGGAGGATCAGTTTTTAAGTGTAATTTCTACTTTACATAGAAGAAACTATAAGTATTTTCACTGTGAAGAGATTAAAGTGTTTTACAGAGATATTGTGTGATTATTATAATCTGAAAAACTGTATAAATAGTTAATCAAAATGATATATTCGTTATTAAATAAATTTTAATGCAGCTTAATCTGGTTTGAGGACTAGAAAGCAGTTTGTGTCCAGAGTTCCTCCCGTTTGAAGAAGCGTTTTCATCAGGACAAAGACCAGCTTAAATTTCCGGCAAATGATCAATGCAGATAATGAAGGCCAAGCAGGGGAACCTGAGGACGGCATTAATAAAAACAAAAAAAAAATGGGCGAGCAATACATCAGAGAAAGATGTGCATGCAGTGTTCCAATTATTTCTGATGTGATTACTTTCAAGACATTTGATAACTGTCTTTACAAATGGACTCGCCACTGTGATTTTAATTCAATAAACATTCAGAATGTGAAAGTCAAAAACCAACTCATGTGATTTCTTTTTTGGCAGCATAAATCAATGTTTCACTCTAACTCTGTGTGCTTGTGTGTGTGTTTGTGTGTGTGTGTGTATGTGTGTGGGTTTATATCTGTGTGCATCTCAGTAGTTATTGTGCTCATGTGCAGCATGTGTGGATTGATAATCAGCCTCTCCTGTCTTGCACCTGCGTTGCAGTATCATGTCTGTCATTGTACTCATTTGAGTTTACATACTGTAGATATCCAGTGGAACGCTTGATCATCAGTCCAGGAGATAAATTGTGTGTGTTACATGTCTGTATGTGTCTGAGAGGTATGCCTAAAATTACATATGTACCACTGTGTATGTTTTTTTTTCCTTTGTTGTTCCCGCTGTATAAAGATAACCATGAAATGTATGAGTTGTGTGTCTGTGATGTCCATGAGTCTGTCATGATCAAGTCAGTCAGTCAGTCAGTGAGTTGTCTGGCTTCTCTCCCTCTCTCTCCCTCTCTTATCCCCCTCTCCCCTATCTTTTTCTACCTGTGTGTGTGCTTGCAGCAGTCAGTGTGTGAGGAGATGCTGCGGGAGCTCCAGGGGATCGTCCTGTGTCGCGACAGCCTGCAGGTGAGGCGCCGGCGGGCCGCTTCAATGATGCGTTCGCGGCCCTTACCCCTGGAGGAGCGTCGAGCACGAGCCGCCGCCGTCAGCCTCAGCAATGGCAAGCTGTGCGGGGGCACCGGACTGCCTGAGCCCCTCTCTCACAGACTGGCGCAGGAGGCTGCCTTGGTTGCGAGGGGTTGCAGCCACATCCGCATTTGCCCCGAGTGCCGGCGCTTCCAGGGACTGAGGATGCGTCCTGCGGGGGCCACTGGGGCCCTGCCCTCTCCCACACACAGTGAGGAGAGCATAGAGTGGGACAAGACCACAAATAGCAGTGAACCTGAATAACGCCCAGCGAATCCAACAGGACTGACTTTCCCAGAAGCCACCTCTTTACTTTCCAGGGATCAAAAGTCACATGGTTTTTTGATTCAGCCATTTGGAGCTTGATCTCAAAGGGCAGGACAGTGCTGCAAACTTTGTTTTGCCCTGGAGGCAACAGCCGGTAGTCAGTTTTGGAAATCTCCTTGGGAAACTGATGAGTCTGTCTCGTTGTGGTCTGTCCCTGTTGGCCCTTTGTACCGTGTAAAAGAGGACGGACGAGAACAGCTACGGGGCATTTGTACTATGCAGTATTTTCAGTCATTTATCATTGTGCTGTTTCTTTTTTTTCCTTTTTAAATTATTTCTGTCCTCTGTTGGATTATCGGTACTGAATATTGTTATTCAATTGTTCTTTAAAAAAAAAAAAAACTTTGAACAAGTTCCTTTTTTATCTGACAATTTACTGTATATTGCCTCTGAAGAGCTGCAAAGACGAACAGACTAATGCAAGGTCATCCTTCAAATCTTTTTATTTTGAAAGTGCCAAAAACCATAAGTTTTATCTTGTGGCTGAAGAAAGCACCACAGCCTTGAGAAGACATCAAACTCAACTGAACCTAGAAAACAAACAAACAGAGAAATACAGACACATGGACTTCTTTTCTAGTAGTGATATTCTATTAAAAAAATGTTTTAACTGTTGGTATCTCTGAAAGACAGCGATGCATGTCCAGAGGGGGTTGGCGGGTGCTGATCGAATGACTGATTGCTAAAGCGGTGGTTGAAAGAAGAACTTCTGATTTGAATTCCTGCTTTAAACATGATGGCTACACACACATACACATTCATTGCGTCTTGACATTACTTTCCTTTCCTCTATCTGACCTACATCTTTGATACTACGGCACATTTAACGTCTCATCCCTCTCTCTCTTTATGATTTTTCATTTAAAACCACATGCCAGTCTTGTGCACAGTATTCACTCTGTTGGGGTTGTCTTTTTTTCCCATCTCACATTTTTAAAAATGAATTAAAGTTTCATGAGGATGAGCCAGTAACACCAAATGAAACCCAGCATATATCAGAAGCAACCAAAGTCCCTGGTGAAGTGAAAGGCTTTTTATATCAGCATATGGCTTGAGTTTGTTTAAATGTTGAGGCAGTTAAACTTTTATTGAATGCGGTGTTTTACACACTGCTATCAAGAAGCATTTTAGCCCAAATCAGCCAAGATACTCCCTGATCTCTTCATACTTTTGCAAAATAACTTAATAAATAAATAAATAAAATCAAGTTGGAATATGCTAATTTGATCGTTTAGAGACTGATTTTTAATCTCAACTGAGAGCCTAACTGAGAGTGATTCAGCCAGTTGTTTTTAAAGATGGTAAAATGAAATAATTAAAGTTAAGTTAATTACTTTTTTAAGTGTATTTGTTAAGTTTTTGTTACCTTTATTTGCATATATCAACCATACCTCCAATAGTGAAACAATGAGGTCAAAACACCAGCAAACAGATTCTTTAGTTACCTTCTGCATAGACTGTGACACAATGTGTAGTGTTTTCCTGCAGAACCAACTTGTTTGCTGTATGATAGCCCGACTGTTGCACAGTAGGAATCAGCGGCCATCCAGCTGTCTGCACTGCTCCCTGCTCATCTCTGATGTGTCCATCATTTCAAATCTGCCCATCAGGTTCAATCACTGTCCCTCAAAACTAGGCCACCAACCCGACACAGCTGGAAGGAACTGCTGCAGTGTCTCTCTTGTACTTTTATTAGCCACGTTCACTTGCCATCTTTGTTATTTTTTGTTACCCACAGGTTGTCATGATTAAAAATGGTCTGTATGTGTTCTTTCAAAGTAGCAACAGGGAAAAAAAGTGTTCTTTTCACTTCATTGTCAGTGGGTCACATCTCATCCTTCACTTCAAAAAGCTGGGATGCTGCGTGAAACTTCAATGAAAACAGAATAGTAGTAAAATCCTGATGTTGAACCTTGACCCTTCCTTGATGTGAATGATTGAGCCTTTTGATGATTCCTCCTTTTCACACCCAATCATGTCACCATCACCTGTTACCGGTAAACTTATTTAACTCTGCAGTGTTCCAGATGGGTGTTTTTTAAGGAGTCGTTTGTTGTTCTTGTCCCAACTTGTTTCATAATGTTGCTTGCATCAAATCAAAAAAATAAGCTTATACTTTCAAATGTTGATGAAGAGGGTTCAAATGTTGACGATGAGGTGAAACATTAAATACATATTGTCTTTGTACTCCTTTTAGCTGTGTATATGTCAGAAATTGTGTACGTTTTACACAGCATCCCAACCTTTTTGGTATCACCGCTCTGGTATGATGCCTTCGCTTTGATCTTTCGTTGTGTTTATGCCAACAAAGAATAATGATGCATCACACTGTTGATGAATCATTTTGTCATGTGTTTTATCATTTCATCTGAACAGTAACATCCCACATGAGTTCTCCCAAACTGCCTCTCTCCTTATTAAATCAGCCGGGTTTTTTTTGCACAAGCGGTTATGATTGGTATGCTGTCTCAGAGGCTAGTGAACATGTGAGGCTCTGGTGGGTGGCACGCTGACAGACCTGGAGTGAACCGCGGTATTAGCGTAACTGCACTGATACTGATTTTTCAGTGAATTGATGTTTCTGAGCATTTGGGTGACTGGAATCAAAAATGACTGGAATTTCTATTTGAGGGGGCCTTTTTTCACACTTTTTTAATGTCACATCAATCAGTTGCTGAAAGGGTGTTTCAAGACTTCAGATGGCATTTCAACTTAGGTCTGCAGTGGCTGTGAACTCCCACGAGAACACACCAGTGTTTAAAACAGCATAGAATCTGCTTGATTTTCACCCAACAGACACTAATGGGAATCACAGAGGCATTTTATTTTCATCTGTTGAAGCATCAGTAATACCACTGCATTTAATCCTTAACTAATGAGCCACTATTGTCCTTCAGAAGGTGTGTAAATACAGTATGATCAATACTGGTTCCCCAGTAACGGTACAAAGTGTTGTAACACTCATTTGACTATGTTAATAGGCAGACCTACATGTGTATACTGTTTATATAGACTCATTAAGCCATTTAGACACACATACATATCGACACATTCTTAGATCGCGAGCATAATGGGAAAAAACAACTCACAGACAGAACATGTAAACTTTCCATATTTCTTTTTATAATCACTTGTTAAATGCAAATTGCCAAGCAAATAGCTAAGAAAAAAAAATTCATTACCAGTTTCATAAAAGAAGTTTCTATCCATTTGCTGAATGTCACTAAGAAACTCACGAGAGCAAGAAGGCTGTCGCTGCACCCGATGCTAACTTCTTAAACACTGAAAACATTTACAGGGGTGCTAAATCAAGCGTAGTCAGAATGAGATTGCCAATTACCTTGAAGGAGTGAGGAGCAGTAGAGTAAGAATTAAAACAAATCCCACTGAACTCGCCGGGAGACCCACTGAGAACGACGGCAGGGTTTGGCTGCAATATTTTTTTATTCTTTATTTTCTTGCGTTGACATTTTTATTTCATTACAAATACATTTCTTAAAACAATCTCTGTTCCCTGGGGTTCTGGTTTTGTCTCTTCTTAACTCTGATGTATTTGACCTTCTGAGCTGTTTAGATCTGTCATGCTAAATAGCTCCTGAGTGCACTTTGTTTTTCAAGTTTTATTATTCAACTGGGAGGAATATTTAGACAGGGCACCTGCTTTGTTGTTGTGACATATGCGCATGCAGAAAGGCAGTATGAGGACGTATGGGTTTCTAGCTGAGTAAACACGATGATTGTTGCATGAACCAGAAGGCGCTGATGCATCTCCCTCTCGTTTCTCTCCCATAACTGAATTATAGGTCTGCACACTCGAGAATCAGTTGAATATCTGAGAATATGTGTGGGTGGGAAGTCTTAACGGATGCTAATGAGTTTAACAACTCACTCATGTGCTGTATTCGCACCCACTCAACCGTAGTCCATCTATCACTGTGATTTTCAGAGGGTACTTGTCTCTCCTCAGGATAGTGAATGAACGCCACACAACACCCTGCATCTGATTTACGGTTTAATTTAGACTGCCTCTCTGAGAGCCTATCTCTTCCCACTGCAGCATTAGAGATGACAGGTTTTGTCAGTGTGTCACCAACCTGCATGTCACAGTGCACATCTGCAGCAAACTCACCCACATGCCTTCTAACAAGCAGGAAATATATAGTTGTTGCTGAAAGGTGCCATGTAAAACATGTTTACACCACTTTAAGTTCAGTTTCTCATTTTAATTCTCATGTTATGTTGGCAAATCCACCTTAAAAATTTGACAGATTCATCTTTGTAATCTTAATTGATGGGTCACAAGAAAAAGTGCAGTGTTTATATTAAGTGGATCCTTTTATAGTCGAGTGTTTGGGATTTGAGGGAACCAGTTTGTCCCTCAGAAAGAAAACAGTTTCATGTCAACACTCATAGCACTGCCATACACTCTTGTATTTCCATAGCATGATTTAAACCAGACATCAACCAGAATTTCAACTCCTACAGGAATTGTCTTGTAAATTTTGCCTAAAAGTTGCATATAGTGTCTGTCACACTGCCTCCTCATCCCTCCCTTACATTTTCACCATATTTACCTTGATCTTATTCATTCAAACTGTCATCAGCAGACCTCATCAGTTCTTTTTCCACCATGAATAACTTTTTTTTTAGATACCGTTTCATTTGAGTCACTGAAAAAATGTTGATTATAAACTGTGATGAATTTTTTCCTTTGAACCGTTTCTTCATTCCTTACTTTCTTTTTCATTTGCTTTTAATTTGTTAACAACTGTAGGCCTATTAATAAATGTATATAAAGCTCTTGTCACCATCAGAATAATATTTTATTTAGTACTCATCTTGTTTTAGTCAGTGGAAAAGTGTCGTTGACAAATCTTAAGATGGAATTTACTCTTAAACACTGTTTCCTTAAACTTCCTTAAAATTTTTAGCTATTTTATATCCATCTTATTCCTTATCATTGAGAACAATATATTCAATCACAGTGTTTGTTGTTATAAGTTAGTTTTTAATTAGTTATCATCTTATTCTAGCCAGTAAAAAAAAATTGTCTCTATTTTTTTCTCTCTATTGTCTATAGGGTTAACTGTAACTATAAACCCCGAGGAAATTTATTCGTCAATGAAATTAACCCTGACACACATGTGCATAAACACTCACCGCCACTTGTATGTCACCGCTGTGTCAAGTGTGCTTCATCATGCTCATGCTTCTCCTTTGGCCTCCGGTGCTCCAGGTCCATAAATTCAGTGCACCTCTACCCACCACTGCCTAGCTGCTGTTGGATTTATGGAGCCCATGATGAGTGCCTGAAGAGGTGTGTGAAAGTCTGCCTCACTCCTCATGCTTACCCAGTTGTAGCACATAGCAATACCAATTTCTCTGTAGTTGATTGTTATTCTGCAAGGATTTAGGAGTTCTAGTGTACTGAGTCTGATGCATTTTGCCACGCTAACAGCTCACATCCCATATACTCGAAGAGAGACTTTTCTTATCAGCCTCATTCCATGTAAATAAATGTGGGGATTTTTGGCATTTCCTTCTCATGAAATTCTGATTTTTTGCAGCCTCACAAACTCTGTTTGCAGTTCGAGGAAGCCAAAACATAAAATACAGATATTTGGAATATTGTGGGTCTGTAACTGCCTTCAGAATGATTTTATTGCTTTCTACTAGCAATTGTTAATTCAGTTCATTCCATCTCTACTGCCAAGATTGCATACTTTTTTTCAAACAATTGCTTTCTCTTTTCAGACAGCAGGTTTCCCAAGGTTAACAGCATGCATGTATACATCCGCCCCATAACAGCCACTAATGAGCACTAGATCAAAGAATTCCATTTGAAAGACATAACAGACTATCAGTGGAAACAACCTAATTCACAGTGAGACCGGTGCACATTTTTTAAGGTGAGAGCTTTCCTATTGATTTGCTGGCAATTAATTGCAAAAAAAGGCTTGTTGTTGTTGTTGTTGTTGCTGTGTGCTCAAAGAAAAGGTATTCAGAGTGCAAGAATTCTCTCCAAGGTGAGATGCTGTCAAGGCTGTTATATAGCCTTTTGTTTGCTGACAGTTGTTGTTGAACATATTGACCAAAACATCTTGGCATTGTTTGTCTTTCAGAGAAATAAAATGGAGCTTCATTTAATTTGTGTTTCGTTCCCTCACTATTCATTCCTGCCTTGATCGATGGCCCACAGATGGGAAAGCATTGATTACCTAGTTGTGTGTGTGTGTGTGTGTGTGGGTGTGCGTGTGTGGGGTGTGTGTTTGTGTGTGTGGGTGAGTGGTTTTAGTGTGAGGGCGTGTGTGCATGCGTGGGTGTATTTGTATGTGGTGTCCCTCCTGCACATGCCTCCATGGGAAATCACAGTATGGGCATCTTGATTCATCAGCTGGAGGCCATCTGGTTGCACCAACGCCCAGAAGCTGAACAGCAGACAGCCGAGTCTAATTCCAGTGGATGTGCAGCAGCCAGTATTCATTGTCAGATATTAATCAGACAAACTTAAGCAGCTTCCATCGTGAAAGCCAGTCAGTCTGATAATAACACATGACAATACCAGCAGTTCTTTGAATGTTTCACAGAAAAAAAAACAGTCACAAAACTCATTTATATTAAATGTTGATAAACTCTTCGCTGACCTTGGATTAAAGTTCCAAGGGTTAAAGAACACATCAATGACTTTCGATAATGACTCCACTTTTTTAGAGAGCGTCATTAAATCTGAGCAAATGCATCAATGACAGCAGCCAAGCATTAGCAGGGTCAATATTATAATAATCAGCTCATTAATCCTGGGCAATGTGGATAAAGCGGTGTCTTTTACTGTCTGCTAGATGTGCAAATAATATAAATCTGTAGAATAAAGTGTAAGTAAAACTATACTTTATGACTTGTTGCATAAATTCTACTAGGTATGTACTACAAGTAATGGGCTTAAAGTCTAAGCAAGCATCATCTATTCAAGTTTGTTCCACCTGTAACACTACAGATGTTTATGTGTTGTTAGCAGTTCCGACCAAGACACTTTTCCCCAAAAATCCCAGATGGTTAGGCTGTTTGAAGCCCAGAGGTAAACATACACAATATTACACACAAAAAACAACAGTTAGAGATGAATTGAAAAGCTACTTGCACATTTAAGGCAGGAGGATCTCACATTTCCTGTCTTTCCTTCTCTCATCTTTGACCCCTCGGATTTATCGTGTGACCCTGGAGGGGGGCCTGACCCCTTGGTTGTAAACCATTGGACTAAAATATATGTTTATATATTAATATTTAAATGAGCTCCACCTTGACCAGTTACAATAGTATGATGCTATGTTAAAGCATTAGAGCTACATTACAGCCCTCCAAACAATGTTACATGCACTGATGCATCAGTATTGATCTCTTAATAATATGTTAATATGTTTAAAATACAGGAGCCGTTTTCATAGTAACATACTCAAAATTGATTTCATAAATACTGGACTTTGAATAACACTCATCAATTTTTACTTAATTAGGCTTTGAATGCAGGAGTTTAACATTTAACATTTCTGTATTGGCGCTCTTCTTAAGTACTTCCTCCACCAACATACACAAGAAGTGAATACAAGGCTGACTACTAATAACGACATTTTTGTGGTTTTCTGTGTCTAACAGGTGCACTGTGCTCATCTGATTTCCAGTACTGGGATGACGACAGTCAGCCCCATTAAACCCTAAACAAATAGAAAACACGTTCTCTGAAGGCAGCAGCTCCTTGTGGTTTGAGGAGAAAATATTGGTTTTCAGATAAAGGCCTCTTGAGTTCCTGTGTTAATTGGTCGTTAGAGCTCAGAATTATCTTAATCCCAGAGTAAATGATTCATTACCCCACAGATGAGAAGCCAAAAAAATTGCACTGGGTCATGAAAAGGCGCGTAAACGACAGCCTTGGAAGTTAAATCTGTTTATCTGACTCCCCGCGGGGAAAGTCGAGTTTTATCGATGCTGGGCAGCTGAATCATATTTCCTGCATCATTAACTATTATTTTGCCGTGTTCTTGTTGTTGTATATGGTTAGTTCTACCTCGTAGTGAACATTACTTTTTGTTTACGTTTGATGTTTTAATTTCTCATAACATCTGCTTTGTCCTTGTTGTGGGTTGTGTGAAAACATTGCAGTCCAGTTGTTTTACAGTTAAGCGGTGGTTTTAGTATCGTCTCTTACATGTCTGCGGTCCAAGTGGTTAGTTTCATCTCGTGCTTTCTTGCCTGTTACTATATTTGGCCCCTGGTCCTCTGACATAGCATTAAGCACAGCCTGAGCATTGTGCCTACACTACATTACCATTTTTGCTTACATTCATGGTTGTTATTAGATTTAAGTGGTCTTTACTCTAACCCAGCATGAGTCATTTCATACCTTGTGTAGCCCAGTAGTGAAGTCCTCACATAATTTATTTGGCTAAAGAAATATATTTTCTCAAGAAAAAAAAGCATATCATGTATTTTAAACATAAAAATTCCAAAATACACAATTCACAGTTCACTCTCTGGGTAACTAAGATATTCAGGCCACCATCTTCCTGACCATAAACATTCGTCATTTGCTACATCTAGTGGGCATTACACAACATTACAGACATTTCATGGTGAACTGTTGAATACATGCATAGATAACTCAGACTATTTTGGACTCTGATGTTATAATATTACATAATAGCAGCATCCATCCACATTGTATGCATTGTAAATCCTGAGCCACAAAATGATGCTGTCACGGACGTCACTTTCATTTTAACCAAACACAGATGCATCAGTCAAATCTTGTAGAGGCGAGTTGTAGATGAACAAATGCTTCTCACTGAGAGGAGCAGCTGCTCTGGTTTGTAAGGCGCCTGACTTTTAGATGTCCAGTGCATTCAGGCCAAATTCAGAGAGCAGTCCCTTGTAATTTTGATGAAGGGTTGTGTTCTTGTCCTCCCAACCCTGTCGAGTCACAGACAGCTGGGAAGTCAGACTGTCTAGAGTCTCCTGCGGAACACATTAGTGAAAATGAGATGCAAGCTGACATTTTCCCTTTAAATCACCCAGCTGTCTAACATGATATCCTTCGCCCTCCTTAAACACCTTTAACTCTGATGAGTTTCAGGAGTGAGTTGATGAGAAGAGCATAATGAGATTCTGTGTCATACCAGGAAAGAGAAAAATAATGATAATTACATATTAAATTCATACTTCTGTAATCACAGGCTAAGCCCTCTGACAGGCCTCCAGGCTCAATCACTTATCTTTGAAGATCTACACACTGAAAATGTGCCTGCGCTGTCTGTAATCCCATTTAAAATTCCAAGATTTTCAACCTCTTACAGTCTTATAGTCCTGGTCTGAAGTAATTTACTGTAACTAAACGTTTGCACAACATTGTTCACCTTTGTTAAGGTTACTGTAGACATGAAACAGCTCTAAAAGAAAGGTTTAGGAGGACCAAGGGCATGTTGTCCTGAAACCAAAAACAGATCAATAAGACTTCTTATATCACTGATTCCTGTGTGTGATCATTAAGAAAACTTCTCATATCCCACTTTAAGCATGACAGTGATTTACCTCCAGGTTAACCTGCATATTGATGTTCTGTAGCTCTGTAAAAGAAAAAACAAATCATGGAAGTGTGCACTTTTAATGCTCACCTTTGCGTAACCTGTCCAATGCGTTTGTAAAGCTGTTTTCAGCACAGTGCCATCTCTAGTGCCATCTCTGTTAACGTATAGGTTTTTATGGAAAAAACTACTGTATGAGACTAAGACCCTGGTTTGGGAAAAAAAGATTCTCTTTCATGTAAGTAGCAGTGCAGCTGTAGGAAAGCCGATTACTGCGCAGTACCAGTTACAATACATAGTAATCCTTCTGTTTAACACAGGCTTTGCCTTCCGAAAAAGATTAAGAGCAAAACCTGATGACCCCCTGCTGTACCCTTAAAGCTCCTACATGTATGGCTGTAATATCACTCTCAAAAAAGACACAGACTGCAGCCATTTTAATGAGGAGTGACCCATTATTCTCCAAACAAAAGACAAAAAATTATACACATTACAACTTTATGGATCCAGTGTGGAGGATTTAGGGGAATCTGCTGTCAGAGATAGAGCATACTTGAAGTATTATTTTTTTATCAATGTCAAATAAGAATATAAAATAATTGTGTTTTTGTTAGCTCAGAATAAGAACGTCATATCTACGGAGGGAGTTGGTTCTCTTTCACGAAGTATCGCCATGTTTCTACAGAAGCCTTGAACAGACAAACCAAACAACTGACAAACTGACTCTAGTAGGGGCCTTTCCCATTCAAATTTATATGTTTCATCTTATTAGCAGCCACTGTAGGTTTTCCTTCATGCTTGAAGGGGGAGGGCGAGGTTAGGGCTATTCAGTTGGTCGCAATATGCAACCTCACCACTAGATGCCATTAAATCTTACACACTAGACTCTTGAGTCCTTAAGTATAACTGCTCTCAGACCAGTCCACCATTTCACCTCAAGTCATCTGCCTAGCACAGTGCAATCAAGCACACACAACTAAGACACAATCTTGACTGTCACTAAAGAGGAACCACACTCCACCTGACCTGTTGTTAAGAGTGTTTTGTGTTGCTCTAAGGACTGTTCTGTGAAACCGGGGCATTATTCTTCACCCAACACTCATGGAGAGAAGCTGCTCTCTGCCCATCATTCAGTGATAAAAACCAGAGACTGAGTTCACACAAAGTTAATTTCACTGCACAAATCACTTTGTACAAGTTATAATTTTATTTGGCTCGTGTTGAGACTCACATGCAGGATCTTCTCATAATCTGTTTCCATGTTGTCCAGCTTGTGTTGAAGGTCAGCTATGGTGCCGTTTTTCTCCTGTTCCACCTGCTCACGCTGTCTTCTCTCTCGCCTTAGTTCCTCCTGACACAGGACTTAAGCAGACAAATGCATACGTGTACATAATCACCTTTACTTTGAAACCTATATGAGTAGGTCTTTATTCATCTAAGTATAGAGATGTATATGAATTCATACCAAGTTCCTCCTTTAGCTGGCTGACCTCCTTCTCCAGCCTCTTTACCTTGTTGGTCAGCTCTGTCTGCATGGTTTTGTACTGCCGACTGAGGTCTACAATGACATACGTGTCAACAATGTCAGACTTTGCCTTCATCACTGATTCACTTTGTAAAGCTAATGCAGCAATCAGCTTAGGCACCCAGCTAATTAGACCTTTTGTTCCTTAAAAATTACCCTAACCTTGGCAAACATGGCCCTTGTCCTTAGTCCCAAAGGGATCCATGCTTTATCTCAGGTTATTAAAAGAGAGACTAATTGTTGATTCATGCCCTGTCTGCACTGTACCGGAGTTGATGTCCCTGCGGTCTTGTCTCTCGTGCTGCAGCTTCTGCTCCATGTCTCTCACGCGTCTGATTAGGTCAGCCCTATCAGACTGGACCTTTATTACAGACTCACACTGTAAGGCTGTAGTAATCACACAAACACATACATCAATGAATGTAAAGGCAATTTGATGAGATGCAGAAAGACGGCTGCTTTGACCGGACTACATTACTGAATTACTGTTGCACCTGAGCATACTTGTAATACAGTATGTTTTAACATATTATCAGGAAAGTACCTTGAAACTATGGATCTCAGAAAGTAAAGTATTTTTCAATGAAATGCAGTGGAGTATAAGGAGAACGTAGCACAGGATAGTGCAAATACCAGTACCTCAAAATCATGCTAAAGCACAGTGTTTTCCTAAATGTATTAAGCTACCACACTAACCATCAACTACTTTAAGTGGTAACATATATGACCCTATGATGAGTTTGAATGTGAATCAGAGAAGAAGGCCAGTAAAACAATTGATACCCTAGTACCCTAATGAAAATGGTCTTATACTAACACATACTTTTACATGAAAATAACCTACATAACATAAAGTGACTCAACTTAAAACTGCTGCTCACCAATGTGATCCTGCAGGATGTTTATATCCAGAATGCTGCGCTTGTACTTTGCTTCCAAATCATTTTCACCTGCAAAAAGACAAAAAGACTTGTAAAAACATATAATTAACTACCAGAAAGGCTAAAAAGAATCATCTCATGAGCAAAATTACTTTTTTCAGGATTCTTCTTGGTGGTCTTTTTTGTTTTTTTCTTAGGAGGCATATTTACTTGCTGTGAGGTTGCCTGTTCAGACCCTAGAGCACACAAACTATACACTTAACTGGGCGTACACTAACTACATACAGGGATGAGCCTTTGTTGTGGGGTTCTGGTTGCTGAGAGAGTTGCCATGACACTATATGTCTGTCTCGATTGATAGTTGATTGACTGTAACAAGAGCCAATCACAACTTGACCGAGGCACAGTTGCTTTTCTAGCTCGTGCGCACAGGCCATGTAATTGAATCCTTACTTTTGGTGAGACATGTCAAAGCGTCCTTTGTTGTCAGGGGTAACCAAGGCCAGCAAAGCGAGAATTCAGGGTTGCACTTAGCATCCCTTGAACGTCTAATGAATGCCGCACAGACCGAGGCGCGCACACGACAACATTCATGAGTCGTGAACGCGCACAGAGAAGGCGTGGAATTTGGGTTTTGACGAGGGGGGGGTGGCGGAAGGGGACGTACAGGAAAGGAAAGGGCCGCACATACACGTCACGGGGGGAAACAGAAAAATACTGGGCAATGGTTAATTCCCACATTTATTTATTCTACCCTTCTCCCGTGTTTTTCCGCGAATCTTTCGCAGTTTCAAGTGCAACTTCCTCTCTTCAGTCATCGGTGAGTGCTCTCTGTCGTCAGCCTCACAGCCCGCAGAGGAGGGTTGACACTGTCACACAGCCACTGAACTTCCCGTCAAGACACAGCACAGGCGTAAAGAGCTGCTGCTGCTGACGAAAAAAGGGGAACGACATCGGGGGTTGTCAAGAGGAGAGGACACGCTCCAGTCCACAAGACTTCTGGGCAGAGAAACGGTGCCATTGTCCTCCAGCTGAGGGCGAGCAGAGACAGGTCTGGTGCTCCGCTAATTAGCCTGCGTGGGTCCCTGCAGAGAGAGACACGGAGCAGCGCAGCTAGCTGCAGCACACAGCGGCTTGCACGGGGTGTGAGTGACTGACGGGCTTGTTTTCGTCATATTCCGGACAAATATCTGAAAAACTGATGTTAACTTTACCGATGGGAGCCTTTGTCCGATAGTCATCCCCCACCCCCTCTACCCCCAG
This sequence comes from Acanthurus lineatus, assembly GCA_029814665.1. NCBI lineage: Eukaryota > Metazoa > Chordata > Actinopteri > Acanthuriformes > Acanthuridae > Acanthurus > Acanthurus lineatus. The sequence goes on along the minus strand of JAPZDV010000024.1, from coordinate 13,687,307 downwards.
TCGGACCCTGGCTCGGATTCGCCACTCGGGCGCTGTCCTCGCCGGGGGTGCCGGATCACCATCGCCCGGTCCAGCTAACTCGAGGCGGCGGTTCGGTCCCCCTGACCCCTGCCCTGTCTCGCCTGTCTGCCGCTCTGGCCGACCCTAGCCGAGCCCGAACATGGCAGGGAACCTCAAGAAAGGTGGGGGGCTCATCGGAATGATGAAGGATGCCTTCCAGCCACACCATCACCACCTCCACTCCCATCACCAGCCCGGGGCCGTGGACAAAAAGACGGTGGAGAAATGCTGGAAACTGATGGACAAGGTTCGTAAGTTAATGGTGAACGATAAGTAGCCGTTAATGTTAGCCAGAGCCTTGGATGCTTAGGGCGACTGCTAGCTAACCGCAGCTAACTAGCGATAAGCTAGCTAATCTTCGACTGCTGCAGGTCTGGCGCTAACGCTAAGTTAGCTAGTCAGCTGGGAGAAGACAGGGTTGGCCAACGTGAGCTAATTTGCTATCCTGAACGGTATTGTTTGGACTTTAAGTGCCTGGCTCCCCTCAAACACCTCAAAAAGACACACTTTTAAAGTAGCCAAACATTAACGCTAGCCCACAAACAGAGAAAGGATTCCTTAGACACATCTGTTTGTCAGTACTGTGCCATTTTCTGCTAACTAGTTTTCTTAGCATGGTGCATCTACGCTTAGCTTGTTGGACCACGTTTAAATACTAAGGTCTCTCATAAACATTAGTAATAATAAGGAAAGGGGACAGAGAGCGCTGAAAAAGATGCCACACAGGAGGTGAATTGAGCACATTTGTGGCAGTGGACTTAAACTACAGGAACTAATAGAAGAGTAACAGTCCTGTACAATGTTGCTCAAATGTCTGCAGTTAACTGTCTGTCAGCACTTGGAAACTGAAACAAAGCATTGACGAAAAAAAGAAAAGTCAATTATGTTCTTTCACAGGGGAGACTCATTTCACAGCTCCACTTTTCGGAGAAGTCTCTAGCAGTTTGACCCCCAGTTTCCTGTGAGATTCACACAGCAATATGAGAGTGAAGAGGAAGACAAGACACTCTTTTGTGTCTCTTCTTCCTCTTTGAGGCCCTTAGCTTAGAGCTCTGGTGTTAAGAGACCAAATCCTTTTACAAAGCTATGATTAAGAAACCACATTCCAGATTATTTTGCTCCATTAGCATCTGTGGTAGATGTCTGTCTGCTTGGACTGCTCAAATTAGTTACTGTGCTTGACACAAACACGAAAACACAAGTAAAACTACATTATCGGTCTTTTTTAAATTTCTACTCTGAGTGAATGTTAAACACTGTTTCAGAAATTTTTTTTGTCTGGACATTCAGACAAGATGACTGGCGGGATGACCTTACACAACTGCACAGTCAGGTTAGCTTTTTCAGTTTACTGTATGAGAATAATTTACCACACTCATCAGACCAGTAAAACAGTGGAGGGCCTGCACCAGCAAGGTGAACATCAAGAGCATCTTACTTTTGGAGAATGCTATTAGACAAAAAGTATTTTTAACTCACCACAGACTTTATAATAGCAGCAGATATATTGCTTATGACTGTCTAAAGGAAAACCACAGCCCAATATACTGAAGGCAAACACCTGCGTAGTAATAATGTAGTTTCTCTCTGAAGAGACCTCCTGCACAGGACTAGGTTAAAGTTTATCACAAACATGAGGCTAATTTTTCCCTTCAGGGTTTCCTGCATTAGTTATCCTTAAAGTATGTGGCATAACAAATCTTAATAATTAAATCCCAGTGTTTAACCTCTAGACTTAAAAACTAAAATTGTGGTGCCTGACCAAAGGTTTGTTCTTAGTTTGACCACCTACATCAGGGTTAAGCTAAAAATTAAAGTTTAAAACATTATAAGTTTAACCACGAGGTGCTTCATTACAGTCACTGACATGCTTCAGGCTAATTAGGTATTCATTAATCAAAACCTGGAGTTGTTCGTGTGAAAATTGTCACCACCAATCATAATGGGAAACATTGGTAACGGTTAGTTTGCTTGTTTAGACACAAAGGCATGGTGAGTTTAGGTTTATGTGCTCCCTAAAGATAATTTGGATACAAAAAAAATCTTTTTTTTTTTGCTGTAGTACAGCTCAGTGACACATTTCTGGGCTTTTCTGAATATTAAAGCTTCATACAAGACAGTTCCTTTGCCATTTCAATTATCATATCCACACACATAAAAATTGTATTGTCTGAATTCACCAATACCTTAATTGTCACATTACATTCATAATCAAATTGAGGTGTATGAAAGTCTCAACATATTTTATTTTGTCAGTATTGTAAAATATGATGTTACTGTTTAAAGTATCTGGTGAAAAGACTAATGCTCTTTTTTTTTTTAACATATTGCTTTTTTTCATTTGTCTTTGTTACTTTTGATCTCTTCTGTGAAAACAAGTGTAGGGAGACAGTGGTCTGTCATTACTGTGTCTGAAAACAGCTTTAATTCATGGAGCTGGACTTTTTTTAGTCTAGATTCAAAGCACACTTTGGTGGTCTCATACAGTTATGAAATTTCTAAAGGATAAGAACATAATTCGGTTGCAAACCACAGTTTGTCATCAGACTTTCTTTAAAAAAACATTATCCGAATTGTGAAATCCCAAAACTTTCAGGGAATTAACAAATAGTCCTTTTGCTACAGTTTGCTAGACTGAAGGCAAAATATGTTTTCCAGGAATGATCTCTGAGCTCTGCAGAAACAAGGAAGCAAAAAATCGCCTGTTTACAGCTAAAGCTCAACAAAAATTCAACCACATCCAACTTTCCTTCAAGCTGGTTAAATTTTGAACCAGTTGAACTTCGTGTAGAGAAACTACCAGGTCTGTGCCAGGTGTAGCGTGAGCCAGGAGAGAATGAGAAAGAAAGAGATGAATGGAATGCAGTTTAGCTTGAAGGTAGTCAGCATTTTACTTCGGGACAGTAGCCTTGATTGACATTTATGTACTAGAGCGCTCTGTTGTTGAGGCCTTTAACGTGTGCACGCACGCACGTGTGTTTGGCTATTTTTTAGGAACAAGCCTTGGTGCGATAGATGTTAGCGATGTAACCTTGGAAACGGTCTTATCTGGTCTCAAACATAACCAGTGCAGACCTTCATTTGGAGGCCTGCAGAAGGGTTGAAGGAATGAGGGCACAGTGTTGATAATGATAGCCTACTGAAGGCATATTTATTTTCAGTTTGGCTGCCCATGTGGTCAAATGAGAAACTGGCTGTTACCCAGATATTAACCACAAGCAAATTATCCAAAATACACAGAGGATACAGAAAATGTGGAACTGCTATCCCTCTAGCGTGTTACGGTTAACATTCAATAGAAGTTGTTCAAAGCCATTTGTACTTGTACCTGAATTAGTAAATTCAGTTTTGTTTTGCTTTTTTTATTAAGGAAATGAGATAATATTAATCAGTATTCTTTCAAGTTTATCTCATCAGTCTAACGCTTGATGTGATATCAGTAATCCTCATGACTAAACTTCAAAAAGACGGTTGTGCTAGTTGAATTTCTTGGTGCTCTTAGCATTTAAATTTGATCTTGTTGTATCCAACACTATAATGTATCTTAATGTCTATTGAAGATAACTCTGTATTTTTAATTTTTATCTGTATTTATACCTAAAGAAATCCATATGGATATGATGTTTTTTCGATTAAGTATTTCATCTATGGTCCATTTACACTCAAAATCAAGAGGAAGCTACCTCCTGTGTTCAAACGCCAATGGAGGCCACATCCTAAAAACATTTTGCATGTTGTGGAATCAGTATTGCTTAAAATATCTGACTGGTTAAGTGTGACCTCATTCATTTTGAGAGGCATTTGATACAGTGATGATGAACTGACTGGTCTGAGTGCAGTGGCCTACTTACAAATTGAGATCAAATATTTCCTAATATGTGACACTCTCAGAAAATGAAACAGGGTTCATTTGGGATGTGGATTCATGAGATGACTCTTTTTTTCAAGGGATAGTCCGTCCCACCCCACAACAAAAATACATGCTTTCATCTCTGCAGCTGGAGGTTGTTGTTCGGTAGAGAGACAACCACACTCAAAGTGTCAGTTTTTAAGTCTCATTTTCCCATAAAGATAAACCAGTGACTTCCAAAAAAAAAGAGATGAGGACATTCAAACAGAAATTTTTGCAGTGCTTTTCCTGCGTATTGTTTAACACTCATTAATGAGTGTTAAATAATGATAAATAATGAATTGGTCTGGTCACCATTGAAGCTTTCAACCAGTTAACACAGGTTCAAATGAGGACATGAAATCCTTAATTTCTGAATGGAAGCGTAAATTTTTGCCTCTGTAATTTTACAAGTTAGCCCTGAATGCAGTGGTAAATATGACAGCAGCCATGTCCATACAGAGTGTTCTAGGCTGCCCGCCAGTGTCTTTGTAATGGTCAACGAAGTGACTCAGACACAGTGCCGCAGAACAGTGGGATGGATGAGGGAAGGTTGAACATTACTGAGAATGTAACATGCATTCATACAGTCTGGTGAAGCATGTAGTTGATTCCCTAAATTTCCATGCTTTGATAAGCCATCTGATAGAAGATCTTCTCCCAGCTCACGCATGACAGAACTTACCCTCTGTTCTGTAAATGATTGATGTTCAAGCTGTTGAACTTGAAGTTTGTGTCTTCTCTTTTTTTTTTTAAGTTTTGTTGTCTTTTGCACTGGTGTCGTTTTATTTTGTGACGGCTCATTGTAGTTGAAGCTTATATCTACATCGTCAGTATCACCATGAATGATTCAGCTTTTCAAATTTCCTCTTCAGATGTTTAGTAAAGAAGTGATATCTAAGATAGAAGAGAGGGAGAGATGTGTCTTGTGTACCACTTATATTTACGCACACATAGACATATATGCATATAGAAATGAGGAAGCGTAAACATATCCACAGCCTCTTTAAACATGCTGAAGTAGTTAAGAATTATTGAGGTGACCTAAGATTTTTGAGTCTTCACAGAACATCTGTATGGTAAATAAATTAGAATTAAAGAAAATTAGCTTCCCACTGAGAACAGAATGATTTAGATACAAGTAGTCTGACAGCGGTGAATAAATACTTGATGCCTTAAAGGCTTCAATCAGTGAGAGTCTTCATACTCCTTTATATATTGTGAAGACTTGCTGCATTCTGCAAGCTTTGAGATTGTCAGGGCTTTTAAGGGACCTTTCTCTCAGCCTTTGACTTTGTTGGCATTTTCCATTCTGCTTGTCGTCTGTCTGGCCTTCATGAAATTTTCCTGCACTAATGATAAGTGCTTCCATACATAAAATAGATATGCAAGACTCTGTCTATAACACAAATAACGGCTTAGTGATGTACAGAATAAATACGTATCGTGGCATTTTTTCTGTCTCTCACTCTCCTCTTTTCTCACTAACCTCTTTCTGACACATCCTTTGTCGTGCTTTTCTCTCATCTACCTTTTTTTTTTTTGCACCCACTTCTAGTATCTAACTGTATCTTATTTTCCCCTCCACATCCTCCCTTTCTGCAGGTGGTGCGCCTGTGCCAAAACCCCAAATTGGCTCTGAAGAACAGCCCCCCTTACATCCTGGACCTGCTGCCAGACACCTACCAGCACCTGCGCACCATTTTGTCTCGCTACGAGGGCAAAATGGAGACTCTGGGGGACAACGAGTACTTCCGGGTCTTCATGGAGAACCTAACCAAGAAGACCAAGCAGACTATCAGCTTATTTAAGGAAGGCAAGGAACGCATGTATGAGGAGAACTCACAACCCAGGTCAGTAAATATAGTATTGCAGAGCTATTGTGTTGATTTTTCTTAATGGACCTTTTAGGAACAAGGTGAATTTGAGGTGTAAATTCTTTGTGATAGCTGCTGTATCACACCTAAAATTCATTCATTCCTTCCCAACAATAACTGCACAGGCGAAGAGTGAACGATTGCACCCAGCCCTCCAGGGTAGTTTTAGCTCAAGTTATATCAAAACACAAGGAGAGACATGATGTGGTTTGAGCAAGTGTGCATTTGCGGTCAGAAGAGCGCTTAGTCTACAGCTGCATGCCAGCCTGTCACTTTGTTTTTGTGCTTCTATATCTCTACCATCTCCCTGAACATTTTCTCTTCATGTAGCTGTCTTGATATAGTGCTTTCTTATTTGAAATCCCACAGTGCCTTAGCCTCTTGTGTTCTTCTTACATTTAGTTATCTGCTTCTGTTCCTTGAAACAGAAACGCAAGTGTAGAGTGTGTATTTGATTCAAGCAATCGTCTTGTTTTGATGTGTGGAGGGACTTGTTGAGTGTAGCCAATGTGTTTCTCTTATTGTAGCTTTTATTTTTTAATTATCATCCCAGTGAATGTTTTCCTCAGATCTGCATCTGGGCTAGGTGCTTCTCTTGCTGGAAGTGAAAAGAATAAAAGATGACAAAAGATTTAAACGATGCTTTGTGTTGTCCAGGCATTTTTATCAGCAATTTTTTTTTTTACATAACTTTCATCTAAATAGAGATTTCAACAACATCCCTAGCAAACTCGATCAAAACTAGTTTATTCAGCTTTGTTTTTCAAAGGATCGTGTTGCTGTGTAGCTCTCTTTGCTATAGGTGTTTTTTTTTTATGTTGCCAGAGTTTACGGCCGCAGAATGTATAAGCACACTGCATTGCCTGGGAAGTACGATTGTTCTGATACCATTATGAGTACTTGTATGCCTAATATATTGCCTGAAATGCTGGATTGGTTTCTGGGAAGTACACAATTCTATGCACTGATCCAGTGCTTCCTAATTTATTAGAACTGGAATCTTCTACTTCCCCCGTAGCATTTGGTACACCTGTAAGTAGAGTTTTTACTGCACAAGTAGCCAGTATCCATAAATGTTAAGCAAGTCAAGTTCAACTTTAAGTATATTCATAACATTACATTTACACAGTAAAAGTGTACTATAATTGTTTTTTTCTGTGTATCATTTCTCTCTCTGTCCTTAAAAATGCATAATCTGTAAGTTATTTTGTATGTTACATGTTATTGTGATTGAATTATTTTAGAACATTTAATGCTGTTAAAAAAGGCTAAATATCATTACTATTAAAACATGAAAAATAAAATAACAGGTATTAATAGATCATAACTAAAATTTCAAGACCCTGTGTTTTACAAAAAGGTACAAAATGACAGACAGCTTAAAAGTTTAACAACTCCTGGGTGATTAACTTGTCTCTTTAGAGAAGATTAATTACCATGACTTATGAATTGAGTGGAATAACAGTGTTGCAGCCTTTCTCTTCCTCCTCTGTGCCTTCAGCGAGCTCTAAATTCTTGTTTAATTGCCAGAAGCTTTGGTTTCTTAAAGCCTGTATTTCATTTGTACTTTAGTAAATAGAAAAAGTAATCTCTTAATAATCTAAATGTATAACACTTAGTCGAGGCATCAATTGCAGACTCTTGACTAGCTAAGACAGTAGAGCATTTGTTGGCCAAACAGCTAAAATAAACCTGAACAAGTCACCAAATATAATCAGGAAATTACCTTTGGTTAAAAAAAAAGTCATTTTAGTAGACAGTAGTGGACCTCTGGCTCAGCTTAGGAAAGCTCTACAGCTCTGTGATACATGAACTGTAGCGTAGATACGGAGTACAGAGGATTTGCTAACAAAGTAGCCGTACATGGATCACTGCATGCCTGATGTTGCTGTGTGCTCTCTTACACACTCATGTACTGACTTAGTGATGTATCATACGTCTTTGCTAGAAACACCTAAATGCCTGCAGACTTAAGTTAAAGGAGAGGGAAGCTTCAGGGGGGTTATTCAGATGTTCTGCAAAGCTGGTTTGAGAGTTTTCTGGTTTGACTTGTACAGTAGGGAAAGGGTGAGCTGAAAGTGTGGAGCTGGGGCTTGTTTCTAGCTGAATGGCTTTTAATGCATTACCTTTCATTATTTTATAATACTAATAACTATAAATTATGTAAGTTTACCATTATTTCACAGGGCCACTAAAACTGCCAGAAATCTAATTGCTTTCTTTGAATTTTCAGAGATGTGGTTGGATTTTTAGGCTTGAAACAGAAAAATTTGGTTAAAAGGCAGTTCCTTTTTGGTGCCTTGACCTGCTGTCTTTAATTGAAACAATTTCGTGTTTTGACAAACTAGGTTATGGTTTATCTTGCCAGTCCTAAGCGATAAATCCTCATTTTGTTGCACGTTCCTCAGTGATACTGCTGTTTCTTTGTTACTGTGACGGTAATTTTGCAGACAGGAAAAAAAACCCACAGCAGCAACCAGAGAGAAAGGGAAGCTTCACTCCAAACCACCTTTATGCTTGCTTACCATGATCTGATAAAGTTGTTCATCTCTGTGTGAAAATCATTTACATCATCACTTCATTGCACCAAGAGGCAGTTTAAAAGAAATTCCTGGTTAAAGCAAAGGAAATGCGCACACACTCACACACAAGCGCGCACGCACACACGCACACACACACACACACACACACACACACACACACAGCAGACAGGCATTACTCACAAAGACAGCTATTGTTTGTGTGCAGAAGGCAGTGGCAATGACACTAACCAATGGGTATCAGCCCACTTAAGAATGCTATAGAATCCACCAATGACATTGAGTCACTAGAGAAACTAGTCTGTGGTTAGGCTGCAGCTGAGCTCAGCACATGGCATAGACTGAAAAGTTGAACTGTGAGGATAAAGATAATCTCACTGCCTGAATGCAGAAAGAATAGTTTGATAATAATCTCTCTTCATTGTGTCCTTCAGTTCTGCCTAAATCTGAAAACATATATCCCACACTGATTGTTAAACTGTAGAGATTAAGAGGAGTCAAAGTGATGCAGTAAAACCCTGTTCCCTTGTTTTTAATTTGAGCAGTAGTTTGCTAAGTTTGATCTTGTGTAGACGACAAGTTGTGTGAGAAAGAGGAGGTGTATATTATTGTGGAATTAGGGTGGAGGGAAAGAGTTTAACGATTACAGTAAAAGAGAGTGAGGATGAAAGTGAGTCTACTGTGAGTGAGACTTAATTATTAACACTGACAGGCGATATTCAGTCAGACTCGACAGAACACAGTCAGCACTTCCTACTTGTATGCTTCGCTTACTTCCTCTTCTGGCTTTACACAGCCAAGCTGAGATATTTTCTGGCTTCGCAAAACTGACGCACACTAAAATAACTTGATGTAAATGAAAATTTTTTTGTCCTCGAGTATAACGGGTTTTTTTTCTTTTGCTTATAGTGGCTTGGAGAATTGAAAGCTGTGATTCCAACTAGATTTCATTGTAAAATGTTTTGTTTTAGTTATACCAGAACTACAGCCAAAATGGTGTATAATGACAAAAGTAATCTGTAACCATGTAATGACCCCACCTTGGACTCTGGGAAATTATAACAAATATTTTTTACAGACACAGAGGTAGGATTTGACATTTGTAGGGCTACATCTAACAGTTGTTTTCATTATCAGTGAAGTACACTCAGTAGAGTTCAGTTCTCGGCCAGGTGGGGACATGTGGGCGATGAACGAGGACTGCAGGAAAGGCTGAGTGTCAAGCATGTAGGCATGTGACAAGTATATGGAATAAAGGGAAACAACATTCGTGTTCAAAAACAATAGTGATGTAAAATATCAATGTGACTTCCATGTACATTTTCTTTAGTTGAAACAAAATTCCAAAATGAGGCAGCTGTTGATCAACTCCCCACATACACACACACACACACACACCACCACTACCACCATATTAAGAGAAGTAAAGATTCTAATTTTTTTGTACCTGAAACTCCCTGAATTGCACAACATAAGTTAACACTCATATTGAGACTAAGAAAATAACCCAGACCTGCTAGATGTTTTGAAAACTTCATCTTTTTGCTCTTTGCTCTGCAACTTTCCAAATACCTAGTCAGATTCTTTGTTAAACACAGAAGCGAGGTAATTTCAAATCCTGTGGTGTGTCTGAAAGCGTCCTGGGTCAGCAGTTAATGGCAATGTTAAAAAACAATAATAAGTAAAATGGGGTTTTCCAAAATTGTGTATTACCCAACATCAATTTCCTTGAGAGGCATTTACCAACATGCAAAAAAAAAAATATTTGGCTGATTTGTTTGGTAGTATGTGAGATTGGCCACTTTCTCCTGGCGGCAATAAAATTCTTATTTTTTTCTATTCTGAAAAATGTGTTAAAATAGTGAAAATTGCCCATTTCAGTTTCACAGGGTGCGTCCTGATCAAAGTCCTTGATTTGTCCAACCAACCAAATCCCAGTAGAAAAGCATAACTGTGTATAAAAAGAGTAGTTGATTATTTCAAATGTACTAATTTCGGTTGACTTATCACTTCAGCTCTAGAAATCTGTTCAAACCACAAACCAAAAGCTGGCAGGTATTTAGCTATGGCAGAACAACTAGTGACTGTGCTCTCTTAATGAAAAATTTGCAAAATATATTTGGTTGAATCCCCTGTGTTGTGATTGTGTTGTCCTACTCTGTGCTTTGTCTTGGTTTTAACTCAAGCTTTGTCTGTTCACAGTGAATTTATTCACTTCTGGTCAGATAGGAAACATATGTTAAACATTACACATTCTACAGTCCCTGAGCAGAGTAATACAGTAGAAGCGTTGATCAATGCATCCTCAGAACCCCTCCTTTTCCATGGGTCTAACCGGATACTGCTTTGACCTCTCTTTGAGAGTCTGTTTGATCGTCTTCCTGGGCCAAGCTGCCATTGTATCCAGACCACCATCTTTAGGTCCAGGTTACAGGAAGTAGTAAACTTAAAGGTTTGAAAGTGATGCAACTGCACTGTTGGAGGATCTACACTGTGGAAAATGATTAACTTTGAAGTTAATATTAAGAAGTTTGTATTAATTTTCATATAGAGTAATTGGTTGTGTATCTTATTCTTAAAGCTAATCTATTTCTAGTAAAATTAAATCCTTGAAGTTTGCTTCGTATTCAAGTTCCATAAACACACTTGACAAAATCTGTGACATAAAATGGCTTTAAACAGTTGAATTAACTCGTAGATCATCTGATAAAAATTTAAATATATAACTGGTAAATTTTGCAATATTTGAAGATGGTATTTCCCAAAATTTTGTTTTGAGTCTTGAGTAAAGCAGACATTAACAAAAGGCACAACTGTGTCTTCCCGCTATCGCACAGATTAACATCTGCGAGCATGTAAGATCGAAACAATTATTTGATTATACAGTTGATAATTCAGTTTCAAGTGGTTTAAGACATCTTTTTAGTCACTGCCCCTCAGGTGGCAATATTTGCTGCTTTTCTGTTGTCATGTCATTATAAACAAAATATCTTTGGCTTTTAAACTGATCAATGAACAGAAAAGGACATTTTAGGATTCGACATTGACTCTGGGTAATTATGATGGAAATAGTTACTGATGTTTGTCATTTTAAAGACTGAATAAATAATTGATTGATAATGACAGTTATCATTAGTTGATGATCTACATACTTGTCCAATTGACAGTTTATTCCACACATCTTTTAGCCCTACACTGCACTGCTGCCCCTCTTTCTTTACTCGCTTCCATCATTCCTACCTTCCTTTACTGACAGCGTAATGTGCCAATCCTTTGCACAATAGAAAAATGCATTCCAGACATGCTTCAGTGATATTTTTACAATGGTCGGTAGGAACAACTTCCTCTTGCTTCTACTCATTTAGCCTTTTCTAAAGCTGAACTACTGTTCAGGCTTTAGTGGCAGGTGCCATTAAAAATCTCTACTTAGTAATGATTTAGATCAGTTTCTTTTCATTCATGATGATGTTAAATTTTTTTTCTGAATGTTGTAGTAGTTACTGCTGCGTGTGCATGCTTAAAAGAGTTGAGCATTTCAGGCAAAAATACTAGTCAATAGGCACTAGGAACTATAAACTATTATTCAGAAAATCAAACCCAATTCCTTGCACAAATACATGCATGTGTATACATAAAGAGAATGTGAAAGAGGGAAAGATTAAAAGCAGATTTGCCAGGTTTTCAGCAGTATGTGGCATTTTATAAATTTTGTATGTAGTAACAGGTGATTGTAACTTAAATTAATTAAATTATTTGGAAGTGCAGTTCAAGAATTTATGGTCAGACTCCATTTTTTAACAATTGCAACCACATGTGCAGCTCATTTGCATTATTATCATAAAGTTTCTTTGGTTTTATGGCAATATTTTTTTCTTAAGTGGATTATGTTTTGAATATCACCACTGAAATGAGGGCTGTTTGTTTTGCACATCTGCCATCAAACTTTACTTTGTCTGGTGTTGATAGGTGGATGGGCCCCTCCCTTTGGCTAAGTGCTATGTTCTTCAACAACTGTGCAAAATTGTTGATTTGTGATATACTAGCTTATCCTTGCAGAGTTTGCACTGTATCTCATTTTCTTATTTAATCTTTTTAATCTTTCCTCACAGAACTTTTGATAAAACATCAATCATGGTTTAATGGGCCAAGAACCCTGTTTAACAATACTGCTTAGTAAGAAACTGCCAAAGAAGTATTTTTATCTAAAACAGAACAGTGGTGGAACATGCACACTGCAAGAGGACTTTATTTCCATGGGTTGGAACAGGTGCTGGGGACTCTGTCTAATGCCACTACACAGATACTGGCTGCTGTTGATATTTGTCATAGTACCTGGCTGTCTGTACTTTATTTGTCGTGGGTATGATTTGTGGGTATAATTCTCATTTTTAAAGTTTATTTTTTGTTGTTGCTCAGGTCACATTTTGCTGACCTTATCAATCCAAAACATAAAGATCAGAGAGTTTTTTTCTGTAGCTGTTAACAGTAAAATGCTTCAATGCTATCAGTGATTGATGCTGTCAAGCCTTTGTGGACAGAGAAAAACAACTCATGGTACAGTACCTGTGGTATTTGCAAATGTCATTTGCACCCATTCCTATTTTGGCTCACCATGAGAGCTCCGTCCTAAAATATGACTTCCTATTTTCTGTAAACCTGCCTGACATCCATATCATGTGAAACAAAGGTCTGCCTCTGAGAGCACAGCTCTTGACTTTGACTATCTGAAAATCATCTTATCACTGTGGCTATAATACTACAGGAAAGGTCTGTGCGGAATTGGATGGAGCCATATGGAAATGCAGCAGTGCATTACAACAGTGATGTCAGATCAAACTGAATACAGAAGAAAATTTGCATGAATGTCATTTATTCCTCTTATATCAGTAGCTGCTGGACTAAGTTTAGTTCAATGATTTAACTACTCCCACTCAATTTAAAAAAGAAATACAAAATACGATCATGATTGTGTGATATTATAGTATACTTGATATATCTGGATATGTTTCACATGGATAGTTTGATGTCACAGTATAGTTCAATTTAAGAATAAAACAAAACCATGCAACACTGAACTGAGCTTTCCTGTGCTTTTAGGTATGAAGGTGGTACCCAGACAGACCCTAGTTCCCTGCTTTGAAATTGTAAAAATAAACAAATGTTTAATGTGTTAAAGTTGATGTGGTGTTGTGTTGTTTCTTACTGAAGGAAAACATCCAGTTTGGCTGAATAACTCTTTGTTAGTGAGTCACTTAACTGTTGTTTTTTTGTGGCCTTTACCAGTAAAGGAATAAGTAACAGCCAAATCTTTTAATCACAAACTGTATTGAACTATACAAAATGTCACCCCTTTATAACCTTTAGCCTAAATTAGGACAGGTTGACTAAACCAGGCTTAGACCTTATGCATGCACAAGTTTGCAGACAAACTACTGCCTATTCACTGCATTCATTCAGACAAAAATCTAACTGAATGTGGTGCCCTTTTGGCTCATTTCTCTGTACAAAAAGAGGTGAATTCAGAAAAAGATACCATTCTCTTTCTTTTTGCACTGCAGCAGCACAGAGTCTTAGTGGTTGACTAGCTGGTTAAGAGTGAAGTAAATAAAGAAAGGAAAGCTTTTAGTGGTTGGCCTAGTAGCCAAACAGATATCAGTGTCAGGCATGGAAAATACAGATCTTGCACTCCACAGGCTGCGGGTGTTTCAGCTTCTGTTACATTTGCTTACACTTGCAGCTTGGGGCTCTATGGGCCGATCTACACACATGTCTCACGCACACTCACCAACCCATACACACACACTCAAATAGCAGAACATCATGGTTATTTATGTTGCTGCGGTATCAGTAAGCAACGGACTCATGTTGTCCTCACACTATTAGATTAATGTGATTAGCATGAAGCAACCCACTAGCTTCTCTGCCCCACAGGGTACAACAAGCACTTGCTGTTCACGCTCATGGAGATAAATGAGCTCAGATGTGCACCGAGATACAACTATTAAACTTTGTAGAGAGGATTATGCTAAAACTGCACTGTTGTTTTTTCACAATCTTTATTTTCAACTCTACAATAATCTGACTTTAAGCCTGCCTAATTGACTATACTGATAAGAGCCTTTACAGCGATTAAATTAAAATAGAGATGCACATGTGGAAAAGTTACTTTAGATTTTGCACAAGGTACACAGCTGTTTTTTTTTAATTTAGGGTTTCATTATTCAGGAGTTTGTTTGAGGAAGCAGTTAAGTGGGTTTGGATCATTGCTTAAGTGCACTTTGTGTGTGTTTGTGTGTGTGTGTGTGTGTGTGTGTGCGTGCACATGTGTGCCTTTGTTCGCGTGTATGTGTGTTATAGTTTGTGTTATAGTGTGTAATAATGTGTGTTGTCTGCTGTCATGGCTGTTTCCTGATGGAGATTTGGAGTGAAGCCAGTTCCGGAGAGTTAAATTTGTAAAGTGATGACTACAGCGAAATGGTAACCCAGAATTTCAGACACATAATCCAGCCTGTGTTGCTAACTCCAACAACTACATTTGTTTTTAATTTCTGTGTATATTTTTTGTGCAGGCATCCAGCGCATTATTAATTTCAGTGTACGCAAGTGTTAGTGCCGGCCCTTCGAAGCAGGCACTTCCTTCCCTCTTTGCATATTTGTCACATTAATAGCAGATGCAACTTCATTTATTCTTCTTTGCCTCTTTGTTCACAGATTATTAAGAATGTGCCTTAATGTGATCTGTGAGACACATAACATGGCATTATCTTGGGAGCATGTTATGGTATTTTTCCTGCTATTCTTGACACTTTAGTGATTGGACAGTTTTTACTGACTGAATGGGAGCATTAAGAATAAATTTGCTATAGGGAGAAAAACATTAGTTTTTCGATTTTTTATTTATTTATTTATTTATTTATTTATTTATTTTATTTATTTTTTTGTCATACTGAGAATCCATTGTATGTCATATTTCCATGCAAATGGAACAACTGTGCTGTACCGTTTGCAGCTGTGTGGTCAGAGCCTGTAATGGCAGGTACAATGTGAGTGTTTTGCATATGACCGGAGCAGCACAGTAAAAGTGATGCTTGCGTTGCTTGCATAGTGAAAGTCTTATCATAGCACCTATGGTAAAGGTCCTTTTGTGTTTCAATCTTGCCAGTGCCCAGTGACATTTTGGTCTCTTACATTCCTCTCCATAATATTCAAAACTGATCCACTGACAAAAGTGTCAGTGACAAATATGGTGTCCATGTTTCCTCAGATGAGTTAAAACAAAGTTGAGCAGACTGGTTGTGAAGTCTTTTAATTATTTCATTGGCTTTTGAAAATCTTCTGATTACATTAAAATGGAATCTAGAGTCTGCAATAATCTTAAAGTGTAATTAATCTGGGTTTTTATTTGGCTGGTCATCTAGCTAAGTTCAGCATTTAAATTGTTGAAAATAAATGTTGGTAGCTCTGTTGCAGGGCTCAGTTGGTCTTTGATGTGCATTTCCTTTATAGCCTTGAGCAGAAAGGATAATACAGCTGCATACTGATATTACAGCTACTTGCGACTCTTGCCAATCCAGACAGGCTCTCATTCTGTACAGCTGACCCTCGATGGCTGTGCTGCGGTGTATTACCGCAGTGCTGGCTGGCTAGCTGCGCTACTTTATCACAGCCAGCAGGAAACAGGAAGGGAGCAGCCAGCTGCAAGGTCAGAGGTCAATCTATAGCATGAGGGGGATGGTGGACAAAAACCTAGTGTTCAGAAAAAAAGATTTGGATTGTTGCTGTGGTCGTGATTATGAGTGAGTGAGAGACGGAAGAAGAAAGTACTGTAGACATATGACGATCAAGAGTCAGTTATCAAACCAGTCTCTATACGTCTGTGACCCACTGACTCTGCATTGTCTGTGTTGGCACCGCAGCTTAAATAGCAGCGGCAGTCGCAGAAGCTCTGGCCAGTGCCCAGTACTCACACACACTAGCACACACAGAGTACAGAGCTGTTATTGTAGGATGGAGAGGCACACATACAGAAAGAGATAGAGAGATGCTAAAACAGATATGGCTTGCTCTGCTGCATGTGAGATCAGATTTGAACCTGTATCTCTGCATTTCATATTAATATCCAGCCTGCCTCTGGTAAAGCTCTCTCTATCATACAGGAAAAAAAAGACACAACAAAGTCTCATTCACTGTGCAAATCTCGTGCCA
The DNA here is from genome assembly GCA_029814665.1 of Acanthurus lineatus. Taxonomy (NCBI): domain Eukaryota; kingdom Metazoa; phylum Chordata; class Actinopteri; order Acanthuriformes; family Acanthuridae; genus Acanthurus; species Acanthurus lineatus. Next base: position 13,670,736 of record JAPZDV010000024.1, on the reverse strand, counting down.
GAGACAGCTGTGCCACCCTGTGAGCTTGATGCCAGTCAGACCACTGTTCGCCTTCACATTCATTCCTTCTTCTCTGTCTCTGAGTCACACATACGATATGGATGTTGACTTTTAAAACATACCCTTACTCTGCTCTGCTTATGTGTAGAAAAGCCTGGAGATGCACAGCCTTTTTAATTTTTTATAAAAAAAAACCAACAGCATTCATTTGGAGCATCTTACAGTCTGCTGCCTGTATGAGAATGACAAAATGAGGCAGAGTGCTCATCTGTGTTATTAACGTTGTATCTCCAGCAGCGGAGAGAAAACTCTGCTGCACTGTTAGCTTCGGGGAAAGCCATCGTTGTCACAGTTTGCGTACAGTGACTTCCTCGTCTCTTAGATTCTTCTGCGATATTTAGAGGTTAAACTTAGGTTCTCGTGTGAATCTTTTTTTTTCTCTCACCCCCAGCAATTTAATAATTAAATGGTACCCTGATTGGTCTGTGTCTTTTAAAAAGTTAATTTAGGGCACTGCTTGAAAACCTCTCTTCTTAATCAGCTTCTTATTATGAGCAAGGGGGTCTTACATGAACACACAATTTCCTGTTCGCATCTGTTTGCGTGTCTTGCAGAGTTTCCCCTTTGCATCGTTCTGAACTCTTCTTCAGATCACAGCTGGATTGGCAGAACTGAGCGGAATTGATTGCTTCTTGCAGAGCTACAGACAGATTACTGAATTTGGACATTTTTATACACATTTCAACTGATTGCCCTTAAGTGTGTTGAGTACATGCTAAATCCAGCAGAGTATATCCTCCACAGATTGCAAAATTTTGGTATATATTGTGTTAATAGAAACTGTGGCCCCACACAAGTCTTAAAAGATATCAGTTGCATTTGCTGGTAAATTAAAAATGAATTTTAATGGAAGGTTTGAAGAGAGAAACTTCTAAGCTTGAATTCTTAAGTAGTCTCAATGAATTTTTCAACTTCTGAGATGAGTGGAGTGGATAAGTGGATTCATAAGACAGTAAACTATCCTAGATGTGGAAATGAGAGCTTCCAGTAAGGAGAGATTAACGCCATGCATGAACTAGAAAGAGAGGATAACTGTCATCATTTGATTCCATGTAGATGAAAGTAGAACAGGAGGAGAGTTGTTATAACTAAACGCACAGGGTAAGAGAGAGGCTGTCAGGAGAATGGATGAGACTGCAGCTTTAGGGCTCAGTAGGCTAGTAGGGCCAGGAAGCAAGAGAAACAGAGGAGGACCTCCCGCTGAGATGATAGCTGCTGAAGAAAACACGCATGGTGTAACAAACGCCTGTCTTCCCTAAGATGACTCTGAGGAGGGACGATGTTCACAATGGCAATGAGCTCCTCAGGGAGATGCCGAGAGTAGTGGAAGGCCTGATTTTCCACATTGCATCACTGATGAGTGCCGACCCTGACTTCAAAAACATACAGTCTCAGCCATCTGGCTTCAAGATTTTAAGTGGGCAGAGCAGTTCGACAGATTAGACATTCAACTACAAGAATGTTTTCTGTTTGAGGATAAATTACTGCTGAGAGGCCGTAAATACAAAGCTTATTGAGTGTGCAAGTGTTGCATTTTCTCTCTCAGATTCTTGTCTTCTCCCTCAGAGGTAAACTATCATCCCAACAAGCACTGGTCTATTTTGGCAGGTTCTCAACATACACTAATCTTATTCATCCATCTTCTGTGACTGTCCTCCTTCCTCATTCACTCTTTCCACTCCCCCCTCTCTCTCCTCTCATAGGGTGTGTAGTGTAGTGTGGGGCAGCTGCAGTGTAGCCACACTTTCATTGCTGTCTCTCTTGTGCATGTCAATTCACCCTGCCCGACAGCCAAGCACAATCTCCCTCTGTGCTGCCTCATAAATCATGGCTTTCTCAGCATAACACTTCAAATGCTGTAATGGGGTGACTTTGTGCGGCTTCATTCTCCTTCTCCTCTCACTTTTGCCTTCTTCAATTATACTCCTCTCCTCATTTTCCTTATTCTGTCATCTCTCTCTTTTTCTCTCCTTTGTGCTTGTCGACTAGCCTGTAGCAACTGGAATCAGAGCTGTACACTATGATGTTCATCTCAAGTCACTTGTAATCATGTGTGTGTCTATAAGCACTGCTGTGTTGTTTCCCCCAGACCTGTGGCTATTGCTGTATTGTAAAAGAAGCAAAAGGACAATTCTTAATAGGAGAAAACACCAAAAACTAATGAATAGAATGTCCTATTTCCTACTCTTATACTTCTGATACTTCCACCCTTCAGCCCCCTTTGTCAACTACCATTACTTTTATGAGCACTGCATATTTTAGAACCTTGACATGTTATTCATGTGGAAGTATACAGTCTACAGTCAAAGCTCATGTGTTTTTTAAAGGCAAGGCTAAGCATTCACGTTGCTTTATCACGCGTGTCTGAACAAATTTTAAGTGTCACTGAGTTTGCCTTGTGGAAGAAGGAAAAACAAATGTGGCTGCAGGTCAGGATGTATTGTTCTAACTGTTTTTTCCCTCCTGTATAGAAATGGATTATATATCACCACAAAATCACAATTTCAACTGCAATTTTGTTGATGTTGGCATGTTAATGGCCAGTGACTGCCAACAGTTACGTAGTTGACTAAGCTACTAAAGCTACACTATTAAAGCGATCTATCTCAGAGAACATCATCAACCCTGACAGTTAGATGGCTGTAATGTCAGGACTAATCCCTGCTGGAGGAAATGAAGAAACACACTAAGAAACAGATGAGGGAAGAGATGTAGTAAAAGCATGCAAATGCAAAGAGCTGTAAGGATTCCACTTTTAACCAGGGCCACCCTTTTTTTTATGTTTTTCTTCTGCACATTTACAACAGAAAAACATAAATTTGTCTGTCACCATTGATTTGAGGGTAAATGTGAATGTATTTATTTGCATAAAACTTCTGATTTGAAAAACAAATCATCTCACTGTCAACTCTGCTTAAATTCATAATGTTTTTAAAGCAAGTGTGTAAGACTATCGAAAAAACATGTGAGACATGTTTGCATGTGAACATGTGTAGGAAGTTGATTTCAGCAGAATTTTCAGCCAGATCGCATCACTGCATGTTTTGCATTGCCACAGATGGCTAAACCAACAAGAAATGGTAATGTTGCTATTAATTGTTCACTGGAGAAATTGCATGTTTCACTTCATTTTTGCAGTATGTCATCTAAAATCAGCTCAATTATTTCTATCTTAATTAGAAAACTGGTTCCACCTTATCGTATAATTCAATCTAATGTTAGCAGAACTCATCATGTTGTCACTTTTTCTTGTATTTTAGAAAGTTTTAAACTGAAGTCTTCATTTTATGCTCTTTATTGTGGTTTAATTGGGGGAACTGCATTCATGACTCCAAAGAACTGCTGTTTATTTTATTTTTTTTCTGATGCTAATGCTAATCTTGGTGTTTAAAAGTTGTTTTGAACTTTTAATGGTTGGCTAGTAACCATTTTTAGACATGATAAATATTCTTCCAAAACATTATCAATTCTCTGGTGCCAAACAATGCTGTTTTTATTACAACATGCAAGTTTTCCCTGTAAGTTTGACTTGACATTCAGTATTCAGTGTTTAGACAGTGAGACATTTCTTTGTTCTTTTGTCTCTCGCAAAAGATATAAAACAAGCAATCAAGAAGGGATTTGAGTGTAGACTACCAGCTTTAATTTGAGGGGGTTTAAGACAATAACACATTAACCTTTCAGGAAGTCCAGCTATGTGGCCAGGTGTAGCCTCTTTCCCAACTATTCCTTTACAAATTAAGCAGACAAAAGGTCTGGAATTAATTCTAAGTGTTGAATTTGGTAGCTGGTCCTTGGATCCCTCAGCATTTCTTTCCAAAGAGGTGTCAGTGCACATGAAGGAGGCCAACACCAAAAGGCCTGGAGGACCACAGAAAACATCTCAAGTGGATCACACAATTCTCTCTGTGGTTAAGAAAAGCCCCTTGATAAAACACTGTACAGTGGTCGAGTCAGTCACCTGATCTCAACCCAACTGAACATGCTTTTCTCTTAATAAGACAAAACTTTAGGTTGAAAGACCCAGAAACAAGCAACCACTTAAGGAGGCTGCAGTAAAGGCCTGGTAAAGCATCTCAAGGGAAAAAACTCAGTGTTTGGTAATGTCTGAGCACCAGACTTGAGGCAATCAGTGACTGCAATGAGGTGTAAAAATAATCCTTTTATTTACTTTTATGTTAGTTAGTCCAGTCACTTTAGCCCCTGAAAATAGGACTATGTGTAAAATTGGCTGTAATTGATGAATGACTAATGAGATACATGTGTCAAAAACAGTCTACACATATCAACCACATCATGACTGCTCTATTTTGAATCCATTGGGGTGGTGTAAAATGCAGTTTACATCTGGTTGATCGCATACTGGTTGCAGTCAGTACCTCTGAGTGTGTGTCTCTGTGTGTGTGTGTGTGTGTGTGTGTGTGTGTGTGTGTGTGTGTGTGTGTGTGTGTGTGTGTGTGTGTGTGTGTGTGTTGCTTTATCTCAGTTTTCAAATTCTGGAACTCACAATACAAATACGCCAAATAAATACAGACAATACACACAATACACTCCCTCATTCTGCCTTTTTATCTGCATTTTCTTCTTCAGTTTCACAGACATTGTGATGTATCTTAGAAGACTGGCTTACGAAGTATCAAGTATCTAAGAAATACTTTATCCTGTTACAATCGTCATTGTGTGCTGTGTATCTTGTTAGTATCGTATTGTGTGCTACTATGTGATTCCAACCCAGAGTCAGGATTTACAGCCCTAATTATTAATACACACAGCACATTCTGTGCCATTCAATTTCAGTCAACTCATGTCACACTGATACATAAAACTTTTTAAGCTGTTTTATTGTATGATGATACAATTGAAGAAGTGAAATCTCATTTCCACCCCTCTGCTCCTGACTTCCACAGGCGTAACCTCACGAAGCTGTCGCTGATCTTCAGCCACATGCTGGCTGAGCTGAAGGCCATCTTCCCCAATGGTTTGTTTCAGGGTGACAACTTCCGCATCACAAAGGCAGACGCTGCAGAGTTCTGGAGGCGCGCCTTCGGGGACAAGTGAGCCCAATTCTATATGACTTTTTATGCATTGAATATATTTTAACTCAGTGGTTCCTGATTGGCATCCTGCTCCCTTACAGGGTGTTGCCAAAAATGAGTTACACAAGAAGTTACTGCAGCAAGAAAATATATGAGTAATAACTTTTTTCTTCATTCCCTGTAGGCAGAATAAATATTGTTTTGGGAAAACATTGTGTTATTGTATGCATAAGTTTGTTGACTAAAACGAGAAACCCATATTCTATATGATCACACACACATGAGAAAATAAGTTTGTAAGATTGTAAATGAACCAATAAGAAATAATCCAGATAGCTGGGACTAAAATAACACTTTAATAGCTTAGTTTTTCCAACACTGCAAAACAATCTATTTGAATCAGCTAATTGTGGGGTTTGTATATTTGCAGTCTTCAGCAAGAACGGAACGGCTATCTGGCCAACGTTTGGGGAAGTACAGTGTTTGCAGCTGTTGGCCTTAGTGCTTTTAAAGTCATTTGTTCGCATATCTGGTGGCTGTCATAAAAAAATAAAGAAAGAAAGAAAACATATCAGGGGGGCATTCATGGCCAGTGACCTTGATGGCTATTTGGTAATATTAAACACTAACACCTAAAAACATTTCGTTTTTTTAATTCACCTATTTAATCATTAGAAGTGTATTTTTCATTGGAAGTGTATGTTATTTCTATATTTAGATGTTTTGGTGGTATATTAGATGCAGGCACCAGTGAATTAACTGCTCATGATACACTGAAGAAGCATGCAATAGAAAAACAAATAACCCAAAGATAGAAATTAAAACTGTAGCCACACATTTATTGCACCTAGGGCATGCCACAACACAGCATGCAGGTAGGAAAATGTGAGTTTTTGCTGTGCTATGTTGTCATCTGCTTTGTTGCGTACGTTACAGGACTATTGTGCCTTGGAAGATGTTCCGTCAGTCCCTTCATGAGTTTCACCCCATCAGCTCCGGACTGGAAGCCATGGCCCTCAAGTCCACCATAGACCTCACCTGCAATGACTACATCTCTGTCTTTGAGTTTGACATCTTCACCAGGCTATTCCAGGTAATGAGAACACACACTGAAACACTGACACACAGACGCAAACGCACTACACCTTCCTTATCTTCTTATCATTGTTTTGTAAATTAATTGGAGAAAAAATTTACAAAAATGAGAGTGATACAGAAGACAGAGATGGCAGGTAATTCATAGCTGCCTGTTAGCCTTTGTGAAGGAAACACAACTTATTTAAATAGCAGCACATAATGAACTTAAACTAATCAAACATATCTTTTTTGGGCTAACTGGATTAACTTGTTAGCAAGATGTCTGCAGATTAATTCACATTATGAGACATGAGTACAGTGGAAACTTACCTCCACTGTATTTGGCAGCGGTTTGGGGTTATGGGTTTTCTGTTGTGTCATAATGCCCAGACAGATCTCTGTTATACCACATGGGGTAACACTGAAATCTTTTTAAAGGACAGTCATCATTATATGTGCTCCCTAAGGTACTTTCTTACCGCTGAATGCAGGGTTGGAAATAAGCACTAGCCAACAGCCAAATGCTGGTAAAATAAAGTGGCTGGTAGATTAGCAGAAAATAATGATTTGCCATTAAGTTGCTGAACATTTATCCATCTGTTGCTGATAAATATTTTAAAAATTTACTCACCCACCTCTGCAAGATTAATAACAAACAGCAACAATGAACATTTGTGGAATAATTACCTTGAAATCTGTTAGCATACACTTTGGCTCTGAAGAGCACATTGTCAGTTTATGAGTTTTTACTTTGCCAAACCCTGACTCAACATTGTAATTGATAGACTAAAGTACTGACATACTGCACATGTGCAGGAAGTTGTGGTGAGGTAAAGGGCTAAATCCAGTCAGCCAATTAAATACATGCAGCAGCAAAAAAACAACACAATCATATAAATACATATAAATATATTTAAGTTATTTATGTTTAAGTTTTTTTAAGTGTATGTTAATAGAGGTACAGGTGCCATATTGCACTTTCAAAGAACATTTGCCTCATTAATATACAATAAGAAGAAAGGTGGGCTGTAAAAAAACAGTAAATGAAAGGATAGAAGAGGGGAAGAGCAGGTTTATCAAACATCATCTTCAGTGCTTATCTACAGCATATTCAGCCTTATCAGTATATTAATTACAGAACCACTGACAACATATCATACACATACTTAGCTCACTCCATTTTAATTTACATGGTCTAAATCCTCTTGCACCACTTCTCGCGTTTGTTGTTTATTCCCTCAGTGAGATTATTCCTGGCTACTTGTATGCAGGACACAGACCAGCTTAATGAAGCCTAAACAGATTACAGACATTTCCTATGACACTCCCTCATACAAAAAAAAAAACCTCCTCTAAATGTCCTCAAACTCAGAAGAGGAAGTGAGCCTGTGGCCATTTTGAGCTCTGTCCTTGATGTGCAGTACTGAGGGGTGATAAGCAATTTTTTATTACTATCAGAAGCCCTTCAAATGTCTCATGCAGCATCTTTAGGCTGATCACCATGGTGGCAATCATACCAATGTACTGCGACAATTTGAAATGATTTCTGAATAGTAAAAAAGTGCACCTACATATATATGCAGTTACTGGAACATGAAGTCAGTAAACCGCACTTACGTTTACCAGCGCAACCAGTCCGCTGTAACGTTACAAGAAAATGTATGAGAGAGGTGAGATATACATCATTCACCATGAGTCCAGCAGAGGAGACGGTTTCGAGCTGTTTTTTCCTGTGTGCAAAAATTAAAAATATACAAAATCAGATTTCAATTTGGAAAATACGTTGAAGCTACATGGAGACGGGGCTGTCCCTCCTTGTGAATTAGCCTCATTTTTAAAAAGAGGGGAGTTTTTACGAGAACTGTTGTTCTTTAATCATGGCCATGACTTTGTAGCTCATTCTCAGTCTTGAATGTGTTAATTCTACTTCCTTTCACACACCAGACAGACTGCTGAGATCAATTGCGGAACCACCTACTTGTTACCACACTCAGTCAGCTTTAGAGTGGTGTGAATTCTTTTATTTTAGCTGAAGTCGTCTTCCCTTATGGTTTGGTTGGCTTGACTTGATAAGAGTCACGTAGCCATAAATAAAAAGACATTAGCATATGTAAAACTAACTTTTACTGCTTTTTATACAGTATGGGAAGCACTCTGCTCATTTCTTAAGTCTTTCTGTCTTTAGTCTTTCTTCTTCTGTTCCTCCAGATGGTACCAAATGAGCATCATGCTGTTTTAAGTGCTGCAAAATCTTCTTGAGGGACCTCCTTAATATTTTTTGCCTCAGGTTGAAATGGCCATCGTAAATCACACTAATTAAGTAAACAGTTGTTGTGGCGTCATCCATGATGCAGTATATTTCTCCATTACTGTGCTCACACTGTTATTGCTGTGTCCATTCACTCAACATCAGATGAGTCACTCTCTTTCTTTCTCATGTTTGTACGTGTGTGTGTGTGCGTGTATTTGAAGCCGTGGTCATCCTTGCTGCGGAACTGGAACAGCTTAGCGGTTACTCACCCGGGGTACATGGCCTTTCTCACCTATGATGAGGTCAAAGCACGCCTGCAGAAGTTCATCCACAAGCCTGGAAGGTGAGACAGAAACACTTGCACACAGACACACACCTTTTAATGCAGTCCAAGTAAGTTAGTCGGTATGTTAGTGTGTGAGTGTGCGTACATACTCAAAATTATTGTTGTTATCGATACTCAAGTGACTCATGCTATCGCGCCGCATGCAAACACACATATATAAATAGAAAGACAGACGGGGCACAAGTCCAGTCTTAATGCCAGTTTCTCACTCGTTATGGAGTGTGTGGGTGTGTGTGTTTGTTTGTGAAGGATCCAGGGCAGCATGGCACTGGTACCTAGCATCAATGCCTTGATTGTACACTGCAAGCTGATGTCACTGTTTAGGCCTGGCTTGTGCAGAGCCACGTTAACATCCGAGCAGTTATTGGTTAGTTTGAAACTATAAATTACAGCTTCCTGTCAGGGGCGTACTAAGCTAAAAATCAAGGACAAAGCTACTTTTTTCCGTTTTTGACGTTTCTCCAGATTCAATCCATAGACATTAAGGACTTATGAAACCCCAACACATGCATCCTTGGATAGACTACTGTAAAGCCCATTCCTGGCTTACCTGGAGTACAAACAAAGACGAGCTTCTTTGCACAGGAATTTAATATCCCTGATCTTTAATTCAGTTATTTTTTAATTTAAATCTCTGAGCTCATAAATAGAAACAAGCAGGCATAAAATATTGCAAACTAAGAGAACTCTGCATGTCTTTCCAGAATCATGTAGCCACATTTACTTCTCCATTTTAGAATAGGTTGTATCACAGCTGCTTGTGCCCATGAAATAAACCTTTTTACCAGACCATTTACAGTTGCACCGGCCAGCATATCAAAAGGCAGTGAATCCCCTGGTGGTAATTGAGACATGCTCATCCATGCCACAGCCCTGTTATGGTTAAAGGTGCTCCTTGAAATTTTTTAGTTCTCAAAACCTAGCTCATGTTTACATACAATAGTATTAATTAAAACACATTAAATGTATCCATGACAGATAAAGATGTGTTGAAGGCACTTCCTTCTTCATAAAACATTTGCTGCACCATTTTTTTAAGCACTTCCTTAATGTTAATGAGCTTGCAGTCTTCCTCCCTGCCTGTGTTGCACTGCTGCTTATCTTGGCCTGTTACCGCCACCTGTAGATCAGTGGAGTGGCAGGAAACCATTGATGAGACTGTATTTGGCTTAACTTGCTTCTCAGTGTGCACAAATTGACAGCTGTCTGCACCCTCTTTTATTTGATTAACTTCTATGTTTCATTGTAACAAGAAGTGACACTATTCCAGCATGTCTAAAGCCTCATGTCTTTCTTCTCAGTTACATCTTCCGACTGAGCTGTACACGACTAGGCCAGTGGGCCATCGGCTATGTGACGGCAGATGGAAACATACTCCAGACCATTCCTCACAACAAACCCCTCTTCCAGGCCCTCATCGATGGCTTCAGGGAAGGATTGTAAGTCCACTGGCATTTTGTTTGGCACACTCATATCTGTCATGTTCTTGTAGGGGTTTCATCTGGGCCTCTGTTCTGAGCCTCTGTGGCTGGGTCTTCATTTGATGCAGTTTTAATAAATGAAATATGAGTCAAGCTCTCTGTCATACTCAGGGCTTCTCTTCTTCTGCCATTTTGATTTTCTTTCCTCTTCTCTCCCCACAAAGCATGCATGTCTGTGTAAACCCACCACTGACTCTGCCTTTCAGCTCTAAACCAATCCAGCCGTATCATATTGCCTGCTCCCATCATTCCTCTGTTATCATAACCAGAATAGAACTGTTGGTTTCTAATGTGCAGCTCACTCAGTGGTTTAGCTGGCTGGCGTGTATCACATCTTTTTATGCCAACTTTGATTCCTTTGTTGAATGAAAGCTACGGTTGGCCTGTCCCAACCTGTAATCAAATCCTGATTTTAAACCGGGAAATCCTATACAGCATATCAACTGCATATTAAGTATTTATCAAATCATAATTACAGCTTCTGACCCATTTGTAAAACAGTCCTGCAAAGTACATGCATCGGCTCTGTAACGATATTAAAACATGTTGCCAGACTGAATGAATTGGCTGAACAGATGTTTTCATTACCACAGTCTGTTAGGTATTCATACAGTGTAATCACACTAACTAATGATGATGATAACTTTGAAATGAAAATGCCTGTCAAAATACTCAAGGATACTTTTTGGGGGGAGTTTTGTGCATACTGTCTAATTTTATGTGCATGTGTATTTCCAGCTATTTATTCCCTGATGGCCGGACCCAAAACCCAGACTTGACAGGACTGTGTGAGCCTTCACCTCAAGACCACATCAAAGTCACACAGGTCAGAGCTGTCTGCTGCTCAGTCTGTGCCCTCAGATTTTCAACATCTGATGTGTTCTTACATGTGGCATTGTAGTTCAGTAAATATCTAAGTTTAACAAGAAATTGATGCACCAGTGCAGTGCACAAAGAGGAAGTAGAAGTAGGAGAAGATAAAACACAACACAGGAACTGAGTTAATCGGGGTTAAGTAGATAATGAACTGAAAAAAAAAAATTGTCTGATATATATTTTGATAAGTAGGGTCGACTAAAGCAGATTTTAAAAAGTTTTCTTTGTGATAAAATGTCTGACACAGCTGATGAAGTAAGTGTGAAGGTGGCAGCACAAAATTAGCAAAAATGGTTTGTATAGAACCTCCCAAAAAAAAGTAAATTTAAATGTTTAAAAACAGGACTTTTTGACCTCTATGTGAGGTCTTTCTGATCTTAAACTTGGCTTGAGCTTAGCTACTACTGAGAACACTCAGTGGAAGCCACGTTTTTACAGCTATAATCTGAGAAATGATCAAATCCACAACTGAGCATCTCCCTTGCCTCTGCATTAGCTTTGATTGGTGGCCCCTAGGTGTGCATTATGCAAATGTGTCATGTGAGGCACAGAAATACAGGCTAGACTAGTGGCAGTTCAGGCACTTAGGAGCAATGCCTTCTATGTTAGAGTCAAAACTCCCTTTGGAACATCTTGGGGCCTTTTCACTTTTCAGACCATTTACATGACCAACCTTGATGCCTTGACTTTGAGAAACCGCCCAAAAAACTTAATATGACCTCTTTAAAGAATATCCAGTGGTGTATGATCCGTTTTGTTGTGCTCAGATATCCTCTCAAAGTATTTTTAAGAGTGTTTATGAACACACTCATTTTGCTTTAGCATAAGATTGAAAGTAAAAAATACGCCTCCACATTTTAACTTTGCTTCAGATCCTTTCAGGCTCTTCTTTTGAAATGAACTCAGGTGGTGTTAGTGCTGTACGATGTTACTCTGTGTTTTAAGGCAATGAAAGCTTATAGTTGTCTCATTTTTTCCCCCTCAGGAGCAATATGAGCTGTACTGTGAGATGGGCTCCACTTTTCAACTGTGTAAGATCTGTGCAGAGAATGACAAGGATGTGAAGATTGAGCCCTGCGGTCATCTCATGTGCACCTCCTGTCTCACTGCCTGGCAGGTACGAGATGTGGGTGGATGGAAGGGTTTTTGTGTGGGTTGGATGCTCAGAGTGTCATAACTCATACCTGTAAAGAGGAGAGTTCGCTGTTGAGGCGCTCTTCTCCGCAGACATGAAAACATAGCATTGTTTCATCTGTGTGTGGTGTAACATGTGCCTCTCTGTCTGTGTCACAGGAGTCGGAGGGTCAGGGAACAGGATGTCCCTTCTGTCGCTGTGAGATTAAGGGTACAGAGCCCATCGTTGTGGATCCTTTTGACCCAAAGGACCCCAAGGATAACAGCGGGAACTCCTGCAGAGGCACATTTGGGGCTGAGGGCGCCCCATCACCCAGCTATGACGATGATGACGACGACAGACTTGAAGACCCCCACCTCATGATGAGCAAACTTGCCTGCGCAAAGGTGAGACCGAAGAAAAACCCTGACCTAACTGAAGCAAAGGTTATCTCAGTTCACTCAAAGTTGACACAGGGCAAGCTGCTCTGGTATTTTCCATAGTTGAAACACTGGCTCTTGGCTCAGCTGTTTGGACACCCTGGGTGCATCTCTTGGGCTCCTACTGTCCTCTGTTTTTCTGAGAGACCCATCTCTTTACAGATGAAACACTCCCTGTCTTTCCCTTTTCACTTTTTGTGAGCTTCAAGCTCAGCTCATACCTAAAGTCTTTCATCTCCATCTTTCATGGTGCCAAGGTAGAAGCTTTTTTTTAAGCCTCTCAGTATTTGATATGTGGAGTCAGGCAGTCTCCCAGCCTCCATCTCAGATGTGCCTCTGAGAAACTGTGTGTGCATTAGTCTGCTTTTGGAGTAGGTGAGCACGTAAGATCACACACACTTTGATGTGGTCCCTTGAATTTCTTTGCCTTTGAATGCTGACCAGCCTCCGTCTCATCTTTGACCACTTTTTTAAATTTACTTTTACAATGTGAAGTATTTTGCTGCACTTGTACTTAGTTGCAGTTACATCTGTTTAGTGTTGAAACAAAGTAGTTCTCTCTCTATTTTTTTCCCAAGCTGCACAAAATAAAGACCTGTCATTGCACAGAACATTTTAAAGGTATATTTATTGCATTAAATTTCAATGCTGAACAATTTATGATACATTAATTTTGCATATGTCATTAGTTTTGTGACCGTCCAAACAGTGTGGTAGTTGTACAACAACGAGTCATCATACTGTAAAAAAACTGGTCCCTGAAAACTTTTCAAAGACAGAAAGCAGTATGTCTACTGCATTTCATGCATGATTTCAAAAAATTCTAGATATCAGAAGAAATATTTAATTACATAATACTGAGTTTTCATGCTCTTTCAGCCATGTCATCCACTGCTAGATAATGATATCTCTGGACATGACAGTTCCAGGAAAAATGGTGTAAGTACTGTAGTGCAGTGAGTTTCTCTTTATCTATTCCACTGGAAAGTTCTGCCTGGAGTTTAATAGAGGTTAGATTAACAGCAGCGTTCTTGGATCTGTTTTATTACCAAAAGAAATGTAGATGTGATGGATGTTTTGTTTTGTTGCTTGTGTGTGTGTGATCCAGGTGGAGCGCCCGCCCTCACCCATGTCCATGGCTCCTCAGTCCTCTCTTCCTCCTGTGCCGCCCAGACTAGACCTGCTACCACATAGACCTCCCAACCCTCCTGGTGCCTCCAGCCCCGGAGTCACCACTAAGGTAACTGAACATACACAATCAATCTAACACTTTGTTAGCTTTGGTCAAGGCGTTAATGTGTCCCACATCCTCAGTGTGTGGACTGATTGGCCAGTTCATGTCTGAAAGTTTGTCCTAGCCTGTGGGTCAACTGGGAATAGCGATGTCAAAGGAAATAGAAGGAACATTGTTGCCAAGATGGAGTTTTCACATTACATCACTTAAATGTAATCTCTGCTACTTGCCATGTTTGTTGTAACATAAAAGCTTTTTCTTTTCATAGCCTGACTTGTAGTTTTATAGTTGAAGCAGAGAGCACAACCAGATTAAAATGTAACAATAATTTCCCATGCATTTCAGCTCTGTTATTGAAACTATAATGACTCCTGTTACCCTCTTGATATGAGAAAGGTGTTTGAATGATAGACACAACAACCATTGTATTTTATGTTCTGCTTTTAAGTATTTTAGAGTGCATTTTCACTCAGTCATACTTTGGTGTTGCCATGTTTTTCCACCTGTTTTTAGATATATTTTAAACCTTAGATGAAAAACAGGAGTTTTCTGTATAAGATAAACCACCTTTTTTTCTCTGTGTTATTTATAAAAGTTACAGATATGGTTGATAATGATGATAAATGCATAAACAGTGGTCTTGTTTCTTTATGGATCATTTCCTTTGCAAAAGATACCCATAATGAAGTTTCTCTGATTTCACATTAATATTGCATGCAGTCTAAATGAGCTCTCTGCATCTCTGTTTCTCCCCTTTAGGCAGCATCTCACCACAAAGACAAGCCTCTCCCCCTTCCACCAGCACTGAGGGATCTCCCTCCTCCTCCTCCCCCGGACCGCCCCCACCCTGGCGGGACAGCCCCAGATGGACGGTTGCAGAGGCGGCCTTTACCCTGCACTCCCGGGGAGCCCCCTAGAGATAAACTCCCCCCTGCACCCCCAAACCGGCCCCTGTCTGACTGGAACTCCCGGCCTGTTCCCAAAGCCCCCACCTCCTCATCGTCCTCCTCATCTTCTTCATCCACCCAAGTCTCCAGTCTGGGAGGGGACATCCGAGCAGGTGTCAGGGAACTCTCCAACCGGCACTCCCTCCCCTTGGCGCTGCCCTCAGCTCTGGACACACGCTCAGACTCACAGAAGAACAACAGCTCCCTCAGTCTGGACCACCAGCTGGTAAGAAGAGCCACAAAACTCACCACACACTAAAATACTACTTTGTTTAACGTGTATTCATTGGTTACAATTACAAGCACACAGTATTTTAGAAGTAACTGGCCAAATAAGTGGACTGAAGAGGCAAATGGAGTACATGTTTCTAATAATCCAGTTTACATGTGGATCAGAGTGTGTGTTAGTGGGTTTTTAGTCACTCGGTACACAGCCCATGTTTGATCACCTACAGCAGGGAAATGAAATTAAAAGGTGTATTTTTACCTCTGTTGATATTTGTAATTTAAGTTGTTTATATGGGTTTGACTCAGCTGTGTCAGTAGAAATTACATTTTTGTTTGGTGTTAAAATGGTAGTTTAACATTTTGGTAAATACGGGTATTTGCTTTCTTGCTGGGAGATTTGGATAGAATGGTAAATATAAAGCTGTAGCCTTTAGCTTAGCTTAGCATAAACACTGCAAACATGTGCGGGAAGGAAGCTAGATTTCTCTTAAACTCATTAATTGACGCATTTGTTTTATCGAAACTGAAACCTCAAAATTAAGCTGTGGTTTTGAGGGAGGGGTGTGTCCTGCAACTTCCTGAATTCTTATCGTCACCATGAGGTTGTGAGAAATCTAGCAGAAAATCCAGAAACGCCTCATGCTATGTCAAGCTAGATGCTGCTGGCACAACCTTTACATTTACAACACAGGCATAAGTGATATAAATCTTCTTATCCAACTCTTGGCAAGAAACTGAATAAGCTAATTTTCCTCAATTCCAAATTCTTTTTTTATGTGATAAGTTATTAGTTTTTGTAAATATTTATTTTAATTTCTCAAAGTTCAGTTTCTTCTTCCTTTTCAGAATTTTGCAGCAGTAGCTGGTTCAGATTATGACAACCCCAAAGTCAAGCCCTCATCCTCAGCTAACGCCATCTATTCAATGGCAGTCAGGTATGTTGTTCTAGCATTATAATAACATTGGACAAGTGGAACATTTCATTGTTGATAATTTTTGTTCACCTGCAGGTAACAGGCCTCACAAAGATATTTTTTAAATTTTGTTTCCTCACAGAGTCTTAAACCTTTTAATGTTTATATTTAGTAAATCCATGTTTCCAGCTCCAGTCTAAGTGTTTTTGGGGTTATTTCTTTCCAGACCCTCTCCAGTCCCGAGGTCTGTGACAGGAGATGAGGCACGTGACAGTGAGGAGGAGTCTGAGTATATGATCCCCTCCTCTCGCCCTGTCCTGCCCCCAATCACAGCACCATCTGTGGAGACCCCACCAATCCCGAGACACCCACAGCCTCAACCCCTGTTAGCACTCCAGACTCAGACACAAGCCTCCTCACTTAACTCACGGTATTCACAAATACAAATACACAAATGCTCTTCCAGCAGCACATTTGTATCAAATGACTGTGATTGCAGTCCAGTTTGTGTTGCTGTCTTAATTTATTGTTGTTTGTTGTTGTAGGCTGACACTGGCTGAACTAGAGGATGGACCACAAATGTATGAAGCCATGTACAACATCCAACAAGCCAGAGATTCAGGTAGTTTGCAATCCACTGTAAACCTCTGCTGCTTTCCTGCAGACCTTTCTGTCCACTGCCCTGCTAAGAGTTATTACTTTTATCCGTGCTTTAAAGTGAACAGCCGTTGTAACAGCTATCTGAATATCTGAATAGTTGTTTAACAGCACAAAATCTCTGCCATCTGAAAAAAAAACAAAAAAACCACCTACTCTTTGTGTTTGTTTGAGTGTAAATGATATTTTTGCTTGTGACTCATCTGAAGCTTTTTTAGAGGATGTAATTACCCTTGTATAAGAATAAAACCAGGCATTTTCTAAATCTGTATTTACCTTAATGTAGTTCTGTCTGTCAGATGGCGCTGTGCTGATGCTTTCTTTTTTCAAACTGTCCCAGATTATTCAGAGTTGCCCCCGCTGGCCATGACCAATGGTCCTAGAGACCACGCAGCCGAGGACAGAGAAGAGGAGGAAAATGGCTACGACTTCCCCAAACCCCGGCAGCCATTGCCCCCAGCCCGACGGACCCTTTCGGAACTGGGAGGGTCGTCTTCCTTGTCTTCATCTTCCTCATCCTGCTCATCCTCTGCAGTTGCTTTCAGCCGCCTTTCTTTAGAATCTGACGCTGGAGCTGCAGCTCGTAAGTATAAATGCCCCTGTTGAACTAGAGCTTATTTTAAACAATATAACTTCACAAAAAAAGTATCAGCGTGATATAGTTTTGAATTTTTTTTTTTTTTTTTTTTTACACTATAAGTAAACCAATTGCAATGTAAATTTCAACAAGCTCTATAAATACCTTAAAATTTAAGTAATTATTTAAGGCTATAGATGACTTTGCTCATTTTTTGCCTCAATTTGCACACGTGCAACAGGATAAAGGATATCTGGTGCTAAAGCTCCACCTCCTAAATAGCTTGATAGCATTATGGTAAGCTGGAAATACTCTTTGTGATTTGTAGGAACTGACCCTTTTTAATATGAACTTATTATGAAATTTGACACAAGATAAAATTTTACTTGAGTGGCAATATATACGGTAAGTGGTTCGCAAGAATGGAAAATTATGTGTCTGATTCATAAAATCACTTGGAGGTAAAAATGTGTAACAGCAGCTTTTTGTTCTGGTCATTCTTGGCCAAAAAGTAATAAAAGTACTGATGAATTCAATATCTTTAAGTAGCCTGTAAATTCTGTGACCCACAGAGCAACTTGAGCAGTCGACTCAAGCCATTTACTGCTAACAGGCCGAGGCAAGACATAACACAGACAAGTTGTTGTCAGACTTGAATGTGGATTTTGATAAATTACCATGAATGGGTTGCCCTGCATCATTTGTTCTTGTATGAACAATTACACAGCGTAAAGAGGGTTAATGGCCATAATAATACAGAATTGTCCAGTTGCATCAGTGATCTTAAACAGTATCCAGGATGCTGCTGTACGCCTGTGTTGGGGGATGACTGTCTGTATTGTCAGAATCTCCTTTTGACCACTAAGATGTTTTAAACAAGCTTATGTGGAGGTTTACACTGCATTAGTGGCCTCAGCAAACCTGTCACCCTCTGTAGAAGAGGGTAGGAAGGAATGGACCATGGGAAGCTGGAGCAGAGCATCCTTTAGTTGATTTTGTGGAGACACTGACAAGACTGATGAATGAATGAGGACATATTTCCTGGCCGACGGTGCTAATGTGAAGCTTTTGTTGGTTTTTAGATTTTGCTTTTTATGAGACAGCCTTTTATTTCTCAGAGTAATCTCTGTGTGTCTGCAGCAAGCTGACATTTACTACCTATGATGATTGCCTGGTGTCTGAGTGTTCCACTTAAGACCTAAATCTTTGTATCTTAGGACCAGTTAAGTGGCTTTCAGGCAAGCTGACAGGCTCTCAGATCATAATTAGATTCTTTATGAGCAGGTTATTAAAAGTGGTTGCAATGGAAAGGTCAGCCAGTTCACCATAAAAGTATAATGAACAAAAACGTAGCTTAGCTTAGACAATTGTATTTCATCTACGACAAGTTCCTTATTATTGTGATCAGCATCTTCCAAATTAATCATTTAAATTATTTAATTAAAAAGTTAATCATCATTCACATTAACCTAAAATGACCTTTAGGGTATTCAAATCTAATTCATTTTGTTAAAAATTTGAAACTTGAGCTTTCCAGTCTCTCTGGCTGTGAAGGTGTCGACACATTGACTCTCCTCGTTTGTTCAGCCTTCTCAGAGCCAGTTGAAGCCCCAGAGAGACCTCCAAAGCCCCTGCCCAGACGAATCAACTCGGAGCGCAGACCCAGCCCAGTCCCACCTGTTCCTGCTCCACCCAGCAGTGGGGCAGCCGGAGGAGAAGCCAACCCTCAAATCAGTAGCGAGATCGAGCACCTCATGAGTCAGGGATACTCCTACCAGGACATCCAGAAGGCACTGATGATTGCACAGAACAATATTGAAATGGCCAAGAATATCCTGCGCGAGTTTGTCTCCATTCCCTCCACCGCGCATGTTCTGACATAGCACACTCCCTGTGCCTCTCTCTGGTGTTTGCTCTCTCGCCCTAGCTTGGCCCAGCCTGGTTGGGTTTAGGTTGGCACAGTCCAGCCCGAAGCCCAAAAGCCCATTGCCTGCAGCACTACCTCTGGTGCTGGCTGACGCCCTACTCCCCCCTGTGGAATTTTTTTAACTAGCTGTTTCTCCAGCGAGCATCTCTGGGACTCCGCGCCCTGCACTCCATGCGCTTTCAACAGTGTCTGGCCTTCTTTGAACTGCTACAGCGGGCCTCTTTGCTTCTAAGGACACCTCCGCAGGACTGACTGAGCGTGCGCGGACACAATGACGAGACACAAGGTGACGCGAGACTTTCGTAGGAATCCAGAGGAAGACAGATTCTTACCTTTCATGTTGAAGCCTCTTGCTGAAAATGTAACCAACACCTCACAAATAAAACTAAAAAATGTATGTCTATATTGAAATTTAATATATGAGTAAATATATATTAAATGTGTGTAATATATACAGTACGTGCATATACAGTATGTTAAAATGATTTCAGCTTTGAGGGTCACTGTTGGAACAAGTGATATGGGTAGATGGGGACCAGATTAAAGGTGGGGGGAGGGGGATCTTTCTGGCAGAATGAGGTATGTGAACATAGAAAAATGCATGTGAGGAAGAGTTGGGTTGTCTTCCTCACCAGGACGTGTCGGTCAGCTTCAGCGAAGACATGATGGATTCAGTCAGTTATGGCCTTTGATAAACAACGTTGCTTTGGTACTTTTTTTTTTTTTTAAGCAAAACAT
>JAPZDV010000024.1:13457091-13633473 GCA_029814665.1 Acanthurus lineatus | reverse complement strand
TTCCTTAACCTGAGTCAACAGGAAACATGCCCCCCCCTTCTGCTCCTCACCTCTTAGACTCTCCATCTGTCCACCCCTCAATCACCCCCCCACCCCCCACCCCCCTGTTTTTTCTCCCACCTGCATCTTCCTCTGCTGTGTTGCTGTTTATGGCTAATGGAGCTGGACGGATGCTTTCCTGTTAAAGAAATCCAATTAGACTCCCCAACAAAGACATTTCCTGGCCATTAGCTGGGAAGGACAACGCTGACTCACTCACAACATCCCACTCCCCCCAAATGAGGACTCACCCACACAAGAAACAGTTTTCATGAAGAGATGAAGATTCAGATTCTAGTAAGCATCGGACTGACTGTTTCACAAACTCTTTCCCCATTTGGCTGACAGTTTGAGTTTGTTTGCTCATTGAGATCTCATTCAAATCTCATTAGTAATTTGACCAGTTTTCATCTCCACAGTGCATCAATCAGAAGGCTGGCACTCCAAGGCCTCAAATCGATCTTTTTTTGATGATATGAGACCAGACAGTTGAGTCCATGCATACTGGGTAATAATCCTAAACCAGGATGACAGAATAAAGCTGAGCATCGCCTCTGACAGCAGCATGCTAAAAGAGCAAAGCCTCTCCAGTTTTATGAGCTCCACTCAACAAACAATATACTTTCCCCTCTCCAGTGTGTGTTTGACCCTGAGACAACAATTTCTCATGCTGAGTGTGTGATTTCCACAAGTAACAGGAATGTGCTCTGTCCGCTACAGTAAATGTGTCTCACTGACCCTGAAAAGAGGAATTCGAAAAGAGGTAATAGAAGTGTAATATAAGTGAAATACTGTGAGGGGAAAAAAACATTCAAACTACAGAGTCATACAACTTAGCCTTCAAAACAACAGGACTTTATGGAATAATGTAGATACCATGAGAATTATTCAATTTACAGCATGGTAGAAATTATTTTAATTAATTTTGTCTATATATTAAAAGAACCTAGCAACTTCAATTTGCAATTTGCTGTCCAAAATGTTGCCTTTGGATCCAGGCCAGCTGTTTCCCCTTTTCCCAGTCTTTCTGCTAAGCTAAGCTAAATGCCTGCTAGCTGCAGCTTTAAACTGTATTTACCTCACAGACATGAGTGTTGGTATCAATCATCTCATCTTACTTGGACAGAAAACATGTAGATATACTAAAATATAAAAATAGTGAAATGTTCCTTTAAATGATACATTTTAAGTTTAAAAATATTAAAGCAATAAAAAACCTCAAGAGGCATATAAAGATTTGATCGATACCGCGTATGTTATTTTCATAGGATGTGAAAAAAGCTTCCTTTTCAGATACCACAAACTTTAATAAAAATGAAGGCTGAACTTAACAACAAAGCTTTCATTTAATCAAAGAACTTCTTTGTCTCAGATCAGAGGAAATCCCCCACAAGAACAGATACAGATATCTCTGCAGATAAACAGGAGAGTTACAGAGAAACAGTGTTGTTAAAAGGGACATTTTCTTTTGATTTAAGAAGCTAATTGCATGTGGGTCATGCACAAACACATCTCAATTAGTATGTCAGCTCAAATAATGGAGCTTCAAAGAGCCTCAGTAGAGGCTGCAGGTGATCTCTCCACAGGAATAAAATGTCTCGGTTCAGCTGCTCTCCCCCAAAACACACAGCTCATCCCACAGAGAGTGTGGATTGGATTCAAAGGCACTGCGAAAACGCGGTGCTCTTAAAGATAAGACCAAATAAGCCCCGCAAAACACCCCTTATAAAGGAGAGCAGAGGCAGAAAGGATAAGATAATCTCCAGGGAGAAGTAATATCAAAGACATTGTTATGTCTACAAAGAAGTCAAAGCTTTTTGTCAGGATACACAATCAGTTTCTGTCTGAGGAGAGCCATGATAACAACACTTCCTGCCAGGCTCTGGGCTCCTGTGGCTGCTCATCTACACTATACTCAAAAATTCTTCATTTCCACCTCTTACTGTCAGAATATGCAGAAAAAAAACTGCCAACAAAGATAGAAAACTGTTGTCAGGTGATCAACAGACACTCTTTAAACAATATCATGTATGACCGTGTATTTTAAACAGATGCTTCAGTCCTCGCTCTGACAGGTACAGTAGACAGATGAGAGCAGGCATGCGGTTGTTCAAAGGCTGGAATCTGGTCTGCCTTTCTACTCATGAAGGTTTAGCTGACAGGCTGCAGCCGACGTGCCCTCCCTCTGTCTGCTCTGGCAACTGGCCCTGACCACAGATGGTCATCATCGAGGGAGAGGAGAGGAGAGACGTCCACCTTCGGCACATTAACTGGCATTCAAAGCAGATTACAGGCCTGGACTCTTGTTGACATTAATCTAACTGGGTGGCAGACTGCTGACTCTGGTGCAGAACAAGGTCCTGCAATGTTTCCCTTCATGCTCTCTTTTATTATTCATTTATTCTCCTTTGCTTTTTCTCTTTGTATATTCCACATACAGTTTAATTTAAACTTCAGTCGACTGAAAACCCATAAATATACCATTTAAGTCATCATGAGACTTCTCAAATAACTTGCTTTACCAGTTTTGACTAAACATGTTTATTTAAGGGGATAAACAGACATGCTGATAATTCTTTTTTATTTTTTGAAATTTATTTAGGTCACTTTGTCAGGGGGTCTTAAAGAGTCATAAAAACAAAGCAACTGGACTTAAGTTGAGTTAAGGGGGCTTCATTCTCTAATTCATTGATGTTCAACAATAGAACATAGAGGGGTGGACACTTAAAATAGCCAGTGTATGTGCTGTACATGAATATTTACCACACTGATGGGTAGGTTTCTACAAATAATGATGGCATTGTTTTGTGTCTGCCAACATTTTATTCTGGTGACTGTGCTGCAATTTAATACTGTAACAACACTGCGGTTACTGGCTGGTTAGGTTAGGGTTGGAAATGATCGGATTTTGGCTTAAAGTGCCCAGTGCACAGCTGGAAAATGTCCCTAAATCGCATGAGAAATACCCAGTTTTGTAGGTTGAGACAGGATGCCAACGGTGGTCTGCTGCTTGGCAGCCGTCTGTCACGCTATTAAGCCGCCACCATTCCCTTCCTCTCCTCCTAATGAGTGCGTCAGGTCATATACATGTGATGTAAACTATATTACTTTTAAATGTAATGTAAAAAACCGTTGGAATAATATGAAAGAAACATATAAATTCCACAAGTCTTGTTGGTTTGCAGAAACATACAATGCTAACATTTCATTCTAATGACTGGCCTGCCTCTCCCGTTCAAAATGTAAATGCTACCACAATAAAAATTCCAAAACATATAAGAAAAGAGAAAGAGAGAGAGAAAAGCCCCAAAAAAGCCCCTATACAACCACATTCTGTATCAAACTGCTGTAGAAGAGTTAAAAAGAGGCAAAAGTGACAGGGCTGCTACTGACATTTTAGAAAATGTTTATTTCTTGATACATAATTGTTTTGTCTGTTATGTTTTGACAGGAAGCAGTGAGGACTCTCTCTCACTCTGCCATACATCCAGGTGTAAAACAATTGCCATCATTATTAATTTACTAAGAGCAGATACTGTATTGCAAGAGCGTATATTGTAAAAAAAACAAGCATGTTGTCAATGAATATTCTGCTCCTGCGTAATACTCACTGCTACTAAAAATGAATTAGTTTAAATACGTTATTTTTAAAGTCACTTGCTGCAGCAAGGATGACAGCCTGAAGTCAGACCGGACGACTATAGAGAGAGTAATGTTAAATAGATCACACAATGGGACAGAATGGAGAAGATCCTCCATGGTTGGTGCAGGAGGAGAGGTAATTGAATTTTGTTTAAAAACTCAGGAGCACAAACATGCTCAGCAAATTTAAAAGCAGTCAAAGAAACATCTTGCCTTGAAACTTGAGGTTTTGATCTGAAAGTAGGGTGAAAGAAAAGATGGAGGAGAGTGTGAAATGATGAAACTTCATTCTTAGATATACTGAAAAAATATCATGTAAATCTGGTGATTATGTTGGACTTTTTTTGTTTAAAAAGTAGAGAATGTGGCCTGATTATGCTGCTAGAGGAAAGGTCAAAAGGTCATCCAAATCATTTTGAATATCAAGAACAGATTTTATATCGACCTGACCGCTAGCTGTCGGTTTATCTTTCATGTGGATGGACAGACTGACACTGGCTTTTTTTGCTGCCTGTGGGGGAAAAAAACATGAAGAAAGCAGGTCTCAAAACCTGTGAAAAAAGAATCAGATCAAAGCAGCAGCAGCAGCTGACAGGCTGATCGCTGAGGTTAAGGGAAAGCAGACACACACACACACACGCACACACAGGCACAATCTGAGATTTTTTCCGCCTGTCTGTCTGGAAGGAGTGAGATGGGACGAGCTCATCAGAAGTGCAAAAGGATCTCTCACACACAGGTACGCACACACACATTCATGTCTCTAAGCTGTATCTGACTACCGATCTGAACTGGATAAACACATTATGACACAGTTAGCAATTGTCCCGCAGCAAACCAGCACATGACACACATCCTACTCTGCCGTGTTTCATTCACGGGTTTCCAAACACTTATTTTAGCAATTTAACAGCCTCCTTTGAGCTTTCTGAAAAACAACTATTCAGTTCAAAATCCATTAACCTACAAAGAGAGAGCACACGGTTTTGTTTGCATTACAGAGTCCTTGTATAATCTGTTTCTTCTATCATAAGGTTAGATTTGAAGGTACTGTATTAATATTTACATAGCGAGGATTCTTCTCTTCTTAGACTCCAATTTATGTTTAATTTACTTCTGGCTTGTCCTCCGATAAAAAAAGGCTGAGGCTCCACTAAACCATGAAATGTTGAGTATAAATTTTCTATTAAAAGGAAGGAGAGATAGCTTTCTCGTTTATGTGTGTCTTTATGCTTGTTTGTGTGTCCAAGTGTTCGGCCATGAACCGAGTTTTAATTGCTTGCTATGACCCGCTCACTAATGCTGTTAGGTACAGTAACAGCACTCCTGACAACACGTGGAAGCATGATTATAATCATCACAGAAAAACACAGCATGCATGCCCCCGGTGTGTCTTATTTCGAACCAAATATTTCCCCTCAAACACGGCGGTAAAATGAGGCGACAACTCGGGGACATGTTTCCAGTTCTGTCACATCTAAGAATAACAATGGCCTATCAAGCTTGTTTGCTTACATGATACAGCAGAGTTACAGAGCACTGACCCGACTGGCACCAGAAATAGCAGCAGCAGCTCTACTTCAGCACAGGGTGAGACACAGAGACAGAGAGAGAGAGAGGGAGCATGGGAAAACAGTGCCTCAGCTGGCTGCTCTTTGTACAGATGTAAATAGATCTGAGACGGGTGAATAGAGAGGGTAGAGTTAACATGAGAAAACAGATAAAAAGGCAAGCAGGAGAGGAGAGATAATGAAAAGACAGAAATCAGGGTGGCAGACTGAGACGTGTGATGAAGTGGGTGTTAGGTTCTCTGAGAGCTGCTGTGGCCTCTGACATTTATCACAGTAATCCCTCAATGGCACACTTGCAGTATCTTGCGGAGGGAAGGAAATGTTATCAAGCCGAAGATAACAACTTTCACCTGATGTGGTAAGAAGAACAATACGGAGAGAAGTTCAAAATAGCATCAGAAATAGCACTCCATGACCATGCACCATCATTTCTCCTGTCAAATTGCAGGATATGAACTTTATAAATCATGCTATGAAAGACGCATCTCAGACTACTTTACATATTTCAGCAGGGTGGAGTTCCTCCTCTCAGCAGCTCTGTGATTCTCAGCATATCTGCTTTAAGAAATCTGGTGATAAGAGGTTTTCTGACTCACTGTGCAGCAGTTGCAGCCTTGAAAAGGTTGAACTGTTGTCTCTTAGATAGCCCTAATCAAACTAGTTGGGTTTTTTTTTCCTACGAAAAGCTATCATCCCCTCATATTTCCTTCCTCATGGATCCATTAGCACAACAATAGCCCCACGTCATTTTTCAGCCGTGGCGTGCAAAGGAATGTTACGAGAATCTCTTGAAATTGTATACACTAAAAGCTCCATCACACATTCATCAATCACATCGGCCCCGTGACGCACCACAGGGCATTTAAACACACACCACACAGGGCTCTTGGCTTGGCTAAGGCATTTTTACAGAGAGGACCCTCACTGACTCATGAATCCCCCACACAGCTCCTGGCACAGCAGACACAATTCCCCATCATTTGAATAGCTGGGCCATGAATTAGCCACTCAAATAAAAGAATGACCAATAAATACGCAACATATGCATAACTATTATTTTGCAATACTGAAACTTTTTTACACCATTTTAAAGGCACAGCTAACAATCCCGTCGGCTGTGATTCTGCAGAGATTTCAAAGCGTCTTTGATCCACATTAAAAGACGGGGCTCATTAGGAATCATTCCATAAACCCTCCCGACATCAGACTCTTAGACCCAAGTGTGTTTTACACTTTATTAATGAATCTGCATGTTTCTTTTTATCCTGTTTGCTTGGATTAGTTGTTACCAGTTAGCAAGGCTTTCATTTATTAATGAGAACTCTAGTGACCTTACTGAAGCTACATCAAGTGAAGACACTTCTGAAACTAGTCTTGTTGCTGCGACCTTGGCTTCGGGCAGTGGCGGGGGGGCAGGCTCTCTCTCAGCTGTGTTGGCTGCACACTGTAACTCTTCTGAAGAAAAAAAGGACTGGCCAACAGCACTAAACAGAAGTATCAGCTAGAAACTGGACTCAAGAGGAATTAAAGGAGCTTCAGGTGTGAATGGATCCAATATAGTAAGAGCACAGTTTACTGAAGTAGATGTAGCTGATCAGTTTCAAACTACATGTATTAATGTTTAATATTTGACGTAAACAAGGCTGAGCAAACACAGATTTCAGATATATTGTTAGGGCAGAAACTCAGGACATCAAAATGCCCTGTAATCTTATATCTTCCATCCAAAAAAATGAACAATACAGATCAAAGGAGAAACTGACAGTATAACTGATAATACAGATAAGCTCACAGAGTGTTTCTCTGCATGGAGCCTGTGAGGGATTCAGGTGATCCTCTTAATTGCTTTGTGCAGAGACAATAAGACAGACAGGGACAGCTGCAGCAACCAAAATGCACATTCCCGCGATGCCTGAGAGAAAACAAGGTCAACCAGTCACACTGATCTGCAAGACACTTTCCTTAACACACACTGACACACACACGTACACATTCATCCCCAGGGTGCTGGAGCCGAATGCCGTCAGTATCCACTCAACATGCCATCAGAATTAACAGTTTCCAAAAGGCAGAGGACGGAGGATACAAAGAATGTAAATACAGAAGATCAGAGTGGACCACACAACAGGAGAGAGAGAGGGAGGGAGTCACATCACTCTCTGATTTCTCCTAGTGATCAGACTCCAGATTCCCTTTCAACAGACCACCTGTTGTAGCGATCAGCCCAGGCGAGACCCGGCTCTGTTCTCAGCCTGCCAGACTCCATCCCGTCTTTCAGGGGGTCTTTTCCCGACACACAACTGTTACATCAGTACAGTAATTAAGCAGTGGATGGGTCTCTTGTAAGGTACACACATGAATAAATGCACTTGTTCTTTTGAACAACTAGAATAAAGCAGAGCAACTTATGAGCCCTAGAAGAAGGAGAAGCTTGTGAATGTGTTAAAAGAGTCAGTTCAACAAAATATTATTGATCTAATTCTGACATCTCTGCAATGCAGCTGTCTCTCCCACAGCATCAAGTGATGAATCTCTCTCTCTCTAAAAGCAAACACTGTCTCCATAGCTCAAGGCAGGTACAAAAAAAATTTTTTTTTAAAGTGAAGTGAATCAACAATTTATCTTTAAGGAATAGTTCAGCATTTTTGGAAATGCACTTATTAGTTTTCTTGCCAAGAGTTGGAGGAGAAGATCGATGCCACTCTTGAGAATATATCAAACAGCCAACAGCTACTCAGTCATGCATAGCCAGCCTTATCTCCACAGCACGGTGTCAGCCTGGGAGAAAGGTCTGGCTGCAACGATAAACATTCTGCCATTGGGGGAATAATTTTGCAGCGTGTTTGTATTTCTTTAACCAATCATAACCGTCTTGGGTTGTGCCGACCCCGTCCAGCATGCAGATTGCAAAACATTAACATGAAGCTTGTGGAAGAGAAGTAGAATGCAGTTGTACAATTATAGTCTTATATCTACATGTCTACATCAGGTGAGTCAGACTGACAGCCAGATAGAATAGCTTAGCATAAAGGCTAAAAAAAACACTGCAAAACAATTAACCTGTCTCCATCAGAAGGTGATGAAATTCAACAGCAGCACATCCTACGCTCGATATTTAACGTTTAACTAATTTGTTTAATCCATACAAAAGTGCTGCTAAATCATCACTTAAACCACTCATAAAACTGTTTACTATAATATCACACTTCATGCCAGTGATTCATAATGTTTTCTATCAAGTCCTCCTTTCCAAACCAAGAAATGAATACATTCCAGTTTTGATCATTTTCTGACATAACTGCACACACTTGTTTTTCAATGAAGACCTAAATATAGCAAAGACTCTTGGACTGCTTAAAGAGAGCTGGACTAGCATCAAAATCATTTCCGAGCTGTCTCAGACACAGCCGTAAGGATTTAACCGTGGGCCTTCAGCCGTAAGGAGCAGAACAGGTTCACTGACCTGAGGCTAATCCCTCTTTAGTAAGCAGCTCTTTGGTCTTCCCTCAGCAGTTTCACTCCAGAGAGAGTTCACTCCATCTTCCAGCCTTTGATAACTACTTGGCAACAAGACAAGACCTTCCACCCTTTGCGCATAGTTTCCACACGACTATTTTGATATGCCCACACAAACACACACACGCACGCACGCACGCGCACACACACACACACACAAACAGACATATAAAATATGTGTTGAACGCAGCATATGACTTCTGACTTTGTGTGGGATGTAGTCATCTTCCCATGTCCAAATCCACAACAGTACTTGAAAAAAAAAAACAAAACTGTAAAATTACTCTCCCAATCTCACAACTTCATGCCCACTCGCATTTCTATGTATGTGTGTAAGTGTATCTCAGAGGGTCGTGTCCTTATGCCTGCTCCCATGGTGGCACAAACGCCCCCTCCATCCTCTTTCCCACGTCCCAGATGACAAAATTGTCTCCATATCAGCCACTCTGTGGGCAGGCTGAAATAAAATAACACAAGCTGCTTGAAAGTATGGGAAAGGCCAACAGGGACAGTATTTTTGAACAATAATGATTGTGACCGTGCAGAAAAAGTGAGAGAGAGAGAGAGCGAGAGAGGGGTCCCATGACATGGCTTCACAAGTATGAGATGTGCATTGCTTGCTGCTGGCATATTTTGGCTAAAGATAGATTGCAGATGCACACACACACACATACACACACACACACACACACAAACACCCACTGAAAGCCTCCTACTCTTTGACTCACAGGATAAGGTACACAGCAGCAGCAACTCTCTCCTTTTTTGGTGGATGCTGCAAGTTGCAATAATGAATCACCAAAATCATTTGCTGCTCAGGACAAGACATCCATTTCCTTCTTTTGTGTAAATGAATAGGCATGAGTTTGAGAATAAATGTGAGTGTTTCTAAAGGAAAAGAAGTATCTGCATCAATATCTTAGATTAAACTCCAACCACCTCTTGGGGCATCTTTAATGGTGATGTACTGTGGCTTTTATGCTTTATGAGATAGAAAAATATTACCATGCTCATAACTCAGAAGTATTCACGTAAACAGGTTAACTCAAGACAGTTGTATGATCACACAGTTGGATGAGGGAAGGTTAAATTTATTTGCATTAAAAATATACACCATATCCATTCAAAATGGGTTCAAACACCTTAAAACAGCAAACTCTAGCTGATTTCCTGGCATCCCATTACTTTATACTTGACAAAATGAATAAACTGTGTTTGTCCGGCCACAACATCATGTTTTAATGGTCACCACATCAATACAACACAGGTGAATAAACCATTTTGGCTTGTTAGAAACTAACTTCGCATGTTCAAATCCCCTGTACTGTAAAAGAGAATTTATAAATAAAGATACAGTAGCAACATGTGCAAACTGCCTGAGGAGAAATGATTTTTTTAACACATCTAAATCTCTTACAAGATACAGTATCAGACTCAATGTTGCACACATCTCTTGCTCACATGCTTCACTTGCAAAAAAGCTTCCCACCATTTATCACAAGACAAATAAAAAGATCATTCTGAAAATATCTCACATGTTTTGATCTGAGGTCCTGGCTGCAGCATGATCAAGCAACAGAGCTACGAAAAACAATGATGCCCATTGACTGCATCAGCTGTTTCTACTTAGGATGACAGCTTAAAATGAAATAAATGAAACTGAATCAAATCATATCAGACCAATTTTTTGAAGAATGTCGGGTGTGACCTAAATAGAAAAAAATATCTCAAAAATCATAATTTAATCAGGATAGAAAAACAAAACTGATGCAATACTAAAGCTTTAATATATAAAATGTGAGTCATAATCATCTCAGACAAAACTTAAAATCCAGAGAGAAGAGCAAACCATAAAGTTAACTGCAAATTAAGGCCTACTGTAACTAAATCACTGTGAGGCCACAGCAAAAACATTAGTCTGCTCTGTGGAGTCGGCGGCAAAGTGTCATGGCTGAAGGCTGACAGGTTGCATTAGGGTTAAAAGGATCCTAATGTGCATTAGATCAGCGCAGAGCATAGGAAAACAACATCCATTATTAAGCAGGGTGTTGAACTATCAGAGAATAGACAGAGATCCATACAGGCCTCTCGTCTCCACTTGTGCCGGTGTAGCTCCCACAGGACGACTTCTGATCCGAGGATCAGTCAGAATCTCTGCAGCTCAAGCTTTGTGCCCCCGGAGCGCAAATCTCTGTCATCTCTCTGGCACACTAACTATGGTGGCAGTGGCAATGTGAGCTCAACACACTGCAGCTTCAGAAAACATGCAAACACACACAAATACAAGTAAATGAAGGAAACATCTTCTCCAATTTGACAATGAACAAAGAGTTAAAGACAATATAATGACACACTCTGCCAATGTACATGACACAGTCAAAGACAGAGATGCTCTTTATTTTATTCTCTTTAAGTTTTGTGATGATGGCGCCCTGTATAAAAAACAGAATTTTCTGTTTTCAATTTTCAATTGCAGACAAGACTCAGCTGAGCTCTACTTAGGGTTTAGCAACATTTGAATCAAAAGCTGAATACAGTTGTCTCGCTGTTTGCTTAGCAGTATGTTGTTAACTTCTGAGGGTCAAACCATGAGAAACAGTCTTGGTGAGGCACGTTGGCTGAGTTTTTGACCATATAATTGTTGATCGATGATAACTGAGGATGTTTGCCAGCATCATGTTATGTACTTAGGGTAACTCTATTATTCAGAGCTAAGTAAATAAGCTGACTCCACAGCTTGACAAGATACAAGATATTTTATCCTGTAACATGCTACATAAGAAGACTAACTCAATGAATTAGCACTAAGTAGGCTCACTCCAAAATTTAGGATGGTATAGACGTGGCTATCATAGTCTTTGCGATGGTACAAAGGCTAACTCCACAACTTAGTATGTCACAAGCCACTTTAGGCTGTAACATGCTAGGTTAGTAGACTAACTTCAGAAATTAGCACTAATTTGGCTAACACCAAGACTTAGCATTCCACTAACTGTCTCTGTGACATGGTGCAAATAGCCAACAAGCTATTTTAGTCTGCATCATGCTAAGTTAAGAAGGTTAACTTAAACTAATTCACGCTCAGTGAGTAGCTAGGTTAACTCAATGAGACACAAATCATGGCAACAACTTGAGTGCAACATTTTATCTTCATCATCGTTTGTATTTGTTATTCTGAATATGGATCAGTTGCCCACATTTTTTCCCTGCACTGGTGATGTTGATTGAGTTATTAAAAACAGCTCAAGTGGTTTGTTGCCTTTGTTCCTTAAACAATGGATTTTAATTGTCCACTACAGATATCCACAAAATAAAGGCCACATTCAAGGCCAGATTAATGTCCCATCAACCCCACACAATCTAAACGTCCCATCTCTATTGGACCCTCTAGCCATATCGCTTTTACAATGTCCTCACAAAAGGAGGCACAGGGGGGAGATGATGGGTTTACTAGTAATAAACTTTCACTTGATGATGGCCAAAAGCTAGCCCTTTGTGTTATCAGCCATGTTTTCTCTTAACCGAGCAGCACAGTGAATCTGTCTCACTAAAAAGCAAAAGAGACCGGAGGGCAAAAGAAGAGGCCCCTCTGCCGAACAGTAAGTGTTTTTTTTCTCACACTGGCACTACCTAGCAGGCGGACAGAGAGGGCTCTGTGTGTGTTTGACCTCAGAGTGGAGACGAGAGGTGAAGAAGCACATAGGTCACAGCATCAGAATGAACAAGAGATGACTTCTCCACTAAAAACTGAGATGCAGCAGCCGGCGATGACGTAGCTCTCTATGGGTGAGATGATTCTGCATTCCTCTGCTGCCTCTGCTGCTAATCCATTTTCTATATTTGTACCAACAAAATAACATTTTATGGAAATTCCACATTATATAAGTCTAATATTTTTTCTAATGCTGTGTCATGTCTGTTCAAAAAGAGCTGAGAAAGTTTGAAGTTGTCCTCCCTGCTCCAGTTTCTAAATCAACCATCACTTTCACATCACAAATCTGAAGCACATGCCTGTTTTTTTTCCCTTAATGCACTGGGCTGTATATCATGCTGAATAAAATCAATCATCCAATGCGCACTGCAACAGTTTTGCAGGTTTCCCTCATGCCAAAGTCTGGAAACCACTCCCACTATTCCCACTTCTATAGGTTTGGAGAATTTATGCTCATTTTTGTAGCCCTATCTTAATGCCATCTTATTAGTATCAGATAAGATTTCCTCAGGTACTGCTGTGTTTTTTTACATCTTGTATTCTGATGCATTAACGTCCAATTGATGCTTTCCAGGATCACAGATTTGCTGGCTGGACGTCCTGCAGCTCTGTGGATGCTCACGTTAAAAGCTTCTCTCCTTTGATAGAGTTTTAGAGATTAATATCAGACAGTGGATAAAAAAAGAAACCTCTTAGTTTTGCCTACTTAGTGACTTGAGGACTTGTCACATACATTCTCTTGACATCATATTTTATGTCTTTTGCTCTACCAACTGTCCACTTACTTTTGTACCTTTTTCTATACAATAAACATGCAAAAATATAATGTTCAAAAATGTCAGATCTTTATCATTTAACAAATTGCTTTAGAGCTAATGAAGTTCATATTCATCAAGAGTTTGTAATTATTCTGGTACAAGAAAATTGGGAGCAAAGACACTTTGACTAACATCATAAGTTTTATTGAGGTTGAATTTAATTTGGCTTGTATAGTTTTATTGTATTATTCCTGTAAAAGTCAGAGGTAAACAATGTCTGCTTTCATCATCCTCATGCAGTAAAAAACATAGCTGCAGAACAAGAGTGGAGACACTGTACATACAACCAAGATTTTTGCATTAAGAGCAAAAAAGCAGCTGTTTCAGTAACTTAAGACTGAAATATGAGTGATAAACTCTCGAGAAGTTAAACAAATAAAAACTGGAATGTAAATGCATGCAGTTACTTTAAAGCAGGTTCTAATAATAACTACATTTTTCTCAAAGAGTGCACACATTGTTTTCCAACCATAACCTCAAATCTTACAAATCAAGCAAAGTGGGAGTTTTGCGATGTCAGAGAACTTAATGATTTTTTACATGCATAACAGCATACATATGGCCCATAATTTGAACATCCCATATCTCATATCTGACAGTGTAGAAAGTGTCCATTTCAACTTTTTTGGTAAATTTCTTCGCCCCTGCAACACATAAGAATGATCACTATTTCTTAAAGATAAACTACCAAGTAGAAACCATCATTTTGACACCGGAGTCAGTGTGACTGACAAGAAGGAACAGCTGGCTCAACTTGGGGCCACTGAACAACCTTTGAACCACAGTGAAGGAAAAAAAAAGGAGGTAACTGGAGCATATTCAGAACAAAAATGCCAAGTCTCAAACAATTTATCCTTAGAGATTGTAACTGGCAAACAACTGCTCAGACAATTTAAGTCATTAAACCAATAAAATGTCTTTTTAATATCGACCCACGTACACATACACATACAGGGGCGCATGCACTGCAGAAAAACACTTGTGACATTGTGATTTGATATGTAAACGGAGGACATGCCTTATTGGGCTTTTCCTCTTGGTTGCTGTGGTCAACAGACAACCAGCATCATTTTCTATAATTGCAGCTTTTATCAGCCATTCAAACCCACATTTTTATGGCATCAGGTCGGGTCTAGCTGGCCTGTTTAAATGTGCTTGTAAATAAAAAATGTGAGTTTATCTGTAAGCTGTTTGTCTGTGCTGTTGAATCTGACAGCCCAGTGAATTACTGCACAAGAATACTGAACAGTTCTGCACCACACAATTTGTGCAGCATGTGTAGTAAAATGATAATAAATTAATGTTTTATCTTCTTGTTGTATAACAATGAGTCTTCTCAAGGCTTAACCCTACCATTTATGTTTTTGTGTATTTTTGATAAAAAGTCAGAATCCTTTAAAAAAAATGGCACTGGGTGGAAATGTTGCTTGAAAGTAATCTGGAGTTTTGCAAAATTGTCCCTCACTGATGATTCATGTCTAGAGATAAGGGCTGGATTAGTAACAAAGAAAGTCTTTGATTGAAGAGAATTGAATTTGGATCAACTTAATTGAAACAACACAGAACCATGAGATACAGTTTATATCCCAAAAAAAACACTGAATGAGAATCTAAGAAGTTGCAATACAAAGTTTGTTTAAATTACACCAAAACACTCTCGTAAAACTTCTTATTATATTCTTGTAACCCAAACAGACTGAGCGAAAATGAAGGGAGGCAGTTTCTTTATAACCCTGGGTTGCAACAAAAAGCTGCTCAGTGTTTGTGAAGCTGTTTCCCTCCTGTGGGCTGGCCCATTAACACCAGTGACAGAGCAGCTGTCTGGATCCTCACTTTACAACTCAGTCCCAATGGAACAGAGCAGAACAGAGCAGAAAAAAAACAATAACATCCTTTTTCTGTTATCAACATGTCTTTTTTTCTTCTTTCATCTATTCTAAACAGCCGATTTATCCAGTTTCAGAGACTATAAAAAGTGATACAAACCTCTACAAAGTGATATAAACCAGCAAATTGGTTCCCAGGTAATGTTGATGTTTTTGGCTAATGACACCTTTCCTAATTAAAAAAAAAGAAACACTGAAGATTAAGGAGTTTATTTCAGGGCTGATGCAACATTTCGCTGTTTAGTTTGGTTTGTTGTTTCAACCATGACCTGAGTTCAACTAAAGCCGTCCCACAGAGAAGAGTTGCGTTTATTGCAACAACCTCACTGCTCTCAAGTCTAGCACATAATCTGAAAGGATAAAAGAACAACTGTTCTTATTCAAATTTACAACAAGAGACGTAGTGATCAAAGGCGAGTTTATCTTTGGCAAAACACATCAATGGCGGTTCCACTCATATCTGCTCCCCATTTTACATTTAATAGCGTTGCATTGAACCATAAGAGCAGTTTGGGGTTAATGCCTTTCTCAAGCAGGACTTGACAGTTTGATAGGGGCAGCCAATCGGCTTTCTTTCCCCCTCCAACTACATAAAA
Source organism: Acanthurus lineatus (assembly GCA_029814665.1). Taxonomy (NCBI): domain Eukaryota; kingdom Metazoa; phylum Chordata; class Actinopteri; order Acanthuriformes; family Acanthuridae; genus Acanthurus; species Acanthurus lineatus. Next base: position 13,617,693 of record JAPZDV010000024.1, on the reverse strand, counting down.
CAAGCTCTCAATAACTTTAAAATGATTTCTAAATGGAAGGATCACATAAATAGCCCTGTAATTCTTGTCAACTTGTCAAGTTGTGCTATGAATATATATCAGAGAGAGAACAGACCTACATCCTGCTTTCCTACAGAGTGTACAAGGCTCAAAACTACAAAACCCTCAACAGAGCACCTGCAAGTGCAACAAAGCTCTTCATCCTGTTTTTATTTTCATTCATTTTGAGTCCACTGGCTTCAAAAGCCCCACATTGGCCCTTTAGCCTCTCTCACTGCAGCAGAAAAAAGTCTGCCATCACTCAAAGGAGTCGAGGGGGAATAGGTCATTTAGGGGAATTTTACAATTTTCCTGCTTTTTAAAGTGTCACATAAACATGAGAGGCTTTTCATATGTTTTATGTCCCAACATGCACTCTGGTTTAGGGGTGAGTTTGTATTCTTTCTGTCTCAATTTCTGGTTTTCTAAGGGATCATGTAGCAGCTCCTGTCATAGTAAAAGACTTTCCTCCAGTTAAGAGGCTTTTACACTTTTCACTCATTAGCCTCATGTTAATGCTTTTTCAACTGTTTGCACCAGAACTTACAATATCCTTAAAATTACATCATAGTTTGATGCTTCTCTCTGAGGGTAATGGATATCTGTGGATGTTTGAATCAGCCTTGACCTCGGCCATCTGTAAACAGGACGCAGAACGACATTTAATAACACCTCATTTAATTACTATAAATTTACTAGTGACTACGCAGATAATACTTGTCTCTAAGTGGGCAGAGATTGCACATTAAAGATAAGACATACTGATGCAGTCTTATCACAGTCCAAGTGATTAGTTTAAACTACTCCTTTCGGCAGTTTGAAAAGAGTTTGAACAAAATAATCACCAACCAAGCCAGAGAGGTTTGGATATATCATCTCTCCGAGGTCTAATAAAGTCTTTTTGATTTTTGGCAAAATGTGATACAGAGATTTTTTAAAACGGATTAATTATATTGCCCCTACAATGTACTAAATACTCTGTAGGTGTTGGTTGAAATATAATTCACCAACATGTGCTGCATAACCAGCCCCCCTGGAAGGACACAAACATTTAACTGGAGTTTATTGTGTTCAACAATTAAACGTAACACTAATTACTGTTGATCAGGAGAGGGATTCTCCTAAAAATCTAAGACAAATTGATGATTTTACCACTTAAAGTATCATGTTTGCAGACCTGTTGTCCCTCCCGTTTTTCCCACAATTCTCTTGTGTTTCACCCTTCTCTCCTGCTATCTTCGTGTTTAAATATTTTCCCTAATCTCCAGTATTGGTAGCCTTTAAAGGTTTGCAATTACTTTTTCAAGACGCACACACACCAGGCCTATTTGTGCAGGAACAGCACTCATCAATAAGAGACGAAAAGGAGAAGATGGATTAACATAAGAGGGACGGTGAGCCTGACAGAAAGGCTAAAAGTTTGTGTGAGGATCTCATCACACGGTAAGAGGCTAACCTTTGCTAAACGAAGAAAAATATCTGTTAAAGTGGTGCTCTTAGAAAAATAAATAGCACGAATTTGAGTTTTATTATATGAGGAGAAGTCAATAAAAAAGAGAGAATTTTAATGACCTTTTTAAGTTTTCATGTTTTAATTTTACAACACAGGAACTGATCACATTATTTCTGATTTACTGAGCGTAGTCACAAACATAGAAACTACTAATGTGAAGGTGTAATGTTTATTACCTCAATAATTAAATACTTTGCAAACATGTGATGTGACAGTAAAAGTGAATTAAGACAGTCAGGCTCTACAGTTTGTCTCAGGCAGTGAAACAGTAACCTCGCTTTAACAAATACGACACATGATGACAGAGGCTCATTAAGCCGTGGCAGTTAGCTGACCTGAGTGGGCAAATGTTCTGTGAGTGTTTTTTATGTGGTTTTTAGGAGGTGTGTTGTCTGGACTGTGGGGGCACCAGGTGTACGCAGCTGCCCGCCTGATCAGGGGAACTTCAAAGGCCGTCAGAGCAGCAGTAAGTGGTAACAGCCAGAGGAGAGCTGGCTCCTCTGATGCTACAGGTGATCTCTAAACTGCATGACATGAACAGATCTGCCCTGCAACCACATATGGGGCAATATATCAGAGTACACTAAATCCGTCGAGGTAATGCTGATCCCCTGCAATATGACTTATAGATGAAATGCTTCGTTGCACATCTGCAGACAAGGCTGATACCATGTTAGGGCTTTCTGTTGGATGTCACTGATGGAGCTCCTTATGAAACCAAAGTGTATTGTTGCAGGAGGCATCGACACTGGACAAACAAGGAAATGTATTATTTTCTAAAGGCAATTAATTGGTGGCATTTGCAAAGTCATTTTCATTGCAGATGTTTGCCCATTTCATGCCAAGACAAATGCAACAAAATTGTTTTTTCGTTTAAAGGAAAAATGTGGACAATAGCATGTTTTCTCATTGTGCTGAGAAGCAAAACAGAGCAAAGCAGAATGTCAACTCCCTTCCTTCCTTTTACACAATAAACAAGTTTTAGATCACTTGTTTTAGTGACAAAAAGCGTTGATCTTAGGATATCATTCAACATGGCTTGGCTGCAGATCATTTCTTTGCTTGAGCTACATTATACAAACAATCATTTGCTGCTACTCTGTTAACGCACACAAAATGGCCTCGATGACAGCAGCACAAAGTCCTGGGAGCTTCCTCCACCAGTAAGAGCCCCCAGCCTGCTCCCGTCACTGGTTTGCTATATTGACCCAGGTAATGGTGGTAATGGATGCTGTTCACATCAATAGGAAGATCAAACAGTGAAAGGAAACCTTTTGCTGCAACAATTTCATGACCCCAAGTGCCAAGCTTAAACAAATTATAATATTAAGTGGATAAATTCCGGATTAAAATAATTTTTATTTAAAAAAAAAAAAAAAAAAGAAAGAAAAGAAAAAAAAATGTGTCCTCTCCTTCTGCTTTCATGGTCCAACACTCAGGAATCTATTGATTCTCTAGAAATATGTTTTTAATTTATTTTCTCACATTAGTTAGTTACTGAGGATTTCATTCAGGGTCAAAAACACTTATCAGACAGTGACTGGAAATCTGCAGAGAGAGAAATAGAAACATTGCCCTGAGCCAAACAGTTGACCTTCAGCAAATAAACAGGTTTCCCTTTTTTAATGCAATAACAGTGACAGGTCATTACCATTATTAACCAGTTCACAACATCTTGGCTTTGGTTTGACAAGATTTTTATGGATTTAAGAAGAAGAAAAACTAACCCTGTACTTCCTCAGCCCTTTAAGAGACGGACAGAGATACAACCAAAAACTCAAACCCTCTCTGTCAAATTAAAGAACAACTGTCAAGATACATAAACAAGATTTCTTGTTGGTTCCAGATCAAATGTCCTCTCTATTGAATTTTACTGTACTTCAAGTTTTTATGAAACAAGATCGCTTTTCTCCGACCTTTGCACTCTTTTCTCTCCAGGTTCCACTGGGGATCTGGATTATGTTTCACTAATACTAACAGCCCTAAATTCACCAAAACAGTTTTAGACATTTCCAGATTAATGCAGCACTGTCACAGGCCGGATCAAAAACAGTGGTGGGCTGCTCCTTTTCTGTGCAGTGTCCTGAACAGCCTGTTGCATGGGAACACATAAACAGAGTACTTGAACAGCTAAAGGCTTTTTTCAGGACGGAGATAAGATACCATGTGCCCGTGACGAACTTTCTCCACACAGAAACCTGGTTTTGGGGCAAAGTAATAATTCCTATCAGTTTGTTACAAAAAGGCTTTGAAAATGATGTAAATTTTATGCCATGAAAAGGAAGAGCCAAGTATTTTAAATGAATGGAAATGGCCAATCTTCGCTGCGGATATGAACCGGAAGAGAGGTCTGAATTTAGGGATTTCCATTTCAGACCCGCTCTGCTCTGTTGATCCTCTGCCAGATTACTGGGCCACAATTTTCTATGCTGCAGTCGAGACACAACAAGGCCATTTATTGTCTGTCACCAGCTCACTTCTTCTGAGGAGCAGCAGTTGTTTTGAGCACATGAAACCAAAGCATGGCGCCTCAGCCCCAGCAAAAAATGATGACCTTTAAATGAGCAAGGTCTAATGTGGCCGCTCTTTGGCCCGGCTTGATTAGCAGATGTCACAGGAAGTGAATGGTATCCTTATCGAGGGTCAACACTGCACATAGCAAGTCCACTGATGTCACCATGGGGTGGAGATCTGGCACAGACACAGTCTCACCCATTAGTGCTCCACAAGACTATTCAAACAATGTCTTTGCAGAACCAACAGCTAACATCATCGTTTGCTTGAGGTAAAAGACACGGAACATTTTAAAGGAGAAGAAAAACTGAACAAAAACATGATGTGACAACTTAATTTCTCAACAGAAAACTAATAATCTGATGTGAAGTTTTGCCTGAAACAGATTAGAACTGAGACAATTTGGATCAATGTTACAAGTCACTTTTCTAGTTAAAATGCCAAAGATTTTAATGTTTCCTGCCTCTTAAGTGTGAACATCTGCTGCTTTTTTGTCATCTGTAAAAAAACACTAATCTTTAGTTTTTGGGGCCGTTGGTCAAAAATTAAAATGATGAATTTGCATGTGGAAAAAAGAGACGTGTAACATTCACATCTTGTTTCATTACATGGATTAAACTACTCATGAACAGATAAGAGAAATAAACAATAATTTGCATCCCAACATCAGTTGGCTGGTGCACTGGCTGTAATGTTAAAGGTTCCCATGAATATCTTTCCCGCACTGTTGGAAATCCAGCAAAGTGGAAGCGGCTCTGCAGAGAAGACCTAATGCTAAATTGCTAAATTGGAAGTAAATATTGTTCTCTGGAAAAACAGCTGTGCTTAACTGTCAAATAAATGTACTATGATTAATGGCAGGGCTGAAATGGATTGAAGGTGAAGGGCACCAGCAAAGATGTGAAGAAAACCAGAGAAGAAGAACAGGAAGCGTTCTTGATAAGAGCAGAGAGGGTCAGAAGAGGTCACGTACAATGGTCAGGCCGGAGTTAAACAGGAGATCAGCACAATACAGAGACAAGGGAGGGAAAGGTTCACGTGATCGATGACAAACAGGGATAAGGAAAAAGGTACAGACGTGGGATGAGTGGGAGAGCAAGAAAGGAGGGAAGTCGAGCTCATGTAGAGGAAGGGGTGGAGGGGGAAAGGACACGCTGCCCTGTGCTGTTTGAATAAACAAGTAAAGGTACCTCAACAAGAAATGAAAACACCTTTAAACTGAGGCTGTAATGTAGATAGCTGAGAGAGCGGGCCCTTCTCACCCACATAACTCCACATATAAATCTACACGCACACGCTGCCTGCTAAAAATACACATTCATCTGCACCTCACTGTGCATATCTCTGGTTGCCGTCCAACTTTTTTTTATTATAGCCTCAAACGGCTGATTTAAATTAGTCTGAATAACAGCAAAGGAGATGATAAACTGCACAGATGAACGTTTTTCATTCCCTTTGGCTTCACACAGAAACTCTTTATTATTATCTGACTCTTCACCTGAGCAGCGAGGGCTGTATCTCACTGTGGGAATGCTCAGCATTTGATAGAAACACACAGTTGAGCTGCTCACCAAACTTACAAGAGCTGACAGAAAGCAGAGCTCCCTGACTACACCCGCACCTCTCTGGATGTCAGTGGCTAAAAATACATTCAGCAAACTAACTTTATACACAATGGAAATGAGCAAAGTGTCACATCTAAATACGGTCATTTGTGTGAGCATTTTTTTTCACAGCAAAGCAGCATTTGATTCGCCCCAAATCATTTGGCTCTTTATCATTGCTTAAAGTTTGCATTCCTCTATTTTCATTCATCACACCACCTCCAAACAACACGGCCACTGTGCAACGGAAATGCACTCAGCCACAGCCTTTGAGCCGCTGTGTGGGTGTATCATGTCTTAAGTAATAAAAGTGCTCTCCTTTCAAAATCCACTTTCTTTGAGGAATTTAAAAGATTAAGGGAGTGGAGAAATCAGTTTGGCACATGTGTATACAGCCAGGTTTCAACAACATAGAGCAGCAGTGATTGGACGGCTTAGTGCCGGCTGGATTTTTTTTTACTGAAAAGTAAATGTAAGCAAAAGAGGACTGTGCAGCTTCACATGGAGTACACACTGGAGCTGCACCTCTGCCGGGGCGGTGTGAGCAGGCTGCAAGTACGACAAGTTTCTATGTAAGCAACAGCTGAACCAAAACCCTTCTGCATCTGAAAGTCCCTTGAATCATCCCTGTAAACGTCATAAATCAGTAAAAGTTGAACTTCCATGATGGTGCAAGACAGAAACCAGCCTGACTCGTTGCTACATCACAACTGGTGAAGTTCAATATTTTTTTTTACTTTCAAACTTCCATCTTGACAAAGCAAAAAGTTTTAGACACACATATATCGCATCAACAACAGTGCCAACCCTCGTGTTGCACGCATCCGGTGCCAAATGTCACTCACCTCCCCAGGTGTGAAAGAGGACCAGAAGTCCGACGAGCAGAGAGGCAGCGTCCCGTAAAGCCATGGTCGTGTGGTGGTGTGTGTTGCAGCTGTCCGTGCTGGGGTGTGTGTGTGTGTGCGTGTGGCAGGAGTCTGACAGGGACTGGTCCTGTTGGAAAACTGTGAGAGAGACAGAGGAGCGGCGGTGCAGCGCGGGGAGGCAAATGATGCAGGAGGGGCAGAGACAGGGGACCCAACACTGTAAAAAATGTCCGTCCGTGCGGGTCATTCAGGAGCGCGCTCAGTCTGAAATGCGGCATATTTTCTAGACATACTTTATAATTTAAACAGCTTGGTCACAGCTGTTCTATGGCTTGTTTATATTTTAAAAAATACACACAGAAGACCATAGCCAAAATTCAAATTAAGTCTTGAGGTGGATATTTTTTGCAGCGTAAAGGAGGAACTTGAGAGGGCAGCGGGAGGGCGGAGGTCTGGAGAGAAATACAGTGTGAAGGTATAATTTACAGCTTCGATGTGGTTTTCCTAGAGTCCAACATGATACATTTTCCCACCAGGAGAAGGCTGCTGCAGCTCATGTCCTGTCCATAGATAATTGTCGAAAACCAGTTCAGCATGACTTGCTTTAGTGAGGTGTGGGCGTTAATTTGATGTGAAAAGTTGTGGCCCCTCTTATGTATGAGGGGACTTCAGCATGTGGCACGCAGGACACATGGTGTGTATCAACAATGTGTGGGTTTGCGCGCATGGTGACCTTTTTGTTTTACTTGTTGTGGTGTTTTTGGAGGTCAGAGGATAAGGTGGAGCTGAGCCTGGAAGATGAGAAGTAAAGTCAACACCATCCAGGTTAAAACCTCCACCTGCTCCATGTTGAACTGCTGGAGCAGCGGACCATGTAGTGTGACCATTCAAGTGTATATTTAACAATATTTGCATACAATGCAGAAATTTCTAAATCCACATGTCTGAATGTTTATACGCACACACTTTATGATCAAAATAGTGAACAAATATATGAATAATGGATTTTTTTTGCAGTAGCATGTTGTGTCTTATATCATTAAACAATCTTAATTAGTCTTCCTTTGAGTGACTGAATCCTACAAGAACACAATATTTTCTGGTAATGTTAGAACACTTTTGCTTTATTTCACATAAGAAATTTGTGCGTTTGTGTCGGGTAAGATTATGACATACTTCAGTCCCCGATCAGAGCTTTTTTTGTATGTAATCTCTTAGAGAAAAAATCCTCAAAACAACATGTAGCTCTATTTAACTGAATTTTGTTTTTATCAAAAGCATACAAAGATAATCTTTATCTACATCCAGCCTCTCTTAAAAAATGTGAATATGTCTCCAGATGCCAGGCTTAATAATGAGATAATAAGGAAATTGAATGAGGATGACTCCCTAAACGAACCATGTAAAAACATGGTTCCCACTAATGGACATCATATCATTTACATGATGCTGACCTCCTGCACTTTGGATGCAGGATTCCAGTCCCTGATAGGTAAAGCATGTTTAACTGTATACATAGCTTTAACGGTCAGGGTTTGGATAACAGCAAAGTTTGCCAAACTGTAAGACAGCACCCACGCGTTACAGTGAAGTGCACAGGGCTGCAGGAAAATGATACTAAATACTGTGCCGTTGACACTGTGGTCAGATACCAGGCTGCTGCGGCTTGCTTGATCCAAGTCAACATATAAATATTTGGTCTGCCCCGACTGCAGGGTAGCACAGTACATAAACACAGAGGCTTTAGCTTCTCAGTAAATTTATTACAGTAGATTTTAGGCAACTGAAACACAGCTAGGGGTTACTGAGTTAATGACAGATGATGTGAAAGATTTTTGAGGCTGATAAATATTTGAGTTAACAAATCTCATGATGATAAATGTTTTTAACACAGCTCGAACTTAAGTTAGGGACACTTTACAAGGGAAAAAAGTATTTATAGCTAATGTTTTTGAAGTATACCACACATAGCTCATGACATTACTGCAAGTTCTTGACATTTTTTGGCCAACTATGAGCGTATACATCTGTTTTAAGCAAAGTAAAGATAATGATGAAGAATAAAGTCTGCATAGTCGATGTAGTTTAACTTGGCTTAAAATCACAAGGTGTTTTTCTAACTTAAAAACAAGTCTGATATTATATGTCCGTGTAGATTCTAAGTCATCCAGGTCATGATTATCTTGAAGAGTCATAAAACAAGGCAACTGGACTAAGTTGAGTATTTGGGAAGACGTTTCACTTCTTATCCGAGAAGCTTCTTCAGTTTCGGAACTTCAGTTTCTTCCCAAAAACTCAACTTAGTCCAGTTGCCTTGTTTTTATGACTCTTCAAGTCTGATATTATACTGAACTTTTAAATGATCAGGTTACAACAAACCATGGGCCCAAACAGATCTAGAGACTATTTGAAGAGATAATTAATCCAAATGACTTTGACAACAATTATCCTTTAGTCTTTAACCAGTCTTGAAGATTTTGAAATAGGGTCAGGAACATATTTCTTGGAGGGCAGTTCCACCGTCTCAAGCTGCAGTAGTTAAAAACACTCCTCAGCCAGCGTTGGTGTTTGGCACAGCTTCGACCACCTGATCAGAAGACCTGAGGGAGTGAGGGAGGGTGTTACAAACAATACAACACTTCCCCGAACTGTGCACAGACAGTGATAAAACCCCAAACTGTCTGCAGTTAAAATAACTGTTTAATATTAGTAATATTTGATCCCATGTGAACTATCACAGACTGTTCAGTTGGAAACAGATCAGTGAACGGTGGGACATGTCGTGCACACTGATCTCTAACCTTTGCTGCTGGAAATACTGCAGTGTCTGCCATCAGTGGCTGCCAAGTTGCCTCTGAGTGCAGGTCAGAGCCACATAGGAAGGAGCAGGCAACGATACCAAGCTCACTGCGAGTCCACGGTGGAGAGACGAGGTCTGCTCCTGGCAGCGGCGCACAAACAGCTGGACGGTCAAAGTCCTCAGAGGAGGAGATGGTTTTCCAGAAGCATGGAGCAGTTTGTGGTTTTGTTTGAGTCCTTTCCACACTGCTGTTGTTTTAAATGGCTGTAAAAGAGAAACTGGGGACAGTAGCCAGTCCAGGATGGGTCATTTATTTTATGTGCTTTATTTAATTCTGGTTGGGTCAGGACATTTGGTCAAGTTTTTTTTTTCTTTTTTTGCTATAATGTTTGAGGAATATTAGTTTTAGGTGGTCCCAGCCATTTCACTGCTCTGTGTTTTTCAAGAAATGTTTTTTATTTGTTTTCATTTGGTGGCAACCAAATAAAGAGGCCGTGAGAGCTTCAGGGAGCTTTTTTTTCAGTGTATTTCCCTGCCAAACTCTAGCAGTAGTAAAAATGAGAGTCCTGTGTGTGGGGAAGAGAGGTAGATTTCAGTCAAGGCAAAAGGAAACACACTGAAAACGCCTTGAATCACAGTCTGATCCAAAGTCCTTTCCCTGCCAAAGTCTGCAGCGGAGCATCAGATGACTGATTTGCTCAGTTTTCTTGTAATCTCAAAAAAATGGTCTCGACGTACCAAGCTTGTTTTTTTTAACACCTGATTATACCAGAAAAAAGATTGTTTTAGATGTTGTGTTAATACCTGATCCGGACAACCACACTCACATTGAGAGGGGTGGAGATGATGTCCTTTAAATATGCTGACAACAGGGCATGTTTTTATTTCTCCTGGAAGTCGCTAATACTGTTATTTACGTGAAAAGTGACAATAGACATCTGATCATGTCTGATAATCTCCTGAAACTTCCAAAACTGCTCTGGCGCAGAATTAAGTAATGTGTTGGAAAGATGTGTGTGGAAGGGGTTTCTAAAAATATTCAACTATCTGGCGAGCAATTCTGATGGCCAGGTATAATTTACTGATCACTTAGGCCCAAAACAGTAATTTTCTGCTCTTACCTAAGCAATTATAAGTAGACACAGTGTCATCACCAATCCATCACTCCAGCCTCAGCCTGTCTGTCCTCCACCACCACCACCACCACCACCACCCTCCACTTCTTTTGCTTGTTCCAATAAATCACCTTTAACTTAGACATTGTCTCCGTCCTTGGCTTAAGGTCCAAACCTTAAACTTAACTGTTTCACAAGTACTTTTACTGTTTGATCATTTATCAGTCAGCAGTCTATGAAAAAGTTGTCATTACCTTGAATGAAATAAGCAGTCATTGACCTACAATGAGAATCAGCTTTTTGCTTACCTGTGTCGGATAAGAGAGCTGTTAAAATGATTAAAATTTCAAATGGCAATCTGCCTCCGTTATTGTAAAATGTAAACATGCTGTAAACAACATAAAGCTGGTCAGATATAATAAAGGAAAGGGAGGCGTAACAAACACTCATTTTCAATTGACAGCTTTGTCTTTGTTTCATATAATTTTCACAAAAGAAACATCAAGATGCCAAGTGATTTTTTTTTTTTTTATTGTAATTGGGTGCTTGATTTTTCCTAAATCAGAGCACCCAATTACAGTAATTGGAGGGGGCATCACATAATAAGACTTTGTCGTTATAAGTTTAATTGTCAAGTTAATTCAGCATTAATAAAGCAGTTTGACATTTGGGGGGGAAAATGATTGTTCTATGCAAAGGTAACAAAATCTGCCAAAGAGCACTTTTTCAGCTCACTGACACATTATATCTAATCTGTTGAAGTTACAGAAAACAGAGTGTACAGATTTGTTATCTCTGAACACAGCCAGGCTCACTGTTTCCTCCTGTTTATGCTAAGTTAAGCTAAATGGCTGTTGCTTTGTATTTATTATCCAAACATGACAGCCGTGCAGCGTCCATCCTCATTTATGTTTGTGGAAAAAAACATATATGCATATTTTTAAAATAAAGACCTTTTACTTAAAAAATCAACTGTAGTATAGTTTGGAAATAAAAACATTAATCGTTCATCTCTTTATTTTTGAGGAATCTGCTGTTTCCTAAAGCTCAAAGCAGGTGAACAGCTGACATGAAACAGAAACACAGGAAGAGAGCGTGTCTTTTTTTATGGGCACTTATAGTTGAAACATCCTCTGTTCACCAGAAATCAATCTGTTCTGTTTTTTCTTCCATCCTAAAGCCATCTGTTGGTGCAGCTCCTGCACAAATACTGTTGCTCTGTTTTGATGGAAATGTGAGGCCAATACTGATAACACAGCCTCACATCTCTCCCGCTCTCTCTTGGCTGTGATGTAATGTTAATTGGCTCTTGTGTTAAAGGAAAATCACACAACATCCTCTCTGGATTGCTGTATTGCTGCCACAGGGAGGGTAACAATTGCAATTGTTTGACCCCCTCACAATGTCCCTCAAACACAAGAAGTTTCATGTTGTTCCATGAAGTTCCTGTGAAATATGCGCTTTACTCTGAAGTTTCAATGTATATTACAGTTTGCATCAAACAATTCCAACAGAATAACAAAAGAGTGGCCAACCAATGCATACTGGATTTCATACTTTTTTTTTAAAAAAAAAAGACCATATGAATTGTTTATAATGGTGTAAACCCCATGTTGATGCTTCATTTCCTCTGTTGTTTCATATAGGCCTTGTGGTCGGCAGCGATAGCAGAGTACAAGCCGTTCTCAAAACTGCTACATTGTTCTGTCACTCAAGGTCTGTAAATTATTACCAAATCTTCAAGGCTGATATGTGGCACAATGTGTTTATGCTTGTAATTTAACATATGAGAATGTAGGGAAACCATTTTTTCTAAAGGCCCTCCAACATTTCACTGCTGACAAAGTGCAAGAATGTCCCCTTTTCAGCCTTTATTTAATATGATACATCCTGGACAAGGCATTTGGGAATATCATGGGGCAATTGGTTTTGGGAATGAGACTGAAAATGGAAAACAGAAGCAGGAAAAATAGCATACCCTCGTTCACAGAGTTCCCAGGGACTTAAAAAACCCTGAGGCACGCAAGAGAGAGTGTAAGATTGAGTTTCACTACACAACCTGCTGACAGGGGAAATCCTGCGGCATAAATAGCCTCAAACAAGCCTAATTAATCCCTAATAAAGTCGCAGATTCTTTTTTCTCTTATTGTTTGATGTAGATGAACAACTCAAGAGCTCAACACTTTGAGATGTTCACGGATTTGCTTTTAAGACTTAGATGAGAAGATGGATATTACTCTCCAATCGGTGCAAAGCTGCAGTCAGCAGCTGATTAGCTTAACTTAGCACGAAGACTGGGAAAAGAGGGAAACAGCTAACCAAGCCGAATGTAAAAAAAATCTAACACCAGAATCTTTACAAGCCCTTTCACTCCCAACATTATTTAAGCTGCCCTCCATACTAGTTTTAGCCATATACAAACTAAACTCAACTTTGGTCACAAGCTCAGTGCCCGTCTCACTGGGCTGTGTAGGCTACTTGACGCAGTGAGAAGTAATTGTGGTGCGCTGCAGGCCATTTCGTATAAAAAGTTTTGAAGCACATTGGTGCCTTTGTTGTGTTGTATTTGAACTTGCATACTACATTTCATTATATAATTTAAGTGTAAAATCAAGTGTAAAAGTGTAAAATCAACAAATCACTGTTGCATGACTCCACTGACAGCTACAATTATTAGTCACTCCACAGATTTAGAGAAAAAACATGTAGCCAATTCATAAATTATCAGACTGTTTTATAGATTGAACCTTCCAACAGTTAATAAAGGAGTTAATTTGTGCTGCACTTACAGCTGCTGTAGCATTAAAATGCTTCTTAAATATTAATGCATCAGTAATATTATTCCAGTAATATGATAAAAATAGCTCTTTTAATGGGACATTTCTGCCCATCAAGTAGTTTTACTTAAATACTAAGTGTTGCTTTAAATACTTTAAGTTTTGCTGTTGATATTTTGTACTTAAGTGCATCTCGTGATGATCTCTTAAGCTTGTCACAGAATATTTCTACAGAGCAGTGCTGCTATTTTCACTCTAGTGATTACTAGTGATTACTATATATATATATTTTCACTCTAGTGAAAATAGCAGTACTTCTTTGACCATGAGAACAAGCCTCTGGACAATCAGATAACTATCTTTAATCTAATGGGAGTACTCCTCCTTTATTTTACCTCTGAACTTGGCTCCTTTAAGATTTCCTTTCCTGACGCCCTGATGAGAGTGTTTTTCCCATGTTCCCCTGTGTGTGCTACACCTTTGTGACTGATGAATACCCTTGACTTCTGTTTATCTCACCAGAGCTCACAGTGCTCTGCTCATGGGCTAAGAAAGCCTGAAGGAAGGAAAGAGAGGAAAAGAAGTCATTCTTTCCGAGCCACTGAGGACAGACCCGGGAGCAAGTTGTTTTGGGGGGTTAGTCTGCCCTGTATGAGAGAGGGCTATTGTCCAAGTTGCTCCAGAGGACGGGGGGCTTTTGAGTGAGCGCTGGTATGGTGAGGGGGCTCAGAGGAAGAGTGGGAGAGAAATTTGAATTTCTGCTAAACTACGTCACAACAGCAGGGATTGTGACAAAGGGACACTTTGATAAGTACATGGGCCAGGAATTGAACATGGCTTCTCCATGGTGATTATATGTATTAGGGGACATTAATCATAATGAATCCACCCACTGACATGTTTCTTCAGTGTGTCACTCTGATAAGACTTTGGTATCAAGAAGAAGACAAAAGAAAGATTAATATAATAAAAGGTTAATGGGTTCAGTTTAGTACTGCAACGCAACTTGTTATCTCTGCTTTGGGCAATTATAACAAAAGGAAAAAAAATGGATTCTAGAGCCACAAAAAACTGTTACACAGGTCTTTTCAGTCTAAAATTTTATTATTCAAAAATTTTTCATGGAGATAAGTTGATCTTGTGTTCTGGTGGAAATAATGTGTCTCATGTATTAACATGAATACGTTTCTGTGTATTTTAAAATCTTTTTTATTGGCTCATCGTAGAAATAACCAATAGTTTACTGACATGAAATTATTTGGTTAATTTTTGTAGCTAATAAAAACAAATATTACAAACGTTAAATGCTCACAGCCTCACAAACGAAAAGTGTTCTCAGTTTTGAAAATCAAAGCTGAACAATTAGTCAATTACATGAAAACTTGTTTTTATAATGTTTAATAATTGTTTCATATTTTTTTACGGTAATGCCAAATTTTTAGAGGTTTTAGAGGCTAAGTGTTTGTTGCTTTTCTCGGTATAAAAGACAGCTGAGTGACTATTTTTGAGTTTTCAGAATGTGGTTTGTAAAAAATACAAGTAATTTTTTTGTACTAGAAATTTGTGAACTTTTTTACATTATTTTGACATTATTGATTTCCCTACATTCTCATATGTTACTTTAGGGGAAATGATTATTCAGATCATTGAGATGAAACAATTTATTGAGGATGATCATTAGTTACAGCCTTATTAAAAAATCATTTAAAATGAGGTTTTAGAGGGGGCCAATGGGAAAAATGTAGAAATTTCAGACATCACTATTAACTCTGGTAATTAGGAAAAAAATCCCAATGTATGATTTAACAAAGGACCTCACTGAGCTTTTTTTGTATTCATTTTGAGCAGATGCAGAATAATGAGTCATGAAGCAGGAAGCTGCTACTACAGCCTGCAGACTTGTGAACATCCTGCAGATGCTCAGACAAGGTCCTGAGAAGACAACGCAAAGAGGCAGGAATGTCCCGCTGAGGGACCCTCACGGGCTTAGTCATCCCATTCACATCTCTCTGAGTCACATCAGGAAAATCATCACCGTGTCTTTATCAGCAATGAGTCTTTCATCTCGCTCTTCATTGTGCTACCTTTTTTCCATCAGTTCCCACTCTCGTGAGCTCAGTGTGGAGGCAGCAGCTTGAGGCCGACGGTTTGTATGGAATGCTGGGGTCCTGCTCCGGGGTCTCGACCAGTCTGCACTCCAGTGATTTCTACTGTTTGGAGTTTGTGTTTTCCCAGAGAAGCCTCTGGTCTGCCGCCTACCCCCTGTCCTCTCTCTAAAACACACACACGCATGCATAAACACACAGATTTGTATTCTGGATGTAAATTTATGTGAGTCCAGTGTACTGGCCAGCAGCCAAAGACAGCATTGAATCAGTGGATCTGAACTCTTAAGTCCCAAAATAAACCACAAAACCTGGGAACACTGCACAAAACCGAACGTCATAATTACAACGACAGATTTTCTAGATTACGGGGAAGCTGGTCAAAAATGGTTAGATTGGTCAGCAAGCTTCTTTATAGCTGAACTGAGGACCTTTTTTGTTACACATTTTTCATTTGCTTGACTGAGTATCAGTCAATAGTTTTAAGTTCATTAAACACAGAAATCTGCAAGTAACATTTTTATATTGTTGTTTTTTTAACTTTAACCATATTCTTTCCTTTACCTTAAAGACCGGGGAATAACTTTGTCACTTTCTCACACAGAGTTACATGAGAAGACCAAGACCTTTCTCATATCTGTCCGCATATTTGAACTCTAATGTGGAAATACCTCCCGTCCCTCTGTCGAGGACAGTGAGGTCATGTCCCAGGTATTGTTTCTGGCAATTTATTTCAACGACCTGAGGCAAGTTCACTGTGCGCAATTAAAGCACATATGATATACTGGGTTTTAAAGATTTTAGAGATTTTTAAACAAAACTGCTTTTAAAGAAAATTAAACTAGGTCAAAATACATGTCATGGGTTTCAAATTTGACACAACTTTTCTGTGTGGAGTTTTTGAAGGAATAATTTGATGTTTTGGGAAATGGTCTTACTTGTTTTCTTGGTAAATGACAATATGTGATTTCTGCCACTAGAGGTCTCTCTATCGCATCAAAAGACGTAGTTTGACAGCATCGTGAAGTAGCGTGGGATTATGGGATTTGTTTATTTTAGTGTCAAAAAGCCACAATTGCAGATGAAAATCTATCCGACTGACTCAGACAGGAAAAAAGTCACAGACAACATGATGTATTAAAGTTTTATATCCACTTGGTTTAGTCATGTTTGCACACTTCCCTCTTAACTCTCTTACTACTGTAACACTGGAAGTTAGCCACAGGCAGCAAAATGAGACAAACCATTACCTTGAATAAAATTACAGATTGAAACTTTTGTCATTATGCAAGGACTCAACTCAACAAATCACAATAATATAGTTGTTTTTAGTTGTTTTAATGTGAAAATATTATATATTTTAATTTAAGGTAGAAAAATTGATGCGACTATCATGTCTGAAGCATAAAAATGTCAGTTGCCAGTTAGCTTTGCTTTTCTCGAGACTTTATACAGGTGTAAACACCAAACCAGGCTGTCCAAAGATAATAAATATGTCTACCAGCACCTCTAAAGCTCTTCAACTGACACTTTATATCTGATTTGTTGAAAACGTGCAAAAACACAAGTGTAAAAATCAGCAGTAACCAAGGATGAGTGGTCTTCCCAGTATCTCCACAGGCAACAGCTCTAAAAAAGGTCTTGTTAACATAAATGAAGACTTTTTTTCAAGGTATCAGTATTCTTGTGTGGTGATTAAAATAAGTCTTATAATAGTATAAAATTTATCACCACAAGCCATCTGTGTACTGCACAGGTAATGATCATGATGATTAACATTTATCTTACATTAAAGATACTAAACAACAAGTGTGGCTGTGGGCATTGAGTACACTTGTAAATTAATTTTAGCTCCAAGCAGGATTGACATCAAGCAGAGAAAGCTTTTTCTTGGGAGTGGAAGAGCAGACAAAGAGGCGGAAGGGTGAATCAGATGATAATTTGTCTTTACAGGGTGGAGATGGCCCAGCAGGCATGGAGCCTCATTGGTGCAGACTATCTTTCTGTGGGTCCTTGACTCTTTGTAGGAAGCATGTCAAGTGGTTGGTTTGTCCTGCTGTCTCCAGTCCATCCTGTGCACGCTTTTTTTAATTTCCCATGTTGATACCCCTGGATTGGCTGACATTTATTTTTGAGATTGTTTGCTTATCCTATCAAAACAGCTCAGGAAAATGGCTTCCACGTCTGAGTTGAGATGGATCGTTCTTGTGGACAAATGGCCGATGTTGAAACCAATCTTTGACTCAGGGACTGTCAGGTTGCTGTATTCAATTGTCTTACTGGTTGTTAAGTGAAGTTGCGCAAGTAACATGAAAACTATAAATCTGAAAACATACAGATGTAAATGATGTGTGCTGGCAAAAAAGTTGAAGGAAAAAAGTCAATTATTGGTTCCATTTAATGGCCATCATGGTCAGTGCAGGTGGCCAAGATGATGAGCTAAAGTAGAAAAATCATTGTGTAGTATCCCCTACACTCTTACAGGTAGACTGCAGAGGGATTTCAGATGAGAGTAATCCTTTTATAACCTCTCATCATTAAGGGAGGAAGGATTTGGTTGACCAGAAAACAAACAAAGGAAGCTGACTACTGGCCTGCTAAAGAACCAGAGGGAAAGTTAGCTACCATAAAAGGAGCAGGTCCAGATGCTCTCTGCCAGAGACAAAGTAAGGCACAAGACCTTTTATAGCTTCTTGCACTGCTCCTGCGTACCCCTGTTGTGTCATTAAATGCTTAAACAAATGCTGTTTGTCAGGGGTCCAAAGGTTCAGAACAGGATTTCCCATGATCGTATCGGACAGTTTCCCCTTTGCAAGAAGAAAAAAAAAGAAGCACATAGCAGTTCAGATGGGGAGGATGAGGCGCAAGGCATGGCGAGGAAGGAAATACTGTTGATATTGTTCAGGACTGCAAAGCTTTTGTGCCTCATTGTCACTAAAGTGGCTGAGGTAATGGGAGAGTATAGCTCAACAAGTGAGATAGTGTTAATGTACATGGAATGAGTTCAGGAAATTGGAAAAACCCTGGTGATGCGTTAAAGGTCACAGTGCTGAAAATGGAGTCAAATCATTTTCATCTTTCTCTCTCACACAAACACACTCATGCACACACACACACACATGCACTGTTCTTAAAAAAATGTTTTGCCCAGTCTACTCCTCTGTAGATGCCACTAAACGGTGCACAATCACCCTTTAAATTTGCTGCTGGAATTCTCAGCAAAATTGCAATATTATGCATCTCATGTGCAAATACCCAAATGATTGAGAGTCAACATAGTTATTTATTGAGCACTTTACGCTACTAGTCAGGGCTTTCTGGAGAAGAAGTAAATATTAATTTGATTTTCATCTGAGCTTATATGGAGCCATTGGGCGCAGAAGTGTCTAAAACATAAGGAATCACAAGTGACATGACTTGGCAAAAATCCTTTATTTTTCTACATGACAATGAGACACCAGACAAGATAAAATGCCGTAAACAGGGCACAAATGTGCTGCTGTTACTTATATGTTTGCACAACAAGTGACTCAAGGATTTTGGGTGCTATCCCACAATTCATTATATCAGAATCTCCAATGAGCAGTTTAGTTCACTGAATATGAAACTAGCAGTCAATAAAACAAAATAGGGAAATGGACTGCATAGAAGGTTTTAGCACCCCCTTCAGCCACTCCACAACTCTGGTAAGGATGATGTAACAAGTTCAGCTACTGTGCAGCCCAATATCAAAAAACAACTTAAACCATGTAGCCACTGTGCCACTTTAAGGAACTGAAAGCAAGCGTTAATTTTGATCACCGCAACTTTAAAGATTTGGAAACATACACTAGTTAAACTCTTCTTCCTCATCAACCGTCTCTTCTCTATTCATCCTCCCTTCCATCCCACTTTTTCAGACTTCTCAACTTTGAACACTGCATACTTTATTTCAATTTTTTAAATGATCAGCCCTTTAATACTTAAAATTTTTTAAAAAGAAGTCATTTAAGATTTAAAATAAATTTTTGAACTAAAATAACAATACATTATTTTATATCTTACCTTTATCTATCTAAGTAATTTGATTTTGTGTGTGATATTGTAATCTTGTGTGTGTGTGTGATATTGTAAT
The DNA here is from genome assembly GCA_029814665.1 of Acanthurus lineatus. Taxonomy (NCBI): domain Eukaryota; kingdom Metazoa; phylum Chordata; class Actinopteri; order Acanthuriformes; family Acanthuridae; genus Acanthurus; species Acanthurus lineatus. The sequence goes on along the minus strand of JAPZDV010000024.1, from coordinate 13,598,246 downwards.
ATTGTGTGTGTGTGCTCTGTAATATTGCGCAAGCTCCACCGGAAAGGAAGGGGGAGGTCAGCTGACACGACCAAAACAAATATGGCGACCGCAGTAACACTGAACCGTGACGCTATGTTTTTCCTTCATCTTAATTTCCCATTTGATGTTACTTGTCATTAATTTTAGAGGAAAAATAAAAGACCATTTTACTAGTTAATTATGTAATTACAACTTTCTTAACCGAGAGTCGAAAAACGAAACCCGGAAAATAAACGGAAGTGTCTGCCTTGTGTTTGAACCTAAACATCCGCTTGGGAAACGCTGCTAACGCATGTCTGAACCCGTCGTTTCTACCGAACAAAATGTGAGAAAAACAGGCAAAGCAGTTAAAACGAAGTGATGAAGGGTGTACCTTCGTGTTTCATGTGACACGTGACAAGCTAACGGTCTGAACAAAATGTAACTAGCGTAAAATAACTCGACGTAAACAAATGAGTTCAACGAGACATGGACTTTGCCTTGGAGACAACCTGAGAGCACTGAGAGGTAAACAGACGAGATAACGACAAGCTAGTACCATGGGTCTGGTGAACTTTGTTATAACTACTGTGGGAAAATGCCTGGACGCTGTCTGTTTAGTTCTGGACCTGAATTTTCTCATAGTCCACACCGTGGTGCGGACCGTCCTGGCGGTCATCACCTTTATAACCTGCCTGCCCACCTTGCTTCTGAACTCTGTGGTGGAGCTGGGAAATTTCATCGTGATTGGCCTGATGTCCATGGCTGAAGCGACGTCAAACTTAGCCCATGGGACGGTCACCATGCTGGGGAGCTTCGTGCTGGCTCTGGAGGGGTTGCTGGAGAGCCTGAAGATGGTGGGTTACCTGTCCATGCACGTCCTGCTGCGCGGGAAGGAGCACCTGTGTCGAGGTCTGCTGTTAGTGCTGGAGGGCTGTGGCATCGCTGTCAGCCTGGTGGTGTATTTCGCCAACACTGTGGTCAACTTTGTGCTCATTGCCACACAGAACATTTACCTGGCGGTGGTCAGTGTCATGCAGACGGTCTAAAGCCCGCTGCAGAAGGTCCTGGAGCTCACACTGACCTCCTTCACGTTTCTGTACAGCAACCTGGTTGGGACTTCAGCTTTCCTGTGGTCACCCTGTAAGCTGGTGTTGGACTTCCTGGTCTCTCTGGTTCATATTTTTATCAGCATCTTCATACTGAACATCTATGGCCTGCTGCTTACTCTTATGATTGCTCTAACCACCACCGCCTACCTGAATCCAGAGCTGACCCGTCAAGCTGCTTTGCAAATTTTGCATTACATGAACTCTTTTCCTGCCCTACGTAGACTGTATTTCACTCTCCGTTCCCTGGCTTCAACATTGCGGCGCGCCCCACATTTTGTACGTGGTTCCATGAGGCGCCTTCCCAGGTTAATCCATCATCTCTACCTGATAGAGAGAAGACTTTGGCAGCAGCTGTCTCGACTCAGAAGTCAGCTAGGTCTGGCTCTGAGGACACAGCTCCACAGGGACAACAACAGAGAAGGCGGCGATGGCGACACAGGAGAGGAAAGGCGAGACCCACCAGATGGAAGAGCAGGAGATGGAGCCCATCAGGAGCTGCTGGATTTAGTTTTCCCCTCATCAAGTACAGACAGACCACTAAAAAAGCAATCATCTTCAGGCAAAGGCAGTAAACCTCTGCCAGCTGAGAATCTGCTGACTCTACTGAAAGAGCAGGAGGACAGAAAGAAGTGTGTGATCTGTCAGGATTGTACCAAGACGGTGGTGCTGCTGCCATGCAGGCACCTCTGTTTGTGCAGAGACTGTACGAACATCCTGCTGAGGCAGCCTATGTACCAACAGAACTGCCCGCTCTGTCGGCACATGATCCTCAACACTATGGACGTTTATCTTTGAAGGACCAACGGAGGTGGATCTGTGGGCATCTGACCACATGGAACTGGATCAATGCTTTAGGTTTTACCACCACTGAAATGATATGGTGTGACGTATTTTTTGACAAGGCAGTGTTAAAGGATAAGTCTGGAACTATTCTGGATTTTTCATGTTTGAAAAAACGACAAAACAAAACACTTTATTTCCTCTTAATACTTTCCTGCTTCTCTGCCTTGACTACGGCACTCAGCCACAGGCCAATTCATTTTCTCTGAGGGTTTGAATCTTTCCAAACACAACAGAAATATGTAACTTTATTTTGAAAATGGGAACAACTGGCCTCCGCTGTTTTTAACAATTTGCATTAAAACAGGAGTAAACAGTGGAATTGGGTGTAAACAGGCATTTGCTACACAGGCAGTACTTGTAAACAAGGTCACTTCATTGTTGACTCTGTCTTTTTTATTTTTTAAGGTCCATTGGCAGAGAAAAATGAGAAAAAAACAGACTTATCTCAGAGAACTTGATTTCGGAACAGTGCACCTTGTGAGAACAGTTTAGAAAATAAATGTTAAAGAAAAAACGTCCTGTGTCCAAGTGCCACATCACAGTGCATACTGATTGCACACGGTATGCACTTTTTATTAATCATTAATCATACTATTGTATAGTTTTTACAGTTGGTATACAAGAAATCGACATGCATAACCGTTCCAACCAACAGGAAATTAGATTGCGCAGTCCAATCAGACTGCAGTATTGAAATACCATGACTAAATAAGGGGACAGCAAAATGTTTTGTTTTTTTTTTCCCAAACATGCAACTGTACTGGTTGACAACCATCACACAGTCAGTTTTTATTTTTCCAGTCGTGAGCAGCTGCTCTGTGTGCTTTGAGCATTGCATCGTGGGAGAACAGTGTTAAGCAGCCGTAGAAAAATCAGGATTTTGTACGAATGCTGACTGCTTTGAGTGAACATAATTTTGCCACTTTTCATACTAAAAGCCTGCTTTTAATTAGTCTTGGATGTGGATTTAGGACACAGCTAGATGCACCTGTTCAAATACTGCAGTATCGCCATGTTGAGTCTCAGGTCTTGTAGCCATGGTAACCCGTCAGTGCCCTATCTGATGCTGAAATGTTTACCACCGCTCATGTCTTAAAGTGCCGTGCTTTTAGTGGGCCAAGCTGTGAAGAAATGAAACTTACACTGTGCTCTAATGCATCAAATGATTCCACATGTTGTACATGTTAATGCTTCGTATATAACGGTGTGTTCAAATCAATACCCACGTTTTGTTCTGGCATGAATGCCATTACCATTTAAACAAACTTCTGTAATTGATGGCCACCTCGCACAGAGCCATGTAAAAAAGTAAAGAGAAAAAAAAGAGAGTTTTGTTTATGTAAGGAAACTGATCTATAGTTTTCCAGTCAGGCCATTTATTTGTTCTATTGATAGGGCTTATTCCAGTCTTCCATCTGAGGCAGGTTACAGTCAGCACCAACATCTAATCCATAAAAGGTTTTCCCCTCTCCTTTGTCATTGTAATAAAACAGATTTTTGCTGTATAAAAGGACCATAAACTAATCAAAATTTTTTTGCTTTTGTTTCTCATTTGTTGCTGTCGGAGCTCAAGTGTTGTTATTGATCTGTGTTTAAAGTTTACAGGGCCCCTTTGTGACACGGCTTAATGGATTGTTATTGATGGTGAGGGGTTTAGAGTTCAATATGTCACACAGCCTCATTTTGTTTTTTGAAATGTTTTTGCTTTTTTTCCCTCAGAGTCATTTGTATGATTTGATTTATGAATTGATAAGGTCGTGTATGATCTCTAGAGACCAGACTGTAGTCATTATAGACTACTATTCTAGTGTTGCAGTTGACTGAAAACGCTTCACATGACCATCATTTGTTGCTACCTGCAGTTTGTATGACACAGTGTGAGACAATGTGATTTGAAGACATGAATGTGACTTTTTTAAATGTCTTGGCTGCCACATAACTGGCAAGTCTGCTGTTTATAATAAAACAAACAATGAAACTGTCTCTCTTATTATTAGTATAAAATAAAATCCTTATAAATGTTGTGGTGAAATGGTAGAAAAGTGACATTATGCTGCAATATAAATAACAAAAAAGGCCTCTAAGATGGTGCTGAATATGCTGCCTTTAGGTACAGCGCAGAAAAAACAGGCCTTTATTCACAGAAGACATTTTGTCATGTCACAGCAGGAATAACTTCAGGTGTAAATAATACATTATATTGAATGTCTGAGTTTTTATTCAGCTGCTCCATGCTGGCTCACTGTGACTGTCATGGCTTACTGGGACACAATAATAGAACAGCCATTGTGAATATTATTAGTAACACCTGTGCTTTTTCTTACTATGACAAGTCCAAATCCCTGCTGTTAAAAAGGCCTGTGCAGAAGTCAGCACATTTCCATCTTACATTCCTGTCAGCATAGTTGTCTAAAACTCACATATTTTAAGCTCTGACCTCCATATTCTTTCACTAAATTTGGTTTTGATGATCTCACCATCTGTTTATGACGTCCATGCAGCCGGCGCTATGCCCCTGAGGCTTTCACATGTAGTGATGTAGATTTTTACATTTAGAATACAGATGGAAGTCTATCGAAAGGGGCTGGACACACAAGTTGACTCTTACTCATCACTGTTTCTAAAGCAAGAGATAGTGCAACAGTTGAGTCAAGAGATGGTTAATCTTTCATGTCTCACATCTGTGAAGATAAAGGGAGTGTTGAGGGGCTGCAGCAGGGTTTCAGGGTTAGACGAGTGTGGCCCCGGTGGTCATATGGGACCACTTCCACCCTCATATGACAATTCACCAGAGCTTTATGGTTTATACTTTCATTCCAGTTCCCAATGTTCTCTCTAAATATATTCCCAGCTCCATACAGAACATCAGATAAGGTAAAAAAATGCACTAAATGACATTAATCTACAGTACAGTTTCAGTGTTTCTTGGTATGTTTTTTTTGCAGATTTAAGCTCAATGTTTTTAATACATTTGTATCTTATCATGACTTCAAATCTCCATCTAAGACATCATTTCTCCTTATGATTTCAAATGAGAGGTGTGCACAGGTTTCTACGGGATGACCACAAACTAAACACTCAGCTCAAGGTCAGAAAACAAATCCAGGGGCTGTTGGTTGTCCCCTGACCCACGAGCCCAGCCTCTGCAGTGTTTATGTGTTGGTTGTAAATGAGGATGGTGTGAACAGAGGAGAGGAAGTTTAATGTCAGGGGAAGAGCAGGGAGAAGTAAACCAAAGGAGAGCTTTATACTCCAGGGATTCGACCTCTTCCTTTTGACCCCGGTGGTCCTGGCCGTGGAGCAGTGTGGGAAAATGTCAGTGCACTCCTCCCTGCCTCACTTACGCTCTATTTTTTTCTGTTCATGAGCGATGTCTCCATCTCTCAGACCCCATCATCTCTGAAGTGTGTGCTTTAATCTCAGTGTCTTAATGAGTGGGAAAACCTCTAAGGCATCGTTGCAGTGAGCATCTATCCTGCTTCAATAGCAAAGAGAAACAGTGCTGATCTGGAGTCCGTTTGACCTCTGACCTCCCTGTGGAGGCTTAAGAACAATTAAAGAATTTCCCTGCATAACTGAGCTATGGGAGTCATGTTTCTATTATTGGCATGACATGACACAGGCCTCCATCATGACACAAACTCAAATACTACAGTTCAGAAGAGACCAACATTTTATAGACAGAGGATCAAATATAATTCATTAAAAAATGTAAGAAAACACAAGTGATGTAATGTAACAAAGATACAGTTAATCACGTTTCTTTAACAAAAACTGAGGTTCTTGAGTCTTTTCTTGTCACTCCACTACATTAATTGACTGCTTAATGTTGCTAGCAACTTACATATTTACATTTTAATGAACAAAAACCAAGATAAGAGCTTATAAAATATGTTTGTTACAAATTAAAGTACAGCAGAAACAAGAAGTTGATTGAAAATAATAATTGGCACTGTTAAGAAAACTGTGATTTGATTATTTGATAAGTTGTTTAGAAGGCAAAAGTATTTTATGGTTCTAGCTCCTCAAATATAACGATTTGATGCTTTTCTTTTTAAACTTAATAATCCAAGTTGTTGGTTTATTTTCTTTAGAAAATTTGAGATACACTCTGTTGGTTGAACAAAGCAAGCATCACAGAGTGCCTCTTTGGGTTATGGCTAATTGTGACAGCACTTCTCACTTTTTTAAAATTTGAAAATTAAATGATCAGTCAAATAAATGAGAAAACAATTAGCAAATTAATCCTTAAAAAAGATTTAGATGAGCTCGATCTAAAATCCTCCTTTAATAACATAAGAGATAAATATTAGTACAACTGGCACATATGACATTTATCTGCATTTAGTTTTTTTTAATTTAATCACCTTTTTCTTTATTGTACTAATGTACTTTTACTTAAGGAACATTTCAAAGCATGACCTGTCACAGCAATTTAAACAGTGTGCTTATAGTTGTAAAACTAAATCAAAGGATCTGACTGCATGAGACCAAATAGAGGGAAAACAATGTGGCTGAATTAAAGTGTTTGACAACAACTCATCAGTAATGTGAAGAGAAGGAGGAGAGACAACAGCTCAACAGCTCCGGCCTCCACTTGACCCCGACTCAACTGTAATTAAGAGGTTTGCTATAATTAATCCAGATAATCCTGATAACCTCCAATAAACGCAGCGTGTGATGTATGGGCCACGAGGAGATTAAAGCTGGTGACTCCTGCTGTAGGAAGCTGGACGATAGCCATCAGGTCAGAGGGCTCGTTAAAGGAGTCCTCCATGGTACTTGAACTTTAACCCCCCAAGAAATAAAATGTGACAGTGTTTCTACTCAAAAGCATTTAAAGAGCACTTAAAAACTACTCACTTAGATGCATTGTTGCTGGTTTAAATACAATGACCATAAAAGATAGGCAGCTCCTTGTGTTTTTCATGTTTGATTGTGTTGAAAGATTAAATCAAGATGGATTAAATTTGACTCTTTTGACATTAATCACCTGATAGAAATCCTCTAATGTCAAAGTGAAAAGATCTCTTCAATAATATCTGCATTAACTACAAGGACATGTTTGTACTAGTATTCACCCTCTTTATTACTCATGTTACCGCTGCCCCAGTCAGGCTTCACAAGTCATATAATTAGTTAAATGGAAATCACCTCTGACTACTCAGAGGGTTTATGCTGATTATAGAAAATATCCAGAAGTATTTAAAAGCTTTGGCGAGACTTTAAAGTGTCAAAAAGTAATCCCTGGTCGAATTTCTTCTAGTTTGTAAGTCTACCGTTTGTCTAAGGTGCTTCACTAATGTGGTTTTGTTTTATCCCTTTTGGTTTAGCATTTATTAAAGATTTTGTTCACATAAGTAGCTCTGTTTTAACAGCAAAGACCTTCATTTATTAAAAATTAATTTATAATTTAAAAAACCCTATTAATAATCTCTGAAGAGCAGGTGTTGTGTTCAGATGGTAATCATTTGCTTTTGAAGTGATTTTTTAATTTTCTTGTTCTTTCTTGTAAATGATAAATTCTGATAAGGGAGGAACACGATGAATAAATATTGGGGTCTCTTTCCCACATTATTTCACAAAGGGAGCAGCTGCAGCAGGTGTTGAATAATAAATCCTGATGTGCTTCACATTGTTGTGCACAGCCTCAAGACTCAGAGACAGTCGATGCAGTCGGGTGAAAAGACTTGTCCTGAACCAAAAATCTGAAGCATGGTGATGATATTTGACACTCTCATATGCAGATGTTTCTGCTGCTCACCAGTGATACAATATTGCCCCCTGCTGGACAAATAAATACCTCAATGCATAGATAAAGAATTGTAAAGACGGTGATACATATTTTCTCCAAATTCTTTCTCTGTTTCTATCAGGAAAAGTTTAGCTTTTTCTTCATGTCATTTTTTAAAAAGACACAGAATAAAGTAACACACACGTATTCAATTTTTTCTTAAAGGTACTCTCTTGTGTAGGACAATGAGGTCCTCTATTGTCTCTGGATTTGAATGACCTGAGGACAAGTTTATGATCTGCAATGACACACAAATCACACACGGGGTAATTACAAATTACACATGGCAGGTTTTGATGTTTTTGTTTAGACTTGCCTGAATGTCTTTAAGATATATTCCAGGAATTCAGTGTTTCTCCACAAGAATTCCTTGTTGGTCTGGAAAACACCTAAAAGCAGTAATTGGATTCAGGGAGAAGGTATTTTTAAAAGCTCTGTACAAGTCACCTAGATTCCCCCCTGATTTCCTGCCTTTATGTCTTGTAAAACATTTTAAATTCTGCATTAACTTTTTAAATGATCATTTCCAGGAAAGCCTAAGTAGGCTGTAAATTTAACTAGTTAAAAAATCCAACCATGAAGTTGCTTGTTAAATGGCCTTTATAGGTAACTTATCGCTAGTGGACCATTAGCTTAGTACAAAAACTTGAAACCAGGAAGCAGATCGCCTGATTCTGTCCAAAGGTAATAAATCAGCCAGAGTTTCTGCTAGTTCACTGGCAACTTCATGAAGATGGCAAGATTGTAGGAATGTCTGAAATGTCTGAAATGTCTGATGTTTTAAAGTTTTGTTCACACTATGTTAAGAGACATTTATCAAACTCCTGCCTCACTTCATACCTGATGTTAGTCCAGGAGTTTGTGACAACAAAATTAAACATACTGTTACCTTTAATAAAATTAAAGATTTATCTCTGTTTGAACATTGTTGGAAACATTTGGCATGTAATTGCACAACTCAACATAATACATAATGAGGTTAAGGTTGTCTTCTGACATTTTCATGTTAAAATGTTACATATTTGAGGAAATTCGTTAATAAAATGAGAAAGTTTTATGGGGACTTTTGCTGGCCACTCAGACCCTGGTGGGTTCTTGCAAGGGGGATTTTAAACTATGAATTGTCTAAAAATTCTCCTCATATATGAACCAACACAGTGCATTTACACACAGTTGTCTGTCATAACAACACACAACATAAATATAAGCAGAATGTAATCATTTGCAAAGAAACTGTTTTACAAAGTTTTCCTGAGCCCCTTAAAACATGTTAACATCACCTGCTAGCAATTAACTTGTTTGCAAGGTGGGGTTTTTTTTGGCTTTCTACAACTTTCTACAACCTTTATAAAAGCATTGCTGGGTCAAATTCACAGGAAACATCTTATAACAAAAATCAACACATTAATGAGGTAAAACATTAAATATATTGTCTTTGTGCTGTTTTCAGTTGAATAAATGTCAAAAGGAATCAACAATGATCATATTCTACTTTATTTATGTCTCACTCAGCATCCTAACGTTTTTGAACTCAGGGTTGTATCAACTCACAATCTTAACTTTACTGTATCTGCATTGAGACTTAAGTCCAGACATCAAACTCCCTCACTCACTCACACAGACACTTATCCACCAATGAGAGCTCTGTGCTTCAGGATGATGTCACTGCTTGGCCTTTAAGCAGTTAGACAGCGATTTACAGGCCATGAACTAATGGAAATAACTTATTGATGCCAAGGGAAGATTGATTAACTCCCGCCCTCCCTCTCTAATCCTGCCCTAAAGGGAAAAGTTATGAGGATATATTTAAAGCTTAATTATGTGTAGGAGTCTCAGACAGGGAGTGAAGGGAAAATAACATTTCCTTGTGTGTGAGGTAGTGTACTTGACAGACACAAAAAGACTTTTTTAAGTTTTGGTCTTGTCAGTGTTTACCCTCTTAAATAAACAATCCAGCCTCAAGAAAATGTCAAGGGACAAGTATTTAGCTCAGGAAAATAATACATGTTGTTATTATTTCAGCTCTCATCGTGGACAGGAAAAGGGGTTGACTTGCCTTAAGCGGCTCACAGTGTTGAAATAAAGCTGGAGAGTCTGTCTGCCCGTCTGTCTGTACTTACAGCGTTTGGTGAAATCATTAAGCAAGAAGTAAACAGAGTAAATCCAGTGGAAAATGAATTTTTTCCAGCTTTTTTCATTTTGGTATTTACTTTGGTAGAGTTTTGCCTTTGGGGATAGAAACCAGAGTTGGGTGCTGAATTTCATTGATTAAATTGCCACGTGGAAGCTGATTAACAAGGCAGAGGTGGAGGTGACAATACATTTGCTCAAGTATTTTCATTTTTTGCTAGTTAAATCAAATAGTTTCAGTTCAGTAGTCAAATAGTTTTACCACATAACATAAATTTAAAAGCAGGTTGTTACTTTTTAGATTAAGTTTTTCCATTTAAAAACACTGGATAGGATTATGAAATGTGTTGCACTGTTAAAGGTTAAGCAGTGTTATTTTGTTTGTGATGAAGAAGCCATGGCGAATTGAGGTCCCCTCTCATGTTTTAGATGTTATTAGCACTACAACAAGGACTGATTTCCCCTCTAGACTTCTTATAAAGCTTATCAGTTTGAGACTAAACAAGGTAAAAGATCAAATAAAAGGAAAAGGATTTGAGAAAAGAAACCTTTTCATCTCACAACCACTCAGATTCATTTTGTGACACTTTAAAGGAGGTTGGGAACCAAAGGAATGAAATTAAATTTCGGTAATAAAATTATCTCCATTTCTGTTAGCTACAAGAATAAAATGCCACTTACATGTTGATGCATCAGTATTAACAGTTCAATACTGTCATTTATAATAATACATCAGTCAAGATGCTCCTGAGGAGGAGACTGAATATTTAATAAAGAGACTTAAGGTGTAATTCAAGTGTTTTTACACTGTTTTATTGGTACTTTAAACACTGTGATCAGTGAAATGTCTGTGTAATAAATCAGCTGTGTGCTCAGGCAGGCATGTTAGGAGAAAGTGACATAAAAAACATATTTGGAGATTCTCGTGTACAGCTGATGTATTGCTACAATCTCCCTGCTGATCTCCTCACATTTGTCAGTATCCAGAAATAATATGTATTAATAGCCAAGAAAAAGTCAGTTGTGTGTGTTTAAAGAACTTAAATGATTATTTCATTTTTTTATGTTGGCTGTGCAGTCATTGATGGGAATCAAAAGTGCAATAAAAGCATCGAAGCTGTTTGAATTTGTGGCCTGGAGTTGGCTGGAGGCCACTGTCACAACATCTGTTACAGAAGCTTTAATGTCACAGCAGTTTAAAGGCTGCAACTGAAGAACAGACACTGAATCAGTGTGTGAGCCTCACACTTCACCAGTATGTGCCTCTCAAGTAACATTGTCTACTGTGTTTCTAACTTTTACACAAACACAGCTGGACCACATCACATCTCATTCACTCGTCTTTATCCACAGCTGGTCAATTAGGAAACTGAAAAAGGCAATAAAAAAATAAGGTTGTGGTTCATTCCCAGAAGTGGAATATGACTTTGTTTTGTTCCTAAGCACATGTCATGCAAACACAGCAGAGTTTTTCCAGTCTGAATACACCAGAAAGCCGGTGAACGTGCTGTCTGTCTTGGTGCTGGAGTAAAATCCATTGTATTCTGACAGAGCCATCTGGACCCACACCTGGTCACCAGGGATGAGGTGGAGCAGGGAGCCACCCGACAGAGACGCCGGTTTGGGCCAGTTGCCGTAGAACTGGAAGTAAGATGCCACTGTGTGTGCGTTTTTCATCAGGTCAAACTGGAGGCTGGCACGGTAGACTGTGGCGTGGACGGCAAAGTAGTAAACTCCGGGGACTCTGCAGGTGAAGCGTCCCGTCTCTGGGTTGTAGTCACCCTGTTCGTTGATCATGATCTTGTCAAAGTGCACCACGTCGCCTGTGGTGAGGGGTAAATTACGGCCGTCGGATAACTTGGCACTAAAGGCTGATTTGGGGGCCACTGCGCACTCCCCTGGCTGGCCCCTCTCCCCTTTTTCTCCTGGGTCACCTCTGTCCCCGGTCAGGCCTCTCACACCTGTCTCACCTGGAGAAGAAGAGGAACACAGACATGAGCATCATATTTATCACATTCTCACACATCAATATTTCCAATAGAGCACCTGAGTCTCCTCTCTCCCCCTTCTCTCCTTTCTCCCCTGGTACAGCATCTCTCCCATCCCTCCCGTCTCTCCCGGGTTGACCAGGACTGCCATGAGCTCCAGGAGAGCCGGGGATACCAGGGTGACCAGTACACAGACTGGGAGGGATCTTGTTGTCTTCAAGCTGGTTGGAAAGATGGACATGGAGGACAAGGAGGGAGTGCAGCAGGGGCAGCAGCCTGAGTGAGGTCATTGCAGTGTCACGGCTGCGAGACAACAGAAAAATATGGAGGCATTTCAGTTTACAAACAAGCCTGTGGGCGAGTAACACCAAAGTTTAAACTGGACGACATACAGCAGGATAACAGTGATCTGATAAAAACGAAACTGCACCACAGATGCCACAGTAAACATCACTTTGAATCCACATGATCAGATTAGAGAAGCAGAGAGCGGCATGTGTAAACACACCAAATGAGCATTTTACAGCATAATTTAAGGACTAAATACTGCAAGATAAGATTCTGTTTACCTTTATTATTCAAACAAACTGTGGCACATGGTTACAAAAATGAAGGGCTATTGTCATTTCAGGCAGGCCTGTTATCATCATTGGCTGTCAGTGGAGTCATGTATCAAACACACTGACATTTAGTCCACAAAACTAACAGCAGAAATGAGGTATTTGTACAGAATTATGCATCTATTATTCAAAATACTTCACTAATATCTGTCCAGAACTCATGTGCATTAACAGGGAAAAATATCATCATAAAACTCCTTCATGTTTTCCAACAAATATGTCACTGGAAAATATCTACTTCACTGCGTTTAAAATTTTACCAAACTGACAGAAAATAAGCTGCAATTTAAAAACAGATAATATTTTTTAAAGTGTCCTCCTCCACTCAGGTAGATATTTTGATAAAATCCGACAGCTTTAAAAAGATTAAACTGGGCCCGAGAGGAGAATTTTTCAGAGATGAACTGTGATGTCCACAGGGAACTTGTGTTTATTAACACAGGTGCAGGTTTTGGTTCCAACCGGTGATTCAGCGTCTTTAAATAACAGGAGAGTCATGATACCAAGAACAGCATGCACTGTTTGAGGGAGGGCACGTGGAGAGAAATGAGGGAAAATATTATTACTATAAATAAAAGGAGACTCTTTAATAACAAATGGCAAGAAGAGAAGAGCTTTTACCAACTGATTTAACTTTTAACATCAGCAAAAGTCTAAACATCCCTACGTTAAAATAACATTTATAAGTATAATCATGCAGAATGTAACAGTCAGAAATCCGTGTAAATAAACATGTAATTCTAACACATAATTTATGCAACGGTTTCAAGTTTCTGTGAGGCAGCATGCAGACTCCCCATTCAAAATCTCTGTTTTCTTCAACTGGAACAATAGAAATTCCTGAACTAAGTATGAATTACATCATCAAAACAAATCATGGCACTTTGGATTCTAAAGATGTTTTCAGTGAAAGTTTGATGGGATGCTGAATGCCAGACAAGCCTTCTCACACACTCAGTCACGCCTAGAAGTTAAAGGTTCATCCTCTTATTCTCTCTTTTTCTTTCTCTGCCTGCTTCAGCCTCCTGTTTGTGCATGAACCTCAATCTTCAGCTGACAGTATAAAAGATATCTGCTACCTGAACAAATTCAGGCATGTTTGTTTTTTCTGCAGAGCTTTTGGTCAAGAGTCTGCAGCCAGTCTTGACTGTCGCCCTGCCTGGCAGTAAGACAGGCATCATTGGACCATAAACTGAGCTGATGAGCTGAGCAGGACGACTCACAGCTATGCTGCCTCATGTGGGACCCCAACTTTATGATTCACTAATGAAAACTTGTTGTTTGCAGTGTGTAACAATGATGAGAAAGAGTTTTTTGTCATCCATCTGCGGGACGTCTAATAGGATTTGGGTGCTTACATCCACAAAAAAACAGGGAGACAGAGGAGGAGGGGGAGGAGGAGGAGGGGAAACAGTGAGAAGAAAAGGAGGAGGGAGGAAGAAATGCATGTCAGCATTCCTGGCAGAGGAGGAAAGCAGACAAGAGGACAAAAACTGAGCCTGAACAGCTGTCTGCCGCCACTCCTCAGTGGCCCTCAGATGATGAGAAACATGTTTTTAATAGCTGCAAGAAAGACAGATCCACTGTTTTTACACCACTCAAACTAAAACACTGGATTAGAGTTTAATTAGTTCAGTGACTTTTAGCCAACTGAGTGATTGGGACAAACTTTTTGGGGCCGTTCAAAGATCTGTTTTCTCTGGCAAGATAGAATCAAGGAGCTCCAGCTGACATGTGAAAAAGTTTGGCATATTGTTGTCGGACCAGCTGGAGTTCTCTGTTATTATCCACATTTACTGTAACTCAATATGATGCTGTTAAACACAAAGCTGCCTGTTTACTTTAACCCTGTGTTGCTGCATAATGCCCTGGTACAAGTTCTGTAAGCACAGTCTGGGAATCAAAGCCATCTGCAGAGCTCAAGGTTTATTCACTCTGGCAGACGCAGTTTAAAAAAAATACGTGCCAGGCTACTAAAACAAAGTATAGTTTTAGTCTTGTCAAATATTTTAAGATTCTCACACTCAGGTAGATCTTTTCTGTTCTCTGCTGCTTTTACTCCACTGCATTTTAGAGAGAGCTGTTGCACTTTTTACCCAAATATATTTAACAGTTTTAAGTTAAAACTTCACAGATTTAAATTTTCTACATAAATTGAGAGGCTCATAAGTTGCTTGCTGTAGAAATGCATAAGAGAAAAATAATCTATTTAGTTAATATATTATGATTTTGTTCCATAATGCTAACTTTTACTTTTGCACATTTTGCAGAAAAACTCTATACTTTTACTGTGGTTTTGCTACTTTTACTAAAGCAAAGGATGTGAAAAATTCTTCCTTCACTGTCTTAAACTTTTCTACATAATTAAGCTTTACAGTCATATCATAACTATACAAAATCATGCACTTTGGTGGTCTGAAGGAAATATAAGATGCCAGTATTTCTTTTCTTGCACTAAAGACATGAGACATACACCAGCCCTGCAACCCGATGCGTAGATATCACCTGTGTGTCCTCAAGCAATTAAGAGCAGCTTTATTTCATAGTTCAGGCAAAATAATAATAATGTCACTTACCAGATCGGGATAATAAAACCTTAAAGAGCTGCTGCTGCTGATGATGTTTGTGAGTGTCGATGAAAGTCCAGTGAAAGCTGTTCCTCCCAACCAGAGTCTGGCTGGGAAAAAACTGAAAGGAAATGGTAATGAAATCCAATTAGAAACTGGGGTGGGTGGGAGAGGAGGAACTGAGGATGGAGGAGGGAGAGAAAAGGGTGGAAACAGGAAAATATTCAATGTTTATCCAGCAGAAATGAAAAGAGGAATATCCAGCTAGGAGACAAAACTATGACCACATCAGTATGAAAGGGAGGATTTTAAGGGGATTAGAAAAGTTCTGGGCAGGATGATAACTGGTGGAATATTTGAGAGATTGCATAACTCTCAACAAAAAAAACAACCACAGAGAGTTCAGAGGGCTGCGGTCAGAAACAGGCAAGTGTCTCCACTGCAAAATGTAGCTGAAAATGAGCTGTCCTCCTCACTTTGTTACACAGAGTCAAGAAAGAGACAAACACAGACATCAGCAGACATGAAGGAGAACAGATGCCCTCACAATCACACATTCCTCTCTGTATTCTCTGCCTCCTAGACGAGGCAATTTGCTCCATCCAGATAGCATCTTCCTGCTAATATCAGTCTTCCACTCAGGCAACAGTGTCTGACAGTAATCATCTCTTCCCTGTAATCCTTCCATAGCAGTGTTAAGTTGATAAAGCGAGAGGTCTTATTATCTTTTTGGCAAGAAAGCTAAATTTGACTTGGTTACATTCTGCAGCTCCTTTGAATTCAGGCCAATGAAAACATGTTTTTTACTGTAATCGTGCAGCAGCGAACTCAAATGGACCAAAACTGTGGCAGAACTGGAGACAGTGGACGAGTGTGAGATTGTAGTCAATTGAGTCTAATCTCTGTGGGAGAAAAGAAAACAGAACATAAACAGCTTGAAACATTAGAGCAGAACTTTGTTTAGTATAACACAGGGGTCAGTAATTAAGTTCAAACATGGGCCAGTTTTAGAGCCCTGCAGCGGAAACAGAAGCCAGTGATTTGTTTGTTTGTTTAGTTAATACAAAATAAAATTGATTTTGCTTGTTTAAAAGATTGCATCCAGCTTTTTTTTTAGCCATGTTAGCAGGAGCAACGGCGTCAGTCTGTCTGTCTCCATCACTCTGACCCAGACTATCCCAGCCATTTTTTACAGAAATTCATGGTTCCCAGAGGATGAATCCCACTGATCCAAGTTGTTTCCCAAGCACCACCATGACTTACTTCTTGGATGGATTTGGTATGTACTTGCTCTCCTCTAAATAATTTCTATTTTGGAGGTCCCCCAACTTTAAATCTAGCCCCATCTGCAGGTCAGTTTGATTTTTGGTCAAGTAGCCTACCTTCAAAATTCTTAATATTTCCATTAGCCTCAGTTATATTTTTTGTGCGGTGTCAAAAAGAGCTTCACATGCTAAATTAAGTTGGTGAACATGGCAACATTTGACTGGATAATGATCATAGCGTTAGCATTGTTATTGTTAACATGTTGCATGATGACATTAACATTTAGCTGAAAGCCTCACAGATTGACAACACCTCCACTTCCTCCTGTCGTACAAAAAAATGAAATCAAAATATCCCCGATACAAGCTCTGCCATCTTGTGCTGGTGAGATCACTTGCACAGAAGTGATGGGCAGATGGAGCTGCAGTGTGGAGGTTCTGTCCACACAGCCGCCTGACTCAATCATGGGTTGGGATTAACTTGCAATCATATCATTACAGCACCTTTTTTTTGCATCAAAAAATAATTAAAACCAAACAAAGAGAACTTGAACACACACTAGTGTGATAAGAAGTGCTTTTGGGAACTTTTTTTTTTACATAATTAGTAGAGTCAGCAGCTTGTGTGTGCACCAAATAGTATTTATGATTAATAATATAATAATAACTACTATACTAATATTAATTATTGTTTTAGTTCAAGGTTAGAGCTGTTACTGATATCCAAGCATAATAAAACAGCGGTCTGATTCAGTTATGGTTGAATTACAGAACTATTGTCGTTGTTATTTACTAAGAAAAAAATATCATCAGCATACAATTTCAATGAACTGTCTCATATATTTGTACATGAGACACAAATCTGATATTGTCAAGCCGTCAAGCAGGCAAGAGTTTTTTGCTATTCATGTGTGGGCCAATTGAGATGTTACAAAGACTTATATGAACCTTGAAAAACTAAAAATATATTAAAAACCCTAACTATAAATGAAAAAAACTTCAGATTTAGTTAGGAGGCAAATACTGAGCTGTGAGTTGCATGTGGCTCAAACTCTGTTGTTTACTAACCAGCAATGATAGTTTGAATATGTCGGAGTAAATCATTTCATTAAAATGAAGTCAGTCTTCATGTGTCATTGTCACATATTGAGGTAATTGAAATTACATAATTGATTGTGAAAGCAGGCTCACACACCCTGCAGTTTATACATGCTTCATTTATGGTCCCACTGAGAACAAAGAGTCAAACTGCTCCGACTCAGCACATGGGTCTGTTTAGCGCGTTAACGTTGAAAGACTGGTTTATGGGAATGAACAAGAGCTGATTTTCCTTTGAATTTGAGTCATCGGGCTGATGTGAGGAGGGGTTTCAGCAGACTCCTGTGGAGGCAGTGAGCCATAACTGCAGTGAAACGCAGCAGGGTTAGGACATGTTTTTAATTAGCAGCACCAAGATCAGCACATTCTGGGTCTGCTACACTAATTTCCTGTAAGAATACATAAACTTCTGCTTGGAGGAATTACTCTTAATTTAGACCATTTGGCAAACTAACAATTTGAATTCATCTCCGGTGGGTGGTGGTCGTGAATATGGAGCCCAAGTGTTATTGTGTGAGCGGAATAACAAGGCAGTTTTATTTGGGGCTTGAACTCCGTGTTGCAGAAACAATCCTACTTTTCATGGTAAAAGCAAAGACATGCCGTTGCTCTTTAACCACAGAAAAAAAGCCCTGAGCACAGATGTTGTCGTCAATCATGACTCGACAGGATTTGTCTGTGACTGTAGTGTGATGATCCACTTATTTCCCGCAACATCTGTTCTTGGTGGGGAAAAAGCTGTTTTGAACTATGAACAACTCATTATTGTGTCTAAAAATAAGAGACTGTATTGTTCATTTGGATGTACAACATTTACTAAATGAGTATTTACTTTCAATGTATACTTACAAAAGTTACTAATGTTGTAATTTTCTTGCTTTTGTGCAACTTATACATTGTTTTATATGCTTTGTTCTATTTTACTGCATTGCCCATTTTTGTTTTATTATTTTCTATTCTAAAATATACAAATATTTGTCTAATGTAGCTAGTAGTAAAAGAAAATTAAGACTTAAACAAAAAAAGTATACATGTATATTTGATAGTTTATATATTTGTGGTTCAAGCTTCATTAAAGCTCCATGAAGTTGCCTATCTGGAATTTTTTAATATGTATCAGGTGACCATCAGCACACACAGATGCACTTTTCCTCAAAAACGCAAAGGACCTGTCCTATGTTGTCTAAAAAGCATCTGCAGATAAAGATCTTGTGATCATAAAGCTCCAGAAAAGCTATTAAATACACCTGGCATTGAGATTTTCTGAAACACTGGAATGTTCCTTTAAGTGACAATAAGCCCCCCCAAACACAGTGAACAAGGCCAGAGACAGAAAAGAGTAAAGGAGACATGTTTATTATTTAAACTATCACTTAAATAAAAAAAGTGCATAGAAAATAAACATGATTAGAAACTTTTCTTTTTACACTTATGTACAACTTTGTTTCCTAATTATACATTCAACCAAGTAGTTTGTGGTTCATTTTCACTGTGGTGGTTTTCCTTCATTTCTTTGATGTGTATTGAAAGAACACTGTCAAAACGGGAGAAAATATGACTGTTGAACTTGTGTATACCGTTATTACAGAGAGCAGGAGGATTATTGATAAGACAAAGGTATATTCAAGGCATAAGAAAACGAGCCTGTTCATGATCCATGATCCCTCCTTCCTGCACATCCCACCATCCCTCTGTGACACCACATCCCATCATAGGCTGATAACTTCTATACACAAGAAACAATTAGAAAATTACAAATACATGTCACGTACTCGTCCGACCTCTCCCAAACCTTGACTTGTCAAAAAAAAAAAAGAAGAAACAATTCAGGGTGGATGTTGCACGTAATAAATAAATTAAAGGTTTTCAACATCAGCATTATGACTTTCTATAAAAAAAACAGTACATGATAAGTACAACCAAAGCTTCAGAGGAGAGAGAGGTGGTCAGGGAGACATGAGAGGTTTCCAAAATGAATATTTTGGTGGGATCTTTAAAACTTCTGGGCAGTCTCCACAAACCCAACTCTTAATTTATACCACATCAAGTAAGCCGTCTAAAAAGTCCCTGTTAGAGAGAGAGAGAGAAAGAGAGAGAGAGGAAAAAAAAACATACAAAGAAAGAAAAAACGGATTACAACAACCAGGCGGAGGAGGGGAGTTTGGGGAAAATGGCTGACCTCAAAAAGTTCACAACCACATTAATACAGTTACATTTCTCATCACATAAAAACCGTTCCTTTCCAGAGAGAAAATAAAGAAAAAAAAAAACTGCAATGCTCCTTGCTGATGAAGGAGCACTCACAGGCACAGCAAAATTGGTACTGGATATCAATATACAAAAGAATGATGCACGTTAGTTTCATCTGATAGTACTGTAACACAAAACCATTATAGAGTACATTGAAACATTGCTATTAACCATTATAAATCTGCTGTTTTGCTACTGTAACTAAGTTTGTCTGTCCATTCCATATATTGTATAGATACTAAAGTACAAGAAATTACTATGCATGTTTCCGTATAATATTGTTATGTATTTATACTATAATTACAGATAATGACAGAGAAGGGCCACTGGTGTGGCGTGGTAAAATGAAGTCCAAAGAAACAACAGAGACCATTTCCTTTTTGTATATATACTGTTGAAGAGTGAAAGAAATTATTTATTGTTCGCTGAACCCTCTGACCCTAAAAAACCCAGAAGTGGATCTCGAGAAGTGAGAGTCGTAGACAGAGCCCTTGGCATTGGTGAACGTGATGTCACCAATGCTAGCGTGAAGTGTTGAGCTAACCCAGTAAGAACCAGTTGTCCTACAGACAGAAAACGCCACCGCGGTTCACACTTCAGTATTATTCCAAGTTCTTCCAAGACTGCTGCTGCTGCCCAGTTTGAGGTCATATCTACACGTCTTCCATATTTAGCAGGATTGTTGCACAAGAACTGAAAACAAAATGTAGCTGACAAAATATCGACATCATCGCGAGCCTGATGATGTGGAGGAGGAATATACATTCATTGTTGACCTTAGCAGCAGAACCCAGCGAGCCCGATGTAGGTGAAGCTGTACAACCACAAGGCTGGCCTGTCAGTTAGGGCTGGGTGGGGGACCAAGACTTGATCTTGGGCCCAAAAAAATGGAAAAGCACAGCCTTGGTTTGTACACACTGCACCTTCAGGAAGGAAAGGGCTGCTGGCATGGTCCCTGCCTTCACTTTGTTGCAGAAAAAGAGTCAAGTGCACTTTGCTGGAGCCTCAAAACGCCACTTTCAGGAGTCATCAAGACCAACCTAAGATACGCAAACTCAGTTTTTTATATCACGCACAAAGTCACAAAAGCATTCTCAGTGACCGTCTGTGCTTGTGGTTTCAGCATTGGAGTTGCATTGTCTGTTTTGGAGAAAGAGCTGAGTTTTTCCTATGTCTGTTCAGTGCCTGTGTCACAGCTAAAGTGCAAACCATGTGTGGGTCACCATGCATTTGTTTTAGTTCACGACACGGAGCAGGGTGGGAGTAGATGCTAACGGCCTTAGGGTGATAACGAGGTCAGCATGAAAGCTGGACAACAATTAATAAATAAAAAAAGGGACTAAATCAAAGTAACTGACTTGAGTCACATTGTGGAACCAGTCGGTCTGAACAGTCTGATTAAATATTCGGTCCAGGACATGAAGGCTTGTAAGAGAGAAGAGGCATGCTCATCCACAACTAAGGCAAACCACGAGGTGACTGAACTAAAAACAATTTCCAAATGCAGGTGAGCACTGATGAGACGTCACCAGGATGAAGAGTTCATATTTAAATAAACAGACTGGCTTAACTAAGGTATGATGATTGCTGTTTGGAGCTTTAAAATAAAGGCACCTCTTTATTGAAGACCAAGTCTGCAGAGGGACAGAACAGTTTAAACTGATGAGACTCTTATTGGGTATTACACATTTGCCAATTGGCTAAAAATAAAACCTGTTGACTCATGACTAATGAGTGGTGAAAAAAAAAAAAATCATGGTGATATGACCTGTAGGTGGAGTTGATTCTCAGTGTGATGTGGTGTGGAGACAATAAGGCTGGAGAGAGGAGATATATGCTATGGATCAACAATCTAAACTCTCTCAAGTGCATAATAATAGTTCACATGACTGCCGTACTACCAGCTAGAACGGGAACAAAGAAAAAAACGTCAGCTCTGACCAAATGGCCCGGGATAGATAAAAAGAGCTACTGGTGGACTGAACTAAAAGGGGACCGAGCCACAGACCAGTGTCAGTCTTTGGAATCAACGAAAACATTCAGGCTACAAATTAAAAAAACAAAATCACAACAAAAAGTTTTTTTTCCCCCAAAAAGGCAGCGGAATACAAAACAGAGACCGAGCATTAGTGTTTGTAAACCTCTATTTTCTACAAAAATGGCAATAAAATAAATACGATTTTTTTAAAAATATAAATACCATCATTAAGTGCTATTCACTAGTGAGTGCTTTTTATGTTTTTTTTTTGTAGAAAAATATACATTATTTACATTTGTTTTTTTTTTAAAAGCAAGCATGATTTTTCCCTGTCCAGAATAAAAAGACAGATAACAGACAAGACTTTAAAAGACTTAATACAAATAAAAAAACAGTTTCCATAATAATGGTTATCACAATAGGCCAAGAAGAAAACAAGCTGTGTGAAAATTTATTTAAGAGTGTGATGTTTGGTTCTCTTTGCTGCTGTAATTTGGAACGTGATTCAAAAATCCGTATTATGTCATTACCAAAAGTTTCATAATAGCAACAGAATGCACAAACTTGCAAGAAGTCTGTCTGTCTGTTTCTGTTAAGATCCATGGCTGTTTCCGGATCACAGATCCAAAGATCAATTTTAAATTTGTCTACTAAAGCACATCAGTAGGGTTCTTCAGTCCCTTGGCTGTCAGTCCACCAGAATCTCTAGCTGCCTCGCTCTCTCAGGCCAGAGGCTTTAATCCCATCAATAACATGTCTACATAGCTACCGAGCTGTCAAGACTAAAAGTCAACTTTAGTACAGAGGATGGTACCAACCTCAGATATCATCCTTTAAACAAACAGCCAAATATAACCTTTTGTCTTTAAACAAATCTATTTCTACCCCCTCTTGTCTCTGCTCTCCCTCTCCCTCTTCCTTTCTGTGGCCACTGCTCCCCCTAGTGTTCCCACCTGTACAGCTCTTATCCAGCTGCTATACACAAGCAGCTCCTATTTACAGTGTTACAAGCTTTAAAAAAAGCATGGTAAGGGGAAGGTTCCACGACTCTGAAGGCATCAGGGCACATTCAGACAGGGAGATGTGCATCAATAACAGCTGACACTGAGCTTAAAAAAAAAAAAATTCCAACAAGGTTCTAATTTTTCTTTCTAGTAAAATTACTCTTCCAAGTCCCTTCAACAAATTGCACTTTGGTGTAAAATGGAACCAAGTTCTTTGATTTTTTTTTTTCTGCTATGTTCACATCTCAGCATTGGTTTACAATAACATATTCTAGAAAAATTAAGGAGGATGGGCCAATGTAAAAAATTATGAAGGGGTAACTTTATCGTCCAAATGTGAATTAAAGTTAATATTGCAATGTTGTGAAGGCTCGAACTGTTTCAAAACTCACCTCTGAGGGTGAAACTTCCCATGCCTGATGTAAATGAGACAAAAGGAGGCACAATATGTTGGAATTTCTACAAATGGCCCCTCCTCCAAAATGGCCTTCCTGTATGTACAGTAGGACCCATGGCCAGCGTCTCCACTGTGTTCTGCCAACACCAGCACCAGAAACACTGACAGAGCGTCTGCCCTGTTGGCAGCTGTGATCCGACATGGACACACTCAGAAAATTAGCAGAAAGTCAGTGCCATGACAACTCCCCTGGCAGGGGCATCCTCTGAACATCATGGCACTGCGGCTCACAGACTTGCAGTCCTCTTTAAAATGTTTACATATCAGTTGAGGAACTTGCGACATTTCTTTGCACCGCAGTTGCAGGGCAGCTTGTTGCTGGCATCCTCAATGGGAAACTTGTAGTCGTAGGTGAGCTCCTCGCCGCAGTAGATGCGCCGAGAGGCAAAGATGACGATGTGCTTCTGGCAGTCCACGGTGATGACCCGAGAGTAGCAGTTGGGCTCGCAGGAGTGGTTGATGAAGCGGGCAGCGTTGCCGTGAACTGTGGCATCTACCACCTCGTAGTCATCGATGCGAAACATGTAACAGCCGATTCCCTATGTGAAAAGAAAAGACAGCATTTGTATGAGTTACTGATTCAAGTTGATCTAATAACATTCAAAGTCAGAGTTTATTCACAAGACCTCACCTTCCCGTCATAATATTTCTCCCGTTTGTCAGTAAGCACAGATCGAATGACGTTTCCAGAGTATTCAATGACCATCTCCCCAGCATCTATGGTTTTCTTGCAGAACAGACCTCGGCCATGAATGGGAGACCTGCAGAGGGATACAGGTTTCTGACTGTTTTCTTTTGGCCATCTCCCTCGTTAAAACTTATCAAGATTTTCTTTAAGTTCTTAAAAGTGTATTGTTATTTGTGATAAGAAAACATGTTAAGAATGGGAATTAAGGTGATTTACTGTGATCACTGGTAACCACGACAGTCAACAGTGTTTTTGTATTACAATAGCGTCATTATGACTAGTCTCAGAAAGCAGAGGAATCCAATGACTCATGCCACAAAGTAAATTATCTAACAGTTTCAGCACAAGTGATCTAACCTGTACACTCCAACAGTCTCCTTAGAGGTGGCCTTGAGCTGTTTGAATCTCACTGCCAGCGGCAGCTCCATGGAGGCACGCCTGCAACAACAGCATGAAAAAAGGAATGTTCATGTGAAGGTGTTTTAATTCGGTAACATAACATTGTTCTTTATTGATCCCCAGGGGAAATTTTAGTGATGTAGCAGCACAACAATGTATTTATTGTGGATAGATGACAGAAATTTTTCTCTGCTATGTAACTCACCTTGCAGTCCTGAGCTGCCCTTCCTCTTCATCGTCTTCTTGCGGCCTGAACTCAGGAGGTTGGCGGTGTTTTGAGGCCAAGAAATTGAACATGTCAAACACAGACCTCCTGGAAGGCAAACGGATGCAAAAGACAGCAGTCAGAAACACAAGCACACAAAATCCAGTACAGGTATAGCAACAAGTTAGATTAAAACCAGTCTTCCCATATTTTTTTTTTCTGGCTATCTGTCCATCTACTGTCCTATGATTCATCATCCAAACAAAAAGTTACCTCATGTTTCGTGCACTGTTTATTGACATTGTGCACAGTTACTGTAGAAGTATTATTAATATATACAGTGTGATGACAGAAGTAGTTGTAATTGGTTTTGGACAACCAGGTCTCTGATAAACTGACTGATCTTTATCTTTACTGATCTTTACACACCTGACCAATCACCAAGTGTATTAACACCAAAAAACATTTATTATGTCTGTTTGCTATGATAGGCTCTGCCAAAACAATCTGCTCTCCCTGTATCCCAACCTTAAGATGGAAGAAGAGAGTTGGTGGACACTCCAAAATCAAATGGAAGTATTTACGTTTGTGTGTGTTTGTGTGTGTGTGTGTGTAGGTCTCTTCCCAACCTGTGGCTGATCTCTGCACGAGCCGATCCGTGGGGGTTGATCGGAGGTTCATCGGTTTCCTCTGGTTTGTGGAAGCGAAAACGGTAGCTGCGACAGTGTCTAGAGCCGTACAGCTGCTCCAGCAGGAAGACCACTGCCTCGTGGACGACTCCCAGCATCCTCAATCCATTCACACCTGAGAGGAGCAAAGAAACACACCAACCATGAAACACTCTCCTTTTCCTTTAAAAGGTCAAGTTAAACCTTAGTGGATACTTTGTAATGCATTCTAAATACACAATAATAACATATCTGTTATTGTTTGTGATTTCATTGTGGTCAGAATGATGCCTCTCACCTTCAAAAGAAAGCTCTTTGAGTTGTGCATTGGAGCGAGCTTCCTGCACCTTATCAGTCAGGGATTTCCAAGCCTCTGCACAAGGAGAGACAGTTAGTTGGACTCGACACACAGCAATAGCACTTAAAATAAATCTTTTTTTAACACCCAACACATGAGTTATAAATATGTGAAAGTAGTCAGAGTTACATAATATACCACATTATATGTTGTAATGACACTGATGCATTAGTTTTGTAAAAAACACAGAATGCAGTCAAAACATCTGATGCATTGTAAAGCATGATTTTAGCTTGAAATAGTCAGGAAAAAAAGGAGGCATTGTTTCTTTGTGACAGCAAACATCCCTGTGCAATCTACTGAGCAGCTACTTATTACAACAATATAAACTTAAAAAACACACATTATTTGACCTTTTAATGAAAGCATGTTTGCAAATATACAAAAAAATCAAAAAATGCAGTTGTTTCGCTCACCTTCAATACTCTCACAGCGGACGTGGAAGCCATCCTCACTGCGGATTTCAAAGATGATGCCCTTCTTGGGTTTGCTATCCAAGCTGGTATCCAAGCTGTTTCCATCCTGGTCAGGTGGTGAAGCCACAGGAAGAGACCCTGCTCCCCCAGCTGCAGATGGTTTGTCTTTCCCCATTACTTTCCCCGATAAAACAGAACCTTCAGATGTCTTCTTTTTGCCAAGCACACTGGAAAAGATTGGAGGTGGGCATTAGAACTCTTTATATGGTCAGTATAATACATGGGTACACAGCAGTGCTGACTTCATACCTTTTGCTGGTTGCCTTGTCTGTGGGTTTGCCCGTGTCCATCGGCTCAGGGGAGCTCAGCTCTTTGAAACTGCTTGCAAAGAAGATGAGAGAGGTTTGATAAGTTCATATATTTGTGCAGAGTATTTTGATGAACAATTGGTAATCATATATTCAGTCAAGATGAAATATTTAATTTTTCCATGTCTGATCCAAACTTTGTATAATGCACAGAAAATAAAAACCTGCTTTTGCACAAAAAAATCTGTTTAAGGAGTAGAAAAATCCAAAAAATAAGGCATACACCCAGCATACAATTAATCTCAATGTTGGAATTATTATGCAAAACACGTTTGAGAAAGATATTGCTGATTATTCCCATGTATTCCTGTTTGAGGAAAACTGAAATCAGATATTCATAACAACTGTCTCACCTTGGGTTTGAGTGAGGTTGTCCCACAGGCTTGCTGTGAAGCTCCTCTGCCTGGGAGGTCTTGAGCTTCTTCCCACCTGTTAAGTCTGTACTCTGTCTGCTCCTCTTTGTTTTCGGTTTGCCTTTTTCTGCTCCGGAAACTGCAACTGCTGTGGCGGCGTTCCTCTGTTCTGATGATCTGGAAATGGGAGTTGTTCTACTGCTCTGGGAGTGTGTGGAGGTTTGGGTGAATACTCCGACAACACGACTTTTGGCAGGGCTTATAGGGTTGGCTGAACCGGGAGCTAAAGGAACAGTGGTGTTTGGACCAGAGTCCACAGGCTGGGCTCTGTTTACAGGCTGAGACTGATGTTGCATGTGGATATTGCTGCCGTCTGTCTCTCCTTGCTGGTTGACAGCCATGCCGATAGTCTGTTGGGAGGGCAGGACACAGATGCTGCTAGCTATAGATGTCTGCACAGAGGAGCCGAGCTGTGACATCAGAGGAGCTCCTCCTGCTGACTGAAGGACCATTGGCTGATCTGACAGGCCCAAGCCATGTGGACTGGCCTTAAACAGGAGGTTGCTAATTGGCCCTGTGATCTCAGTAGAGCTTAGGACAGGGGTGGAGAGGGAGACAGATCCTGGTGCAAGGAGGCCAGTAGCACCACTAGGGGGCACAGACACAACATTCAGCACCGACTGACTGGGGTTGAGACCAGAGACAGTGCAAGGAAGAAGGTGAGTAGAAGAATCATGACCCAGAATACCAGGCTGGGCAGGACCAGGAATCCTCTGTTGCAGGAGAGTAGTGGGATCCAAGTACATAACCCCACCTGACTTTGCTCTCTTGATAATATTAGGGACCTTGCGCTGAGATGCAGGGAGGGCGCTTAATTCAACTAGGCTACCAGGTTGGCCAGGGATGGTAGCAGCAATCTGAGGGGAAGAAAGGTTGATGAGGGTCATGTTGGGTGGGCCCACCTCCGATGGGGCTAGAGTGGGCTGACTGCGGGAGCGGGCCAACTTTTTGCTTTTTCTCGGTTGAAGACGAGAGATCGGCCTCTTCTTCCCATGAGCAGAGGCGAGCACAGTTGGAGAAGACGTGAGCGTGGAGGGACTGGACACTATGGCAACACTGTGACCCAACTCATGCGGTCGACCAGCCTCTGAGACAAGAATCTGGGACTGGTCATGGGGCTGAGAAGGCAACCCGATGAGAAGCCCTGAGTTGGTGCTGGGGATTCCTGTCTGAAAGCCTGTCTGTGTGGCTCCTGTAAAGGTGTGAATCTGGGAAGGGTGAGGCATGGTGCCCAGGACTTTGCCACCAGCAGGAAATATTGGCTGTGCTGTGGATAAACCAGTATTTAATCCTGTGGCAAGTGTCATAGGGCTTAGCACTGCTTGAGAGCTAGTGTCCATCACTCCTGCGGCACTAATTTTTTGAGTGACTCCGTTTGGGACAGTCTGGAGAACATAAAGAGGCTGGAATTGCTGATTGAATAAAATGAGTTTGTCAGGGCCTGGTTTTATGACTGCGGGGCTAGAAGTTTGAGCCTGGGATGGTCCTGGACCAGGAACTGGACTGGGGCTGCCTGCAGCTGCAGCTGGTGCTGGGAGGTACTTCTGAGGCAGGGAGGGTGAACTTGGCAAACCAGGGGTACCAGAACTCCTGGGAACATCCTGGTTACCTGGAGGTTCAACCACCTGTCCGATGGCAGGGCTGGGAATAAACTGCTCAGGAGTCATCTGACCTTCTGTGACCTGTGTGTCCCTGTTTCCTAAAGATGCATCGTGCTGACTCTCTGATGGTGACACACCTGGCCCTGTTCTTTTCTTGTCCCCACTCTTGTCTCCACTGATCTCTGGGTCAGAGGTCAAGCCCAGCATGGTGCGGTCTGTGGTATCAGACATAAGACTCCCTGCAGTGTGGTTCTGACTGGTGCTCACAGTGGGGCTGCGTGTTGTCAGGACAGAGAGGTCCGAAGGCAGCTCGAGAGGAAGATACGGCTCCTCTACAGATATGGAGCTATTCACACTACTCTCAACTACCCCACCACTCTCAGCACTGGGTAACGGCTGGGAAAAGTCATCAAATAAAATATCTTTGCGGCGGTTGACGTCCACGTAGCTTTCATCAAGGAGCAGCTCTGAGGAGGACGGCTCAGACTGCTGACCCAGAGCCTGCATTGACATAGAAGGTGTATTGAGGACAAACTCCATAATGTCTGATGGCAAAATGTTACCACAGTCATCACTGTTGTTGTTGTCAGAGTCTGATTTAAGCAGATCTGTGCTGAGGGACAGTTGGGCCTCAAGAGGATCCTGACCCTGACTCTGCGGCTGGGACTTGACCCCGCCTCCTAAAGGAAGACAGTTTTCTTTCTGGTTCTTTCGGCCTTCTCGCGTGTTTCCGCTTACTGTTCCACCACTGTTGTCAGCCTCCTTGCTTGAGTCATGGGAATCCTGTTTCTCAGCGTGTCTCTCTCTGCCCCTTCTCTTAGGCGTGCTCTTGTGTGGGGTTGAAGAGGAGGTGGCTGTAGTGGTTGTAGTGCTGGTGGTGCAGATGCTGGTATCACTCTCTGAGCCATCATCAACGCCATCCAGCTGGCCAATATGCTGCTTCCCCAAAGTCCTTTCAAACACATCAAAAACAACATGTCAGATTATTTTAGACCAAAGGAAATATTTACAGGAAAATTTAGATCATTAGCTATCAAATTGAACGATTGTGTGTACTTACAAAACACTCAGCATGTCCTCTTCAGCTTTTCCTTGAACCCTCTGCTGTTGCTGTTCCTCGTCTTTTAGAAAGCGTTGAAGCTGGGATCCCCTTCCCAGACACTGGTCTATCCCTTCTATGGACGGAAGGCCCTCACCTGGGTTAATTATTGTTCGGGTGAAGTTGTAGTAGTAAGGGTCTTTACCCCTCTGTTTCATTCCACTGTCTTCATCCTCTCCACTGTCCCCTGAGGAAGAGGAGGTGCTCATATCATCTGCTCCATCCACCTGCCCCTCAGCTGACTTCTTGCGGCCCCCGGTTCTCCTCTTGACCACGGCTCCAGCTCCATCGCCGCTGCTGTAGAAGGGGAGGTCCTCTTCACCAT
This sequence comes from Acanthurus lineatus, assembly GCA_029814665.1. Taxonomy (NCBI): domain Eukaryota; kingdom Metazoa; phylum Chordata; class Actinopteri; order Acanthuriformes; family Acanthuridae; genus Acanthurus; species Acanthurus lineatus. The sequence goes on along the minus strand of JAPZDV010000024.1, from coordinate 13,568,600 downwards.
ATGAGCGGACCCCATAGAAGGGCGTGAGGCCAAAAAACATGTTAGAGCGTGCACGAGCACTGCGCCGAGGGTAACGCCGCTTGGCCGAGCCTGATCCGTCGCTGTCATCCTCATGATGTTTGTCATCCATACCTCTGTCGTGGTCATCTTCCGGGCCATCGCCTTCATCCTCAGTGCCTTGAGTGAGGAGGCTGTGGTGGTCTCGCATCTCACTGCGTGAGTGCTCCTTGCGCAAATCTTCTTCCTCTGTCTGAGTGTGGGTTTCAGATTCAGAGCTGTCACTGCTGCTGGCAGAAGGTGAAGAGAAGAGAGCAGAGCGGGCAGAGCGACGGGTCCCCTGGCCAGCAGGAGAGATGGTGGAGGTAGTGCTCGTGGGACAAGAGGAAGAAATATCAACATTGCTGTTTCCATTAGGGTCAGCTTTAATATCAGTCTTTAGCGGAGTTACAGTCGGGGGTTTAACTGATTTCTTTTTCTCTCTGGAGGACAATGGCAGCTGGTTAGTTGTTGGTTTGGTGTGAGACTGGGAGGAGGTCTTTACTCCTTTCTCTGGAGCTAAGCAAACCTGGTGGAGCTGCTGCAGGTTGTCCAGACTGGAACTGTTTTTCCTCTCAGGACAAGAGTAATTTTCTCTGCTCTTTGAGGAAGACCTATCCCCTCCCTGGTTGTCAAACTTCTCCCCCTGAGCCTTCCCATGAGCTTTGGTGCTGTTTCCAAGCACTGGAGCTTTGCTATTGCTGCTGTTGTGAGAACTGGGGTTGACAGTGTGTGTGTTAGAGCTGCCAGTAGCCTTAGTATTATTGTTGAGAAGGGGAATTTTGTTGCTGCTGTTGCTGTTTTGGAGACTCTTATCTCTTTCACGCTCTTTGGACACCTCTCTACTTCCTGCTGTCTTTACTTTGGGGTGTTTGTCTTTGGCAGCTGAGGCTGCAGCTGGGGAGGCCAGGTGCATGGAGCCTCGCTTGACAACGTCATCTTCTGCTGGTGTCCTGCTGGACGGCCACAGAGGCTTCATAGCTGCTGCTGGGGCTGGACCTGATGAGTAATCATTCGATTTCCGTGCACTTGATTTCTGAAATGAAGATTGTGGGGAGCCAGATTTCCCAACAATAGAGTCCTTTTGGAGCGAAGCTGGCATTAAATTTCCAGTGCCACTACTACTCTCCTTCCCTGAGCTTGCCTTTTCTTTAGACTGGGTGATGTTAGAGGTGGGGGCGGGCCGGTGACGAGGCAACAAGCCAAAGTTTGTAGAGACATCCTGGTCTTTGCCTCCGTGTTTCCCTGGTTTGTCCATCTGCTTGTTGCTGCCACCTCTCTGCTGACCTGTGAGAACAGCAGTGCCCACAGGAGGGGAGGACTGGCCTGAGCCTGCAGGTGCCAGTCTGGGGCTCCTATTGTCACCTCCCGTCTGTTTAGACTGACAGGCAGGGTTACTATCTTTCCCTGAGCCAGAGTCTTTGTTTTTCTCTGTGCTTCTATAATTGGAATCTCTAGATGGAGGTCTACCCTTGTCAGAGTCTCTGCCAGACAGTCTGTCTTTACCTTGGCCTGAGTCTTTTGCTGTTTCCCTGCTGTACTGTCTATGCTTTTCAGGGTCCCTTAGCCCCCCATCTCTACTGAGTGACCTAGCTTTTTCTATATTCTTATAGCTGGAATCTCTAGAGGATGATTTGCTCTTATCTGTTTCTCTAATGCTTGACTCTCTGTTTGTCTGTCTCCCCTTTTCAGAGTCTCTGTTCACTTGTCTCCCCTTTTCTGAATCTCTTAATGGGTCTCTACTGAGCGATCTTCCCCTCTCAGAGTCTTTCAGACCTGAATCTTTACTTAGTGGTCTCCTCTTTTCTTGCTCTTTATCTGGAATTTCACCCTTGTCAGAGTCTTTTTGCCCGAGTTCTCTAGATGATCTATTCTTGTCAGAATCCTTAGAAATGTGATCTTGACTTGACATTCTCCCCTTGTCTGCATCTCTCAGACCTTGGTCTCTGGATTGCTGCTGTCTGATTCTGTCTGTGGAGAACAGTTTACTTCTTTCATCATCTCTCTGGACTGGACTCTTAACCGAATCTTTGCTGAAGTGTTTGGATTTTTCAGGATCTCTGGCAGGTGAGGGGATGAGGGGAGGAGGTGAAGTAAGGGGTCGTGATAAAATCTGAGATGGGGATGTCACACCTCTCTGTCTGTTCAGCTGTTGGGGAGGAGGGGAGAGAGAGGGGGAGCTGTGGCGACGTGAGTCAATATTCCGCATGCCGGGGTTCACCAGTGAGTCTCCTACTTTCAGGATCTCATGGCTCTGGGGCTGAGAGGTATCTCCTACAAAAAAAAAAAAAGATACACAAATTGAAATGGAATGAAGGCTACTCAACAGGAAGCCAGACTTCAGAAAATTTAAATGAACATCCACAGAGGCATATCATATTTTTTGGTAATCCTGTAATCAGGCTGGAATGCATATTTGTACCTGGACAGGGCATGGGCCTGGGGCCTAGTGAGCGCTGACAGGGAGGGTAGCTGGGGTGTCGGTTCCTGGTGTAGACCCTGAGCTTGGGGGTGTTGGCGGGGGAGAGGGTGTCAGAGCGCCTTGGGGATTCAAATGGATCAGGAAAGTCTAGATATATTTAAAAAAAAAAAAAAGAAAAGAAAAAAGAAGAGGAAGAAAATGACAAAACAGTTTAGTTTAACACATTATAGTCCCAAGAACAGCGTATGCTCTAACATACTGAAACCTGAACTATATAATACTATATATACTATTAAGTTTCCATTGTCTGTGGGTTACCTGTTATAGGAGGTGGGCTGTGTACTATGGTGCGATTCTCTTCAGGAGCCATCATGTTTTTTAGGTCAGCCTCCACCACTGGAGGGTGACAAACTAGGATCTTACAGGTATACACACAGCGCTTTCGAGCATCTAAAGTACTCCAGTACATCCTTGAACACCTGATGAGAGGAGATTTTATTTAGTTTTACTCTATTAACTTGCCTCAAGCAGTTAGCTGTAATTTAATTGAAGAGAGAATAGTAATGGTGATGCTTAAAATAGCAAGAGAGGACATTCAGATAAATGAAAAGCTAAAAAAAACTTACTGGTATCCTACAGGGAAGAGTTTGCGCTTGCAATCAGAGAGTTCAGTGAGTGTCCCCAAACAATCAATGGTCATGGAGCCTGGAATAATGGGCATTTAAATCAGCATTCAAGAAACATTGAAGAAAATTAGAAGAAATTGATGTACATCCATCAACATATACCAGAAATAGACCTACCTATCATCATGTGAACATTTTCAGGCTCAAGTCCTGCCAGCCACTTCCTCCTGAGACTTATACCTTCTAGATCCACCAGGATCCTACGGGTCACCTCAAACCCAGAAACCACCTGGAGAAAAAAAAAACATAGAAAAGGTGAGGAATACAGTAACAGTTCCTTGGCTTGCACGATTCATTATTTAAGATATATATATTACATTTACTGACAGTTTCAAAATTTTAAACTTCTTTTAAGGTGGCTGCTGTTATTAGTTATTAATGAGCTTTTGATTAAGTAATAAATAATGATATTTTTCTACCTCTCCCTTGATGAGGTCCCTGTGCTTTGGACAATAGACTTTCTTGTCCTCCAGGAAGACGCAGTGGCACTGACGGGCGCACATGAAGTGGTAGTTATTGGTGCAAGAGGTGAGGCAGCAGCCAACTGTGGCCCCCGGCTTTTGACACCTCTCACAGCGCTGAATACAAAGCACAACAGGTTGTAAATGCCTGTCCAACAAATACACAGTAAAATGGCAGTGGGAACTTGTAATAGACAAAGTGTATTACCAGCTGTTTTCCCCTGAGAACGGCCATGTGAACATTCTTCAGAGAGCCGTCATCGTCCTCAAACACCTCGGCAGACCATAGGGCGCAGTTCACATGGGCCCACTCATTCTGACCGATGTACAACAGCCTTCCCCCCTCCTGAAATAAAAAAGCATGTTAAAAGTAACACAAAAAGTATTCTTTTGTGTGTTTAAAGAGTCCAAGCAGAATTCTGACTCACGTTAGTGTTCTCATCTCCATATTTCAGACAAAGAACACATTGCCTGTTATCACTAACACCTGGCGGAGGAGGGAGCTCGGGGCTGTCTTCACGATCTGAGGAGAAAACAATATCAAACAAAGTGACACAATGTGCAAAAGCAGTTTGCATGTTAAGTATTTGTGCATAAATCTACAGATGTCTTACCAGGTAAGAGTGGAGGTGGAGGGGGTAGAGAAGGAGGGAGAGGAGGAGGGGAGGCTGGAGAATCGGGTTCACCGGGGGTCTTGGGTCGGGGCGCTGGGATGATCTTTTTCATGAAGTGGGGGTGCTCAGCACGGGAAAGCTCTTGTCTCTCCTGCCACTGGGCGTAGTTGTGATCCAGGGAAGGAGGCAGCACAGCATTTGGGAGGAGCCCACTGCTGGAGAACAGCATACAGAGACAGACACTGTTAACTGACACTTTATTTGTACTAACAAAGACTGGATAAAACCAGAGCCCTGGTGTTAACAGAAGGACCATCCAAAGAGAGCTTCAAAAAAATACAAATCATTATGTGTGTTTACAACTTCAGTGAAGCCTACAGACATGAAAAAGACTAAAACCAAGGTTCAGGTTTAATTAAGTGTAGTGGTGCAGTGGTTTTACAACAAAACAACACTTGGAAACACTAGTGGTGTTTCACCACACCAAGGAAGATCCAGTGGGATAGACTTGGGTTTTTCCCAAATAAGACCAGTATTAATGAGATCAATGAGTTGGATAAACAATCTTTTTTTTTAAAGCAAGGGAGTGTGACCCCTTTGCACAAGTTGTAACAAGGTGGGTTTCTGAGTAGACTCATTGGACTAAACTCTGAAAGTAAAAACCCATTTTACCGCCTCATCATATAACACCAGTTTCAGAGAAGTTGCTATACTTTGTAAAACATTAATAAAATAGATTTGATTCTTTCATTAATTCTTTTGGAAGTATACACAATTTAGAATAGTAAAAAGGAAATATATCCAGTGTTTCGCCTCGTAATCTTTATTATTTTTGAAAATATGTGCTTCTTGTAATGTTTTTGTTTTCAAGTTTTATACAGCACCTAACCTTTTTTTACAATCAGCCTTCTACATTTAAGTTGCTCAAAAAAACATATGATGGTCACATTTTTTTAGGGCGACTAGAAACAAATGTAGAAAATTATAATCTTAAAAATGTCTATATTAGTACTAATTTGCTGTTGACATCAAAAACTGCCATGTTTTGCTTATTACAGACATGCCTAAAAGGTTGTTTAATCCCTCAACAAAATCCAAAGGATTACATGCACTGCTATGAGCATCTAGGATTTTTTCCAGAAAATATATAAAAATTGCTATGAGTCGTAAGGGAGCCCTGACACCGGTAATAAATAATCACATCCAAGGAGCTTTGCCATGTTGAGTTGTGCCAAGACAAGCAAGACTGGGTAACTGGTGTGATGTTAACTCTGATATGTAATATGCCAGCAGAGACATTAATCAGGCACTAAACCAATGATGGCCCCAGGATTCACTGGATGGATCATTGGGTTTCTGGACTGGAGCACTGGTACATATGCAATTGACCAAGATGACAAGTAAACCACAATGAGACCACAAACATCAGAGCTTTCAAGTGTAATGTGACACTGCTACAGTTTGTCTCCCACAATGCCTGGAGGACAGGCGGAATAAATGGTCTGGGAAAGTTTAGAGCTAAATATAAGTGAGAGAGTTAGTGAATGAGTCAGAGAGAGAATGAATTATTGCATCTTCCAATATGCAGAGCAGTCAAACCACACCGTATCTTACCAAGAAAAAGGTTCAAATATGGGATCAGGGTCAAAATAAAGTGTCAAAGGTGTCTGAGGGCATGTGCTCTCATGAACAATATCTGCTGTCCTCCATTAGATTCAGTTACTCATTCACACACTTGGAAAAATTAAACTAACTCAACCGAGGGGAGTTGATTTTATTGATCCTCTATTCTCCAGTCAATAAAAACAGCACACAAATATATAGATGTTGAATTTATCTTAATAATCACATCAATCAGTAATATTCTGTAGAGTGAATGAGCCTCTGATCATCTATTAGCCACTGATATTCTCCACTAAGCTGTCCAGAGGGCTCATTTAATCAAACAAACTGTGCAATAAATTTCATTACAGCAGCTTTAAATCTTAACAGGGACCTTTAATCACAGTCACTGTCCTGAGACAAACCATGCTGAAAGAAAACCACTTCACTGATCTTTTCCGCTCAGTCACTAATGTCTTAAGTTGTTAAAAGAGTCTCTTTCAGTTTTAGATGTCAAGGCCCAGAAAGCGTCTTAGTTGTGATTTCTATAACTAAACATCACACAACTTTAGATGAAGAGACTATCTCATGAAATTCCTATCTTGCCCCTTGGCTGTTATTTGCACTAATTTTACTCAGAGGACGTTGTTACCGTCAGCTCAGATGTTTTAGAAATATTAGTTCTCTGCTCTCTGGTTCCCTCAGATGATGGGACAGCTTCTCCCAGAAAAACCACATCTTACTGCTCATCTCAATAATTATAGACCTAAAGTTCATGAAAACTGCAGCTCTTCTCCAAACGCTTTGGATGGCTTCACATTACACTAGCATTAAGTTTTGAAATTTTTTTCTCTGTAATTACAAAAAGAACTTGCACCATCGGCACATCACACATTTCTATGAAGATTGAGTGTGCCGCTTGCTAATGGGCCTTGCTTAAATACTGACTTTTAGACTTTTTTTATGATAATTGAAGCTTTAATTTTAACTTCTTGTCCAGTACTTTTGCCTGATTTGATGGCTGCACTCCAAACATTTGAATGACCATAAAATTAATACGGTGAGTACATAAATCTACTTAATATTTAAAAATATTTTCAAATAATTACATCATACCTGCAAAAGTCATCTAGAACAAGCTGGTAAGATAAATGATGGGTTATATAACCATAATGAGTTACTCAGAGAAGTTGGATACTGCACACTGAACACTATTTAAAAGGTACAACCTCTTGAATTGACTACAATGCAATATACACTCACTTGGCAGAGACATTTTGCCTTTCCCAGAACCTGGACTCTTTCACTTTGAACCACGGGAAGATTCGGTCCATTTGCTGAAACAGAAAACATTTAATGAAGTTAGCGTAACAGCATATCCTTTCAAAGCACTTACACAGACCTGCATTTGGTGCAAAAAGGTGGTTAGAGGTTAGCGCAACAGAGGGGCTGTAACTCAGTGTTTCCATAACTTGACCAAGATACTCAACATACTGTGAATCCAAATCACAGCATGAGAAAATATGTTTGTGGGCAAATCTGTTTGTGTACATGAATTGCATCATATATTTCTATGTACAACAGAAAAATTACCTGAAATAACATAGTATGATTGTCCTGATGCAACAATCTTCTACTATTGAACCACTTGTACTACTGCTCATTCAGTCATTTGTTGTGTTCATTACAGTGGTGCTGCAGCCAAAAAATCTAATCTAAATTTGATCCAAAATGGATCCAAGGTTCTTACCCGGATGAAGAAAGACTTGACCATGCTGTTGGCTTTCCTGCTCTCAGGCTGGCCACCGTCACTGTTGATGGCCGTCTGAATAATTCGCACAATGTCATCACTGAACTCCAGCTGGGAGAGAAATGATGAACAGATGCACACACACAGAGAGTAATTGTTAAAAAAAATGATGAAAGGTCATTAAAGTAGCTGTCTATGGTGATTTAACATTATGCAGCACAGGCCTTAGCGCAGATTCAAGAGACCAGGACACATACAATATTGAAATCTATTACAAAGGCTTTAAAGCTATTATCTTTTTACATACAGACGTCTTTGCAGGAGCTTGTGAGGACGGCTGAATCAACTCTCAGTATTCACACCCTGCATGTGATCGTTAGGCAAACTGACTTTCATAACATGTTTACCCATGGTTAACTTGTAAAGAGCATTCTCATCCTCTTATAAATTCACAGTAAATATACACACATTTTAACTGCTTTTGGTTAAATATTTCAGAACAGCAGTTACACTGCTCAAAAAATAACATACCACTGAACAGTAGCGGCCCTGATCCATCTTTTTCTCAACAGACTCCAGGTCTGGAGGGGAGTCAGTGGGAGGTGTAGGGGTGACTTCTGTTAGCACTGGAGGATCTGGACCCTCCGGGGAACGACGGGATGGAAGACTCTCCTCTGTCTCTGGGTTCAGCTCTGGAGGCTTCACAGCCTACCCCAAAACCAGAGAGTTACACAGTGAGTTCAGCTGTGGTTTGTATTCTTGGGTGCAGCCCCATAATTAGGTAAGATACACCACTACTGAGAGAATGAATGAAAACAAATGATGCAATACTTTCAAACATGAGAGATAATAATGTTTCAATTAAATGCTTGTAATAAATGTATCAGCAGTATCTGTGTCTCACCTGTCTGTAACGTAACAGGTGTGAGGATGTGCGGGAGTTGAGCAGTGCAGTAAGGACGTGGCGAACGCAGCCCTGAAGCTCCCTCTCCAGTGCTGTCCTCCACTCGGCCGGCTGGCGTTCCGTACATTTGGTACACGTGTAGGCAACGCTCTCTGGCAGCTTTGATAGCAGCTCATACATTTCATCTGGATGACAGGGGAAAGATGGCAGGTCATTATTGCTCCCATTATTGAGTTTATCGTCTTTTAGCCTCTCATCAACATGACAGCTCTGACAGGAAAGGCCTGTCAGTCAACTGCACAGACACTGACAACTGACAAAGCAAGTACAACAAGTGCTACTTAATAATGACTGAATACAGTGTTCTACTTGTGAAGAACTAACAGTAAACTTGTGCTTAAATATCTTTTAACACTTTCTTTTTGGACCAACTGACCTGAAAGATTCTCACACTTAGCGTGAACCCAGTGGTTGCAACGGCCACACTCCATCATCTTACTGTCGTAGTCATCATCATCATAGCACTTATCACACAGTGGGCAGAAGTTTCCTGAGAGAAAACATGGTAACAGGTACAGTGAGTTAAAGTTCTTCTGAGAGCTGGATCAGACAGAGCACAGTTTTAGCTGTGCACCTTATGCACCCAGTGGTGTACTGACTCCTTAAAGTGGGGATCCACGATTGTCACTTACCTTTAGCAAAGAGTTTGGCACAGTCATGACACATGGAGAAATCATGTGACCACTGGGCATCCCAGGACTTTCCAGGTTTAGTGGCCCCACAACTCTTACAGCGCACACACTTGGTGCAAACCTGAGGAGAAGAAAAAAAAAAACACAAAAAACAAGGTGGTGACTACATGGCAGAAACTCATAAGTGGTTGTGTAAATAGTAGGAATGGTGTGAAAGTGAGTAAAACGTTTTCATAGACACCGCTTGTGACAAGGTCCCATGGATGTAAGTAGCACAACTGTGAGAACCAGAACAAATGTGTGAAGAAAAGGAGAGGCAAGAGAAAAAATGTGTGAGCATAATGTTGAAGTTTTGTCAAGAGCTGGCGAATCTGTTACAGTTAGGGGATGGTGGGGGAGTTTCAAAGAAGAGCAGTGTGCATCCATACCCAGACTCTCTTCTTCTTGGTGGGTCTGGTAGGGTGGTTGGGACCCAGGCACTCCGGGTGATAGCTGTTACGGCACTTATCGCACTCTAGCAGCTGCTGCTAAAATGACAGAGGCCAACAATCAGAACAATCAAATATCAAATGATGCAACATAGCATTAAGTTTTGAAAGTCCAACAAACAACACCATTCTGTTTACAGCAAATTACATAAAAAATTTGGCTGATTGTATCCACCTTAATAAACAGTGCACATTAAAATAGATGATGAGTGAAGATCTTATGTAGAGATTTAATAGAGCTCCCCTCAGTTTATTGAAGGTGATATTAATAAAGCAGAGCAGGAAGGGTGCCACAGCCAAACCACCAGATACCCAAGAATATGGTCAAAATGCCCTTTTTACCAATGCATGCCCAGTTTTAAACTTGTTGTTTTGCCCAAATGAAAAAAAAAAGCAGACTTCCTCAACTGAAACTACATGTACTGCAGCAAATAAATAAATTCATGTTTGGACATCAACATTAGTGTGAGATTTCTCTCACTCTGTTAATAATTAACGTTATGTGATAAGCACAAGCAGAAACAGTGTACTGATTCAATTTTACATTACTAATATTATATTAACATATAATACATGTTAAATAACTGGTTTTATGAGTGGGTTTTTAATTTAGTGTGATTAACCAACCAGCATATACTTTAGTGAGAAATCTTTATTTGTCTCTCATTCCAACAGTCTTCTCCCACTGAAACAGCATAGCTAACCAACACAGGGTGATAGGGAGTATGACTGTTATTAAACAAACATTATTGGTTTGATTAATGTTTTTTAGTCTGCTAACCCATGAATGTTTGTGTTGATTACTGAGAAAGGCTGATTAGACTAATTACCAGCTAATTACACTCAGTTTCTAACTGTATACAACTGTGCTTGGCAGGGTTTGTACAAAGCTATTTAAGTGGTAACTGCAGTCAGTTTTTCTAGTGGGAAGGGGTCACTGTAATTAACTTTACAACACACATACACAACCCCGCAGAACTTTTTCCATTTGAAGTCAAAATTTCTTAAAAACATAAAATAAAAAGGTAGGGAAGAGTTAACAATAGTTTAATTAAACTTCAACTTTTCATTTGTCTGAAAAGAAAATTCAGTCGTTTTCATTTTGAGGTGACCTGTTTTTAAGGTGAAGTGAAACACATTTGTTTCACACCATTCCACTGGGGTACAGATGGCTGTAGCATGCTAAGAAACACGGCAACGCCCCAAAAAATGTCAGACAGAAGTATTCAGATAGCATGTGCACAATGTAAACAATGCAGGCTCCAAACATTTGAGAAACAAAGCAGCTTAGCAAATGTTTTTTTTTTAATTCACTCAACATGTTTGCTAGACCTCAAGGACACAGGAATGTGTGAAAATGTTCGGTGAACAACACTGGCTGTAAACACACACTTTGTTGGTTCCAAAGAAAACTCCACAGGCAGCTTCAAGCAGGATCATGGAATGAATAAGATAAAATGTATCAGTAGCACTTGGAAATTCAAGTAGTCTCACCAGGAGTTGAGATTTCAGGTTCTCAAGGCCACGCTGACAGTGCCCAAGATCTGATGCTGTTTACACAGTTCTCAAGTTACAGATAGAGGCCTGTTTTTCTAATTGCAAGAAACTGTCTTTTCTCAGCATTTAGATCATTTGCTGCCTAGTTACTGATAACCAATAACCACCAAATATATTGCACTTAGTAACGTGGAACTTAGTACTTACTTATTATTGATACCAACAGGAAAATCCAAACGGGTGACTGATTGTGTTTAACGGATGAAACATGTTGATACATAATTCTAAAGCGACCATCATACAAGGTTCACACTATGGACATTTTCCATAGGACTTGAGTTAAATTATAAGATCATGGCAGGAATCCAAGAAGTTAATGAAGTGTTGTCTGCTGGCAAGGCTAAGAAGCTTCTTTCTGAGAAGATTCTTCAGCCTTTATATTCTGTCCCTCTGAACTAAGCTTCTTTTGTGGACTACTTTATGAATGAACAGAACTGTACTGAACAACTTACTTTAGTTTTCTGATGCTGGCGTCCACAGGCCTGGCAGAATCTGCATCGTCGACAACACCAGTTTTCAAATTGCTCCTGGAGAGGGCGCTCTGATTCCCCCAGGCAGAAGAGATGGAATGGTTCACAGCATACCTGGCAGAAGACAAACTAAAGATAGAGAGAAAGAAAATGTAGAAAAGATAGAGGGGAATAGGACAGAGGCTGTTAGAATAAAAAGAAAAAGGCAAAAAATTTTATACCCTATGTTTTCTAGACATTTCTTTACCTCAACATTCCCACTGCTTGCACATAAGAAGCAGAGCACCCTTGGTGTGACAGGCACAGAGGTGAGTAGGCTGAGACCGCCAGCCTCCCACACCTTCTCAACATCATGGTCCCTCTTGAAATCCACTCTGATACGATGCACTCCGTCGCAGGGAACTCTAGACTTGGTCTGGCCCCTAGTCGAGGGAGTGCTCAGCCAGTTTAAAGTACTGCTGCTGGGGGGTTTAGCGGTCAGTGGCTTCTCGTGTTCATCAGACAGAAGAGAGCAGAAGTAGAGGGTTATCATTAGAAATTATACCTTGTCTTTATAGTGGCCATCCAGATTTTTGGTGACTTCACTTACCTTGTCTTTTGGTCTCTGTTTAGGAGATGGAGTAACAGAGCGAGAAGTTGGCTTCTTCAACTGTTTTGATTCAACTGTGAAAAAAGAGAAATGGCATTTAAACAAGAATTGAGTTAAGTATAAACTATGCAATTAGTAAAACTTTGATACAGATGCAGGAAAACAATTCAACCATTTTTTTTAATTTACCTATATCTGAAATAGCTGCTGAGCTCTGCTGTTGTGATGAGTGCTGCTGGGGCTTCTTCTTGGGCTCGCTCTGAGGAATCTTGGGTGAAGCGTCTTTTTTCGAGGCTGTCTGACTAGTAAGAGGCCGTTGCTGCTGTTGTGAAAGTTGATGGGATTGCGTAGACTGTGCAGGGGAATTCTGGGCTGAAGATGATGGGGAGGAAGAGGACGAGGATGAAGAAGATGATGAAGTTGAAGAAGAGGATGACGAGGAGGAGGAGGATGTTGGTACAGACTGTTGTGGTTTTTGTCCCTTCTTACTGGTAACACTGCTTGTGACCGAGGGCTGTTTGGTTTCTGCTGTGGAGGCTGGAGACTGATTCTGGGGTGTGACTGTGGTCTGAGGGGGTTCGGCTGGAGCAGGGGAAGATGTGAGGCCTGGAGATGATTGCTTTGATGATGGCTGTCTTGACTTCTCCTCTCCCAACTTAAGTGGCGGAGTTTCACTCTTTTTGCGGGGAGGCTCCTCTTTTGGTGGTGCAGGGGTGGGTTTAGGGCCAGACTCTGAGACCGGCCCTTTTACCGGATTAAGACCCTCCTTCTTCTCAGACAACTTGTTCTTTTTCTTATCTTTCTTGCCTTTGCCTTGCTTTTGAAGAAACATCTTTGAAGGCATCCACTGCAAGTTCTGACATTTCCTCATCCTGTAAGCAGTGAAACATATAAATTAAACTTTCAATTTCTTTTATTATCAACTAACTTGTCATGGAATTTTATTCAGTATATAAGAAGTATAATCCTTTATTTTGGAAAACAGCTTGTCAGCTAACACTTACTTGCAGCATTGCTTTTTAATGTTTCGTCCACCAAATTTAGGCTTGTCAAGACAGTTGGTACAGACACCACAATCTTCTGGAACTTGGCAGCCTGAGCATTGGCCACAGCGCCGGGACCGACGTCCTTTCTTGGGAGGAGCTTCTTGAACAGCCTTCTGCCGTGTCTCCCGTGGCTTTATGGGAGGGGACTGCGGCTCTGCCTCCTCCGAGCCTGCTACTGATGACTTGTCTGTTGCATAACATAGATTGATGTTATCATTGCTGACGCACAGTAGAACAATATTTTCCTGAGTCAGTTGATTAAGGTAGTCATTTCACCAATACTAATACAGCTTTGACAGTTGTTTTTAAAGTGAATCACTTAACCAAATTTAGCTACATGTTAATTATAAAAGTCAAAACCAAAGCTTTTAAGTTTTTTTCCCCATCTTTGGGAACAGTAATCTACAGATAGTTTATCAACAGAGAAAAACATTGACATTTAAAATAAATTTTAATACATTCCCGGGGCACACATGATATACTGTGAGATGACTAGGAGTTTGTCTAAAAACCCAGATGTTCTCAGAATGTATGGCCAGGCAACAATGGGAATGATGTATTTGAGCTATTGATACATCACTGACATCAGGTCCTCTGGCCTAATAAGAATTCACATATTTCAACATGGCATGAAAACAGTCAAAATAACAGGAACAGAGCAGCCAAACTCTGCTCCTTCCATCACCACTTCACTGTGTACTTGTGCTCTCATTGGTGACTGGATTTCTCTGCTCTTGTGATTAGTCTGTCTTCACCGCATACTACAGAACTTTTTCAGGACTCAAAACAGATGTTGTGTCACAAATAACAATCCCTCAACTAAGACTGTTTTGCAAGTCAATCAGAGTCTTAGAGGATTAAATCTGTAAATATATGACCCTCACATTATACATATTACATACTGAGGAGTAGTGAAAACCAAGAATAAATAAGTCTTAGGCTAAGTGGCCTAATAAAACCAATGATGAGATGTTACAAACTCAGGCTGTTGATTATTCTCCATTACATCTCCACATGGGCATATCAATAAATTTTAACAGCCAGGTTATCAGCATGCAGATCAAATGAGAGGTAAGTTGAGTGTGCCTCACCATCATTCCCCATGGAAGATAGAATCTTCTCTCTCTCCTCCCAGGGCAAGGCACTAAGTGTGGGCATGTCATCAGGGAAAACCGCCCGATTGCGGCCAAGAGCCACAGCTGCCCGACGGCACACATGCTTGATGCGTGGACCCCGGACTGAGGTTTCCGACGAGTCACTCTCTTGACCCTGCTCAAAAGCACACATCGCCACAAAAAGTGCAATTAATTTTTGAAGTGTACGCTTTATAGCATCTCATACATAATTATACACAAACACCAGTGCACAATGCAACAAGCTGGCATGCTTAAATGTTGCTTATGCCCTTGAAGGTTTAATTTAATTTCTTGAGAATATTTAAAAACTTAATACTATTCTAATCACAAAACAATGTAAAATAGTGATGAGAGTGATGAGTTGTAGAGGAGGATGAACAGGCACTGTCATTAATAGAGATTGGGGCCAGGTTATGATGAGCTCAACTGGAACAGGGAATTTTTCCTCTTGAAAATATGCATGACTATAATATACTGATTTTAAATATAAAAGTAGAAGAACAGGGGAGTATATTCTGTTACAACTCTTTCAAATGCACATCCAGAGCTGCTTTCTGCATAATGTATGAGGCTAACAGAATTCCCCTTGAGCAACACCCTCTGCGGGACTTTCCTATTATCAAGTTTCACTTTGAGTACAAACACAGATTTCTATTTATAGCAAATATTCATAGCATCATGTTAAAGTCTCTTGCTTGTGGCTATTTGATGAGAATGACAGAAACAGAAGTTTTTGTTCAGGGGACACAATAACATGTAAGGAAAAACTGACCTGGACCTTGGTCTGATCTGCAGGCTTCATCTTGCTCTTCTTGATTTCATAGAGCTGGGCTTTGGCCTTCTTCAGTAGTCCAACAACCCGCTTGTCTGTCTCTGCTTGTGACGCTGTTCCAATAGAGGTGACAGGGAGCTGTTGTCTGCCCGGCTGCCCTGGAAGGCTTGCTGTCTGCTGGATAGGAGCACTTTGTTTCTCTTTCTCCTTTTCGCCATCCTCAATCTCTGCTCCTTTCTCAGAAGGTCTGCCTTTCTTAGATAGACGCCCTTTAGCAATGGACAAGGGAACAGTGGAATGGGGCCCACGCACTTCTGAGGAAGCAGTGTCAGAAACGATGTCAACTGATGTAGATTTTTTTCTCCCTGGAGCCTTTTTTGGAGCAAGAGATAAAGGAGTATCTTCCAATTCCCTCCCATCGACAGGAAACAGGCTGGAAGGTGCACTGGGTGAGCAATCTGGTGTAGAAACTTTACTTCTTTTCTCTAAATCCTTCCTCCCATCCCTCTTATTCTCCTTCTCTTTTTCTCGATTTTTCTCTGAATCCCTTTCTTTTTCCTTTGTAGCAGGTTCTGTGGGAGCTGACAAGCTTTTTTCTTTAATACCTTTCCCAGCTCCTCGCCCTGCGTCCTGGGCACTGGAAGGAAAGAGAGGGAAAAGTGGGGAAGAAGAGGATGATGTAGTTGACAAAGGTGGTGGGTTTCCCGCAGTTCCTCTCCTGCTATCAGGTGTCCCTTGTGAGCCCAGACCCATGGAGACAGTGGAGAAGGTGTTAAAAGGAGTAGGGGTTAAGGCACTAGTGGCTCGTGGACTTGCTGTAACCCCTGGCAGAGTGCTGGAGTTACTACTTGAGACAGAGCCTGTCAGCACAGATATCTCAGAGGAGCCTTTCCCCACAGACATCTGGCCTCCTAATTGGCTGCTGCGTCTGGTCATTGAGTGGGAAGGAGATCGTGGATGGCCACGTGGGGTTCCCGAGACCAGGCGTCTCCTGCGCCGTGAGGTTCTGCTGGAGCTAGACGACGTCTGGTGCGGGGAAAGAGAGCCAGGGCTGCTTCCAGAAGATGACTGCAAGGTAACAGACTCAAATATCCGAGAGTGAGCCTCACTTGGTGTAAAGCGTGGAGCACGAAGTAACGGGCTCCGTTTCTGGAGTGGTGTATCAAAACGGGATGAAGGGGGATGTTGGTGGTGGGTGTGTGAGTGAAGAGGTGCAAAAAGTCGAGTCCCTGTTCCTGCTCCACTGCCTGGTGCAGGGAATGCAACTGGGGCAGCTCCCCCTGCTCCACTAACACCTTGGGGCAACAGTCCCACATCTTCAGGTGTGAGAGGGGGAGGACGGAAGTTGTCAAATATGGGCTTGCGGATGAGACCCTCCTTGGCATATTTAGCTGATGAAAAGTACTGCTGTTCAGGGTGGGACAGAGATGTCCAGCGGAAGGTGGGCTCTCTCAGAATTGAGCGGCTTCTTTTGTCTGATAAGGTAGACAGCACTGAGGGTCCAGGCAGGAATGGAGGGATTGGGTGGGACATCCAGGGTGACTGAGGGTGGTTTTCACTGATAGCAGCTGTATTGGAGGAAGCTGACTGGGCAGGCTGTGGAGGGATGAGAAGAGGGGGAGGTGGAGGTGAAGAAGAGGAGGAGGCTGTGGACGAAGCTTGCTGAGAATTCACAAGTGTGGAGGAGGACATCAGCACTCCTGTTGGTGGGCTGATGATAGGCTTTTTAGCCCCTGTGGTCAGAGTCTCTCTCACCCTCTGGCTTTGACTCCCCCGGCCGACTCCCTGTCCTCTCCGGCCTCGTCGATTCCTCTCTGCCAACACTTGCTCTGGCTCAGGCTCGGAGGGAGGCGAGGGAGGTCGTGAGCTGTGTAACAGGTTAGCCTCCCTCTCACCCTGCGAGGACGGAGAGTGATCCTCTGGCTCCGACAAAGCCTGTGTGACCTCAGAAGCCTGGGAGTCGCATGAGGAGTCATCCAGGCTGGGGCTGCTGGACCTGGAAGACTCTGCAGAGGAGAGCTGAGAGGAATGCTGCGACACAGCACTTGAGCCACAAGATGCAGCACTACTGCTAAATCGGCCGTTGGCGGCATTGTTGGTGTTGCTATTTAGCAGACTGGCAGCTGTTGACGAAATGCTTGGGGTAGGAGCAGGAGGGGGAGGAGGGGGTATGGTGTTAATCGGAGCAGTGGTACCAGTGCTAGTAACAGCAGGTGTAGCAGAGACAAGTACAGGAGAGGGGGAGGAAGAGGTGGTGGAGGTGGGTTGGGCAGATGTGGAGACAGATGAGGTTGTTGTTTCTAACCGTGCCATCTTCATATGAGGTGGCGGGGTTCCAAAGCTGCCCTCATCTTCAATGAAGCGCTTAGGGGTTTTGATGATGCGAAGGGAGACAGTGCTGACCACAGGCATGATGAACTGCCTAATGTTCTTCAGTTGGGTTTTCCTGATGCCAGCTTCAATGGCTCCTGCCCCACTACCTCCAATGGCTACAGCTTCTTTCTCCAATCGCTTCTGTGCTCCCTTCTTTGCACGCTGCAGCAGCTGTTTAGCAATGGTTGCATCAGTGCGTTTCGAAGTGGGGACAATTCTGACAGGCTTTCTATGGCGAGGGCTTTTTCTGAGGCCCACTGTCTTGCCTGGCTTGGAGGGAGACGGGGAAGCAGGGGAATTGGAAGATTCCTGGTCCTCAGCACCATCCACATTCCTCAGCATGGGCTGCTGAGGAGTGTGTGGCTCTGTGCTTCTATCCCCACCTCTGGCCCTAAAGGCCTTATGTTTCCCTTCCCCACATTCAATGGAGGTAGACAGCTGTGCAGCAGCAGCAGCAGCAGCAGCAGCAGCAGCTGCCGCTTCAGCTTTGAGACGCTCAGATGAAGGTGGCCGACCACGTCTGCGCCGGGGTACACCAGGCAAAGTCTTAAGCCGAGATTTGAGAGGGGCCAGTTTAGTTGCTCTCAGCCTCTTCAGGTTGGTAACTTTGGATTCACCTCGCCCACCTTTGGGAAGCTTTGAATCAGTTTCATGTGGCTGAGCAGAGCCCAGTGGGGTCCTCTTGGCACCCTTTCTATCCTTGTCCTCCTCAGGGTCAATTTCCAATTCTGACCCAGTCTGCCTACCATCCTCCCCTGCTGCATGGCTGCCAGTACTCCAAGTTTTCTTGCTACTTGAAGATGGAGGTCGGCCTCTTCTCTTTTCCCCGGTGCCAGGTGGCCTCCCAGGCAGTCTTTTCACTTTCTCAGCTGGCCTTTCAGGGCCTTCAGGTTTTACCTGTGCTGGGGAGGGAAGGGAGGAGGGGGTAGGTAGATTTGCAGCAGCTTTCTGGGCAGTAAGGGCCCGTGGGGGACGGCCTCTGGGTTTCTTCTCCTGTATGGGTGGGCCAGCTGATAAAATCAGAGCACAAAACAAAGGACATTTAGTTGGCAAATAGAGAATCGACATTTGTCAGGTGGAGGCAGAGAAACTTTGCAGCATGCTGGTTAGTAGGAACCCAGGAATAGCCGACTAGCTTAGCGCAACAAGTTAAGTTGTGCACACAGTGCTGCTACAATACTCTGAACAAGTTCCATGGAGGAGAACCCTCATCAGTGATGACACAAATACATATAAACAGTTACCAAAAACTTTATACTTCCTCTATTTTTTTAAATTAAAAGCCCTCCAGTGGTTTGGTGGACAGAAAGCCTTAATTTTTTTTACATGGTTTACATGGTTTTTACTGTAAAACAATTGCAGGAACATGTTGAGGAAAACTCACCTACTTGCAAGACTTAATTACAAGTCAACTTCATTGTAGCCACTCCCATAATTTATTTAGTAGCACTAGACAAGTCTTATTTTATGTATTATTTTGATGTTAATTTAGAAGATGAAAATAGTAGTTCAATGATTGTGAGAAATAAAAACATATCACATGAAGTGTTTAAGGTGCTTGTTCATGAACTTGGTAGCATCAATGTACCTTGTAACTAGTGGTAAGATTTGGTATCACTGCTCCACCTTACTTGGCTTTATATCACAAGGGTTTGAAAATATTTACACCAACCTACTTTTAGTAACTTTACCTGAAGACGTTGTTGAAGGGCTCTGTATTCTTTTCTGCTCAACAACTGTTCCAAATCCTCCAAACGCTTCTTCCTATAAAAAAGAAAAAGAAAACAAATCAAACTTTTGTGACCATACAATTGTACATTACATACCAATTGTAGTGCAAAAATATAGGAATGAAGCAATGATTTGTTGGCAGCTCAAATTTACAGCATCAATTGTGATACATTATAATCAGTTTGCCTAAATGTGCAACACTTGAGTCATTTTTGAAACTCAGATAAAGACTAAGGCTTCAAGGCTATAACAATGTCTTCAATCTCACTTTCGTCTGCTGGCTTACTCTTGTGCTCTCATGTTTCTCTGGTTTTTGGGATGACAAGCCTGCAGTTGGAGAAGGCTCAAAACCACAACCGACAGTTTGAATTGCAAACAACCAAGTCTTGCTGGGTGACTAACACATTGCACAGCCTTCCTGCTCCCTGAGTAAAGTGCTAAGGTGGTTGATCGACATTGACAGCTATAAAGCCAGCCAGGGCACTGAGACACAAAGGAAGGGGCCAATATTCTTAAACCTGTAAACAGCTTGACCAGCTTACAGCTCTTCCACCATTCAATCATGTGTAACTTCAAGGTGGCACTGGAGAAACCGCCAGAGAAAAGGCTGAGATTATATCTGCCATGGCTATACTCTGACTAGTTAAAACTTTACTTTGACAGCCTCAGTATTCCCTACATTTAGCTTAACTCAGCTGTTAGGTGGTTTCTTAGAGTACAGGATGCTCACATGTTAACAAGCCCTCTACTTGCTGTTAAAACACAGACAATATGTTTGATATCATGAGTATAATGTCTAGCATATTCTCTTCTTTGCAATACTATTGCTGACATTTACAACATAAGTATGATAAATTGTTGTTTCAATGTTACCAGGCTAATGTTATCATTTCTTTTCAAAAAGCAGGGGCTGAGAGGACGCTGTTCATTTTCTTAACAGAACTGCATTAAATTTTTGGCCTGTTAGTAACGTTAAATTAAATGAAACCTCCAAAGACATTAGGAGTCATCCTTTAGGCACTAGGAATGTCTACACCAAATTTAATCCAGTTTATTCATCACACAGTTATTTGGCATGATTTTATACTCCAGTCTGACAGACCTTAACTCCTTAACAGCTGAACTCCCTTTCAGCTTTTTTACCCATCACTATATGACATTAAAACAAGATGGTCACGTGCTGTACAACTCACTCTGCTAATGACAAATGAATTTGGAAGTTTTTTCTCTTGCACATATCTGTATGGATGGAGACTTTGGTTTTATAAGCTTAGAACAAGCATGACAGAAACTATGAAAGAAACCCTCATCATTTATTTGTCAAGCACTGGCAGTTATGATGTTTGGAAAAGCATCTGAGAATTTAATCTGGCAGATTAACTACAACAAAAACAAACTATATTTCAGAAACAGAATACATCACAAGCCTGCACTTGATATTTTAGTTACTGAATAACTGACTTAAACATCTATTAATCTACCTTGTGACAGGGACTGATGTATGCCAACTGTAAATATAATATAAGAGTATGAACATCAATCTTTCCTCTCATGCCTCAGTAAAGCCCGGAGATGAGCAACAGAGAACTCACTAGAGGACGATTAAAATCTTCAGTATCCTCTGTGTGCCACTACTTCTTCCAATCAGTGTGTGTGTTTAACAGTGGAGGTGAGTATGTCATTTCATCATGTTTATTTATAGCAGCGTGTGGGGATGCAGTTGAGGTCTCGATGGCCCAGTTTGTAGAGCAGCTGCAAACCAAGTACAGTCCACACAAGTGTGTGCACATGACTTCATGTGAACTGATTTTGCACCAGCTAACAGTTACACACATCCCAATGTGAATAACCGATACCTTAATGTGCCCAAAACACACACACTGTGGAATCTAATTAACAAATATAAAAACCACTGTGTGCTACAAAATTGCCTCTTTCATCTGTTCTACATATAAACAAACAACAATAACAGACAGTCAATACTGCTGTTTATCCTGGCAGGCAGTACCAATCTGAGCATCCTCTACTCCTCAGCTCCTTACACTCCTCACGCTACTCTCTCTCTCTACTCCTCTCCTCACAGCAATACCAGCATCCTCTCCTCTCTGAGCAAGCTGCTGCTCTTGGTGTTGTTGCAGAGCTGAGGGGGGCGGAGTACCAACGAACAGCTCTGACTTGCTGTGATAGTGTGAGTAGCAGTCAATGACATCACAACACGTTTTTTCGTGAGGCAAGTGCACAGAGCCGACTGCACAGGTTCATGTACACGCGTCGCAAACTAATACATGCGCACATGTACCTCCTGATTCTGTCAGCCTTGCATACGCACATTTAGAGAGAGAGAGAGAAAAAAACCAACCCCCTCTGCGCGTGAACTGAACAGTAAGATGTAAACAAGCAGAACATAGGAGTGAATATGCGGGGGAGGGGAGCACAGGCAAGGCTAGCAAACAAGAGTGCGGAAAAGGGGGAGGGCTGTAGGAGGAGGGTGAAGAGGAGAGAAAAAAGAGACAGGGTAGCAGCATCTTGACCACATGCACCATCATCAACAGAGGGAGCGCCGTCGTCTCTTGGGAGCACTAAGGATGAAAAGAGTTTGAGGTTTCAACATGCTCATACAGAAGCTTGCCAAATCCAAATCTAAACAGGCCTCCCACACACGACAAGGCACCCCTCATCCCCCCCCATTCCTGTTCTCTGCCATGCTCCTAACACATATTCAGTCACTCACTCATTGCTCGCTCGCTTGCTTCCCGCCTACTGACTGCTGAGCACAGAGCAGCAGCGTGTGAAACACAAGGCTCACCATGAGCTCAGCAGTAGGGCAGGCACAGGGAGGTAACTTCAAAAGGTAAACAAACACTGTAGTAGACCAGCATGGTAAGGTTCATGTACTACCTTGCCTGCCTAAGACGTGAGTTGCTCTTTACTCCTTTGTATCTAATATCTTCAGATCAGGAGCCAATGTACAAGTATGTTTTTGAACAAAACTGTTCCAGTCCCTCTTCATCTGTACTAGCTTTTCCCGTCACCCTCACCATGAAAACCAGAGCAGTTTTACTTCCCACTGGTCTGTCACATCTCACTTAACTAATCAATGCATGAGTGACTTGATATAAAACACTAAAAGACAGAGAAAAGGAAACAGATCTGAATCATTGTTGAAGTGACATTATCATTTTCAGGAGAAAAGGGACTGTCCCTGAAAGTTATGAGACGGATGTGAATTTGTTTTGAGGTATACATTTCTGAATCATTTTTACAGTGCTTTTGCACACTGAGAAAGCTAATGGGACTTTTACTGCCTCTCAAGGCAACATTTAGGAGAAATCAAACTGGTTAACAGCAATAGCGTGCAAATTAGGGACTGGTTTCCCAGGCAGGGTGTAAAGCATGTTTTAATCAAGAGAAGTTATTTCTTGCTTCACGATGGCTTTCTGAATTGCATGTGCATCAAAAATTAGATACTCAATTATGAAATCCCAGACTAAGATTAATTAAGATGAATTCTAACCACCAGTTCTCATTAGTGAGAGAGTTAGAGCAGATAGCTTAAGCCTACAGCTGCTCATAAAGGCTGTTATGCATCACAAAGGGCCCATAACTTAACAGAACTAGTGGAGTAAAAACAGACTAAATAAATGAAGCAGATAATAGAAAATGTCCACAATGGGGCAAAAAAAAAATCTTTAAGTGATTAGTTTACCTTATTTCAGGGTAAATTTTGCTTCATTTAAGGCAAAAAGACAACTTGTACAACAGGTCCTCAAGTACCTCTTGTTGGATTGTAACTCACACCCAATATGCCAAAAATTTAAAAAAAAATAAATAAAAAAGGGCTTGAACGTCAAAATCAACTTGTATAACTGTTTAAACTTCATATATTTTGTAAAACTATCTAATCTGGCTGGCACCGTCCCTTCTTACTGTGGATTAAATCAATTAAATAAATACATTTCAAACCAAAATACTGTTTGTGCCTCTCAAGGCACTGTTTTACAATACACTGTACTGATCAAACTATTACAATAATTTTCCAGAGAAAAAACAAAAACAAAACCCCCCCGACCACTTCCATCAAGATCTTTAGGAAAACACAAACCACTACATGGCAAATCACTGTCAGCAAACTTAAGAGTCACATTACCAAGTTTATTTCGTATATGACAAATCTTTTTACCTCCTCATACTCAAGCTTGTACTTGGAAGCTTGGTGATCTTGAAGATGTTAATTCTCACAGATTACACATTAAACTGAAGTCTCCATCATAACACCACCTGTGTGCTTCAAGTTGAACTATACGACTCACAACAGAAAAACAACCGATAATTTTCCTAGTCTAGTATGACACCTAAAGATGTGATTGGACATGTAGTTTGTGCCGCCCTTATGATGGGCAACGGAACCCCTCTAGTGGTGACTTCTCTTGGAATGCTTCGGCAGTTGCTCCGAGAACGCTTTGACAGTTGTCATGGGAACGCTTTGACAGATGCTCCTTTAGTATCAGTTACAACGTTACAAGTTGATGGTTGGACATGGCGTTTTCAGCGTTTTCAGCTTTGCACACTTTCATGCCCTAAGCGAGTCAGTATTGTTTATGTATTTTTGCTAATGTTAATTGTGTAACTGTTAGTGTAACTGTTAACTGTTGTTATAGTGAAGCCTAGCTGGTATTGGACCATTGTATACGTTAACGTTAACGCTTACCTTACTATTGGTGTGTGACGATCTTTGTTGTGTTAATTATAACTCTGTCGGCGATCTTTTGTTATACTAATTATTACCTTGTTGGCAATCTTTTGTAATTTTATTATAAGCAAAGTGGCATGTTGTCATGCTTGTCGTATAGTCATCTTACAAATACTTGTGTCAATTAACGTTTATCTGTTAGGCTAATAACAACTTACCTGTTAACCTAAAAACAACAGAATAACAGAATAATAACAGAATTCTATATCTACGAGTAAATACTTCAAAGTAAAAGGAAACTTGTGGTGTGGATCTGTTCGCTGTCTGCCCAGTCCCATTCATGCATGTGTGATGAGAGCAGAATATAGTAATATAGTTCATACTTCTGGTGTTAACATAAGGGATTAGAAAATAATATTTTGAAAATTTAAATTTACTGTGAACTAAAGGCAATCGTAAAAAAAACTGTTTGCATGAAAGTGTTCTTTATGGACATCAGGCATCAAGTAATCAGGTAATGTGTCAAACTGAGCTGGACTGAAATCCTTGATGTGCAGTTATGAGATGTGCCACACCCACTCTGTCTTTATTTTGCACTGTTTTACTAACACTTTAAAATGCATGCAAAATATAAATAAGCAAGAAAATCACAGATCCCACTTTTGGCAGCATTTGATAAAAATGCATTAGAGTCACTGTGGCCTGGTAATGGGTGCAACATACAAGTATGCTCCACATTCGACATCAAAGTCCTCAAAAGAAACAAGTTAAGGTAAAAGCCAGCAGTTACCCACTTTAAGACAGGAAAACATCAGTTCAGGTAATGAGAAGAAATAAGAGGGCATAAAGATGACTCAGACTTAGAAGAGCAATGTCAAATAGATGAGTAAGTTTTCAGGTTGGGACCCAGACAGTCAGTTTGATGCTAGAGAGCACCTCTTCAGAAGCAGTTCCTCCCTACTAGTCTGACAACATTTTCTTGACACATTCCAGGAAGCTTTCCTCTTGGATTTACTGTACAGACGAGATGCCTCATCCCTTCCTGGAATGTATACTGGTGATGAGCTCATTCTCTTATATATCCCCTTTGATGACACATCTCTGCAAAAAGACCACAAAGGAATACCAAGAATTGCTCTAGCAAATACTATTAAGTGTACAAGCACCAAGTGAGTCATATCTAAGGATATTTAAAGTTTAATGTCTGGTCTTAGTCACCAATTACAAGACCTATTTGTCTTCCACTAGAGTCAATTACATGGTGGGACTGCTTTTTGACCTCTGCCAGCCCCAAGCAAAAGGTGGACATTTGTTTTTTCAAGTGTCCCAACAATGTTTGTCTCAATGCAACTGCTCCACATTTGCTCAACAGCACACAAACCAAAACAAACACTTTCCCGAGCAAGAAGCTTCCTCTCACTACACCTCGCACGTAAGGAGACGAAGACAGTCAATGGACAAAGACAAACAGACTGATTGGCACGTGTGCCTGGTGTCTCTCTCCCTCTCACACACACACATTAACACTTGCACAGGCTGGCAGACACCCACAGATACACACCCCCTCCTATCCACCCAAGCAGGCAGCGTGAATTGAAGTTCTAATCAAAATAAAGACAAAGAAGACACGCCTACTCCGGAGTGCAATAAGGGACATAAAGTCTCTAGGACACCCCTAACCCCACACACACACACACACACACACACACACACACACACACACACACACACACACACACACACACACACACACACACACAAAGAGTACGAAAGACGACACAATTGCCGCCTTTCTCCCAGTCAGGCAACTCCGAAAGCATTCTGCTGTAGCAGAATAAAGCCATGGATGGGAGGGTCTGTGACTAATTCTCCTCCCAGCTAGTCCCGTTGGGAGGAGGGGGTCACCCCGCACCCTTTGATATCACTGCCTGTGCTCTTTCAGCCGCCCGCACTTTGTGAGAGCTAGAATAAAAGCAGACACAAAGCTTCCTATTCCAATCCACACGCTGTCTCTGGGATGGGTAAGCGGGTGGAGGGAAAGGATGGGGGTGGAGGGTGAGGGGGGTCTTCCATTTAAATAGGCCAAACACCTGCTGGACTGAAGCCCCTTCCGCTCAAACACACTATTTCTCTCAAACCAGTGAGGCAAAGAGACATTTGGGCTGATACATCCATTCAGCTGCACTTTTGTATGAATGATTAAACATTGGTAATAATATGTGAGTGGAATGGATGCAGCAGACGGCGAGACATAATGGACCAAGAACAAAAAGAGAAAATTATGTTAAGTCTGATTAGGTGGGCAGTGACGTAGGAGTTCAGGTTGTAGCTGTGGGGTGACATGGTCACGCATTTTTTAAAAAGTCAACATGGACTGCACTCAGCACAAAAACAAGTAACGGCAATTTGGCCAGATCAGGAAAATGAATTCCCTACTCACACACAAAAGATAACAAATGCCTTCATTTGGACAGCAACAGCCAACAAGCACCCTTTTGAGCCACCCCAATAGGCTTAGTAATCCATTCCAAAGTGGCAGCTGTCAGAAGAAAAGTTGCTCTGCCTCTCAGACGGGGTTGTGTGTGTCTGAAGTGGATTTGGGTCTTTCTGCCTGGATGGAGGAAGGAGGGGTGGCCAAGTGTCCGGCTGGCGCTCTGTTCAGGGTCGCCCCATGAGCTCAGCAGGCTGCAGTGAGCCTGAACAATCCTGCCCTGGTCTGGCCAGACAGGCTCTACACAGCTTCTCAATGAAATCACCATGCTGTGTCCACAACATCTATAGGCTCCAGGTTCCATGGGGATTTAATGGTCCAATCTGTCTCCACATGTCCCAAATACTGCTATATTCTCATTTACTTGAGAATGGGATGACTATCACTTAAAAAGCCATTTGCCTCTAAGAATAATGTTTCACATAAAATTAATGTTTCTTCAGAATATCATAAAGCTGTGATGTAGAACACAAATGTATGTAAAAGATGCTGTGTTCACATTATTCATGATTTAAGTTGCACTGGGATGTTATAGTCTAGGCTGTTGCCACGCCTCCCAGATATGGTTATACTCTCATTCATTGTCAGTCTTTAAAAATAGCTGTGAGAGAGACTTAAAAAGTTTCAAAACTAATCTGAACACAAAACTGCTATTTCAAGTAAAATTAGGGTCTTCCCAGAAAGTCATTAATCACTTATTGAAAGCACAAATATATTTCAACATCAATGAAAACACCATGCTGTGTTCACATTCTTCATATAATTCTAGTTCCAAATGGATTTATTGATCCAGTCCATCTAAAATACTGTTTTAATCTCAATTATTGTCAGTCTTCAGGAGTAAAGGGTCAAGGCGACTGCGAGTAACTTAAGGGGTGATTTGCTCATTAATATGACATTTCATACAAAATTAATATTTTTTCAGAATTTCTTTTTTTTTTTCAATTTTCTACAAAATTTAGCCTCTGTGCTACAGTAGGACCTATTAAAATATCCAAAACACAATTCAAAATGTAAAACTCAAGATATAATTCAAGTTTCAGAGTAAAAAAAAAAACAAAACAAAAAAAACATATCAAATAGACGAAATAGTATGCATGCAAATATTCCTGAGCTCAAACTAAATAAGCATTCCGTCTGTGCTCAGACTGGAAGCACTGGAGCTGGTGGTAAACATCCCCACACAGTGTACTCCCACTGCAATGAACGCATGCTGCTCATCATGAAGAAGGAAGATGGTAGTTCGCTAAGGCGAACACACCCCCACATCACACGGTCCGTCAAGAAGGGGCTCGTTGTTATTGTAGCCAGCCCTGCATGCGCACTGTCACTAGCAACTCTCATTTCGCTGGTAAAACGAAGCGAATTCAGACCACAAAACCTATCGATGTGCGTTTAGTAGCACTTAAACACTGAAGAGAGTCATTCTGAGTGCGTGGCTGAGTATCAGACGTCACCTCAAAGCAGTATAGACCAGATATTATTTTGGTGCTAGCTACGTACTGACTGTAGAGAAGGGGAAAACATGTCCACCTCCCATTTTCCTATGCATCAGCAATAGCCCCGATGGCTAGCGTGGCGTAGTGCGTAGCATGGTAGCTGTCCTAGCTTAACACTTAACAGCAATGGAATGGTTTAGTTTTGTGAGTGAGCTACGCCAACTTTAGCTACGATAACCCGCCACGGAACAACGTGCTGACCGGAGGGAAACACGGCAACCTCCTAAAACCTGCAATTTTAACATCGCTTACGACAGGAGAATAATGGTGTGGTTTTAGCTGTGAGATGTAGACAGCTAGCCTGCGAGCTAACCAATCAGCTATCTTAGCCAAGTCTCTCTGGAAGGTTGACACCACACCGCAAACAGCCAGCCCTTGAGCTCGGGTTGTAAATACTAAGTTAATTAGCTGGTAGAAAAATAAATATCCACCATAAATCTGCAAGAGAATGAAGTAAATAAGAAAAGCCCTATCACGGAGGTGTTGTAGACAGACGCTAAGTTAGCTAATCACAAACCATAGTTATGTACTCTCGCCTCCTTCAAGTTGACATGTCTTGTTTTCAAACACATTAGCTACACGCTACGTTGAAGGTCCCGTGCTATTACTATGTGAGGAAATGTTGTTACGATAAACACAAGTGCTTGAACACAGTTTTGCTGTGTGGAATTAATTGTAATGCTGACACGGGACGATAACTTTCACTGTGTGTTAATGTACATGAATATGAAGGCATCATATCCAGCCTTGAAGACTTCACCTCAAGCTAATGTCAAGTAACGTTAGCTTCCTCGTAATCCAGTCGTAACTGCTTACTTACAACGTGCACGTTTGTCAACAAATGTGCAAGTGTGTGAGCTATCTCTTAACTGTATTGTATGTTATAATTAACAAGATAACACATGGATTTCTCCACATTGTGTTCATCGGGCTAGCCAACTAACGCTAGCACCAGTTCATCATAACTGTGTGGATGTAACGTTAGCCTTTCCTCCCACTCCACAGAGGTGAAGAAAACTTTCTTTCCAGTGAGACTGTTGGCATCATAAATCTGATACATTGATAACCATTTGATGTTTAGCTGTTTCTAACTTAAGTTAACGCTACTGCACGTTGCTGTAGAGTTTAAGGCCACACAATCAACTCAAACTTAACTGAGCATCCTTGAAATGCCAAGTTTGCTCACAGCCACACTTAACGTTTTGAAGAGGAAAAGATAGTCAATTCGGGCAGAGAGTAACCGTTAGCTCCTCGTCTAAAACGTAAGAAACGGCTCTCCAAGTACACCGGGCTCTGCAGCTCTCTAACCGATGCTGCCGGGTAACCACCGGGCTGCTCCAGCTCTGTCCTGTCCTGTGCTTACCTCCCCGCTGCTCGAGTCACTCGATTCCCCCAAAACATCCCGAAATTTCTGCAGGTTGCTCCCGATAACCGAAGAGACCTGTAGTGCAGCATCAAACCCGGGTCCAAGCCCAGCTGCGTTGGGGTGGGCTCCCGGTACACTCCGCAGAGAGGCAGTAACCCTGATTCGGCCCGCTCTCCTCCCGGTACCGGAGTTGCTGCTCCCTCCGGGCCGAGCGGGGAACCGCCACCGACAGCTGTGCGCCATTTTACACTCTCTGCCTGTCTGCCCTGCGATCACAGATACCTCGGTGGGCGGAACCCTAACCCAGCACTCCACATAAACAACCTCTATCACAGCGCTCCGCTCCTACTGGCCGATAGATCGTTATGCATGTTGCGGGGCGGAACTAGAGAAACCCCGACAATGCATTTTCTCAGCGGCCCTATCCAGGCTCTGCATGGCTGAATCCAAATCAGGTTCAGGGGCTTTGCCCGGGAAACGAGCCCCGCACTTGAATCACAAGGAAGGACAAGACCGTTAGCTTGCGGTGCAGTTTCTTTAGCAAGCAAAGTGAGAAGCTCTTCATAAGTTGATACCAAACAGAAAGATAAAGCAAGAAAAACTCTATCTTAAAAAGCAAAGAAGAATGTTGTAATTGTTACCTGTTGTTATGTATTAAGACAGTAACAATGAATTCTGTCTTCAAAAAGATTATTGCTTTGCATACCTACGCCTTACAACACCACAAATATTAAAGAATTTCTTACAAGAGAAAGTGTTTAAAAAAAAAAAAAAGTTGTAAAATTAAAAAAGGATCCACTATGAAGCTCTGATGCCTCATTGAAAAGGACAGCATCATTTGGGGGTATTTAACCTGAATATGATTTATAAATAGAACATTATGAATAAAATTATGTTTTGGTATTCTTTTAGCTGTGATGAAAATATATTTATAAAAATAAAATTAGGGTAGAATACTGGGATTTTAAATCAAACTGGTAAAGGTACACTACCTTACTGGTTATACTGTAATAAAGGCTTTCAATTTCTTTTTATATTTTAACACCTGTCAATCAATAATATACCTAATTGATTACTTTTTTAAAAAGATGTCTTCCACTCACAAACAGTTCATATAAGACTGCCTCAGAAGAATTTCACATAGTTTTTAATGAACTACATACACCTAAAAGTGACTTTTTATCATTAAAAACCCCTAAAACTGAGTCTTATGTCTTGTTTGTTTTTGTTTGTCTGATGTCTTGTTTGTTTTTCATTATGTGACTGATTAGGTTCTGCTTGATAACTAAAACATCTAGTTTATTGTAAGTTAAGTTTGTTAAGTTTATTAAGTTAAATTAAGTTTATTGTAGTGAATTAAAATCTTCCATATTTCTGAACCAGAACACTGCATCTTGTATAATGCACATAAGCTTTATTTCATAATCATACTGTACATCTAAAATAAACATTTTGTAATCACAAAACAAAAATATTGTATTATAATTAAACCCATGTAATTATTCAGATGGTAGAGTCAACATACAGTGTAAGGGCAAGCCAACAAATACATTATCTTCCTCTTAGATTTCATGATTTCTGTTCAACCACACTTGATTTTGAACTAAGACCATTTAATTCAAAAGCTACTGAAACAACAGATAATCTCTCTTTTATACTTTACCCACAGTTCCCTGTATGCCCTGAAGAAACAAACTCATAATTATGTCTCTTAAGATCATGAAACAAGCCAGATCCTCATTCCCTGACATTTACTGCAAGGCTCTTGGTTTCAGGCACTGACTCTATTGATCAATTGCATGCCCATGTGTATACTAAACTATGCTTGCACAAAAAAAACCTCAGTTTGCTAGATCAGGTTACATCGGTTCTTCTGCTGAATGTTATTTCAAAGAATGACAATCACTTTTGTATACACTGCCAATCAAAAATTGTTGAACACCCTATATTTGACTTTTTTAGGTTCAATCTCAGGCAATACAGCCATTAAAAACCCTTCAAATTAAACCACTTGATGAGTTGATATTCAAGTGAATTGACAAAATATTGTGGTTTTTATTCTTGTTGGAAATAACCCAGCTTACAATCTTTTTGCAAGCTCGTGTTTGGCCACAAGACTTGAGTCTGGAAACATTAACCTGAGAAACCATTCAGCTCAGACAAAGATGTACCAGACAAATCAGAATACCTTTGGACAACTGACTCTCTGTGTCCCTAACTTTTATTAGCTTTGGGGTAGCAGAAGCATACGTTATTATATCTCTGCAATGCCTTGTTTATTTTTTTTTTATCTCAAAATTATCCTTCCAGACTTTGATAGATAGTGAAGGAGAAATTTGATAACATTTTCATAACAGTCATCATGTTTGAAAACCTAAAATTTTAGTGGTGTTTTAGTAGTATTTTCTGCCTTTTTGTTTTGGCAGTCATTAAATGCTCATGGTCACTGCTGAGTGAAGACTTTTACACTACAGTTACTTTACTTGTGGTCATAAGGAGTAGTACTGAGCCACTGAAAACAGTTTCATTATGTTCTCTTTGGCTCTAATGATAGCTTTCTAAAGCCTAACACAGTTTTAAATTTACAAATAAGACAAATTGTGAACAAAAATGTTTTGTCAAGGCTTAAAAAATAAATACTACACTATTCAATTGATATTAGTTTGTAAGCATTGGAAGCAGCTCCTTTCAATGGCGCCCATGCCACATACAATGCTAAACAACCTAGCATTTTTAGCGCACACTCTGGCATTATAAGGTTGGATTAATTTGATATTTAGAGTTTTTGTGTGTGTATTACATCCTAACATGTGGTTCAAACTGTTTTAATCCTTATATCTAACAACTTATTAATTAGAAAAAACACTTGGATCCTAACAAGCTCTGAAATTAGTGCTTGAACAAAGGCAGGTGCACTTTAAGATTTAAAGACCCTTATCTACACACGTTTGAATAGAATTCACAGTATTGTTTGGTGCTACAGGTGTCTTATTACAATGCACATCTCCAAGTTAATCTAGATCATTACCAGCTGCGACAGTGTGACTGGCGTTGTTTTCACATTGTGAGTCTGTGTGTGTGCGTATACATTTCTCTCTGTGTGTGATCATAGCAAAATTGAGGCCTACAGGCACTTACAGTAGCGGGAACTACAGAACAACCACAGAGGCTGTTCTAAGTACTTTGCCAGGTGTCTATATGTCTGTTTGTAGACAGATTTTGTCAGTTGGATAGTGGCAAAGCTCTGCAACATGCAGTCCTGACCTTTGCAGGTGTTGTCCTAGCCATGAGTACTGATTACTTTTGTAATAATGTAGAAATGACTACTGAGAACTCATGGGTCAGAACCTCAACATGGTGACAGTTGTTAGGCTGTTGTGATCCAATCCCAAGATGGTCTGCAGTTTTGATTAAAATAAGTCAAAACACAAAATAATTTAGTTTTTCTCTATGCCTTAATTTTAATTAATAATTTCATTCACAATGCTATTGAGATTTAACCAAAGCATTAAATTATAAGGTGGTCAAGATCTTTAAAAGGCAGTGCATAATGTATTCTTCAAGAAGGTGAAAACAAGCTTAAATCATAAACAATCTGATCCATGTTCTTCCTAAGAGTTCCCAAAAATACTTACCTTGCAATAAAAAATCTGGTTTAGGCCAGCTGGTCAGTCACCAGTTCATACAGTGCATTCAACAAGTCCTGTTGAGGCTGATATTTCTGACCACAGTACTGACTTTAATTATAACTAGTTAATACACAGTATTCAGGGATAGAGGAAGCAGAGGTTGAATCACTCTACTATTGTTACCATAGGTTATCATGGGAGTCAAACAGCTACTGTGCATGTATCTTGAAGCTGTCACCAGCCAGTGGACCACAGTGTGCCTGGGCTGTTGTCACAGAGAGGATCCACTGAGCATGAAGGCTGCGTCGAAGGGCTAATGCGATGTTAGTCGAACTGGAGAAGTCCGAGGAAATCCACAGATGCAAGCACACCATGGATTAGCCAAGAAGCAAAGGAGCACGCGAGTTGTGAGCCAGAAAAGAAAACAAGGATGCAGTCAATGTTTATCACAGTGAGGGATCATGGTTAGCCACTGGGTCCAAGCTGCAGCCTCTCTTGCTTATGCTTATCCAGCCACTGTAAGATCTGCTGTTTGAGCTCCTCATTTGGCCTGATCTGGTCCATGGTTAAAGGACTGCGGTTAAAAGGGTCTGTCTGGTCACTGTGAAAAGTCACACAAGATACAAGACAGTCAGATGGATAACACTGTCACCTGCACGATATCATAAGAGAATTCAGGAGGTTTTTTTCAGGAAGAAACCAACCTGAGGAGATGTCTTGCTATAGTTGAGCGGTCAACTGTGACATTGGAGGAAGGGAGAAGAACAGGATCAAGCATCAGAGTGGACATGATTGGATCCAAGAACTCATCTGGGGCATCTGAATATGTCTCCTCTTCCTGCTGTTGTCTGTCTGCATGGGACTAAAACAGAAGCTCAGTGAATAAAACATTGTGAATATTTCTACCTGTTTTCACCACAGTATAAACTACACTGATTCATAAAACACGAAGTTATGTACTAGTCTTGTTTAAGATAAATTTTTTCAAGTCAAATGATACCTTTATTTTGTCAGCAAGGACTCCAAAAGCTACGATCATGTCCCCAGGCTTGTTTATCTTCTTCAATACCCTAACTGTTTGGGAGAAGAGGGTAGGAGAGTACGATAGCCCATCCTTTGGGACTGTAGCACAGAAATTCTCCTCATCGCTGCCAAAGACAGTTTAAAACCACAAAAGTGACTATACACAGCTTTGTGCCACTGTATTTCTTCTCTATAAAATACAGCAATAAAATAATGAGACTGAACTAAGGAGGAAAATATCTATGAAAAAAAAACTGCTTAATACTTTTCCACAATTTCATAAACATACCCCAGATTTAAGTAGATGGTGCAGATGTCAGAAACAAGCTGCTGGGGCTTGAAGTCAAATTCACTGAAGTCCTTGACTTTAAGAGCCCCCATCTTCGGACCCACCAGGTGCTGCAGGAAGTAGTTCAGCATAGAAATGATCCTCTCAGCCAAGAAGGGGTGCACAAAGATCCCCTTGATCTCTGGAAATGAGGAGTGATAAATGAGAAACTATGGAATGGATGAAGGCAAATATTGAAATGAATTTATCAATTTATATCTTTTCCGACTGACCTGAGGTGAGGAAGGCCAGTGTGCCGATGGTCTCATTAGACATGATGTTGTGGAAGCGTCCCAGCTGTCCAAACATCTGCAGGCTGGATTCTTTCTCTCTTCGGGCATCAGGGGGCAGGCCTTCCCACTCCCCTCGATCCCGCTCCAGCTGCAGAATCTTGATTTTACTCAGGTACTAAAACACAAGAGGGCAGAGTGTCGGTCGTATTTTTTACACTGAGCTAATAAAAAAACAGTCAAACTAACATAAAAACTGGTGACATAATAAAGATAAAAGGTAATTAATTCATCAGCTATGAAAATTTTAGTTAATTAACAGTTTTAGTTAGCAAGTTTAGCATGCAATACCAAGCAAACATAAGTGAAAACATACAGTAATGATAGTTTACCGAATATGCAACATAGTAGTAATGTAAGTCCTTGACAAGTCCTTGAAAAGCTTATTTGCTGAAATTAGGGTTAAGCTTTTCATGTTTGGATGATGAACTCAGTCTTACCTGAATAGCCTCATCCAACAGGAAAATGGCATCATTCATAAGTAAGTTGAGGAACCTGAGGAACAGAGGGGGGTTCATGGCCTCCAGGTTCTCAGATGCATAGTGCGCCAAATGCTGAAACAAGAGATGTCAACTAAATGAAAAGCAAATACTAAAATCACTGTGATTAATAAATTACAGTTTCCAATACATGATCACCTGGTATTACAAAAAAAAAATCATGCATGTCTGTTTGGCCCCTATTCATCCCTTCATTGTATTTACAATATGAGTTATTAAGGGTCACAATGGTCAAAGCTTATCCAAGCATGCATCGCAGAAAAAAAAAGGAAAATATAGCTAAACAATCCGTTGCAGTGCTATAATAGTAAATACAAGGCCATTTAATTTCCTCCTTTGTTCCTCTACCCTTCCTCATATTACTACTCTCATATTAAGAAAGCCTTTCGAATGAGGGATGGTTAGCATGAGGAAAACTGGAGGATTGTGATAGTTCGCTGCTCTTGTCTACAAATTTCTATCTTGTGTTGATGAACTTTTTGAATTATGAATACCATTCTTCATTCTATTATATTATATTATTCTGCTCCAACATCCTGCCAATGTTTATCTAATACCAACATTGATGTAGTAGTAATAGTAGTAGTCATCAACATGTGGTCTGGACACACATTTGTGGACTTATCAATATGCTTTTAGCGGTGAGAGAATTCTTAGATGACAATTTTCCAATAGGGTTTATAATTTGTCTCTTGAAACTGGGACATGATTATAATTTTGAGGATTATCAAATGCAACAGTCTCACTTCAACCACATGAAGAAATTATCAAACCGGTGAGTTTCCTTTTTTTTTTTAAAGGCAAAAACCTTTTATACCAATATCTTTGTATTGTGTCATGTTGCACTAGAATGTCACTAGATTCTTTTTACCTTAATACTCTCTCTGTAGTTCTCTTTGCCCCACATGTACTTGAGGATGGGATACATGGGTCTCCTGTAGTTGAACTTCTGTTCAAACTGGTGAGGATCACCTAAAATAAAAAAGGGAAAAAAACACACTTTCTGCCTACTATTTCCGATGTCACACAATGCACACACAATCAAACTTTGTAGTACTTGAACATGACTTAAAAAATTATTTGTTTCCGATGTAAGTGTTACATTACATCTTCATTTCATCAAAACTGTTATTCAAAAGGTTCTTTTCAAGTGTGCATACTTGTGACAGCACACGTTCAGCAATCAGTGGATGTAAACATGGTTTTATTCAAAACATCAACCCTGTTTCCATATGCAACTTGCACCAGCAAATCAAAACATTGTGAGGTACACAATGACTTTACCTGTGAATTCAATGTCTACAAACACAGTGATGAGCGCTTCAGCCAGCTGAGGTGCATGCCTGTAGGAGCAGAAGACTCTTTCTCGCTGGAACACGATTGGCTGAACAGCACCAGGAGCCACTGGCTCCATGTGGGGCATCACAGCTTCTAAGACCTCTGCAAGCTTTGCTCTTAAATGAGGGTTCTTCATTCTGCACACAGGGGCAATTGATGCAATATGTGAAAACCCAAGACAACATGCACCATTCAAGCCCCGCTGGGACTTTCAATTCTTTTCTACAATAGATCAGAATCACTGCAGTGGCAGATTAAGTCATGTACCTCTCTACGTTGCCCATAAAGACAGTGATGAAGTTAAGTATCTGCTCCAGACTTTCTGCAGAGGTTTCCAAAACATCATCTGCAAATCTGCGCAGGAAGATGAAAAAATCTCCCAAGTTTTCTGCAAAAAACTCTGAAAAACAAAAGGCACACTGATTAATCTGTACTCCAGTTTATTTTATTAACTGTAACCTAATTAAATACGTTCTGACAATGAAGTGATTTGAAATGTCACAGTTTTAGATGCCCCAATATAGAGGGTAAAAAAAACAATCAAAGCAAGTTGAACTTTCTATTCTACTGTGTTAGTGGTGTAGTGGAAGATCTAACTTACCTGGCACATAGCACAGCATAGTATTCTGAAGGATGGGCAGGGGAAAACTGAGTGCTACATGTTCAGGCCCCTGGTTCCCCATACTAAGCTGAACCAGCAGAGAAGCAGTGGAAGCTTGGAGGTTAAGGCAGCATTGCAGCATGGCGGGCTGTGTGGTGGCAGCTTTGGTTGACAGATACACAATCATCAGACGCTCAAACTGCTCCAGGAGCTGCTCCGACATTGGGTTGCCTGTTCGCTGGGCCTCCTGCCACGTCACCTGGAGCCGGTGGAGAGACTGGTTCATCTTCACCATCTGCTCATGGAGTCTGCACATGCACATTATGCATGCGCACAGGTGCATGATCACAAACAGGACAAAACAACATGGAGTTAATGCTGACATATGGTGCTAACATGCATACAGAACATATAGAGCACTACATTTCTGTGGCATCTGTGAAACACATAGTCTCTTTAATTTCTCAATGGAGGTTACACTGGGTGTCTGTCTGAAGGTATGTACCTGTGAAAGCCAAGATGCATGGTAAGTTGTGTGAGGATGAGGTTTTCAGTAAGCAGGCTGTAGGACTGCGCAGACTCCACAAGTTGCTGTGGAGGCACAGGAATCAGACAAGTTTCCTTGTCGAGACCTGGTGTAAGAGAAAGGGGATGATTTAGTCATAAAATTGAAGAACCCCTCCACTCAAATGGGTTTTTATGATGTTTATGCCCTTTAAAATGTCAGACTTTGACTAGACTGACTTGTATCTGTGCAAAGTTTGTCGCTAGAGGTGTTTTCATAGTCATGTCCTGAAGGGAGTGATGTCTGTGCACTTCCCTAAAATCTGACTTTCAAACGTACCTCAGGCAAACTAGACATCACAAATTCGAAAGTCAATCACAGACAAAGAAATCTGAAACCCCCAGCACAGAGCGCTTAACAGTATAGGGTGTAAGAGATTGGATTTGCAAAACTACTAACACGGAGTCAGCTAATACCTGTTACATGGTAACAAGCTAACAAACAGCATAAACAAAAAAAAGGCTGACTATACCATTTTTTTTACATTTTGATTATTTCCCTAGATGACGTTTTAGGTGCCTCAATCGCAAGTTCAAACATATATTGCTGAATCTCTCCAATGTTTCGTCTTGCTAGCTGTCTTGATGCAGACTGCTTTTTTATTGTTCAACCTAGCAAAAGTGTTGCCATCTTCAGAGCTTTCATTTTCATTTTTAAGTAGGAAAACCATGTTAAGCAAGATATTAAATGCAACAGAGTAATTTTATATACTTTAAAACCTGTCTGGAGAGGAACTTTAATATTTACTCATAGAAAATCCCCACTGTTATAAAAAATGCCTTAAAATCAGTTGCAAATGCACAACCAACACTGGAACTGCTGCATTAATATTGATGCACAGTAAACATGAAATAATGTATTAAAAATGCAAAAGGGAAGGGTTACTGACACTCATTTTCACAAATATTAACCTGTTGCATGCACATTGCGGTTGCGCCTCTCTTCTTCACTCAACTCCTTCAAGGCGCAGTAGGTAGGGTTAAAGGTGAGGAGTTTGGATGAATGTGGCCTGCAGAAGGGCTGGCACAGCTTCAGCAGTGCTGCACCCAAGTTTAAGAAGAATGCATCTGAGGCATACATCTGGAAGAAGATGTCTGGCATCTGATTGGCCCATATCTTGGCCCGGCCAGCGTTAGCCTGCAGACAGCTACCCAACCACGAAAGCAGCAGGTGGCGTGTCTCACCAGATCGCTGGAGCAAGTTTTTCAAGATCTGGTGCAGCTTGTCATGAAACTGCCCCATAAACTGCAACACAGGGGGGTACCGATCATTAGCTCTGCGACACTTGTAGTTTGACACACAGTCTATGGTCTAATAAAAGTGGTCTAAATAAAACTGCAACATCAAACTTAAGGTGTTTACTTGGTGGATGTTTGCCTCCTGGATCTTTGTCTCCTGGGCGCTTGAACGGGAGGGGTTCAGGAAGTAGCCATGTCCCTCCACTACACCTGGGGTTTTCAATAAGCAGGATATACTCAATACTACTCCCAGTAGGCTCTTCTGGTACTGTAAACCACTAGCTGGGTCTTTGGGCTGAATGTGTTCCACCAATACCTAGGGAATCCCAAGATACAAGAAACAGTTTCAGTAATACTGTATAGCGTAATTCCATTACCGTATATCTGATTTTTACTACTGATTGCACTAACACATTTGTAGTAAGCACTGACATTAAAAAATTGCTAGGGTAGGCAGATTTTAGAACATTTGCAAACATCCCTGTGTGTCTCCTGACCTTGGCAATGTCTTTTTGGTGGCTGAAATAGAGCAGAACATCTAGGTAGGAGTACAGGAGAGGCTGGCACAGGTCCAAGTCTTTGATGCGTCCCTGGAAGATATCAAACACCGGTACTATCACCTCTTCGAAGGTACGCACTTCCTGGTCGGAGAGTATGCCAGAAATGACCTCCTCCACAAACTCAACCACTTCCTCTGGCTCTGAAACACAGCAATTTTGTAAGAAACTGAGAGGAGAAAATTCAATCCTTAGCTTTAAAAAAGACAACAAGAGAAATATTAGGACAAAAGAGACAGGGAAAAAAATAATTTCACAAAAAGCGAAATATTAACCCTATCCTGAACCTACGTGCTCCTCTGAAGGCTTCTAGCAGCAAGTCCAGCAGCTGTTCATAAACATTCTGGCTGATGTAGATCTCTGGGGTGAGTAGGACCGTCCGGGTGTTAGAAACTGTCAGGTTCTTACAGCGAACAGCAAAGGACAGTAACTTCTCCGGTACCTTTGTTACCTGGTACATAGATAATCAAGTATCTGAATTATGTAGGAACATAGGTTTATTTTATGTTTCACACACCAAAATTAGCATAATAAGAACTGGCAACTCAGTAGCGGCTGGTCCATAAAGGGCACCGCCCCACAATTCCCTACATGGAGAAGAAAAACAGAGTCCTTTGATGAAAAAGACTCAAAAGATTCTGAAAGAAAAAAAAAAATGAAAACAGTTGCATTTAAGTGTTACAATTACATTCCCATTTGGGAAATCTCTAACCTCTTCTTTGGCCCTTTGGTAACAAGCAAAAAGGTAAGGTATGGCACTCTTTTCTCCAGCATCACGGTCAGCAGACAAATTAACAGCGCTGCATGACGTCATGTAGATGAGGTGGTTTCCTGGCTCTAGCATCAGCAGACGGTTAAACAATGCCTGGAGGACAGAGTGAAAAATTGCAGACACAAATCAGTCTGTGCAAAATATTTGGCTCATCTGCTTACTGGCCCACTGATTTTCTAAACACTGAAAATAATGAAATCCTCATGTTTTATGCAGTTCCTGAATTTCTGTGTTTTGAACCTTGATCATTCTGTATGTCTCAGTTTCTTGTCTCTAATACAGGCTTCCAATGGTTCCAAACATTTTGTGGTTTATTGAGAGGAGAGAAAGAATAAAGTGATCACTTAATAAATGTTAGTGACGTCTGACCTGTTCGATGTTGTCCATGTCCAGCCAGTCCTGTCCATCAAGATCTGCAGCCATCTCCTCTAAGTAAACACAACGCGGAGGGATCCCATTATCTCCTCTTAGACTTGGGTCACCTTGGGGTGAGAATAAAGCCAGGCTCCATAAAATATAGTCTGCTAATAATCATATCACACTCCACAATCTATAAAGCTTAAACCATTCAAAGCAGGATTGCTGGATTAATTTTAGCCGAGGAATAAATCAACAGTATTAACATCGACACAAGAATAAATAGAGACACAAGGATTAAATGAACAGCATGTATTTGTTCTGGTTTATATCAGACTGAGGTGGCAGAGGAATTTATTAAAGACGCTCTCTGTGAAAACAGGGGGGCTTTTAGCCTACATTTTCTGCACACAATGACTCACTCTTGAGCAGCCACAGTAGCAAAGAGACCCCGCCATCTCACAGAGAGATTTCACAGCCAGACTTCACAGCAGGCAAGGTCTTTGTATGGTCTTTAGGGCTGATGAGTCATTTGTTGCAG
This sequence comes from Acanthurus lineatus, assembly GCA_029814665.1. Taxonomy (NCBI): domain Eukaryota; kingdom Metazoa; phylum Chordata; class Actinopteri; order Acanthuriformes; family Acanthuridae; genus Acanthurus; species Acanthurus lineatus. The sequence goes on along the minus strand of JAPZDV010000024.1, from coordinate 13,527,486 downwards.
TACTTAGTGGAAACTTAAAAGTTTGACTTTTAAGATGGCTAACACCATATGACCAGAAAGAACAACAGAACAGAATGTGACACTACTTAAATTCAACACGGTTATATGATCAGACACCTCTCTGCCTGGTTTGTTGGTAATGTGCAAGGGTGAGGAAGAAAAAGGTGTCTATGACCCTGATGAATCTCGCTTTTGGTATCAGCACATTAAAAGACTTTGGCATGTGTTTGCCCACTCTTTAAGTCTGACAAATTTTCAATAGATTTGAGTCCCGCCCATATATGCCACAGATAAGGGTTTATAAGTAACAGATAAAAGTCAGTCTGTTTTTCTCGTTTTACTCACTGTTGTCCAAGGTGATGAGAAATATCCGCTGGATCATGTGATTGACATTGAGCTGTTCACACAGCTCCTGCCGGGACCGGAAGGAGCGGCTGATCTCAGCCACGGAGTCGTCATTGTCATCAACACTGTCTGAAACAGAGTTTTCTGACTCTGACTGGCTCTCTCCTGAGTCCTCCACTGTGATACAAGACACAGTATGACCTACACGTACAAGAAAATACACTGATGCTTCCCTTATACTAAAATTATGTAATATACGTGTCTATGTATTGCCTTTTGTTATGGACTGCTGTTTGACTCCAATATCCTTGGATCAATTCACCTAAGTCAAGCACTGACTGTACTCAACATTAGAGGACTGCTGTAGATCTGACAACTTTACTTACATGGTGGTTCAGCAGACAACTGTTGTGGTTTTTGGCCTGATGCAAACTGCTTTGCATCAGCCAGTGAGCTGAAGAGGGCAGCAAAAGGGTTGCAGGAGATGTTCTGGTTGTTGTTGCCCTGGTCAGTCATCTCACTGGGGCTCAACACTCACTCCATCCAAGATCCCAGCCTTGAAGGGTAATGAAAACACAACTACTAAGTGAAAATAGAAACAGGGTCAGTAGGCATGTTTTAAGGCATCTTTTCAGGCATCTTTTCAGGCATCTTGTAAGGCATCTAACATTCTTGATATCACATTACTGCCACTGGGAATTTCGCAGGTCCTGCAGAATTTAAATAAGTACAGTTATCCTCAAAACTATAAACAGTTGTACTATCTCCTTCCTTTATCTCCACACTCCAGTGTGCTTTTTCACACCAGTCTGTAATATTCACAGTCCGTGCATTTCTGCAAATGTTTCCTCTGTATCTCATATTTTAAGCATGTTAAAACGATTGTTCATATCTCTTCACACAGATTACAAGAATTTACTGAATGTTTGACAACCTAACTTAAAGTGTCTTCATTAACTTCATACCATACCAGCCCCGCTTTAAATTACATATAGGGTGTAATGCTATCATTTCTTGCCCGCTTCTTACTGTTTTCCCACTTGCCTGATTTTCTTTTACACTATTTCTTTCTGAAATGATCGGAAGGATTCTTACATGACATTCAGAAAAATGGGATTGGCTAACACAATTTCATCAGTTAACGGTACAATGCAAATACAGACTATCATTTAGTCATTGATTTATCAAAGATCACCTCCTCGGCGGTTTACCGTTAAAACGTGTTGTTAGATCACCCAACAGTTTAGTTTAACACCTAAAATTCATAACTTGTGTTACTTTATTGCGCTAGTTTCGGAACTGGTCACTACAACACGTTTTTTAAAGTGTCATGTCAGCTGTTAAGCAATTTAGTAGTAGTCGCAGCTTTAGCTACTTGATGCTAGTTAGCTAACTAGCTAGCAGGTTAGCTAGTAGCACTGACCGTCCTGCATCTGGGCTAGTTAGCTAGTTAGCCAAGTTAGCTTGTGGAGTAGCAAGCTAAGCTGTCATGGGGTCATCACGACTCTATTTCAGCATTAATGTTATAAGCTGCTATATGAAGTAAGTGTATTATCAAGGTAAAAGATGAATACAAACGATAAAGAAGACTGTCGTACCTGTGTGACGAAAAGAAGCTTGCAGTTTGGTTAAATAAATGCTTCTACGAAACCAGTGTCAGTTCCTCAGTAAACTGAAACTGTAAACGTCATCAACGAGAGACGGAGGGTCTCTTTGCTGAGTAACTTTTTAACAAAACATAAAACATACGGTTTAGTAATAAAAAATACTGTCTTACAGTGTTATAGACAGTAAATGCATCGGACTGTAAATAACAGTTTTAAAGGGTTATTTAAAAATTTCGACGCCTTATTTAGATTTAGGAGCATTTTTTTGTACAAATAAGACACTCCAGGATATTAATTAGGGAAATAAAATCGGCTGTTAAAATGATGAAGAATAAAATTGAATAAATCCACCAATAATATTCTAATAATTATGATAACAATACAGATGTAATAACAGATATAACAACAGATGCTATGATGCTATAATAGGTTGTGCCAGTACTAAATATATGCATATAAATGTGTGTGTGTGTGTGTGTGTGTGTGTGTGTGTGTGTGTGTGTGTGTGTGTGTGTGTGTAAGATATGTTTATAGAAGCGATAATAAAGATGTCACTGATTCTGCAAGCAGGAGATTTAAAAGAACAGTTTAGCATTTTTTCAAAAGCTCAGTGTAATGTTTTTATTTAGTTTTTATTTAGGTCTTTGTCTATCTCTTTTTGTCTGACAAGACACTTGCTTTTTGTATTTATATTAAAATCTGTGATACTTAACAATTTGTCCGACATTCTTCTCTTTCACACCCCTCACTCAGAACATCTTATAATGGGAACGAACATGTTATCGCAGAAGCAGTGGGATTTTTTTTAACATCTTTGTCCACTAGGAGTCACTACTGACCTGTTATGCTGCTGTGTGTTTATACCATGGTTAATACTAGCCTTTTAGGGTGCAAAGTAGAAGTAAATACATGTACTCAAGAAAATGTAGCCTGCAAAGCCAATTCAATGTAATAAATTTCAATTTTGAGATGCCAGTCACTCAATCATGTTAATTCACTTCATTTTAAGAGGAAAACTACGTATATTTAAGAGCTCTAGTAACTTGTTTGTTTGAAGATTCTACAAATTAAACTAATAAGAAAAGATTTGTGTGTTTTCTGTAAAATTAGCTCCATCTCAGCATAATAAAAATGCTGTTCACATCTTACATGTAAATGCTCCAGGAGTAATAATTCAAAGGAGCTATTCTGCATGGTGAGGTATTTTACTTTTGATATGTTATGTAAATTTTGAATACATATACTTTTACTACCACATATTTTTTTGATGATCCTCAAACAATTCTCCATGGGTAGGTGCAGTTATGTAAATATGAAATTAGTAGAAGCCAAACCCAAAGCCAGTTTTCTTTTATTCCTCTCACTTTGTGGATGTATTTACAGCTGCTTCCATTCTCGGGTGGAGATGAGGTTTTTTATTCCTTACAAACTGAAAGTGATCATTTCTGTTTAAGATAATTATGTGTCACTTAACATGTTTGTTATGGTTCTATGTTATGGTATTCGAATTTTCATTATGCTCATGCTCTTTATAATATTTATGAGTCCTTTACTCTGAGGAAAACTCAGCACTATCAACCACCATCACAGGAAGTGGAGAAGCAGGCACTGCAGCTAAAGTTTACCTCGGCAGTGTCGGTTGTTCACAAATACACAGATGTACACAATATTATTCTATGCACATCTTTGATTTAAAACATCAACCAGGCTTTTAATGGTTGTAATTCTTTTCTGCTTGGGTGGTTTTGTATCAGCAGAAACCTTAAACTTAAGTGGTATCATCACTGTAAGAAAGTGCTCTGTGGCCTGACTCATTAGAAGAACGTGTCAGATGATATTTATCTTCAGTGAGCATTTGCTTAATGTCTATAGACAGCTTTCCCTCCTTCGAACACATGACTATGTACACATGCTCAGGCAGACAGACGCAAGCTTCAGTAGCTGAATGCGTTGTTGTGGGTGGCTGATTCTGTAGGGTCTGGTCTTCCTTGTGTGCACATGTGTCCTTGTTAGACTTAACAGCAGGCGGTATGTTCGTCACACTTACGGCACAAGGCACTCCATCAGCAGCCTACAACTGAACAAGAACAATGAAGACCACAGTGGCAGTGTGCATCAACACTTCTACATGTCCTCGGTCCCTGCTGCCATATGTACAGAAGCTGCCCCCTCCCACCCAACAACAAAGGCCTCGACATGCGTCAGGATGCTTCATCTTTTATTCCCCCTGACACTGGCCCCTGTTTTATGAAACCTTGTGGGGGCTGAACTCTGACCTCTGGCAAGCGACAAGACAAAGCGTGCAGACACTTCCCCTCTGCTCAGCGGTCCTGATCTTGCACAGCGGACGCTGAGCACTTGTTGAGCTAATGGATGACTTGTTTCCTGTAAGCAGTACAAACCCATTCAGAGTGAAGTTACTTTTAATGTAAACAGACTTAAGGTGGACGGATGGATAAACAGGCAGGAAGGGAGATGAGAGGAGAGCAGGCAGGAGCAAACAACAGGAAACAAAACACGAAGAAGCTGGTATACAAAGGTCGAAGACACAAACAGATACAGAACACAAATTTAAGCAATCTGACAAAGAACTAAATAGAAGACAAATGCATTGAGTCCAAGCTAGATTAATGAATGAATCACAGGTGTGGAGAGCTCTAAGGCCTGCAGGGCTGATGATCAGTGGAAACAGGTGTGTGAGTGGGCGGGGCAGACAGGTGAATGGAAGGTAAGGGGAGAAAGAGGACCTGGGAGAAGCATCGAGGAGCTCAAGACAGGCTGAGAGAAGCAGAGGAGGGACATTTTCAGAAATATTCACTGAGAAGCTGTTAATGAACAAAATAACTAATTATAACTAATTTGACATATTTTGTAAAATATAAATCTCAGCTTGCTCTATATATTGTACAAACACATGTATAAACACATATACTGCACATGTTCACCTCTTTCTTGTATATAAAGTAATCTAGTACAACAATCATTGAATCTTTTTTCTGCACTCTTTGTACTCTGCTACCTTGTGCTATTGTATTCTTGCTCACGATTCACAGAAACTGTTTATATACATCTTATACTGTTGCTCCTCGTATATATTCATATACTTGATACAGAATATTCATCTATTTGTATATACATCATTGGTTAATGTTTATTTTGGCCTTCCTTTGTTTATCTTGTTGTCCTTGTTTTTTGTTTGTTTTTTGTTTTTGTATGTCTGTTTCTATCTTCCTGAAATTATCACTTGAGTGGTGAGATCAGCAGTAAACTAGAGTCAGATTCTTTTTATGTGCACACATAGACAATAAAACTGATTCTGCGTAGATAGACAGGCAGAAAGATAACATTTACGACTCAGAGAGATAAGGATATAAGCAGTTGTAGTAGACTATAAGAATCCTATATTGTAAAGACAAGAAACTAAACAAAAACACAGGCAATCTAGCTCTTATTTAGATGATAAAACGCTAAATTTCACCATAGTTTGTATTTTTTTAAACAAGAAAAGGTGTTGATTTAATGCTATGGTCATTTATGTGACTAAAATGTTGCGTAAAGCAGCATTTATTGCTCTTAATCCCATCATAGAGGCGTTTCTCCGCATCGCTGCCTCATCGCATCGTAACTCTCCTCCATTAAACAGTCACAGTGTCTGACTGGGCCCTGGATGTGGACAGGTGTCAGTGTTTAGTGACAGTAGGATGGCAACAGTTGCTCAGGTGACTGAAGGAAACTCCCCCTGGAGACAAACAGACAGGCATCTGCTGCTGACAGACGGACCTGCCTAGTTTCACTGTGGAGCTCCTACCTTCAACTTCACTCACACACACACAGCAGCAGCAACACTCAGCCATGAACGGACAACTTTCTCACACGTTTGCCACTATTTCAGCGTGAATCTGCGTCCTCTTATTAAAAATCTACGTTTTCATTGATCAGGTTTGAATAAACTAACTCTCGGCTGAAAATGGATCGGCTCGGTGAATGGAGCTTCAAGTCGAAGGGCATGGACCTGGAGGAGGATTTCTACTTCGACTACGGAGCGGAGGAAATAACAGATTATCAAGACCCCAATGAACTTCTGGCTGCTTTGAAACAAAAGGAGGAAGAGGTTATTTTGGCAGCCCAGCTGGGAAACGCATTGCTCCTGGAAAATCGTCAGCTTAAAGATCAGAGCGACAAACTTCATGAACAATACGCAGACAAGCTGGAGGTAAGATTAAGCTTTTTATTGAACAGCGGAGCGGAGATTGGACGCAAATATGTGATGTATTGTGATTTTTTTTTACATGAAATATGGAGTTTAGAAAGGTTTAACGACTTGGTTGGTGCTAATGTTTGAAGTGGGTAGATGGGAACGAAATTAGGTTTCCTTTTTTTCAACCACGGACACCTAAACTGACTAATAACGCATTAAAATACCAATTTACATCAGAAAATTTGGAAAAAAATTTAACCCAGTCATGAAATATCCTCTATATGTATCTTACGTGCCAATTAGTTATTTTTCTTATACAAATTATACTTATTATTGATCATAAGATTCATTCAGACACGTGCTAATTACTTGACAGTATCAACTAGTCACTGGTTTTCTTATTAATAAATGTCTGAATAGCGACTTCAAATATGATTTTAAAAAAGGCGCATATTTTACCTGCAGTTTAACAAAATAATGAGAAACAACACGAAAGTGCATGAACAGATGTAATCATTCTGTATGATGTAGTCTATATGATGTATGAGATAGGCTGTCCATAATTTTGAATATTGCAAAATACCTTGTAAATCTAATGTCAGTATATGAGCTATTCACAGGAGATGCCTCGCAAATGTATTGGGGATTTTACACCATCAGTGCTTAAGTAGCAGTGACTCTCAAACTATTACTGGACTTTCCTCAGTGTGATCAGGTTCCTGTCTTTGTGCTCTCATTGAACATACTTCAATTGTTTTTTGTTTTTGTTTTGTTTTGTCCTTTTCAATGTGACCACAAAAGTGTCTCTAGCTTATAGGTTACTATAAAGAAAGGCCTCTCAAATTATCTTTATAAGTTGTGAAGTAACTGTATTCTGATGCTGTGGAATTAGATTTGTATGACTCCTCATAAGCCATACATACATTAGGAGTCAACTTTTGCATGTAATTCAGTACAAACTGCTGTTAGAGTGTCTGTGGGATTGGTGGTGATCCTGAGATTTACAGAGCAGCAAATAGATCCAACTAACTATTGTCTTTGCTGTGAAGCTGCTCACCTGAGTTGGTATGACAGATTTAAAGATGACCTCATCGGTTTTCTCAGGGTAAAGGCTGATGTCACCTTTAGATGTTAAATTTTTAATCTTATCAAGAGCAATAGCGGCTTAAATCTCAGAGCCAGCAAGACCCATAAATGTTACACCTGTAAAGTGCTACAAAGTCCAAAAAAGATCTTGTAAAAGATCTGACTGTCTGCCAAGTTTCAAAGTTTATTGGCAATATATCGTTCAATAGGTCTATGGATTATAAGGTTATCTATATGGAATTATTATTACTCTGTCAACTACTTAGTGAATCATTTGATCTAAACATGCCAGAAAATTTTAATAAATTGCCAGTTTTCTAATGCTAAAGGTGACATGTTAATTCTGCTTTTTTTGAGATACATTGAAGATTAATTTTACTGGCCTTGCAGACAAAGAAAAGAGAAAATCTTAAAAATTCATCTAATGAAAATTGGACTTTATTGTCAGCTTTGCATCCATAAAATGACTTAAACTATTCATCAGCCATTAAAAAGTCTGCATATTGACTTTCCTTTTTCATTAACTGATTGTTTCCGCTTTAATTATATATATTAATTCAGATTTATCAAATATTTTTGTATTTTGTAACATAAAAATATTATAAATTCTCAGAGCAACCTCAGAAACTGCATTTTCATTCAGAATTTGTTGTATTTGTATTTGTTGACTGACATTTATCTTTCTGCCCCTGTACAGGAGCTGGAGCAGGGCAAGCATGAGCTGCGGCTCAGGCTGGAGGGCTGTCAGTCCCAGTGGGAGAGCCAGGTGGGGGAGCTGGAGCGGGATGTGAGGGAGCTGAGCGGCCAGGTGGAGCGGCTGACCCAGGCCCTCAGCGAGGCCGAGCGGGACAAGAGTCGAGCCCAGCTGGAGCACAGCGAGCATACCCAGCGCCTCAGGGAGCAGCTCAACACTGTGAGTCCCCACACATGAACAGGTTGAGTGTGTGAGTTTAACGTGTGTAACCGAGCCTCTGTGAAACCAACACCTGTGCTGTGTGACCAAAGGTCTGAGCAAACCTGACGAGATGAGCCGTCACACAATCCACACACTGAAACTCAAAGTTCCTCACAAACCACTCAGTATCAGTCTGACTCAGTCTGATCTGCAGAAGGCCAAACTCTCAGGCTGTTTATAGACTTTCTAGAGCAAGGCCATGGTGAAATACTCACACAGGTTTTGATTAAAAAAAGAAAGTATATCTCTGAGCAGGAGAAACAGTTTTTCAGTCAGCAGCTATAAAACACAATATGAGTTGATGCCTGCAGGCAAATGTTCTGTACCAGTGTGCAGTAGAATGGAAATGATATGAAAACAAGAAGAGGAGTGAGTGCTAGTGCTATGGTTTGATTACAGATGTAGGACAGAGAAGGGGTTCATTCAAAACAACAAACATACTATATGTAACAATACATAAAGTCTGCTAGTAGTATACAACAGCACAAGGCAATTTTTTCTGCTGTCTAGTATTTATCTGTTTATTATCATTGTGAGCTGAAAATCTTTGAATTTTAGACTGTAGGCTGAACAAAACGATGTACCTGTAAACTTCATCTCGTGCTTTAGCAAAATTGTGGTCACATCTTTGACTATTTTATGACATTTTATGACCATTAATTGATCATTAGAGAAAAAAAATAAGCAGATTATTAGAATATGAGACATTAGATCACTTTATTCTATTTAACTAGATCCTGTTGGTTTGTAATATAAAGTTATTTTTAAACCAAGTGCTTGGATAGTTGAGCAATGCAATGGACAAAATAACTGACACTGCAAACTGAAATCATTAATAGGTTTGTGTCTCCTCGGGTCCACATGTGCTTATATAATACTTGATCTTCGCTGTTTGATCCTAAGAGTAAAGTGTACAATGTGAAGAAACTCACCTGGCTGGGATAATTTATGACCTCTTATCAGTTAACATGAAGGAGCTGATTGGATCACACAGCTAGACAATCTGAGTATTTTTTTCAGCCTGAGAAAGCAGGGAACATATGTCTGAACGTAACAGGCAGGACACTGTTGTGTTGTGTTGTATTGTATCATTGAAACAGCTCCTTTGCTTTTTTTTCCAAAATGAACAACAAAACTGAGCAGGCAAAGTTAAATATGAATCCAAACAGCAGTGTGTGCCCTCCCATGAGTCAAGGTCCACAAAATAAGGAACTTTGTGTGCCTTTCCTCCCTCTGAATGCCAAGCTGTACGCCTTACTGAGGGAAAAAGATCAGGAAAAAGTCAATTTAGATAAAATGTGATATCTCTGTTTAGATTGTGTTTGAAGCAAGAGGAAGTGGGCAAAATGTTTTAATTGGCTGCCTGGAATCAAACATTGGTAACTCTGGACTCTGTGTGGTTGTAAAAGCAAGAAAAGAGAGCGAATGTGTCAGAAAAAGAGAGAGTGAGAAGACGCTCCATGTCTGACGTGGTGGAGGTTACGTTGCTGCCCGCTGTGGTGAGTTGTGTTTGTGTGTCTGCAATTACATTTGTTTGAACAGGCGCTCCCATAGTTATGACTGGAACAGGAGATTCTGCTCTGTGTGTCCTGATAGGGCTACAGTAGTGTGATAATCATGTATGCTCTGTAAAATGGCAGAAAGTAGTGAAAATGCTGTTGCAAGAGGCCAAGCCCTCATCTGAAAATGACCCAATCTGTCCAATCAGTGGTAAATAAGTGGTGAAAAGCGTAAACATATCCAAGTAACAATTTTAAAAGACCTAGAAATAGAACAAATATTCCCATTTAGATCCAGAAGATGAAGTTGAAACCAGTGAATATTTGGCATTTTTGTTTGAGTTTTTGCAGCAAGTTTATGGATTCTCTGTCATAGTTATCATAAATATATTCAAAGTACAGCTAAGGTAATTCCTGTGTCCCTAACTGATGTTAAGTCTACATATAATGAAGCTCTGGCAGGTTTCAAATAGCTTGAAACTCTATATCGTGATTGTGAGAGTGTAACCAAAGCGCGGCAGGAATCTGGAGGAGGGCGTCTGCATCGCAGCACAGAAACCAGAGAGCAGAAAGAATTCATCATGTTTACCAGCAACGGCAAAGCAGCGCACCAATGTGAGAGGAAAGATTTGCTGTGAGCCTCCGTCCTGGTGCGTTTGAGGAAGCGTCTGCGTTAAAAACAATGTTGACATGTGCCAGATGGTCACATGGTTCAGAGCTGACTGTTAAAACAGTTGCAGGAAAGCAGGAGTTAAAATATCAGGGAGTGTTGGGTGATGTCAGGGTGTATTTTTTTTCTTCTTCTGATCACAGTTGATATCATTCCTGCTGCTGAAACACAGTATGAGAACGCTTAAACATTAATGAACTTGTCTTGTGTCTGATGCATTTCTTTGTTAAATTATTACTCGACTCAGTGAATGTTTAACAAGAAAAAAACTCAAACCCATTTCTGAAGAACCATCAGGTTGTTTACAACTAAAGCAAGAAAAATTAGATTACATTTGACTCTTGTGCAAGAAAATGTTCCACAGCTTAACATTATCAGTTCAGTAGAAAATGACATATAAACACACCTGCTGAATGAGCAGTGCCAGACCAGAAAGGGAGTGTGATTATTAGATGATAAGCTTGACATATTCAAAGGGTGAGTTCAGGACATTGGTTTGGACTTCCATCAAGTTATATTAAGGTTAACCATTGGACAGTCACGGTTTTGGTTATCATTGAAACTATGAATTACCAACATTCTTCAATAAAGGAGTGTCTGTACAATCATTGATTTGCTTCACATGACACTGACAGCTGTTTCTGTTACTTTGAAGAGCTGAAACCATCTGTTAGTCCATTAATTCACTGGTCAAAAAGAACGCAACTCGCAATTTTTTGATATTTAATTAATCTACGCTGCCATTTTTCAAGCAAAAACACCAAAAGTGTTGTTTTTTTTAATTTTATTAATTTATTTATGTATTTTTATCATTTTTGTCATTAAAGAGTCAGAAAGCAGTGAGAAATCCCTGATATAATTTCCCATACTCTCACAGCAATGCCTTGTCTTGTCCAACCAAACATATAAATCCAAAAAATATTTTGCTTAGCTAACAAAAATCACCAAAAAGCATCAAATCTTAGCATCCAAAAAGCTGGAACCTGCAAATACTTGACATTTTGCTCAAATAAATGAATCCTTGTTCATCAAAATAATAAGAAGTCAATTTGTAGAATCAATTAATTGACTCCATTGACCCCAATTTTATGAGTATGTTCAGCTTGTGTGTGAATTAACTTTTAGGTGACTCAGACTTGTTCTGTGTTGCCTCTTCACCTCTGGCTTCCCACCCAGTGTCACATGATCACCCTCCCTGGCTGTGGATCACAGTGTGTTATTGGGACAACCGTGTCTAATCACTCACTGTAGATTTCCGTTATTGTAAAAGGGATATGCCTGCATTGAGGCGAGCCCCCTTGACCTCTGCTCCCTCTGCCAGCATCACGCAGCTCCCAGACAAAAAGGAAAAGACAATATACATCGAGGAGAGATATAAATCTTTCATTTTCTCCTTTGATGTCGCCCCTCATACCCAAACATCCCATCATCCCAGGGGAGAGCTGTCTTTTCTGTGCGCTCCCTGAGGGGCTCGGCTGCAGCTTGGGTAGTCAGCTGTTAGATACCTCTGTGTTTGGGCTGATGAAGGCCTGAGGCTTGGGGGGCCGTGCGATGGGGATATCATCTTTGTGTCTCTACTAAATGGAGCGTCCTCCTTCCACTCATGTTTTGGTGATTCTCAGTGGGTCGCTGCCTCTATTGTAGAAGGGGGCCCGTGTTGACAAGATGAGGCAGCGGTAATGACGACTCACTGAGGAGAATGTTCATCTTTAAGGCCCCCTCCTCTTCGCCTGCTCATAGTGTGTCTGCATGCTAGGTTTTGTTTTTGTCCATCAATGCCTGCTTCACTCTTGTCATACACACATGCACACATAATTTTAGCCATCGCGCCGCCTCACTACCTCCTGCAAACACGCACACACAAGCTGTCCCCTCTGCTTCACCCTCATGAAGTTTACCCTCCGCCACATTGTTGTCTAATGTGGCATGATGATGTCACAGACAAGACCAAGATGCCCTCTGCTCCATCTGTTGCAGAGGCAGGCCTTTCATCTTGTATTATGTGGTCATGATAGGACCTGACAGGGGCCCGCCGAACTGCTGAGTAAGGGAAACTGAGGGTCCCAGACCATGACCAGGGGGACGAGGGGGGCGACTGGGAGGGCAGCGGGTTGGTGCGTTCACTGGTGCTTCAAACTGGCACAACGGCAAACTAAAGATCTCTAAGTTTTAGTTTAGTCAAGTCTCTAAATCATTTTGTGCTTGATAGGGGAGCTTTAAGAAAGGGAGCCATGACAATATAAATGAGAAATCATTGGCTTAGTTTGTCTGTGCTTTTGACGGACGAGTGATCTTAGGGGACATGTGATTTTTTTCTTCAGTTGTAGCCATTTTTGGCTCATGACCTGTTAAAGTTGCCTTGTGGAAATCTTTTTGTAAACAAACCTATGTTTACATTTAGTGTTTCTTACTAAAATGCCTTTTGTTTATCTTTCACACCTGACAAATGTTCAGTGCATCTCCTTCCTTATGACACATTTGAATCCTTCATTGTTTCTGTCCATGTTTGCTCGCTTGGCACATATCCACATTTTTAGCCTGTTACAGTTGAACAGCAAGAAATTTTTGGCAGAATTTTGTGTATGCATCTGACACAAAACAGAGACTAACTTGTGGAAATATTGCTCCATAGTGCTACCGTTGGTCAAGAGGGTGCCTTTTTTACTTTTTTAAAATGAGCCAATAGAATGGTGCAGAAATAAGTCCTGAAACCTGAAAACAAGTTAGCAATGTTGCTCTTCCAGTTCCTTTCTTTCAGTGTCAGTGGGATTTTGGTTAGATGCCTGAAAAAAGCTCTGTGGTTTACACAAAGTTCAGGTACTGTCAGGTTTTATTTTAAGGTATAAATACAATACAATATAAATACCTTACACATGATTTTAGAAGCATTCTGTATCTTTTAAGAAAGGTGGTTGCTAACAAGTTGCTACACAAATGGGGTTCATTTGTAAGGATAATCTTACTGGACAAAACTTGTATCCTAAACTTTTATTTGCCTGCTGAACTTAGTTTTTTGCAATAATCCAGAATCCGATGGAAAAGATCTTTAAATATGTCCTCTTGACCCAGTACATGTGGTTAGATGTGAACATAAGCTATGAGCAGTTCAACAACGCATGAATTTTCTTTCACCAAAACCAAAACGGTTTTTGAATAAAAAGGTGAAAAGATCCTTATGTCAAGCAAAAACTTTTGTAAAGTCAGCAAATTTAAACAAAGTTTGTTTGTCTTACCTCTCTAATGATCTCGTGACCACTCAGATTTTACATTCAGACCCCACAGAGAGTCTGGGAGCCGCAAGTAGATCTTTGCTAAAGAAAACCAGGTCTCATTCTCCTTGTGCTTTATGGCCTGCAGCTATCGAACACATGTTTAATTTGAGACTCCTTATCCCCACCTTTCAGGCAGGTATCATATTATGCTCCTTCTCCTCTGGGTCCAGATTACAGGATTTCATCTCAGAGAAACCTCCTCCATATATTGAGTTATTTTTAGATTTAAGATTGTTGTCTCAGTTCCCGTAAAGCTCATGCCTCAGGCTAGCTATGTTTTGGGATTTCAAGTTAACTGATATAAACGTATGACTCCACTTTTCTTGGTCGGACTTGGATTTCTTGCTTTGTGAACTTTTTTCTGTGCTTAAATCTCTCTGTAACTCCCTTCTTTGTATCTAAAAATGAACAGAATGTACACACAGGGCTTTTATGTAAAATCAGAGGTCATATCGCTCTCACTTCACTTCTGAATATGTCTGTATTTTCTCTCTGATGTGCGTTTTTTTTGTGTATGTAGGCGATGGAGGTGGAGAGAGCCATGTCCAGTGAGCTGCAGGCTCTAAAACAGGAGCTCCAACAAAAAGGAAGCCACAACAGGCTGCAGGATGAGGAGCTGATCAGTGCCATGAGGGAGCAGGTGACTGCAAAACACACTCACACGCACACACACACACCTCTGTATGAGCCTCCCAACCAAATCAAACACTGGATGTAACTGCTAAACAGATTCTCATGTAAAATGTTTCTAGCCTTGTAGGCATCATGTACTCACACGAACAAAATGACCAGAACACTCTGCACCAAGCACATCTGCATGTGTTTTCATATCAGAGGCACATGTTGTTTTTTTTGTGTTTTTGTGATTAGACATTTTAAATTTACTTTCGCAATTCTTCAAGAACATTAGGCAACAAAAGACAAAATGTTACTTTTTAACATTGAAGAATGGGCAACAGAAGAAAACGAACAAATCTGGACATAAAAGCAAAGCCAATGAGAATAAATGAGACAAATCATCAAAAGAAAATTAGTTCAAAGAAAATAAAGTATAAACATGGGTCTCTTAGGTTTGTTTCTTTACACAAGTTTAAAAATGAGGACTCAACTTTGCAGAACTTCTCCTGATAATTCTCTTTTAAAAAGAGTTTCAAAGGATTTTAAGCATTCAGAACAATCACTTACTAAACAATAAAGCCTCCCAATGTAAGTCCAAATTACTGTTTGGGTTCATTTGTTGGTAGAGTGTCTCCAAATAAACAAAGTTTTCAGAGATCCTGGAAGTTGGTTTATGCAACTCTACAAAATGGAGAAACAAAGGAACATTCCCACATCAAATAGTAGAAAGTACCTGCTTCATTTTTACATGTCAACATGTTTTACATGTCATGTTTACAGCTTTCTTTTAAGGCAAAAGAAGTCTGAGAAAAAAAATCCAAATATTTCCTGCACCTCTTAAAACACTCGCAGATATCAAAATTGGTGAATTAGTGAAGTGTGATGCAAGACAGAGAAGACATATTATAATTATTATAAACATAATCACTTTTTTGTCATAATTAAGATGTTTGTTTGTGTGTTTTTTAGGTGCTTCGTCTCACCCAGAAGGAGCAGGTGCTGGAGGAGCGTTTGGAGAGTGTGTCTAAAGAAAACACTGAGCTGAGGGCCAGTTTAGCCTCTTTACATGCACGCCTGGCTCTTCATGACCAACTTAACCAGCAGCACAGCCAACAGGTACACATGCTAACTCATTACATGCCTGTGCTAAAGACACACACATATACAGGCTAACACAAGAGCAAAGCAACACAAAATAGCTCAGTGCAGTTAGTGTATGAATGACAGAGCCTCAATAACAAAGGGATTTCCTGCTCCGGCCTGGGTTTCGGCGGGATTGTGGAAAGCATTGCTAAACAATCACTTCATCCCTGTCATTGTAACTTTCACCCGCAAATCTGGATTCCACTCGTGTTCGTTTAGTTTCGAGTTGGGCCGGAGGCTGGAATCTGGCACGTCAGGATTTCTGAACACTGATTGAAGTTTCTCCATGACAGTTTTTTAAAAAACACGCACATGGCCTTGGGTAAAATCACTTTTATGATATCAAGTTCATCTTTTGTTTATTATCTGTCTAAAAATCTAAGGAATCATAATGTCTCAAGTTTTGTACCTGCAAGTTTTGTTTTTTTCTGTTCACACATTTGTTAAAGCGAGTGTACACACCTCATTGTGTTTTCAGCTTACCGAGGCGTGGCAGGAAGTGGAGGTGGCACGGAGTCGCTCACAGCAACTGCAGACCCAGGTGGAGGACCTTCAGGAGGAGGTGTCCCTGCAAGAAGCCAGGAGCCATGGAAATGCCTCCCTGCTGTCAGAGCTGGAGAGCAGCCTTGAGACGGCAGAGCTGGGAGTCAGCAAGGAGGAGGTACCAAAGCACCACAGTCACACACCAGTGATGTAAACCTATAGCCTCTGTAGCTAAAGTCTGATATAAATTACTCTTTTGAGCCATAAAGCTCCTTTGTTGTCCAGAATCTATGAAAAATAAACATGATGAGTCACTTTGTTACACTGGATGGCATGTTTCTTTACAATAAACAAGGCCACTACACTGTATTTTACAAAGTTTTCGTACCAGGAATACTCACAGGAGCACCTGATGTGTTTTTATTTGTGACTTTCTTACACAATTCACTATTTACTCAAAACAGGGGCTCTCAAAACTGCCAAAAAGCACTTGTGTATCCTGTAAACGCACTTTTACGCGCAGCAGAAGGTGTTCACGGGTGTTGTGACGCAGGAGTTCAGAGTAACAGCATTATGTTCTGAGAAAGAGGTGAGAGAAAACAGAAACAATTCTAGCTAGTGAGTTTAAATTGAACAGTGAGGAGGTTGAGGATCACACATTCAACTGGCAACACCAACTAGCTTAGGAATTAGGACTGAAAACGGTAAGGAGGATCTTTGCTGTTCTCTTTAAATCAGTGTGTGTCAACAGGTCTTTGGTAATAATACTGTAAATGTGAGTGAAGTTTAGAGTATTTTGTTTCAGAGGTTGCTGTGTGGAGTCTGATAATTGCCTCAAGTGATCTCACTAGACCTTGGCTGCCTCTTATTCATGCTTGAGGCCACATGAGCAGCTACTTGCATAACAATCTCCGACTGAACTGAAAAAGAATTTAAAAGGTGCTCAGGTTTAGACAAGGTACATGAATGTGTCGATTAAAAAAGACAAAATCTCTGGTTCTGCTGCATTAAGTTTGATCTTTTTTTTCAGACCGTGTCACTGTGATTCACAGCAAAATCAGTTGAGTTCTGTTTGTGACATGTAGTTTTAACCAAGAACAGGTTTCATTTTAATTGTTGCAGTAGTGTGAGAGCAATATGATGACATACATTAAATGTAAAGCAGACATTCGTGTCTCTTTGTGGTATCCAAGTACTGTTTTTAAATTTTCTTTTTTTTGTAAATTGTATAGGTATATGAAAACATATTTTAGTGACAAGGTATATAGTAACAAATACAGTGAGGATTTAATCCATATCAAACACTCTTAGCAGAGCATAAGAAACCAGTTCTCCTTATAAGACAGATGCTGCAGAGTACTTGTTCAAAATGAAAGTATGTCTTTGCCAAGAAGTAGGAAATGTTCTGTTTATCGGAACAAAACAACAAACACAACCAGCTTTGGCTAAGAGGCAGAGAAACTGTATTTTAAACACAGTAGTGCAGCTGATGGAAACACGGTTAAGGTTGAACTGGCTACACTGACTTTATCTCCATGCTGTGGTTTGCAAGTGTTTGTTTTTGGGCTTGTTTTATTGTCAACCTGCCCACAATGACTCATTTATGTGTTTAGAAGGAAAATGTGATTTGCTATGATGACTGAGTAAAAGAATATTAAACAAAATATTTTCCTGAAAGACACGTAGAGTGATGATAATGACAATAATAGCACCAGAGAAACATCATTCATTGAATTTTAGTAAACATGTTAAAATGCTGCTGTACTGAGAGGAACATGACAGACAGAACATTTTGTGCAAGTTCTCAGGGACTGTGTGACTTGTGTTTGATGCAAGGACAGGCTTACTTGCCAAAGGTGCAAAGGCCTTGATTTTCAAAGTGATGATGCCACAAAGAAACATAAGATAAGACTTGTTGCAGACGTTTAAGTTAAGTCTGAGAGGGAACGGGAAATCTAACTGACAGTGAAGTCAAATCATCTAATTCTCACTCACTGGGTGTCAAATGTTATTGTTTTGTTCCAGCAGGAAAATGTGATGCGTACCTACGATCATGAGTCATTCACTACATTTCCTGTTTGTCATAGTCACATTTTACAAGAGTTCTCTTGTTTTACAGCTTTACACCTGTGTCTATGAACTATAAAAAGATCATGTACATGATAATCCCTTTTACCAGATGGAAAATTTGTAAGATGGCAGGGCTGAGTTATCAGGAGATCTGTATCATCGTGTGATACATTTGACTCCAGGAAGTTGAAAAAAAGAAATGAGGTAATGTTTTCACCTCCCAGTGAGCCAAAGGCAAAGAGGAAAGAAATACCTTGTTTATGACCCAGTTTGTAAGTCAAGGATGGGTTACTTTTCATCAAAACATCTGAAAATTAGCTCTTCTATTGTAGGCCTAATATAAAGTAGCAGCTCTAAGCTTTACCAATTGTGCTGTGAGAGTAACTCAATACTTTACAGAGTTAAGTTTTCTGAGATTCCTCCTCTTCTGTTCTACTTAGATGAAGCAAGAAATGGGGTCCATCCTTCAGCTGCTGCTCCCACTGATTCAGGAAGTGAATAGCTCAGGGCGCTCAGAGGTCGTGGATCAACGGGAGGACCTGCAGGTCATGCTGCATCAGCTGAAGGGAGTGGCTCAAACTTTGGCACAGACTTCGAGCCCTCAGGTGAGTGGTAGTCACACAGAATGAGCAAGTGGGGCAGGAGAGGAAATGCAAAACAAAAGGCTGGCCTTGTTATCTGAAATCAATGTAGGCCAAGAATATTTTACTACAGCTTTAATGTTTTGAATTTAAACAAAAATACAAATGTGGTTGTCCATTGACCATTAGGCTAAAAGAACTGGATACATTGTGGAGATATTCAATGTTCTTTGTAAAAACTGTAAAATGTACTTTTAATAATCTACGTAACCTTTACCATTACTGTCACTTACTCAATCATATCTTTTTTTAAATCAGCTGTATGGAATTTTAGCCACTAGAGGTCTCTCTATCAAAACAATGAAAACAAAAGACAGTTTGAAGACTTCATGGAGAAGTTCGGGATTTCCTCATTACAGTGACACAGCAGCCACCATTGAGGAAAACAATCTAATACAAGTTTCTCTGAGTTTAATATTGTTGGAAACTTTTTTTGAGGTTGAAATCTTACATATTATACTTTTAACATCCAGTAAGTCATCATAGACACTACCACTGACTGGTGTTACAGTATGGCCACAATTTGTCATTGACCACACTGTGTGTATGAGGTTTAAATCTCATCATGCTGAATCATGCATTATTATAGGGTAGATATGTAGAATATCTATGTCCATTGTGTCATGTGTTCTGAGATTGAATGCTACAGACTAGGAACATAGGTGAGTGTTAGCTGCATGCTAACTATGTCATTTTTGTGTACATTTGTTGCTTTTTAACAGCTAATTGAAAGAGAATAAGATATTTTAATGTCACTTGTGTATATTTATATTAGTCACTGCACAAAAAACACAAATCATGGATCCAGAAACAAGCCTACTCACATTTTGCATTTATTTATTTATTCAATTTACCCCTTAGTGGCTGTTAGAGAAACCTCAGGGTCAACACACTTACACTGAACCGCACTGAGGGCTGTGTGTCCTTGTTTGTGCAACGGATGCCAGTGAATTGTTGCAATTGATAGCTTACATGCTATGCTAAGCCTTTATTCACCACAGGCACGCACATACAGTTGTCGAGTTATGACTCATGGCGTTTGTCCTCCATTCGGACCAGCAACGGGCGTTTATCACCGTAACTAAATATCTGTGCCCATCCCCTTCCCCTGCTCGAAGCGCCATACAAATAGGCCAACGGACAGAAACTCCTTTTGGTGTAAATCTCTGTGAAATGAAGGGCTGACAACTGATCTCTTTGTGAATGTCTCTGTCCCAGGAGCTGAATCGGGCTTTTGTCACCAGAACCAGTGATCAGTGTGGGAATCTGAGCGCAGCGCAGGAGCTGAGAGATCAGGTAACACAGTGATGAACGAATGCGTCTGTCAGGGAGAAGAAACACCCACAGAGGCTCTTTATGCTGAGACAGGGTTGATTCAGTGCTGACCTCTCTGCTGTCACTGTAATCTGTCTTAGTGTCACAGACAGATTCACTGACCTTTCAAGAGCATTTTTACTGGGGTTATATGTCAAAGTTTGATCATTTTTTTCACCTTAGGATTACTGCTTCCAACAGTCATTTTCCAGTCAATAATTGCCTTTGTTTTGTTAGAAAATGTGTGTGGTCAGTTGAATTACTTATTCACAAATTAAATAAGATTGAACAAATCAGAGTGTTATATTTCATTTGATCATATCATATTTTCTATTTATGTGATTAATTTTAACTTAACTCATTGTCACTTTAATGCAACAATATATGTGCAAAACATGCACATCTTTCTTGTCCAACCAAAACTCAAAATACTGCCAACAATTTGAGATTGTCTTTGCAAAATTTTTTTTTTTTTACTTTTCAAACCCAAGCAGGTTGTTCCTAAAGGTAGAAATCACTTTAGTGCAGCATCTTTTTTTGTCTTAAATGAGATTAACAGACGCAAACATTAAGTTTTGCACTCAGTTTGAAACTCAGTTAATTTCTCTCTCCTGCAGAACGTTCAGCTGCAGCAGGAAAACGCAGAGCTGAGGCTCAAACTGCAGAGCATCCAGGAGCAGGCTGCAGTCACCCAGCAGGCCATCAGAGACCGAGATGAAGCCATAGCCAAGTGAGGAAACTTTTTATTTCCAGTATTCTAAATATTAATTTAATATTAAGATTATTGTTGTTTGTTCATATATTTATTTTACAAGAGCTGCTGTTCTTGACTTTTATTTGTAACAGTTCGGCAGATGTTGATTCAAACTTTTATTTAAACAAAAGTCAACAGTTAGAAAGCCAGTAACTCAGTTTAGCCTCTTAAAAAAATTGACTTAGTTTTAACATTGAGTGAGTGTGTATAGTATGTATAGTGGTGATGTTACTGAAGAGGTTTCATCATTTCTTTGTAGGAAAAACCTAATGGAGGTCGAGCTGGTGAGAAGTAAAAATGACATGATGTCCCTCAACAACCAGTTATTAGAGGCCATCCAACGTAAACTGGAGCTGTCGCAGGAGCTCGAGGCCTGGCAGGTGGGCTTTCTTTGTCTCTGTGGACCTTTTTCTTTTCCATCCAGTCTTATGTTTCCTGAACTACCTCAAACCATTTTCATCCTGCATCTTTGTCACAAACTACTGTGAGATCTGTAAGCACATCACATGCTTTATGAAGTCCATAAACAAAAGATTGGATTTACACCGTTAAGATCTGCACGTAACTGAGGAAATCTCACCGTTTGAAGCACGCTGTCTGCAGTTTAAGGGATAATTTGATGAATGTACCTCAGCTTGGTCACCTCAGCAGGACATCGCAGACAGACACAGTTTTATCTCTGACAGCCCCCTCAGTTTGGAGGGATATGAACGGCAGGTGTCTCTGTCTGCGAGTCCCTCTGTTGCTCAGTGACGATGCCAAGCCAAGCCATCTGCCGGAGGGTCTGATCTCTTGTGTTCTGAAGAATGAAATGAAGATAATAGCTGAACCAAAACATGATTAATTTTCTGGTAAAAAAAATACATTTGTTGGTACAGTTAAAAGCATTCAATAAAAGGAATATTGTCCTCATTAATAATAAAAAATAAATTTGTCAAAATATTCCTTTAGATTTTAAATACAAAATCTAAGTTGCAAATAATTCCTTATCAGAGTTTCAAATCCACAAATCTCATATGCACAGCTGCAGACTGGGATCGGAGGCAGACGGATTACAAATGATGTGCTATATTACCAGCAGCTATCCATCTGTTAAACATACAGATATTTACAGGAATGTTTACAGGCCCTGAACTAATCACAGATACAGAGCAGAATGGTTCATAGGAGCAGAGAAAATAGCTCAGAGGAGATCATGAAGGCAGAGCGGTCCAGCTGTTTAACTGTCTCAGCTCCAAAAACCCATCAGTATCTAATCATTCAAATCTGCACTATGTTTTCATTGTCAATCTGGTTTTGGAAGGTGCTTCAGAATAAAGGTTAAGACGACTACAAAAACAAAACCAATAATATATGAGACCATTTTTCATTACCAATCTCTCCTCTCAATATTGACTTAAAAACAGGTCAAAGATATTAAGTTTCTTTTTTGTACGGACTCAGGAATTTCTTAAAAAAAGTTGGACATTTAAGCAAATGTTACTCAAACAGGATCAAATCTTCGAGACTTTTTTGGTGATCTAGCGAGTATTTGCCGTGTCTCACTGATGTGTTTTGACTCAAAAAGACAAAACGGTGTCCAAGGTCAGTGGTTGAAACACTGAATTCCTCAGTGTGGGATGTATTGACAGAGAAAACTGAGTTTCCTGTTGCAAAATGACATACACCACTAATGTTTTTGGGTTTTAAGTGAGTACTCCTCAGCTTTGGTGCCACACAAAAACAGAACCTGTTCTCTTTTGCTTTTGCTGGTATCAGAGGTTCACGGACAAGACTGAGGAATAAATTGCCTCTTTGGACTACATTCACCATCAACACTGATTGGACATCTACATAAAATGTGGCACATTTTCCCTTTTAATAGTTTTTGAACAAAGCTACGAGTTATTTAAAATAGATTTTGTCAACGCAAATAACATTAGTTAGTAAGATTAAGTCTTTATTGTTTTTTTGTCCTTTCATGCAAATGATTCATAAAAATAAACATATAGAATATTGCCCAACTTATCTTTTAAAAAAATAACAATAAATTAATACTTGTTTTGCTGAAAGAAAGCATGTAACATCAGTGAGCAGTGGTAAAAAAGTGTTCAAACCTGATACATTCAAATGTCTATACATTGTGAGATATTATGATATGAGGTGGTGTAGGCGTGCTGCTCATTTCCTCTTCCTCCCCACCTTTCCTCAGGACGATATCCAGATCATCATCAACCAGCAGCTCAGGTCCCAGCAGCAGTCAGAGCTCCCTCAGAAGAAGTCCACCCCCAACGGCATGTCCTTCTTCCGCAGACCTAGCAGGACAGCCTCCACCTGGACACGTCAGCCCTCCTCCACCTCCACCTCCTCCTCCACCTGGAATTCAGACAGTAATCAGGAAAAAAGCCAATCCCCCTGGAGGGACTGGTTACGAAGGGGGAAAGGGGTACAGTATGGCAAATAATGAACAGTGATTACTGAGGAAAGGAGGAGGGGTCAGAGTGCCGCTTCACAAACATCACGGAAAGTGAAAAGAAGCCATTAAGAGATTTTAAATACAGCAACGAACAACAGAGCCACCACAAACAAAGACTTTTTTGAACACAGAAACTGACTCGTATACATTTCATGGAGAGGCTGAGCCTTCCTAAAAGCTAAACTGTGACGACCTGGAACACTAACATTTTCACAGGATCACATGAGTAGGTTTGCTTGAGACTGTAAATATCGTGCCTTACTTTGTAATAGTAACAATATCATGAATGTCTAAATGTCTGAGACTTTGTTTTGTGTACATTGTAGGTGTAGATTAGTAAGGAGCATTTGTTCAATTTATTTAATGTCACGAATCAAAGAAAAAGAGAAGTATCAAACAGTTAATTTGTCTTTGCATACCAAGTTGGATGAGAGAAGTTTCTTTTTTTTTTACACTCAGTTTTGCTCAAAGCTAAAAAACTCTACGTAAGTGTTTATTGTAAAAGAAAAAGTGTATGTTTTCATGTAAACTATAATTTTTTTTTATCATTTTGGTTTGTTTCCTCAGTAAAAAAAAGTTCTCCGAATGATAACTTGGTTTGCTTTGTGTCACACGTATACGTGTATGTGCTCTATGACTCAGTGTTCAATATTAAAGCTGCTTGATACAAGCTGTGTTGTTACTTCAGTTCTCTGGCTGATCACATCTGGAATGATTGTTGGATAATATCATGAAACATCTGTTTGGGTTAATTTACTCAAGGTGACCGAGTACAAGAAAATTAGTTAATCAGTCTTGTGACTGCGCTCATTCTCATTTTGTATTATTGAGAGAATTCAGTCAATCAGAACACAACTAAGTTGAGAAATTAAAATGTTTTCAAGACAAATACAGTTTTCTAATATCAAAATGCAGAACAGACATAGGATGACTGTTAAACAAATATACAAATAATAAAGGTCTACTTATTGTACAGGGATCACAGATAATATTTATCTACTGTGACACTTTGAGATATTTTGTGGGTTTTTTAAAAATTTTTTTGCATTTTGACATGAGCTTTGTCCCCAAACTAATGAATGCATACACACGGAATAATCACAAATGTAAGACATGTTATCACATTTTTTTACATATTTTTTAATGAAATTATTGAAACTATTGCAGAAATCTAATTACGGGGTTGGATTTTAATTGTAATTGTCATACAGCATGAGAGGCCCACAACATGTTGAGGTGCTGAAATTTCAGCCGTGCAAACTTCACATAGTGTTGTGGAAATTTTTAAGAAGCCTTCAATTCATTTTTCTTTGAAACAAATTAAATTAATAAACCAACTTTCTCTTTGCTTTTTACCATTTTAGAAAAGCTTAAAGATTATGTCATTACCAAGTGACTCTGTTAGCCTGAATTTACTCTTTTTCTATTTTTACTAATATTTAACCTTTTTTTTAACAAGAATCCTCATTGATATTAAAAAAAAAATCTTTTTCAAGAGAGTTCTGGCCAGGACAGGTGGCAGCACAGTCATCAAAGTAACCTGACCCTCAACTGACAGACTATGAGCAGTCGCACATACAAATATATAGTACATGAAAACATTACAAGACATAAAATAGCATGTAGAGCAGCAAATACTTGTCAAATTGACAGCAATCATAAATATATCAAGGAAGAAAATCTATAGACAGATGTGCCTTCCTCCAAGTCATCCTCCAAACATCCTCTTGAAAGCGTCCAACAAGACCAGCTCACTAGGTTTCAGGTCTTTTTGTAATTTGCTACGAGTAAAGGAAGCAGCCAACT
Organism: Acanthurus lineatus; assembly: GCA_029814665.1. Classification (NCBI taxonomy): domain Eukaryota; kingdom Metazoa; phylum Chordata; class Actinopteri; order Acanthuriformes; family Acanthuridae; genus Acanthurus; species Acanthurus lineatus. The sequence continues at coordinate 13,502,570 of JAPZDV010000024.1, read as the reverse complement.
TAAATGCCTTTTTCCCCAGTTCAATTTTGACCTTTGGAACAGACAGCAAGAAACGATCCTGAGACCGAACATTGTAAGTTCCTGTACTGTTCTGTTTGATGTGGGTCAGAAGGTACAAAGGAAGTCGACCCAGAATAGCCTTCTAAACTAGAATATGCAAATGTCTAAGTCTGCCTAAAGGCCAAAAAGACCATCCGTCATGTTAATACAACAAACAATGGTAAGTGAGGGCCTTGAAATTAGTAATGAACCTCAAAGCTTCATGATACACAATGTACAGCTTCATGATACACAATGTACAGAGCATTTGAGCTTTTTGACAAGGAGTGCATGTAATCACCAAAGTCCAGTACGGACAAACAATTGGCAGCAGCCAGTGTCTTTTTTGATTCAAAATGTATAATCTTTCTCCACCTCTTTCCATAAAGGAAATTGATGTCCGTGCATACTCCGGCCAGCAGGTGGCGGTATGTGACCAACCATTAAACCCAGTAAAAAAGAGGAAGCACATTTTGTTTGGATCAGTCTTGAACTCTCATGGCTTACTGAAACAGTACAGACACATATTATAATTGTTTACCTTTACAGTGACAATGGAGAGGGACGTAGGGACAATTTCAGCGATTAAAGCTTTAGGGTGAGTGACGTTTAGTTAAACTGATTATACGTTGTTGTTTACTGCACCGTCTCCTGTCTTAAGTTTCGTTTGTCGTTAAAGTAACTCGTTTAAATCTAATGTATGGCAGTTTAAGTAAGCTAGCTGTGTTTATAAGTGCCTTATTGCGAACATCTAGCTTAATTTAAACCAAGTTATAATAAAAATATTTTGGCCTCTTCAGTATGTCGGGGCACTAGGCAAACAGCTGTAAGTAATAGCACCTGTCGTCCTTTACTTTCGGCTCAGGTACCCGGGAGGTTCCTGCCTCACACGGTGCAAATGTGATGAACTTCCGTGTCCCCTGCTCACCTGGCTGGCTGCGGAGCTGAGGACTCTCTGTCCAGAGCTACAAGGTTTTTATGATAAACATCTATCTGTTGTTGTGTAGAGTGCTGCCCTATAGGGTTTAGTGCTCTAAACTACAGTTCAGTCAAGCCCTCTTCTAAGTACACATACAGGGAGTCAAAATCCAGATCTTGTTAGGGTGTTTCCAGTTAGTTTGGTCCTGTTATTTATTAGAAACTGCCTAAATGGAGTGAAACTGAAATCCTTTTATCATAACTAGTCACAGTCTGTTCATATATATATATATATATATTTGGTAATGTGATAAGGATCCCTGAATTGTGTCCCAAATAGTGGACATTTTAGAATTGACATTAATTTGTTATTGTATCTTCATGGACAAATTTTATTAAAGTGATGCTCTTTTGAAACACATTCAACATTTTTTGTACTAAATTTTTTTTTCTACTCATTGGGCAATATGTACCGTGCAGAGATACCATTACTGTATATCAGCAATTATCTAGAGTTACCTATTTCATCAATCTACCTATAACAGAAAATTTATTTTAAAAGAATATACACATGTAGAAAAAATGGAGGGGGAATTGGAATTAAATGCATGAATGATAATAAAGGGTTCAATATGATATGTATGAAATCTAAAAAACTGAACAGAATGGATGATGTTTTTTGTGTTATTTTTTCTGTTTGATACTTATTGCTGTATACATTTGATGTAAAGCCGAGTGACAAGTGTGTTGTACACTAAGAACTGTCTCTCCTTCTTTAGACTCAAACAGTGCAAGTGATGTCTTGTTGGTGGGAGAGCTGAGAAATTTACTGTCAGACATGTTCTTTCCTCTCAATGTGCTGACCTCCGAGGTGCTAGAGTCATCCATCCTTAACAAAGTGACTGGTGAGAAATGAAAGATGTCCAATGGGTTCTGTTACAGAGTTGTGATGCTCAAGAGTGCATCTACCTAACACTCTTGCTCAATTCCTTAGAGTTCCTGGTCTCCGAATTGCAAGCAGCTCGAATAATGAAGCATAAAGAATCAAACTCTGAGGATAATAAAACAGAGGAGGAGTCTGAGAAGGAGCAGCGAGTTGAACATCACAGCCATGAATTCACTGAGAAATATGAAGATGATGATGTGTCTGACAAAGAGCAAAGGGGGGCAGAGATGCAGGCAGAATGGATATTAGTGCTGCACGCCCTTGACATGGACACTTCATCTCAAATTACAGATGTGTTGAGTGAAGTAAGTCTGATATTTGATAAACTGAGCTATGTTTAAGTTATGACTCCAAACTCAGAAACACTGATAGGATTTTTAAATGACATATTAATACAGGTGGAGTCGAGGCTTGCTCGTCTGCCATGCAAAGACATGACAAACCCGCTTCTTAACACCAGCCTCAGCGCAGAGCAATGGGTATGTTTGCAGGCCTTTTCATTATACATCATATGTAAATCTGTTGTGAGCATCTTTTAAGCTTTTGGCCTTTCTATTTCTCAGATGGAAACTAAAAAGATCAATGAAGTTCTAACAGAGGACTATAAGTGTCGACGACAGATGATGATCAAACGCTTTCAGGTTACACTTGAGTCATTTGCATGGGGAGAAAAACAAAAGGTAGGAATGTTAAATCACTGCATCCATTAGAACTCTCACTTTAAGAACAGAAATAACAAAATAACTTTAATAACTTTGTTGTAAGTTGTTTTTGCTTCTTTTAGAATCTTCAGTGTATTCTCTTTGATACACATTCTTTTTAAGTTACACCACTGTGAAAATAAATGTAGCTCTTTCTTTCTTTCTTTCTTTCTTTCTTTCTTTCTTTCTTTCTTTCTTTCTTTCTTTCTTTCTTTCTTTCTCACTTCCTGACTTATTTATTTACTTATGTACTAACTCTTAGTTTCCTTCCAGTGTGGGCTGACAGACTAGGCTGTCGTCAACTTGTATATAGCTGTGCCACCACTGGTGTGACTAAAAATATGTTAAAAGATAAATCCATAAGTGTCAATGACTGCTTTTTTTTTCAGCTAACTTTTCTGTTGATTTTCAAAGCATATTACCTGCTGCAGCAGATTATCTGGTTTCACAACGGGGTCATGATAACAACAAACATCTTGGTTTTATCTGACATCTTTCACCTACAGGAACGCAGTGAAGCATTGGCCTCAGTGCCTCCTCTTTCATCCCTGGCTGGCTCCTCTCGAGTGTCCTTGTCTCATCTGATCGCTGCCAGAGAGGATCAGTCCCTTATTGATCCAATTAAGGCTGGAAAAAGCACCCCTGTCTACAAGGTACAACCAGAGAGAGTTACAAAAGAATTAAGAATTGCAAAACATGCCTATGACTTTACATCTTTAACTGATGGTTGTGAATGGTTTTTAAGTTTTTTTGGGTCTCATTAGGTATTGATGGGCAGTGTACCAGACAGAGGAGGACGACCAGGGGAAATTGAACCACCTATGCCTGCGTGGGAAGATAGGAGAGCGAAAGGAAATAGATCAGGAAGAGGAGGTGGACATCATCAACGACGAAAATTCTCAGATAAGAAGAAGAAAGGGAAAAGAGAGTAACAGGTCTTTCTCTTTGTCTTCACTGCTTAACTTGAGAAATAATTGATAATTTTCTTTATTTACATCCTGATCATGAGAAAAATATAGCTGTGAAATGCTACATATGATATAATTTTAAATTTATAAAGTTTGTATAACTCTAAGTTATAGACTGTTTCTACAAGAGCTTGACTTGTCTATAATGTACTGGCATATAACCAGATATTTTTGTTGACACCAAAATGGAAAAGAAATCATTCTTGGTTTTGCACATTGTGTTGAGGTTTGTTTGCTTAAGAATAAACCTATTAAACACAGTACAGGAGTGTATTGTTATTTGTGTAATGCAATGTACAGTGTTGTACATTCTTTATGCTTAAACATCCTGGCAATTACTTTTCTTCAAATACTTTTGCACTTAAGTTACCATTTAATATTTAGCTTTCAATTTTAGCAAGAAAACAGTTAAATTGATGTAATTAATTTGTTTAACAAGACACCAGAGAAATTAATTGGATCCTCTGTGCTAAGCAAAAATAGCCTCCCCTCTCATTATTATTGTTGTTATTGTTGTTGTTGTTATTGTTATTGTTATAAGATGTTGTATGATTTGGTTTGGGTAGTTATTATTAAAGGGAGTTTAATCAATAAAGTACTAATACGTAACTGATGTATCACATGGATGTAAGCATCCTTGTTGTGTCCGTCATACCGGAAGTTTCCCGTGACACGAATGATGTAACTCGTAGAAAGTTCCGGATTAGCCAAAGGTCGATTAAATGCGAGTTTGCTAAACCAGGTAACGTGAGTTAGTATAGTGTCGGGTAGCATACTGTCACTGTCAGTCAGACTTACTGGTGAACTAATAATTTGCAAAATGCCAAGAGGTAGCAGAAGCCGGACATCCAGGATGCCTCCTCCAGCCAGGTAACGTCAATAAATGTAACATTTATACGTAATTTGTTAAAATTGACGAGTATGGTGCGCAGGCTGATGTAACTGTAGCAGCTAGCTAACGTTAGCAAGTTGTGGTTGCTAACGTTAGCTAGCTGCTACAGTTCGCGTATATAAGCCTGGGTTTGTCCGGGACAAAACCTAAAACAAACAGCTGGAACTGACCCATAAGCAATATATTTGTACATTTAGTCGTCGTCAAATTCTATTAAGAATCTGGTATTTGTTTAAAGGTAATCGATTAAAGAAGTGAAGGTCACAATAAGGTGCCATGTATCATGGGCATTTGAAGTAACGCGTTATGGCATCACAACTTAAACATTAAACGTTTTAAAACCGCATGGGATTGCATAAAATTATTGGCAGGTAGGATTAGGTCTACCTTTATCCTGAAGCCAAACTGAGTTAAATGTCTGAATTTCTTATTTTGCTCTGATCATGTGAAATGAACAGTGAATGCACATACGGTCTCCATTATGGTAAAGAATATTTTTGATTGTGGGCCATGTTACTCATTGAGGGATTGTCCAAATTTGGGCTCCAGCTACTGGATGTGTAATACTGTAATATTATTTATACTGACCTGTTAGAGGAAAACTCCTCTCCATGACCTTAAGTGACTTATACAGGTTCACACTTACAGCATTTGTATGTGATTTATTAAGAGCACAAATAAGTTTTATATGTGTACACATTTTAAACACGTTATTTAAAGCTCAGAGATTATCTTAAATAAATAAAAATTAATTAATTAATAAAAAATTAGCCCTGATCAAGGTCAAAAATCCTAGGGCTCTGTGTTCTGTTCGGTTTTGTTTTGTTCTGTTCTGTTTATTTGTTTCTGAGCTAATGCTTGCTGTTGTGCTGTTGGCCCACGTGTGCAAGCTTTTTTTTTTTTTTTTCAGGTCATGATTATCTTAAGATGATTTTGCCTACTTTGGAGTCTTATTACTGATAAAAGAGTCAAACTTGAGTCCTAAGTAAGGACTTTAGAAATTAATCAATAGGGGAAAAATGATACAAGCACATGCAACAAGTGTTTGGCCTTGTGTTGAAATTGTGTTTTGACAATGACTTTTTCTTAAAGCCGGGCGCCACCATCACCACCACCTATGGCCAGGGCTGCACCTCCCCCTTCCTATGCCCCAGCTCCAATGCAGGCTCCCCCATCTGCTGTTGGTGCACCAGCTGCAGCACCCAGACAGCCTGGTTTGTTTGCCCAAATGGCAAGTACTGCCGCTGGAGTGGCAGTGGGCTCTGCAGTAGGACACACCATTGGCCACGCCATGACTGGCGGCTTTAGTGGAGGAAACTCAGAGCCTGCCAGGCCTGATGTCACATACCAGGTAAATAAACTTTGGTTCAGCCGGTCATAGTGGACTGGAATAGTACAGGGCAGATTAGTGTGTCTGACTCATGGTAAGTAGGACATCAGTGACATAAACAGGTGTGTTTGAGTTTTGGTTGGTGAAAGACACAAAACAGTGATGAAACAAACATCACATTTTCTGTACTACAAGATGAATGTGTGCAATATGCAGACTGAAGACACGTCCAATAATAACCAGCTTAAGGCAGTACCATGGCTGTTTCAACAGAAAACACTTTCAGTGGAAAATCTTTTTGTAACTGCGGTTAGTGCTTTTGAATAGCCATAGTATTCTTACCTGCATCACTGTTTTCTCTCTTTTTCTTTGTTGCTTTTGCAATATAATGAGCAGGTGCAGGACTTTTGAGGTGAAGCAGACTGAGCATGAAGTTCATTTCTTCACCTCAGAATGGGTTAATTGTTAAATGCTGCAATGTGTTTTGAAAACTTTAGTCTCTCACAGCTTACAAAGTTCACATGTACTTCATGCTCGACTTGGAAAGGTAATGGTTTTGTCATCAAATTAAGCACTGGCAGCGATCGCCTTTTTAAAGATGAAATGTTGAGATTTACACACAAAAAAACCCTCTTGTGTGTGCACATTGTGAACTGTCCTTGGCTACGTTAGCCGCGAGTTTCATGGAAGCATGCAAAGCCATATTTCTCATATTTTGATTTGTGAGATGTCTTCAGACATTTTGACTCTTTGCAGCATGACATATAACCAGGTTGAACATTTAAACATTTTATTCATAGATGGTCTCTAAGTTCACGGTGGAATTGACAGAAGATGTCACATTTATCATAGTGCAATAAAGTAGAACAAACAGTTGATTTTTTCACAGAAAAATGTGATTTGGGTGAAACCTGCAGTCATCACTCATCAGTTACATGCACTTACTTGCTCTCATTAGACCACATGTACTATGGATGTGTGAATAACTCTATCATTCGCGTTGTGTCTTTTTAGGAGCCATACCAGGGCCAGGCCCAGCCCATGTACCAGCAGCAGCAGCCACAGTATATGTACCAGCAGGAGGCCCCTCAGCAGCAGGCCTGCTCCTATGAGCTCAAACAGTTCATTGAATGTGCTCAAAACCAGAGTGATTTGAAGCTCTGTGAGGGCTTCAGTGAGGTGCTCAAACAGTGCAAGTTTGCTAACGGTGAGTTGGAGGTGTAACACAGGAAACAGGTCTAGTCATTTATATGAAATTAGATCACATGAGGATTTATAACTTGTTGACTGAGATGCCTGGCAGTCAACACTGCAAACTTGGACCCCTAACAAACAGTTCTGGTTTTGTTCTTACTCTTATTTTATGTCTGAGTAAAAATTTTCCCCTACAGTCTTGTTTGTTTTACTTCTTATTTAAACAGTGCCAAATGAGGACATTTTGCATAGAAACGAAGTCAATGTATCAATCATAGCTTAATGACTTTGCACTATATGTTGCAGTACCTAGTGTGACCATAGGGAGGAGTAGTGTAACAGCTTTCAGTATGCCTCATGTAACCACTATTTTTTTTCTTGTAGTTTTGATGTTTAAATATGCCAAACCAATGGATTATCAATACAAATAATGTATGAAAAATGATCTAATGAAACTATTTTCTTCACAGGTCTGTCATGAGACTGAGACATAAGCCTGGAGGTTGAGGAGCACGCACAAACTTTTGAGCAACCACGCTGAATACCAAGAGTGTAATTCAAAAGAGATCAACAAACATGCTTTTATTTTGACAGTTAATTATTATCAGATGACATCATTGTATTAATTTCTCAGGACATAGTTGCAGAGTTTGTAATAATAGTCTTATAAATAATGTTTATATATTTTGTTGTGGCATGCTTTGAGTTGATTTCAGTTGTTTTTCATTAGTTTCAGTGCTTTTAATTTAAAATGTCACATTCATATGTATCAGTTACAACATTTATGGCATTTGTAGATAATAGTACCTCGTTAACCCATCAGCTTTCAACTTCTGGATTATGGATATTCATAATTGTTTGCAGCAAGTTAAGAATCAATGGCAATAAAGCACTTGAATCAGTTATAAAAACACTGTCGTGTGATGATTTATTTCACTGCCTGTTCAGACTACACATACACTGCAGCCTTAAAGAAACATTTCTGTTATCATGCTGATCTTCTTGAATTAGAAATTAACATCTACAAAGCAGAGATAGCAGCACAGGGGTCCAGCACCTGCCATGTTTCCATAGCCTCAGTGACAAAAACCCCTAGTTAAATAATGCAAATGAGGTAATGTCGGTAATGTATAGCAGCCCTGTGGTATATACCAGCTGCAGGGTAAATCATGTACACCAGCTCTGCAGTCACAGAGGAGTCTCACTCTACAAATGCCTTGTGGTGAGGAGAGGAGCTGCCGCAGGGTGCTATTTCATGGATCTGTTTTTTTTGTGTGGACACGCGTTCAGGGTGTGCTGCTGCAGCAGAGGCAACAATTTATTTTTGGCATCTGACATTAAAAGCTTACCCCTTGCAATGGCAGCGGCCCTACGAAGCTGCCACAGCACCAAGCTTTGACTGGACCTCTTTGTTTGTACTCTACTGATTAATAACAAGGGATACCCTTTGTAACAGGAACTGAGCAGCACAGGACACGGTGAGTCATCAGGCATTTGTTGTTTTTTTTTTTAAGGATTACTTTATGGCAACCTGCAAAAGGTCAAATACTGACAGCATGAGATGAAGGTCCATTTCATATACTGTGACATACAGCTTTATGAGTTCACACCTCTTGATATGTCGAGAATGACCATGATTCTAATCAGAACATGAGGGATTTCTGTTGTCTGGATATAAGGGCGGATCATGACATATCCGATGAGAATATGCAAGTCAAATCTGCTGTTAGGATATTGCACAGATATGACCAGTGATGACTAAGCTCTGAAGGATAAATCTAGTTTAATCACTCATTAGGTCCTATTACATACAGCGTGAGTGAGGCAGAGCTGGTCATTTAAAACTAAATGTTAATTTAAAATAAAAATCTGTCTTCGGTAGGCCTTTTTTTTAAAAGTCCTCTTAAAGCTTTATTATTAAGAGCAAGGTAAAATGTGCATGACACAGGTTATTTAAATTTAAGCACTAGGCCCATGTTGTTGCCTTTTAACGGTGAAATACAAGTACCTGATACTAATACTCAATTACATTAATGGAAAATATTATTCTTTTTACTTTACTTTACAACTAGGTGTGTTATTACATATATAAAGTAGTTGCATTAAGTAAATAGTTTCATTATCAATTACTCTTCCATTTTTTATCTCTATTACTAATTGTCCTTTAAATGTCAAAGAAGTAAAAATGTACCCTCTAAAGTTTCCCAGAACTTAGAATAATATCTTCAAATTGCTTGCTTGGTTCCTTACCACAAAATATTTAGTTTAACAGAAGATATTTTAATTTGAGAAGCTGAAATCAGAAGATGTTTAAGCATTATGCATCAAATATGAGGTATGACATAAATTGTGAATGAGTTATTTATTATTATTAAATGTATCTGTCAATACATCAGCAATGATAATGTATCATTTTAATATATGAAAATTTAAACGGTTACAGGCAGCCAGTTGTGAGCAGCAGGAGGAGAGCAGTCGTGCAGCCTCGTGGTGAACCAGCATCACAGCCATCATGACCAAAGAAGAGGAGCTTCCTGAAGGTGCAGGGGCCCAAGAGTTCTACGACAAGTATGAGTCCAAGGAGATTCTGGGAAGGTATGTCCCTGAAGTCTTAAAATAGCTCCCATCTTGAGGGTTTGGACCCCCCCAAAGGGGCTCCAAGTTAAATCTGAGGAATCATTACATCCCTGTAATGTTTGCTTTGCTTTTCTTGTGAATTACAGGACTTTTTTTTATTTCTTTGGGACTTTAAAATAATTCAAATAAAGCAAGTAAAATTACAGGAGGTCACAGCCAAAACACATTTGTAACAATTGATGAGAAGATGCAATAATTATATTTTGTTTTAGTTAGATTGCTTGATGACATTTTAAATAAAACTCACTTATTCTATTTTTTTAATTTTTTTTTTTGCTGAGAGTTTGCTGAGAAATTTGATACAAATCTAAAACACTTATTTAAATTATGATTCTACTGCCAGGAAACGGTTAGCTTAGCTTAGTATAACAACTGGAGACAAGAGAAACAGCTAGCCTGGCTCTACCATCACCTTTAGAGCTAATTTATCATGTTATATGTTATATCCGATTTGTTTAATTTGTACAAAGACTGCAGTTTTCCAGACAATCAGCAGAGGATCCAGGAAGTTTAATTTTGTTAACTTCAATATTTGTGCTAAGCGAAGATAATTGGCAGCAGGCTACAGTTTTTTATATGGCTAAAAGAAAGTGATATTAGTCTTTTAATGTTATGCATGTCAAGAAAGTGAATTATGTTATGTGAAATTATAGCCAAAAACCACTGGCCCACAAAACATGTTATATTGGGTTAGCATGATTTAAAAACATGCAAACACACACTTTAAAAGTTGAGGTATTCACAATTTTTTTCCAGTTTCTAAAGCACTATTCAATACAACTCAACACATTTCTGTTTATTTTAAAAAGACTTAAGATTGAATGGCTGTCACTGTTGCTGTGGACATTTCTAAAACAAGCTGGATGGTTTCCCCTGAAGTTTCCCATAAATCCCTGAGAAAAGCTTTCCTTCTCATTGTCATTCCCCACCATCTGTCAGACGGCGGTGCTGTTACATAAGCACACACTGTTCACAGAGAGGGTTACATTCATTAACTTCAGCGTGTTTTTGGACAAAGGTTTAGTGTTGAAAGCTGCCGAGGATTGGACGGCATGCTGTTAATATTACGTAATTTCACTCACATACAGGTCACAAGGTCACCGGATGTGGACAGTGTGTTCAGCTGCTCTCGTATATTTCACATGGCTCCGTCAGCTGCACAAACAGGAGGCATAGGGTCTGCTTAGTGTCCTCAAAATGATCCTCTGACATGGATTTCTTTGTGCTTGTGCCATGCTTTCTGAAGAGAATGATGTTTGATAAACACCAGGATGAAGGGGCTCTTTTTACAAAAAAAAATGGATTTGTTTTCAGAGTAGCATAAAAGATTAACTTGAAAAAAACTATGGGTGATAAAAAAACAAAACATTTTGAGTGAGGAATATCAACATCACACCCACAAGTTTTCACAGAAATTCTCAGTTTCTTGCCATTATTCCTGAGAAGCACACAAACGTGTATTTTTTGAGTCCAGCTGCAAAAACTCAAACCTCTGAAGAAATCAGTAACCTGACAGATCTGTGGATAACAAGGCTGCTGCCGTTTCCTCCTCCTCAGGGGGGTGAGCAGTGTGGTGCGCCGCTGTGTCAACAAACGCACGTCTCAGGAGTACGCAGTAAAGATCATCGACATCACCCCCTCAGACAAGATGACTCCACAGGAGATCGAGGAGATCAGAGAGGCGACGCTGAAGGAGATCGACATCCTTAAGAAAGTCTGTGGACAGGACAACATCAGTAAGCACATACATTTCCCCTGACACAGTTTCATTTCAAACTGTGGTCTAGACCAGGATAATGGTCTCATAAAACCCCCAGTGTCTCACACTTGTTCCCACTAACCTGCTCAAGAGGTCAGACATGAACAGTGTTTGGCCTTTGCTCTCAAGTGATCCACTTATTAAGTCCTGATGTACTGAATTCACCTCAAATGTGTCTCTCCTCTGCAGTACAGCTCAAAGACTGCTATGAGTCCAAAGCCTTCTTCTTCCTGGTTTTTGACCTGTAAGTGTATTAATTCAAGTTTTAAACTTGTCTATGCATAAACATAATGTCTCGAGTGGCTGTAATGTGGTTGTACTTTCCTTTCCTTTCCTCAGGATGAAAAAGGGGGAACTTTTTGACTACCTCACAGAGAAAGTAACTCTGAGTGAGAAGGAAACCAGGTCAGTGAGAATGTTACTTCACTATCTGACTGTTGTGTGGTGCTATATGAAATATAATATCAATATCAGTGTGGCTAAAAAAATGTTGTTTGCCTCAAAACATTTTACCCAATCTTAATAGATAGATACTGATATAAAGTGCAGTGTTTATGATGTACAGCTTCTATGTAGTCTAACTGGTTTCTACTCAGGTCAGAGTTCAAACCCAGTATAGAAACTTTCATAAGGCCAGCACTTTTGTGCTTCCACAGCACAATTTTAACCTCACATCAACCTTGTACATATTGCACTGACCTCAGTATAGGAAGTGTACTTTAATTGGTTACGTTTAGTACCTTTAAGGCAAAAAGTTGTCAACTGTCCCTATTCTTAAAGATCTTACATTGAGTTTGGTGTTTGGTTTTAGGAAGATCATGCGTGCCTTGATGGAGGTGGTCCAGTTTCTCCATAGTCAAAACATCGTCCACCGGGACCTGAAGCCTGAAAACATCCTCTTAGACGACCACATGAACATCAAACTCACAGACTTTGGCTTTGCTGTGCAAATCAAGCAGGGACAGAAGCTCAAAGGTCAGTGAAAGCAGAAATAAAATACTCTTTTGAATGATTCTAAGATTATTCCCGAGGACAAGCTGGTGTCTAGAGCAACATCACTGGTTTTGTCTGAAAAATGCCAAAATATTTTAAGCAGTTGACAATAATAAGAGTTAATGAACACTAAACACAGACAGAGGAGATTCCCACAAGCTTATTCAGCTGAGCTTTCATATGTGCCATGCACAAATACAGTGACTATGTTTACAATCTACTGTGCAGCTACAGCAGCTGCTGGCGGGCAGCGAAGAATCTGGGTCTGGTTGCACAACATGCCCCCATCATCTTAGCTGCTCTCACAAAGGTTAAAGTGCAACAGGACACTCAGATCTATTTGCTGCAGTCTCAGACACTGACCTTTTAAACAGACCAGTCAGGAAGCATCAGATCACTAGCAGTGACAACTGGAAAGTCAAACGTATTTTAAATAGTTGCTTAACATGTCATGTGTATGTTAGGTTACTTCATCGGGCTGTGGAGCTGTTGCAGCACAGTGTGAATATAAATCTCAAGGAACAGTGTAATACATAATCTAAGATGCTGTTAAAGTACATACCTAAATGCATAGTGAGCTGAATACATATGATGCATTTTCTTGGATGAAGGTAAAAGATGTTACAGAACTTACAGATGCTCTGTCTAGTCAGAACCTACTTTAAGATAAGTTATTTAAAGCACTTGAGTTACTGTATTTGGGTCGAGTAGTTTAAGTCATTATTTGATCACATAATTAATAACACTCTTCAATATCCCACAAGCTTTATATATATATATATATTTTGATATTCTTAGTTTAGTTCTGTTTTTTTTAACAGCCACATAAATATACTTATATTTTTAATAGGGTGGTCATTGTCAGGAGGGTGCCGCACAATCAATTTTACATGACTTTCATGATTAAGTAACTGCTACTTGAAGTAATCTTCAAAAGAGCAACTAATAAACCCTGGTTTGGGTTTTTTTTTTCCAAAGGTTGCACCACAATGCTTCTAATGGTAAACATGTCTGAATTTGGATATGTTCCTCCTTTAATCATACCCATCAGTGTTGAGTGTTCACTCTGACAGTAGACTCTTAGTTACATTCTAAAAATCACTTCATGGTTATCTGCTAGAGCCCAGGTGGTGACACATTTAACGTGCATTTAAAAGTTCACATTTGATGTGTGTGTAATGCAGAGGTGTGTGGGACCCCTGGTTATCTCGCTCCTGAGATCATCGAGTGCTCCATGGATGCAGGACATGCAGGATATGACACCGCTGTGGACATGTGAGTAAGCAAAGACAAGTTATTTATCAGATGGATAAATTAAATTAACTCTGCACCAGCGTGACTGTATGCAATCATACATAATCTGCTGTGCCTGTTAGCTAATGTGCAACATGAAAACTCATGTTATCTTAAATGTGACTTGGTTTACACACTGTCTCCAGTTTCTTTAAGCTTGATTCTCCTCTCATTTCTGCCTGCAGATGGAGTTCAGGGGTGATCATGTACACGCTGCTTGCAGGTTCTCCACCATTCTGGCACAGGAAACAGATGCTGATGCTGCGCATGATCCTGTCTGGGAAGTATGACTTCTCATCTCCAGAATGGGAGGACCGCTCAGACACCGTGAAAGATTTAGTAAGCTGTTTTTTTACATTACTGAAACCACTGTAGTGACACAATTAGAGACTTTAAATGTTAAAATTACAGCAAGTTTTTAATCACACAAAAACAATGAATCAAACTCTCCACATGGTTTCCTCAGATTTCTCGGATGCTGGTGGTTGACCCCAAGCAGCGATTCACAGCTACAGATGTTCTCAACCACTCGTTCTTTTCACAGTATGTGGTGGATGAAGTGCGACAGTTCAGTCCATACAGGCGGTTCAAGGTGAGATGCTTCAATGTGGCCCCATAAGACTGTGCAGCTTCATTTTCAAATCAAATATATTTCCTTTTTTTATTGAAATGTATGAAATTCATGGTTGAAAAGTGGAATAGCCAGCCCAAACATTCATGATGTGGTACTCTTGATGGTGCAAAAAAGCCAATTTGAGGGTAAGAAGGATGTCAATCAAACACTCCCACATTATTAGGAAATTTAACTAAGAACACCTGTGAGGGTGTGCAGAGCATGATCACAGTGACAGTTCAGATTTACTTTCACTGTTAATATTCCCCTGCATTTACTGTATCCTTGGTCCTTTGAGATACCCGAGAATTTTTTCTAAACTCTCTCCTTCAGGTCATTTGCATGACTGTTCTCGCAACAATGCGAATCTACTGCAACTACCGCCGTGCCAAGCCCGTCACCAAGGAGGTGATCAGGAGCGACCCGTACGCTGTCAAGCCCATCCGCAAGCTCATTGACGCCTGTGCCTTCAAGATCTACGGCCACTGGGTCAAGAAGGGCCAGACTCAGAACAGAGCAGCACTTTTCGAGAACACTCCCAAAGCCATCCTGCTGTCGATTGCTGCCGAGGCCGACGAGCCAATCCACCACATCTTTTAATGAGCGCTCTACCGCAGAACTGCCAGAAGCACTTATATTTTATGTTTTCTTAATACATAAAAGAAATGAACGGGTACATAACATACCCACTACTACCAGACAGTGTTTAATGTTGAATTTTGGTTATTACTGGGAAATTGCTCTACCTCAAGAGCCATCAAAACTGCAATAATGTCACTGTTTCACACTTTGTTTTCTGCCCTAAATGAATGCTCAGTTGTCATAAATAACAGTTTTATTGAAAAAATGGCATTCAAGAAACAATATTTAATTTCAGGGAACCCATTCTCAACTGAACCATTTTATTCTCTTAAAGTGAAGTTATTCTTTGATGTATGTTTAACTGAACTGAGCCAGAAGCAGCATCCTATAATGTTATCAGAGACAGACTGTTGCAGGTGAAACAAACCTGCACCCAGACTTTCTTCTTTTGTTTTTATTGTATGAAATATAGAGACATTGTAATGTTTTATTCAAGTGTGAAATATGGAATTCACTTTTAAATCATTGTGCTAAGAATAATATGAAGAATTACTGGTTGTATAAGTGATGCCCTGCAGCAACCTGTTACTCTTCTCCTCACAGACATCTGTTTTGTCATAACTATGAAACCTTGGCTCAGCATCCAAAGCAGAACTGGAACATGAAACAGTGAACCTGCATACTTGAAATGGCACAGACTTAAATATTTGTGCATTTCGTGACTATTTGATCTTCATGGGGTATGAACTGTACTGAATCAGTTACTAAACTCAAAACCGTTTCAAGGAAAGATGATAGCACTTTCTATTGTATCCTATGGATTTATTTATTAAAATATGCCTACAATCTAAAATCAAAGTCTTTTTTTTTGGAAACATATTGACTTTTTGTGATGCTTGTGAATTGCGAATTTTAAAAGGTCTAGACTACTAAAGGTCTAGACTTGTAAAATATAGGTGGATCTGTTAGCAGAATTTAACTAATATTTATAATCACTGTTTCATAAGTGTAAAATCTCCCTGAAAATAGCATACTGCTTGATGACCCTAAATCCCACATGCTGGACCTTTGAAACATGGTATTTTTCTGTCTCTGTCCAACAACTTAAAACTTAATATAAAAACTGATGCACAAGAGACTTTTTTAAACAGTTACAAGTTTATTGTAGCAGACAATTGAGGAGATTTCACATCCACAACACCTTTTAAGTATTAACAGTTATCCAAAGGCAGATGGTACTTTTTCTTAGAGCATGCTGCTTGTAAAATTTTTTTTTTAAAAGTGTTTGGTTTACACATCACAGAAGATGATAATAATTATTTTGACTTTACATTTTCATTTTCTTACCATGAGTGAAGAAGTCGACAGTGGATTTTTCCTGTTTTGCTTCAGAAGCATACACTAGTTGCCCTGCAGAATCTGGCAGATGAATAAAAAGTCAATATAAGACCAGGCCTGCTGGCAGAGCAGCAACTTCACTTTACAAATGTATCATTGTACTCATTCCTGTGCAGTTGCATGAGGCTATAGAGAGCACTCATCCAGTCATTTGGCAGAGAAGAGACATGGCTTTTGCATGGTGTCTGACTGCTTCCACCACAGACAGGCTGGAACAGAATTCGGCCATGCCCCCGCATTAACTTTCTCAGCACTGAGAATAATCCTTTTAATGAAACAGTGTGTACATACATACCATTCTCAGGCTTTTATTCACAGTCTGAAGGTCAGTGAAGGCAACCTTGTTTCGCTGGGCCTGTGTATTGTGACCAACAGCATGACTGAGCATGCTTCAAGGCATTTCTCCAGTAATACACGCCTGAACAAATGCTGGAACAAAAAGATAAAATAGAGATTGTGAGACTAATTTGTCTGATGAAATATTAACTCAGATAGTGTTTTCTCATACAAAGAAGTTTCTTTTAAAGTTTGTTAATTATTAAAGATTAATTAAAGACTCTGTTTCTGAAGTGGTCTTGTCAATTGAGAATTGATTCAAGTATCTCAACATGACTGAATGACAAATCAATATAAAAAGTGCACGTTTACATGAGTCATGTTTTTGTATTCACCCTGACATAAGAAAGAGGCACACAAACAGCACTCTCATCCTGTTGTTGAGTCAGTGTGAGAAAACAGTAATTTAGCATGGTGTCTGACTGCATTTACTATTTCAAGAGTAATACAGAATTCATCCATGCATTCGAAACCCATGTTATTAGGAAGAATGAATTACCTCTCCTTAAGCTTGTCCCAACAACTACATTATGGACTTAACAAAATATAGACATGACCTAAATTTTGCCCATTTTTGCCTACATGCAGAGTGTCACTAACATTTAGACAATATGATGCCAGAATAACCAAGTGTTGCCAGAGGGCTTGAGCCCTGTGCCTAAGCATTTTTTAAATGGCATTTCAGCCAGTTTGTGTTTCTGTCTTCTCATTTTTGGTCACATTGCTTCTGTCTTCTCACTGTTGACCTTGTATGTCAGAGCTTAATCATAGGCGGAGCTGAGGGAGCTTTTCTATATAGACACACCAACAGTGAAGTGAATATAAGGGGTTGCTCTCAGCAAATGGGCATTTTTCCAAGGAATAACTAGAAAATTCGAGCAAGAGAGTTCTAAATCCATTTGGACTTGGTTTCAAGGCTGCACTCCACAGCCCTGGAGCAGAAATACTTTGTGATTAAGCTGAATGAATGAGGAGACACCATTACCGTAACCAAGCTGGTATGTTAACTTTGTGTTGTTGTTTTTTTTTTTTAAAAAATGAAAAAAAACAGCATTGCAAAAACTAAATAAGCTGTATTGGCTGTAAATGAATGGAACTGTATTCCCATGTGCAATATTTTAATATTGATTTTAGCCCTTTTTAAAGCAAAGACTGTCAGAAAAATGGTCCTAAAAATATATTTTTGTTTATTGCAATTATTTCTGAAAAATAGACTGTCAGATAAGATTAGTTATCAGGACAAGCCAACCTGCCATGTTTCAGAAACAGTCTTGTATACAGACAAGGCATTTATATCATGAAATGATTCTCTTTAAGAGAGGATGCCAACTCAGTAACAGAAAGCAGGCATATTTCGGTATGAAGAGGCTGAGTAATGTTAATATGTTCCGTATTTGGGCTCTTTGCTTGTTTTTTGTCTGAAAACTTGCGTCAAATTTTGACAGAGACTCTAAGCCACGCAGCTTAGGATATCTTTGAGCGTAGTTTGTCATTTCAAGACATCTAAAAGCTATTGTTAAATCCAGGGTGGAAAAAAATTTACTTAGCACACTTTCCCACTTTCATCCGCCATCCCTGGGATGATATTTCTGCTTCTCCTCACCTCTGCCACATGCAGCTCGGTGTGTTACAGGACAGTATAGCAGCTCCTCCGTGATGAGTGGGGTCTGGCCATATCCCTTATTATAACGTTACCCTGTGCAAAGATCACAAAACATGGAACCAAAAAGTTAACATCATACTGAGAATAACTTCAAATATCGGTATTTAAACACATCGAAGCAGGTTATCTTACTTTTCCTGCCGTTTACTTTTATTTCCTTATCGTTTTAAGCTTTACCATATTAACTTATTTCTTTTACTAAGAACAGGTGTCATAGTGAAATCTGTCTGATAAATTACCGTTTCACTGATCAACTATTCCACCGACAGTCTTCCCGGTTTAACGTTACCACCACGTGCGTCACATGCTGTCCACTTCCATTGGCTACAAAACCTAATGTTAACCGAGGTCATTTAGCTTGAATCTAGCTTATAAATATTGTCTATTCTGAGTTGCAGATTTATAATTCTATGTTCAATTGAAATCATGATTCCGTTTTGCGGCAAATCTGAGTAAATAAGGGCAACATTTTGTGTTGACCGAGATGCGCTGTACCGTTAACACTGACCGATCGTCATTACTCTTCTTCGTGTCCGTTTTTACTTCCTTAACTTCTTCTGAAATTGTGCGCCGCTTTAGAAAGGCTTCAAGCACACTGCTGCCACCCTCAGGATTGGAATGCGAACCACAAGACATGAAAAACATATCTGAGCAAACTGTCTTTGAAGGTTATCGCCTGTACCTAAAGGTTGTGTTTTGAATGTGTCTTTCTTAACCAAACTTTGTAAACAATCAAAAAACAGCTTTCTGTTGGTCACAGTACACACATCTTTGATTTTCATCATCTTGATTTAAACCAGAGAAACCTTTAAATCTGTGTACTCAAATCACTCCTCTTCCTTTGTAGGATCCCCGCTTTCCTGTCAGTGACATTGCTGTTAAAAACAATACAATCTTCTTATTATCTCATTAAGTATGCCGTCTTCGCAGTGTTATCAGTAGGCTAATCTATTCATGCTTCCTTTTTACATTCCTGTTGATTAGTTCTTCTCAAAATCTTAGCTATTGTATGAATAACTTGATAACAGTTCACAGTTTTCATGGATTTCTTTTTACTCTCTCTATATCTTTAATTTATTCAGCATGCTTTTCTGTGTCTTTCTTTTTCTTTTTAACTTTTAATAACTTCATAATAGCCAACAGAATAGTCAGCACCAACTCCACATCTGTAACACAAATTTCAGAACTTCGATTTTGCAACTTGTTCATAAAATAACATACATGCACTTGGCTCTTTGTGTATTTAAAAAAAACACAGGTGAAAATTTCTAGTGTTTGTCTTTTGGGTGCATCCACTTTACTCAAACACATGCGCAGCTTGACTTGTCTTGGCCTATATAGTTCCACTGTAATCACAGCTAATATGACCCTGACACTAGTACGAGGACCTCCCACTCCCAAAACATTTGCAGCCTTCCTCCTGTCCGCATCGCCAGTATTTTTCCACGGAAGCTTGGGTTGGTCCCCTGTATGGGTCTTGCCAATAAGAGTAGAATTCGTAAAGCAGGTTTAGGTGGTATATGCTATGTAAACAAGCACCGCGCAAATCATACACAAAGATATATTTATGCTCAGTATTATGTTTACACAGTGATTTCGACTGATTTATTTTTAATGTAGAAAAATACATGTAAACACTCTGCATAACACATGCCTCTCATACACTTAAGTACTTGTATTTTAATCATTTTTTGACAAGATGTACTATTTTTTTACAGTTTCATGTAGTTTACTTGAGATGGAGCTGCGTCGCCAGGCGTAGAGAAGCAAATAAACCTGTCACGTAAAAACTGACATAAGCAGCACGCATTGGCGCGTGGCGCGCGGCTTCCGTGGTGCATGCAGCAGTTTCGAAGCTAATACTTGTGAGGGAGAGCAGTCAATTTATAACTTTACCAAGAGTTTGCTCAAACTCCTTAGTTGGAGAACCTTTCTCTGAGTCAAAGAGCCTGTATAAATCAAGCCTGGGTCAGTTAAACAAGTTGACCCTACTGGCTGAAACCTGAACTTCAGTACACATTTTGTGGGGTTAGCTTACTGGAGCTGAGGGACACTTTACAGTAGTTTAGCCGTTAGTTGGCCGTTAACGTCGTCATGGAATCGAGCCAGTGGGTAGTGGGCGGTCCCTCACCGGCTTCTCCCTGATTGGTCGAGCTTTCAGCGCTTTCCTTCCTCATCGATGAACCCATTGAGGGGTCGGCTAATGCTGAAGCCGTTGTTAGTGCCTTACCGACGCTGCTCTTACCAGTAAGTAACGTTACCAGACAAAAACTTAAACGTTTTAATCTGTTTTGATACGATTGCTTCGTCCTGCAGTTTGACTAGTTTCTCGTGTTCGACAGATGAACTGTAGTTTTGAAAATTGATCGGTCAAGCGAAAAAACATGCATCAGTCAGGTGAAGCATCCTTTTGGAGCCAACGCTAACGGTCATTCGTAGTGTCAAAAACATTTTAGTGCCAACTAATAGCAATACGATATTATTGCACCACACGCGCAGAGGCGTCTCGTTTGACCGACTTTAATTGTCTTGATGTTCATTGGGGATCTTTCTCGCCATCCTCGGTCTTCTATAGTGTACCAGGGGGGTGACGCAATACTGGCAAGAGATGTCCATAATGGCCTGTCATATGGTTTGTTTAGGTCAACTTTATATAACGAATTTTTGTCTCACACGACCGACCGAGCACGTGTTTACTTGAGATAAGCTCCGTCGATGCAGACGTGCTTGAACATAGGTATTTCAGTCAATGGATGTATTTGCTGCTTCACTGGATAGAAGAAATCCATTGCATACAGGGCTTAGTTAAACAATGAGATCAGGCAGCTGCTGGGCAAAATCACAGACCCGAAGCCTGAAATTTCTGCCACCAGTGTTACTGCTGTTCTTTTTGAGTGTCTCATACGCCTCTTTTCTTTTTTACAGCATGATGGCAACACTTTCTCAAACAAAGGAGCTCTTTAGGAGGGCAGAAGCTGTCTGTTTCGATGTGGACAGCACAGTTATCAAAGAAGAAGGCATTGATGAACTTGCAAAGTTTTGTGGTGTGGGAGATGCTGTCACTGAAATGTATGTGTATAAATGCCCCCAGCCCAACATAAAAACACTAAAAAGTACTTTTCTCATAATTTTATCCATGTATGTTTTTTTTTAAAAAATTAAATATGATGGCATCTGTTGATCTTTTTCCATTGCAGGACCCGCAAAGCTATGGGTGGCTCCATGACATTTAAAACAGCCCTGACTGAGCGTCTGTCCATCATCCGATGCTCCAGAGAACAAGTGAACAAACTCATAACAGACCACCCACCACAACTGACTCCAGGTATCAGGTAAGTTTGAAAGGACTGCATTTTTTTTAAAATAATGTCAGTTATCAAGTGGACTTTGCATTCTACTGAATCAAAGAAATATTGGTGTACATAAAGTAATTGAATAAAATGAATAATAAAAAAATCTCTGTTAGTAACACCATAAATACTTTTTAACTCTTGTGTTCATTTAAAAGCATTAATGTATTAAAATAAATAAATAAATAAAACCCATTTCAGTGCAGCATTGTGAAGTACGGTGCAACTATGAGCATATGTATCCAGTCTATGTTCTTAGTTATTAGTTTATTGAACCTTTGTACAACTTCTTAATTTCAGATCAGACTGGCTTTCAAATTGAGAAATTCAGCATGAATGCATTCTTTCGTGCTCCTTTGTACATGTGAATAGGTGCTTACATAAACTTGGTAGCTTGTGCATGCATGCTTTATGTACAAAACTGCCCAGCCTTGACTGTTGGATGAGGCCCTTTGGTCCACATCAGATTTAGCTACTTCTCACTGTTTGAAAATGTAAGCAAAAACCCATCTAATCTGAGTGATGATAAATGGCTGTTTATCTCTATTCAGGGAGCTTGTGGACCGTCTGCACCAGCGCAACATAAAGGTGTTCCTAATCTCAGGTGGCTTTCGCTGCATTGTCGAACATGTAGCTGCTCAGCTAAACATTCCTCTGCATCATGTCTACGCCAACAGGCTTAAGTTCTACTTCAACGGTAAAGAGCTTTGTTTTTGTGACTTTCGCTGTTATCATAAGAGTGGAGCTCTGTGTGTCCGAATCAAATATCTTCCTTCATTCATCCAAATGCCGCAAAGCTCCTGTAATCTTAATAGGAGGCACCATGTTACATCTCTAAATTAAATTATGTGTTTTTCAGGAGAGTATGCTGGTTTTGATGAGAGTCAACCCACAGCTGACAGTGGCGGAAAAGGAAAGGTCATCAGTATGCTGAAGGAACAATACGGCTTCAAGACTGTGGTGATGATTGGAGATGGAGCCACTGATGTGGAGGCATGCCCTCCTGCTGTAAGTATTAACATCGCATCTCTCTACATCTTAGTTTTAATGTGTTGGGTGGTTAATGTGTATTCTTGCAAACACAGTTACACATGTTCAAGCTACAGTGCTTTACAGTATTGTCTTTTTCACCCTCAGAGTGCTTTCATTGGATTTGGAGGGAATGTCATCAGGCCTCAGGTCAAGGAGAGGTCTTCATGGTACGTGACAAGTTTCGGGGAGCTGCTAAAAGAACTGGAAAAGATTTAAAGATGCAAAAAAAGTACTTTTACTAATTTTAACATTTTATATTTGCACCTAAGGGTGTGTGTTTATGGTTCTCTTCATGGTTTTATCCAGTGCACAATTTTTCCTTTGACTGTCAATAGATTTTTATAATGAATGAAATTGTTTACAGTAGTGTGACCAATCTTACCTTCAAGGGGATGCTGCCCTTCTGATTTTTATACTAGAAGCTTCTAAATGAATAACCATACATTGTCTATGTGGAGGTTAAGAGGATGATTTTAGATGTTTTTGCACTTTTTGCATCAAAACTCTTAGGTAAGCTAATACAACTTCTGCATATTAAGGCATGTGCAATGAGCCAAGGAAATGTGTTAATTCTGTATGGAAGAGCTGTAACTAGACATGTCATTGAGTGTGGTAACTTCAGTCCTGTAGCGATCAGCATTAAATATAAAAACATGCTGTCAAAGATGTTGTTTGAAATGCTTTAATCTGTGTCTTGTCCTTTTCTCTGCACTGTCCCATATGAACAGAGGAACAAAGAGACAAGATAAACATGCTTCCTTTAACAATAAAATCTGATATTACAATATGCAGCAGCAGGGCTGCCCACTCAGTGCCAGGTTCACACAGCCGCTGATAGATTACACTTGTTTCCAGAGTTCTTCATATATGATAGGTAAACCCCCTGAAAACATGTTGGATAAAAACTGTCTTTCGAAACCAGGCATGCTTTCTTTACAGGAAAAAAAGAAGAAGCCATAATTACAAACACAGCACCATCAAACATCAACATCACCATGACAGAGAACTTAGGAACATCCAGAAAAAAGCAACTGAAAGGAGTAGTTTGCAAAAAAAAATCCTTGATTTATAACAGAAAATTATGAGGTTAACATTTTACACCATGTCATACTTAATCATTTTCATGAATATACAGAGGATTTTTTTTCACATTTCACTCTGCAATAGCATTGCTTACATCAAAGCGCCACTTCTCAGCACACCTCAAACATAGGTATTCCAAATTTACATTAAATAAATAAATAGCTACTGTATTACGCAGTGAGCTTCAGCAGTTCTGTCCCCCTCCATCTCTCCACCACACAGCTGCTCGTCTTTTCAAGTAACTTTGGTTGGTTCTAAATTTAGAGAGGAGCTCTCTTAATGGACCGCTTGTAATGTGGCACAAGACGTTGGACATAATGACCATCAGGAGGTTTGAATTGGCCAAATTAATTCACTCCACTCCAGAGCCGAGAAAAAAAAAAAAAGAAAAGAAAAAGAAGTGTGTCGTCAGGGGCTGTAAGTGGCTTGGAGTAACTTTATTTTATGATACATGGTGGACATTGTTACCTCCTCTGTCCTCTGGTATCTTGAAGCAATACAAGACAAGGACAGAGATGGAGTGTTGATTGGCAGCACTGACAGGAAAGTTGAAACCTCGATAGTGATGCTCTGGGTAGAAGTAACATTCAGAAGGGTGCCACTTGTTTTCAGCTTCCAGCTTGTGTCTCATTTCACTGCAGCGGGGAAGCCTTCGTCGGGATCATGATCCTTGAATCCATATGCTGAATGAGAGGAACTGGAGAAAAGGTCAAACATAACGATTTAGAGATGCTTTGATGTGTCCTAATAGTTTAAAGTCCTTTTGACATTGATCGGGTTTAGTAGCAAGCTCAAAAATTGACTATAAGGCTCAATATGCTGTTGCACAGAAGAAATGAATACAAGCCTTTGTTTTCAGTCACACATCAGGAGTTTTATTACCACCTGTGTTTGGAGAAGGATTGATTATTTGCTCACCTGTATAATAAACCACCTCATCCCAGCCATCCTGCTGCCAGGCACCATTCCTCGTGTCTTCTCTGGACTGAAGGTCTTTGTAAGCTGCAATCAACAAATAAATCATATTATGGCACCGCTTTTAGCAAATGGAGTCATTGCACTACAAGTCAATAGCTGTTTTGTCTGATTTAGTGTTTCAAGTAACATTTTTTGTTTTTTGTGACCTTGCTGGGTAACAATAACTGATCTGAACACAAAAAATTAAAACCTTAAAAAATAAAGTTGGTTAAACTTGGTGATGAATATAAGTTTCATTTTGCTGTGGTCTCCACCAGCTCCTCGATGAAAATCTCTCTATTTGGCTGCTAAATGTCCCACTACATTAACCAGCTTGCCCCTAATTTTTGTGTGCTGTTTGTCACTGGGCATGTGGTTACTGTATCAGAGCTTTCTCTCAGATAACAGCTGTATGCTGGTGCTGTATATGCAGATGGGAGCAGTGAGACTGAACTAATACAAAATTGTGGGCCAGAAAATCAAAGCAAAGAGCCAAAAGAGCTTACATGCTCTGTAGACTTGAGAGAAACTACAAAGTCTGGTACAAATCATACCAAGGTTCTCTACTACAAGTGACCCAATTCAAATTACACATCTTTTTATTAACGGTTTATTGAAGCATAACTTTCACTAATAACAGGAAACTGCAAAATTCCAGTTAAAATTCCTGGAGCTAAAAGTGTACACCTTAAATAGTTTGTTTTATCCTGATAAAAAGTCCACAACTTTTACATTTGTGCAACACTTTAAAGCAAAGAGAAGCAACAGAATCTCAGACTTTAGAAACTGGAAGCAGCTAATGTTGGTATTCTTGTTTCCCACATCAATAAAAAAAAAATCGATCAGAAACGTTTTTGAGATTTTCTGTGGAACAACTAATGATTTCAGTGCTAACATGGTGACACTGTCAGTATGTGATTTTGCGTAGAGCTGGTGTGTGACCGTACCCCAGAGGTGATGAACCATATAGAGGTTGCCAATCTGTGAGAAAAACCCTCCCACAGCTTCTCTGTTCTGCTGGCGGTATCTGATGGCCCTGGCCCTGTAGAAAACAACAACTTCAGTAACAACACAGGCCAAAAAGCCCACTGAGGGCTTCATCTGGCATAACAACAGCGGGCCTGTACACACAAAACATCTGACCATTCCTCAAACAAGGATTTCAGCATCATCATTGAATTAATCCTGGACCCTTTCATTTACACAATTGGATTTAGTTTGTTTTGTTAACGTAAGCTAGACGACATTAGTCTTTCATGGCTGTGATTATCCGTTGCAACATCACATCCAACCAAAAGATGGAATGCCATTTCTTACTGTATACATGTTAATGAATCTTAACACTGGCCAAGTCCTTGTGAATGAAATGTTTCAAATCCATCATGTTTTCCCCCCAAAGAAAACATGCACCTTTTCAAATCACAATCACTGTCTGGATACAAAACTATGGAGCTTCAGTTCTTCATGTTGTTGTAACTTGAAGATGTTTAAGCTGAAAGCCTCAACTACACAAATTGTATCAAAATTGCCTAAAATTGCTTTCCTGGACATAATTTACATGATTTTCTGGGTTTGTTCAAATAAAGGCTTGTTAAAGGAGGCTTAAATGCAAACACAAGAAAAGGAAAAAATTACCTATTGTCCCTGCATGGTCATTTCATCTGATTTTACAAATCGTGTCTGCTTTATTTGGAAGAGGGGAAATTTAAAACATCAGAGCAGAGCCTGGATCATATTCAAGTGACTTAAGTTATATTTACATAAAAAAATCTTGCACAAAGCAGTGAGGAGCCACCACAAATTAGTTAACTGGAAAAAGACACGGAAGGGTTGACAGTGCAATGACTACCACAGACATTTTTAAAGCACTGGAGTTTTACCCCCAACACCTGTGGCAAAACAAGTTGTGATGTGTAACCCAACGGAGAACAAACTATGTGTTCAGACAGGTTGAACACCAAATTCCACTTCAAAGGACTATGGGAAATAAAGCGTGTACAGACTGTTCGCGTCTCTATTTAAATTAATTGCAATCAACTGCATTGCGCAAACTGAAAAAATGTTGGCCTGTTGGCTCCATCAGCTCTAGTGGTGGATTTTTTCAAGACTCCTTCTACTGGACTGCTATCAATGCACATTTTAACATGTACATGATATTCCATTTTGAATTTGAGTCTTGGCTTAAGAGCATGACAGTACTGCTTCAACATCATGCCTCTCTGTGGAATAGCTCTTATTAATGACAGCAAGATGAGGAAGGTCTCGTGCAGTGAAACCGATCTGTAACTACAGTTCAGTGAATCAAATGAATTCAGGCTGCCTTACCAGTAATTACCCCACTCGATCATGGTTCCTGGCTGGAAGAAAGAAAACACGATATACTTTATTATAATGAAACATATATCATTCAGGGCTTTCAAAAGTACATATTGATACAATTCTCTCTTCTTCTTTCCAGACTAAACACATTAATATCAATAAATGGTAGATGTAACACAGGTATTCTGTCATTGTGAAGATAAGCTGCAATAACAGTAACACCCGAAGGCTTCTTCGATCATTCTCTGGTGCTTAAGACAACAAACACCCTGCTGTTTCTACGATTTAATCGCAGTCTGTGATGAGGGATAATAGCTTGCATTCATCACGTGTCTCAGGGCTGATCTAGAGACAGTTTTTCCAATCAGATTAAAGGGAACAACTCAATCTGCAGAAGCTGGCATTATGTGTATTAAGAGTGTGCTTTAAATTTTACGATTGATCCAGGCATAAATCATGTGCCACTGGGTTGCCAATTAGATTTATGAGGCCATAAGTGAAAAAAAAGCAAAAATAGGGGGAAAAAATGCACAAATGGTCATTGCTTAAATACCACTTTCATTCTGAAGGCTGAAAACACTGGGTTGTTGCGTGTCTTACAGTAGTTTTGTGAGGGCGAAGGTAATTTCGAGGTCACAGAAGCAAAGCATGTGATGGGGAGAACATCAGTTTAAATGGGAAAACGTGAGCTAGGAGAAGTGAAAGATTTATTGCATCTTTCTCCAAAAGGCTTGAGTTTTTCCTCGGAGTGTGAGACTTCTAAACACATCATCCACACTTAGACAGAAAAAAGTAACAATCTATTTGTATAATATTTGTTTTAGCAGTTATAAAATAAATAAAATTAATACCAACTACTTTTAATTAATAATAACTGACCTTTGTAAATTGTTTCTTATTCTACAGCCTTAAAGCCGCCGCTGTTGCAGGGAAGCTGCTAAAAATTGAACAATGTAAGATTTAATTGTGTTGGGTGCTTGGACCTAGTGGTGAACGTGTACAAATGTGAAGTTGTGATGATATAAACAGAGTGTTCCTAACCAGTGTTTTTCAAACGGTGTGCCATGCTGCCACCTGACAATCTCTCACAGTGCCACGAGAGATCGTCAGGTGTGCCTTGGTGTGCCGAGGCACAACAGTTGAAAAACACTGTTCTAAACAACAGGCTGCTAAAAACAGAGAACGTGTCAATAAAAAAGGCTCTGTAGCTCATGTTGTTAACTGTCATGACTCCCTAATACTCAGTTGGACTGAGGTCCTGTTCTCCAGACTAAGCAACACAAAGCTTTTCTGCTAAAAAGCAATCCTGCAATGTTAAACAACAAAAACTATTGTTTTTTTCTGTCTACTCTGCACTCACAACCATCTGTCCCCTTAAAAGGGGTTTTGGGGGAGCTTAAGGGTTGTTGTATGTGGTGTAGACTGTAAAGCCCTTTGAGGCATTTTCCTGTAGTTTTTTGGGCTACACAAATAAGATGGACATGATTTTAGAAAAGAGTAATTACCTCAATACATGCTGTTACACCCATTGGAGATTAATAAATATTTGGATTGTTGGTTTAAGTTCTGATTATGTTTGGCAATGAACAGAGGCCTTGGCCATGTCAGACTTTATGGGCTTGCCTCACACTTTCAACCTCAATCAATCATAAATTCAACAGCACTGCTAATGATGAAACAGCTCCCTGGTCTGTGACTCACCCTGAGCTGGTATGACCTGAGCTCATAGATGTTGGGACCCTCTCGGGGAACAGGCTCGTTCCAGAAGCTGAACTCGAGCAGGAGCTGGTTTTTGCGAGACATCAGCATCTTACCCCGCTCCTTCCTGTACGCTGTGAAGTCCTGCCAATGGACGGACGCCGATCAATAAGCTTTACATCAACTGATTGCTGTGCTCTGTTATTAGCAGACTAATAAGGCATTACACAGGGATGATGCGAACAACATATGTCTCAAGGAGTCTTTACCTGGTTCTGCCTGAGTTTATTCATCACCTCTGTCAGAGCTGGGTATCCACCTCTGTAACGCCACAGATGAACTGACAAAAAGGGGAAAATGCATATCAAGCGATATCAAACAAAACACTCAACAGTCAATTGATGCAAAACACAATAAGATAATTAAATCCAATAATTTTATTAAAACAATATTTCTGCAGCTGGAAGAGTCTCTTTTATTTTGAGACACCTGGACCTAAATTGTAAAAGTCTGTACAAGTGCATTATTTTTTTTAACAAACTTCAAGAAATTAATAAACTTTATCCTGATAAATAACATAATAAGCTGTTAAGATAATTAACAATTTATTGTAAACAATATTAACAATAATAATTGTTTTTATGAATATTTGACTGAATGGATGAGTTTGTTCAAGTATTATTAATTATTAAAATTATTTATTCATAGATGTATTGTTCTACTGGATGACAAATAGGGCAGCACTTTTTGCAAGTTTATTAAAATAATGAAGTTATGGAAACCCTCTTTTTTCATTATAAACATTAACTGTATATGTATATGCAGTATACCAAGCCTGCTGAAACACAAAACTGTGCAGACCATGTTGCACAGATATGTTACACTGCAGATGTCTGTGTATTGATATTAGTAATCCTACCAGCCTGGTCTTGTTCTCCATACCAGGTATTCCAGGTGCCCACCAGCTCACAGGGGTAGTACTTATCAGCATGGATGGAGGGCAAAACATCCTCACTGTGATAAATGAGAAACTTTAAATTGAACCAATAAACTGAAATATAATAGCAACCGCATTTTACAAAAATCAAGTCTCCTCACAGCATAGTTTATATTTTAAACAGCAAACTCCAAAGAGCAATCACATGTTTTCTGGTCATATGTCTTCTCACTAACGTTGCAAGTCTCAAATTAGTCTCTAACTACAAGAAGGTGGCCATTAGTCATGTTAGGCATGAGCACAGTTAGTCTGTGAAGGACTGAAGCCATTCCAGGTCATCAGTCCTTCACAGGAATAGACCATGCTGAATTCTTAATAGAACAACAGTTCACAGGGTTGTGCTGGCCTCTCACCACCAGTGCAGTCACTACTTTCACATTCATATTCATCACAGTGTTTGGATTAGACAATATTAATAAAAAAAAACAAAAAACAAAAAAAACACTCACCAGAGTTTGTTGTATGCATCCAGGCACTCTGGCTTGACATTATGGACTGAAAAGAGAGTTGTAATTAAAATCTATCTACTCTTTATTTTGGGATGAAATATTTATAGATGATGATTGTGGTCAACTTACACTGGATTTTGTACAGGTTACTTTCCTCATTCTTGGTCAGTAGGTTGGAGTGTGCATCTTTCCTGGGATCAACTTTCCTCACAAACAGTGACTTAAACCAGCTGTCCTCTCTGTTTCTGCTGCTTGATGTAGCAAATCCCCTGCAAACACAGATGAGTCATGATGAACAACAACTGGACGAATAAAAAATTATTACATGACTGGTTGATAAGATAAGACTGGTTTCTTAATCTTCTGTCATCTATCATCTGTCCATACCTGATTACATCCATACATTCAGCTTATTATTTTCATATGTAAAGACATGATTCATTTATATAAAATATGATAACACTTATTTCCAGATTAAAAGCTGTTGGTTAAAGAAGATTTCAAAATACAGTCTGGTTTTGACATGTCAGTACCTTCAATGCATATAGTGTACACACTGTGATAATAATGAATATATTACACATCAATGCAGCAGGTCAACGGTAGTTAACAATGTGGGGCTCACTTATAGGAAGTAGATAAGACATGGGCAGGTACATCAAATTTTGTTCTAAGTACCAAATTGACCTTGAACATTTGAGATGCTCAATAACAAAAGATGACAGAAACTTGTATTCTCTCACCTTCACCACCCGATAAATGCAGCTTTAATTTTAAATATCCCGGAATAAACATTTTTTTAATCTAAATTTAAGCTGAAGGCCACTGAGGACTGGCTAGCATTTAACGGGCTAGCTAGCCAAATCTCATCTCCATGACTCCAGAGACGTACTTAAATAAATAACACGACCACTTACTACAAACATCACGGACATGACAGCTATTTTAAATGCACACTGCAGGCTGCCCCACCTGGTCCACAAGACGAGCTGTCCGGCGGACTGGGCCCTGCTTTTAGCCCGACCCAGGCCACCGCTAACTCTGTGAAGGACTCCAGTCGCCATCTTCGACTGTGCTAATTCAAACAGGGCAACCGCTGTGACTACATCTGACCACCAGGAGGCAGCGCTCACATCTGAGGAGCAGGCTACAGTCCTCTATCTACCAAAGATTAAGAACATATTGAGAGACCAGTGACTGAGACCATGCAGAGACGTTAACTTTTACATGTAGAGATAGGATTTAAATAGTGGAATATTATGGAAGTCTGTGAGAGAAAAACTATTAATCGTAAAAATAAATAAGGAAGTCAAAAAAATAGAGAAACAAAGGAGCAAATTAAGAAAACAAGGTTGGCCAGAGTGGTATGTCCAGGCTTTTTACACACAAGACATTTTGACTTGTCAAAGTAGACAAAGCACAGGCGTTATGTTTACAAATGCAATAGCATTCTGGTAATGTTTCGCACATGTAAAATCATACTCTGGTTTCAGAAACCTGGATCTACTACCTGGAGTACTCCAACAGAAACCAGGATGCTGTGGCATGTAATTACCTCATCCAGGTTTCAAAAAACTCTTTATTAGTACAGAACATAGTGTCTGAGATGTTAAGAAATCAAGACAAGATCAGAGGCCTGGATATTGTTATAATCATGTACACAGCAATATGAATAACCAGTTTTTTTTTAATGTTCCAGATATCATATCCAGGATATGATTAAAACCAGGTGGAGCGGCGTAAACTCACTCAGTCAGCCAGCGTGCACAAGAACAAGTCCCAGAAAGTGAAGAAGTTAAACAGAATTCAGTCATCATTAATTTGTGCTTCATCTACCGTAAAATGTTAAAATGTTCTCTGTGAAAAAAGGCCTTTTTCTAGAGGAAAAATGCAGTGAGAAAACAGTCTCATGTATTTTTTGTTTTCAGATCTATAACGACTGACCACATCCACAAGACAACATTCTGTTTAAGCATCTTATCTCCTAAATGAAAAAAACTGCTTCTGAATAATATCAAGATTTATGATGAATTGAAGTGGAGGATTGCTTAGAGAGTCATAGATTAATATAGACATCATCCATGTACTATATTTTAAGTTACTCTGACAAGCAGATTTCCAAATCTTTTCCAAAGAATTTCTCCATATGTGCACAGTTAATAAATAACAGCTCAAGAGATTCAGTCTCGAAAATTTTGTCTGATATCAGGACAATAGCTACCTGGAGTCTGCTTCATTACAGGGGTAGTGTCTTTTCCTGAAAAAAAAAAAAATGTGACATTGATGAGGAGAAATAAGATTTTCCTTGACTTTTTCAATAGCAGACATTTGATTTTGATACAGAGGGAAAGACACTGATGTAATACTAATAAAACAATGATGACTCTGGTAATATAAGTAATTCATAACCCAATGTCAGTGAATAAGCAAAATACCACAAACTCAGAGCCAGCGCACCTACCTGAATTCCACCTTTATTTAGGTATTTCATTTCACAAGTGCTTTTCTTGCTGTAACTTTTTAAAATATATATAATTGATGACATTATGACATAAATATTAATATGACTAGTGATTAAAGGCCCATTGTTTCTTGCATTAAATTTTACACAGAATTGCTGCTCAGTGTATATCTTCAGTGTATCACATTCAAAGTAATATTATCTTCAATTGTCATCTCTGGAAAAAATAAAATTCTCTGGCAATCATCAGAGCCCTGATGATGAGGATGTTTGGGAATCTCGCTCTTCTGTAGGCCTTAATACAGAATACAATACAATGGATGATTATAACTTGTCCACCTTAGAAATGTGTTCAATATATCTAAGCAGGATAAAACACTGGACCAATAAGAAATGGAACATTAGCGATAATGGCAATATACAAAATATCCATGACATATCCATGACTATAAAGGAAGATGTAAACAACATTATAAGAAACTGTACAAACTGTGAAACAGGAATCACTAGTGCAAAGTTTAAGGAGTTTTCCAGAAAAGTCGTTTTCCAGTAGTAAAAATTAGAACAATGATGAAATGTTCTACAGTAACTTAACTACAACTTGGTGTGCATGATAGTCAAATAATTACACACACACACAAAAAAAACATGCTACACTGGTTGAACAGGTGGGGGTGCTACAGTTCAATCCATAGTCTATCAACAGAAATATTTTTATGCACTAATGAGACCATTTTCTATTTAGATAAACAATGTGGACACCAAGACACTCAACAGTCAACATGGCATAGCACAAATACTAAGCCACTAACAAAAATGTGTTTAAGGATGTAAGCAGCAGTTTCAAAATGAACAATGTGTTATTTTTTTCAGTCTCTGAAATGCTCGAGTCTAGCACCATGAATAATTCTGATTGGTGAGAGTAGGCATTCCTGAGTGCATAACAGATAACAGAATGGAATGCATTTGTAAAACATTTCAGATGCTGGTATTTTGCATTATGAATTCACTTTACAAACCTGCCTCTCGGAGCACCGTATTGGGCCGAACAGGTGGCATGGGTGCAATCTTTGCAATGCAGGCACATTGCACAATGTTGGTTCTTCAGGAGAAATCATGTCCCTCTTTTTGTCAATACTAATGTAAATACTGTATTAACCACGTTTTTGTGTGTTGCAAGGCCTATAGGAAGAGCCCGTCAGAACAGTAGGAGAACAGTAGGATCCAGTTGCACGTGGATGCAGAGGGTGATGAAATTGCAACTATGGAGGAATTCATTGCCAGCTGAGATTGATTTATGACTTGACAGAGTGACTATGATGCTAACGGGGACCATATTGCTTAAGCCTACTTGGCTTTAAGAGAAAGACTACTTATCACCAGAGGAATTCAGAAACTATGGAGGGATTTGTTTTAAGTTCAAAGACATGAATCATGAGGGAGTGTTTTCTTGATGAAACATTTTTGTTTAACAAAAAGCAAAATGTGGATTTATCTGAGAATTCGAAGTATGATTGAATCCTCTGAAATTTGGCTCTTTACAGTAGGAAATTTATCAGGATGGTTGTTTTTGGGGAGGAAAAATTTACTTAATTTTGACCTTAGTATGTTATTTCACTAGTTTAACCAACATTCAACATTTTTATAGGTTGGACTTTATTCATTTTTATTTGTGTAAATGAAACCTCACCTATCCTGGAAAGTCAGTGCAGTGCAGTTCCTATAATGTCAGTATTAATCTAAATGGTGTGATCTTTTATTTTGCAATATTTTCCTGCATGGATATGGAATACCTTCACAAAGGGCAGATTTTATTGTTGGAAGAATTGAGATCAGCTTTTTACTAAGAACTCCAGTTTCACTGCTCCAGACGAACATAAACTATACCTTATTACTAGTATAGTTAAATGTATTTTGTGGAGTCAAACCACAATGTTGACTGAACTTTTGATACACTATGCACCTGTGTTTTAAATCAGATGCATGAGGTTTTACTGCCAAGGAGAAATCGGTGAGTAAATAAAATATTGGCAGTTTGACATGCAGTTAAAATTCATACACATTTTTATGCGCTTTTATCTAACCATCACTAACACCAAGTTAACACACAAGTTCATGTTGCAGGAAAAGTCCAGAGTATGCTGTGTTGTGTAAGTGGGCCCAGAAACAGGTTTTTAAAATATAAAGAGACAGTAATAACAAGATGCATCATCAATGTGACAATAAAATTATCAACAGACATTAACAAATTGTCCAAATTAATGACTTCACATAAAAAATAGCCAGGAGGTCAGTAAATTAAAAAAAAAAAACACAGCAGAAAGATTTCAGTCAAACTTAAGTCATGTGAAGTTTACAAGAGGGGAATCTCTAAGTGCTACCTGCAAGACCTCCACCTCTGCCTGACAGCTACATACACAGCACACACCACCTTGTAAAGACTATCATTGAACAGTTTCAATGGTGCATGGCCATGATGGTGCTTCAGTGAAGCTCTTAATGCACTAACAATATACTCAGAATTTGCTTTATGATAAAATGAGTTTCTCTAAACCAAGGCTCTGAGAAGAACAGCTGTAAAAACAGCTGATATAAATTCCTCTAATGCACCGGAAAACCATGGGTGCTATTTATCCAGGAGTTTAGAAATATGAAAAACAAAAGAGTTATTGTTTAACTCTTTTGAATTCACATTACTAATTCCTCCATTCCAGACTCTCATATACAGTACGTCCCTGGTGGAATCTTCAGCAAATTGAATATCTCAAAGCCAGATTATCTAACCGGCTGTCTTTGCAGTTCCCCTCTCCCCTCTCTTATTATGTTTGGCTTTAATACGGACATGCTTGCTGTTACAAGCTTTCCAAGAAATGCTGTTGGACTTGTGAGAAAATACTTAAGACATAATGTTTATAGTCTTCACTCCTTATCTTGTCTGGGCACTACAGTGAGTGAATGCAGCACGGCTACACACAGTGGCACTGAGACATTCATAACCTCTGATGTAATATCCGTGAATATGTCTGTGCTTTTATTTAAAAACTGTAATACAGATAAGAAAATTACCATTGCCAAGAATTACTAAAGTCTGCCCAATCCAAAATGTTGAGACAAACCACTGTGACAGCCCTGACATTAAAATAAACACACAGAATGACTCACCATTTTTGCATGAAAAATTATAGCAAAAACACCAAATCCTTAATCTATCTTTCAAATTTCTTAATGTCCTCTCTAACAGGTTCACTAAGTATCAGTGGTAGAGGGAGATATTTTACTCATGCAAAGACACAACAAAATTCTCTATTACAGGTAAAATCTACCTACATGAAAGAATATGTATATTATTACTATCCAAATGCGCTCATAGTATAACAAGTAAAATCCTTTATAGCAAATCCATCAAAGCATGTTATTGATATTGTTACATAGCATAATATTATTGGATTATTATTAAAAATCTGTAAGTTGCATTTTAGTGAGGAACTCAGACATCCACAGGGAGCTTGGAGGAGAGCAGGTGCTCCTTTGCGTCGAAAGGAGAAAGTTGAGGAAGTTCAGGCACTTAATTAGGATGCCTCCTGGACGCCTCCCTTTGGACATTTTTTGAGACATGTTCAACTGGGAGGAGACCCCAGGGTAGACCAAGAACTTCCTGCAGGGAATATATATTTCATTTAGTCTGGAAATGCCTTTGAATCCCCCAGGAAGAGCTGGAAAGTGTTGCTGGGGAACACCACAGCAGCCTGACCCCGGATAAGCTGAAGACAATGGACAAATGGACAGAATAAAAATTCAACCAGAGTTCAGGGGATGTCTTTTTTTCTTCAGTGTCTCATTATTTTTTGTGTATGTATTTAAAAACTTTTTTCCATACATTCCCACCAGCTGTGAACCACAATATATGGCAGTCATGCACTAGTGCCTTCAGGCCAGGTATGCATGTTCCCATACTGTATTTATATTTATTTTTTTTCACAGACATGCAACACACTTGAAGACTGATGGTTATTAATTGCACAACCTAATATTACAATATATTAACAATAATTTATGAAGACAGAGTAGATGACAACGAATGAAAATGTAGGTTAAGTACACAAGGGCAAATCTGAGGTGAATTACTGTAACACCAAAGCACAGAGTGAGAAAATTATACGAAAAAAGTGCAAATAAGATAAATTGCTTGGGTTGTTGAAAGCTACCATTCTGTGCCAAATTACCTTTTACGATGTGAAAAGTCTCTATGGCCTTGTAATTTTCACAGTGCTGCTGTTTTATTAGTAGAAGAAATCCATGAACTATGTTTAAAAGATTTATTTAAAAAAAAATTAATCATAACCATCGTTATGAAAAGGTACATCTAAGGTTTGAGCTCTGTGTTCAACGGTCAAAAGTCTCTGGCGGGCTTCATATATTTTTTATCTTAAATTGTCCCTCAATCAGCCTTTGAGGAGTGACAGAATGGGGCTGGGAAATAAAGGAATCCTGTGTACTTGCTGTGGGATTGCATGACGTCGGACTCTGCTGTTTTTTTTGTCTGTCTCAGCTGCCACAGCATTGCACTTCTTTTCTGTACAGCAATTCTTAGACATAAGGTCAGGGGTGTGAATGAAAAATTAAGTGGCCAGTGCTCAAGGCCAAAAATAAGATTTTTGAGAGGGCGGGAACAACCTTCTAGAGCCAGGTCCTCTTTTGCGTACAGTATGAAATGTTTGTCTGGAAGCAATTTGGCCTTTACATCACTTCTTGAGACACGCATAAAGGTGTCTGCAGATTAGAGTTGTGTTTTCTCATACATCACATGCACCAAGGTCACTCCACTGATTTTATTTTTTTGATAGAAGAGCCTGGACTGTCTTCCCATGACTCAACACTGGGCATGTGTGGGAGAACGTGCTTTTGAGATTTGATGGATGATGTTTGGCCTAAATATTTTTCTCCTTTGTCCTGATCAAACATTTGCTGGTATTTCAGACCACATGTTCTCATGATTTTCTTGGTAGAGGGAGACAGTCTGCCATAATTAAATCAATCATTATATCTGGCCCATTGCAATTGGAACAACTGAACTAGTATCTGCTCAGACATATTTTAATGTTTCTCATCAAAACAAGGGCATGCAAAGGCTTTGTATTCTTTATAAAAAAGATTATTATTATTAGTTGTTTCCATAGTTTTCACAATAAAAAGCAGTGATATGTGAAATACTTATTATACTTAACCCTCTTGTGTTTTCTCCTCATAGAAAAATGTGACATTGATCAACTGTCATATCTGTGGAATCATTCATTCATTTTCCATATTATTTTTTTCCGCTTCAGGGTCACAGAGGGCTGACAGCAATTACTTTTATCACTGCAATGACCTAATATCCCCATGTGGATGAGTAAAGTTCTATCTATCAGAACAAATAACCTATCTGGAAAATGTTGGTTATGGATATGGATGGCTCATCAAGTAATATTGATGCTGTTTCACTTATTTAAATCCACTTCTTGATACTTCCAGAAGTTAACGTGATAGATTAAGTCATATGTGATTTTTTAAAATTTTGCTCTCTTTATAGGGATTATACTTAGCCAAAGCTGTCTCAGATATATTTATAGATAAATAACGTTTAGTAGGGGTTGTCATATCATCTGAATTCTAATATAAAAACTAATTCAACACTTTAATCGCTTCCAGAGTTGAACTTTTTTTTTCTCTACAAAAGATAAATACAGGCCAAACTTTGAAAACAAAGCTTTGTCCACAGTGTCTGCTGAGCTGAAGACATGCCCAGACTCCCAAAAGACTATTTAGCTGGGATGAAAAATATTGTTTCTACTGGACAATAAATAAGAATCTTTACTCAT
This sequence comes from Acanthurus lineatus, assembly GCA_029814665.1. NCBI lineage: Eukaryota > Metazoa > Chordata > Actinopteri > Acanthuriformes > Acanthuridae > Acanthurus > Acanthurus lineatus. The sequence goes on along the minus strand of JAPZDV010000024.1, from coordinate 13,464,104 downwards.
CCCAAGCTGAGGCTCTGTTTAACAAAGGGGAGAGTAGAGAATGACTTATCTCCTCGCTTGTTTTATACAACACAGGGAAATATGAACTCGTTAGTCTACATGAAATGATAACAATTGGAAAATATGTTAATTAATTCAAGTAATAATAAAACTTATAAAAAATGGTAATCAAATCACTGGAAACAAACGAGAGAGAAAGAAAGACAGGTTAGGCTGCATGTCTCTTCCGGTGGCCATTTTGGAATCAAGGCCTGAAGTAAAATTTTCAAACTTTATTTATTGTATAGCCGACTTTACATTTGTTGTTACAGGAAGAATATAGGATGAGTCAGGGGAGTTTGAAAATGTCGTTAATATGAGTGGTGAGTTATTTTTTAGATATATATTTTTTTTTTTCTGTGACCCAACTCTCATATGAAAAATTTCTGCTAAACTAACGCTAGCTTACATGATAAAGGGAACAGATTGGGCTAGCTAGCGCTCGATGTTGTTAACGGTTCGCTTACCGGTTCGTTCAACGGCACTTTAACCCGGTGCAACTGAAGAAGTAAGTAATGCTATCTGCCTTCATCGAAACACCTTGTACATCTAAACCAGATCCATATTAAATTCATATTTGGCAATTGTAATTGAAACAGTTACAGTAGCTCGGTTTTAATGCTAATGTGTCGGTTTTACAGTTAAATGCGACTGAAGGAGGGGAAGGAGAAATTGATGGCAAGCTTTTTGTTTTCAAGGCCAAGGTTTCAGGTAAGTTAGGTTTAATTGTAATGATTGCACCAGCCCTCACTTTCTGTAAGAATATACACAAGTCGCATCACTTTTTGTAATAATTTATTTCTGTGGTTGTAAACCTAATATGACTCAACTGTAGGTGAGATCTACTGGTACATTACATTTCCCTATGTTACATTTCCTAACTGTAGTTATCATCAGACTCTATTTTGTCTAATTATTAGATAGAAAATCTTTACGTGCAAGTTTGGTGACAATTAATAAAGATATTTTAATGTAATATAGTCTACGAATTTCAAAACATATTGCATCATATAACTGTACACGAAGGACTTGTAGCACCGTCGTGAACAGTTGGCAGTGCTGTTGTAAAGTTCAATTAATTTGAAGGTTAATATTTTTCGTGCTTTGGAATTAAGCGCTTAAGATTGAGTTAAAATCCAGTGTGTAGGATTTAGGGGGATATATTTGTCAAATATGTCAGAAATATAATATCCATTAAGTATGTTTTTGTTAATGTAACCACCTGAATTAGGAATTTAATCTAACTACCTTAGAATGAGCCTTATTATTTTTGCAGATGATGCTGGTCATCTTCGAAAGAGTGCCATGTTTCTCTGCCATGTTTCTACAGCAGCCCACAAACAAAAAAACAAACACTGGCTCCCCAGAGAGCCCTTGCAAGTTTTTGCAGTCACTGTAGGTTCTCCTGCATGCTTGAAAGAGAAGTGTAAGCAGAAGGACATTCAATCACATGCAATTTGCAACTTCACAGCTGGGTGCCACTAAATCCTACACACTGGAGCTAGTCAACTTAGTGGTCAAACATATAGCTTTTAAGGGTAAATTTGTGATATGTCTAGTCTCATCAAAGACCACAGACCTACAACTTGACCTGCAGCAGAGGACAGACATGAGAGCTCGCTATATAGATGACTGTGGCAGTTATGTTTAAGGTAAGAGGGTAAGAGGTGTTAGATTTTGATCTTGGAAGGGGATAAAAATCTTTTTCTATGCAAAAATATATTGTTATTTTTAACAGTACTATTGGACTAGCCTTTATTAAGGTATGCTGGTATTTTATGATTCACATCTGACTCTTTATCCAAGCCAAAAAAAAACAAGAAGAACTGAAAATGAGGTTAATGTTCGAGTAATATTCCAGCTGCGAAATAGTTGAGCGAATTCCATTTGTAACAGCATTGCATCAACATCTCTTGAGAGGACCTCGATTTTGAACCATATGTGACCATTAATGACAATATCAGCCTGCTCATGCAGTGATTAAAATAAAAAGGAGAATTGCATCTGTGACTTCACCCTCTGCCAAACAGTGTAAAATCAGGTTTATGCGGCAGATATGTGGCTGTGCATCTTCTTTACATGTGATTAGTATTTTCATGTCCTGAGAATTGGCAACTTACTACTTTACAACTGCTAATACTTTCGTTTTAGCAGAACCCCTTCCTGCAACTATTTAGTCCCATTTTGCAGATTTTCAGACAGTGCCACTAAAACTAGAATCATAGCACAATTTTCAAATATTACCCCTACTTTCATTTTAAAAAAAACAAAAACAAACAAAAACCATCAAGTAATCACAAATGAGAACAAAACAGTCAGTCACTTGATCCACCTCCTAGATACTTTTTTGTTTCTTGCTATGCAATGTGTTTATTACTTTACCCGCAAGACCTGCGATCCATCCCAAGGGATGAAACAGGGACAAAAACAGTGCCTGGAGAAATGTTTACAAAATGGCAGCAAGTGAGGATACAGGCATTGTGTATGTGAGATGTATATAATGCTGATCTGATGATGTGCATTCAAACTTCCCAGTCATATGAGTCAGTGGTTGCTCTGGTTGTATGTTTGAGAATCCAGTCTGCAGTCTAGTTAATACACTTAGCTGATGTAATAAAGAGTTGTACAGGAACACTGAGTTTAAAAAATTTTGGTACCACGTCTACACTTCTGTTAAACTGGCACGTCCCTTTCTCTTGTCCACATGAGCTTGTCTTCACTCTCTCCTTCCCTTCCTGTCTCTCATTGCAGAGTAGTTAAAACATTATTAAATGAATACCCTGCCAAACCTTCATATCTAACAGCAAGCTGTAGTTGCCAGATGCACTATCAAGAGGTATATAAATCATACGTCCTATTGTACAAACACAAAAACAATGAGAGCAGTTAACTTTTCAACTCTGGTCAGGGATCTGTCTGACCCTGATGTCTGTCACTTCGATCCAGTGGGACACTTGACTCACTTTACTGAGACCATACAGCCTGTATTTCAGTAAGAAGAGGAAAGAACACTGAAGTTTTCACATCAGGTTTAAACTTAGTATCATTTTTCTGCTTTTTAGAATATCTGGTTTTATAAGGTGCTGTAATAGTCCTTTAAAAGGTAGTGGAAAATAACTTTGTTGAAGCATTTATTTATTTTGTAATTTTTTCCCTTAAAATATGATAGCACATTGTTATTTATTACCAAAAACATTGTAGTCACACAGTTAAGTTGGAAAAATATGATTGTGTTGCATTTTCTATCAGCTTAATTGATGCCTCTTTGGTTTTTGCTGATGCAAGCGAAAGTAGCAAGTAGGAAGCCCTGGTGCTATTAGTGAAAAAAGTTTTTCTTGGGATCAGATTAATAGATGCACTTTAAAGACATCTTATATATATATTTTTCACTTAAAATTAATGTAATACTTATTATTTATGTGCCTTTTTCCTTACAATTGTAGTATTTTTAAACAGTATATAGTGGAAGTTAGGAAATATGATGACATGCCTAATTTCAAGTTCTTAGGCCTTTATTGTAGGTATCATCGACATTAATCAACATTTTATAAGACACCATGTTAACTTTCACTCAGCCAAATGTTTGCAGTATTAGGTCACATGCAGGAGTCTGTTCAAAAGCATGGAGCCAGACTGCACATCTGAGTTTTATTATCATGAAACACTGTTTCCATGAATGAAATTGAGATGTATAGGAATAGAGTAGTATGTTAAGTTGAATATTCAGAAGAAGGTATGTGTGTATTACCGCTTTAGAGGTAGACTAAAATTTGATTTACACAAAACAAACATATATAATTTTACATTTATTATCATACTTATAGCTGAAATGTCTTTTTTCAAAGATGAGTCTTGATTTAAGCAAGTGGACTGCTTTTGCAAAGACAGAGGAGTACAAAACATTTCACTAATGCATTGGTGGTAAAGATGTTGTCAGAGGGTCCATTCATTGTAGAAGATAACAACAGATGGTTTTACTTGAGGGGGAAATCCTGTAGGGTTTATTTTTCTGTGGCGCTTGCTTGTTTGATAATACTCTCATGGGGATTAGTGTTTATTATGCAGATACACGCATCTCCAAACCGACAGGGTGTTCCAGTAAGCAAGATTTTGAGAAGTTCCTCCCAAAGAGATGATGCTGTCAATATTGTGGAAAGATATTCTAACAATGTGGCAAACAATGCCTCCATATGAGAGTGATTTTGCCGTTTATGTCTAAAAGTCAACGCCAGAAAGTAAATATGCCTAAAAAAGTGAATAAAAAATGTTTTTTTTCCTTGTCTTTTGGTGGAGGGGGGATTGATAGCTGTAAGTCAAAGTATGACCTCTGATCTAATGCAGGTAAGACAGGCTTAATGACATAACATTACTTTCTTTAATGGAATGCACTGATTTAGTTGGAATCAACTTCGTGAGAAACAGAAAGCAATGTTGGATGACTACATTGTTTGGAAGTCAGTGCTTACATTTCACCTCATTGATACCACACAGTAATCTATAAAATGTGATGTGTGTGACATGTACAAGAGCCTTTGTCTTGAACAGACTATATTCCCAGATATTTCAGTTGGCATGCGTGAACAGCTGTGCTGCAACTTTATCTTTCCTCATATCTCTGTCCTACTGACTTAAACCTCTTTTAATAATATTCTGTAAAATCTTGATAAACTCATTGTACAAGAGTTACATTTATGGCAGTATTTTACTTTATTTTCTTGCCATTTCTGAACAATAATTACATTTTAGTGCACTATGGGAAAATTCAAATATTAATGTTAATGTGTGGCATGTGTGAAATTACTACTCCTTTTGGCCAGCATCACAAATCAACAAAGCTATTATTTGGAAGAGGTCTGTGAAGTAGGATTTAAGGTTTTAGTCCTGAAAGCTGTTTTTAATTTGTAATATTTGTTCTCAAATTTTTTATTTGATTGAAAGAGGCTATACCAAATGGTTAGCAGCACTGTTTTGTCTTCATGGATTGTCCATATTCCCAAGGCAAAACAAAATGTGGCCCCGGATAAAGCATGTTTTCATTTACAGTAATCTACTGAAATCACTGTCACATTTACATTCTGACTGATACCTTTACTCCTGGCTCCAGCTTATTGTGACTAAGTACTTACTTTTGACATTTCACAAATTCAACAAATCAGATACTGCGAGGGCTTTCTACTATCTTAGGTAAAAGCTATTTAATCCTTTCTCTTCCTGAAACCAGATTAAATTGTAAAAAAAAAATAATAAACCAGCCAATAAACCAGTTATTACTTTAGAAGTCATCATGAGGAAAAGATAAGATAATACTTAATTACAGTGTTGGAATATAATAAAAAACATGAGCTTTTTATTATACTTAAGTGTTAGTTTGAGGTACTTGTACTTCAGTACTTAAGTATACCTAAGTATAAGTATAGTATGTATCTTCTATTTTGGTGATTTTGAATTTGAATGTTTTGATAAACATAGAGATTATGTGTACCACTATGAGGTTGAGAAAATTCTCCTGTTTCTTAAACTTAACACCTCCTGGGTTAGCTGGAAAATGGGTACAGTATGGTTTCAAACAGTATGGTTTCAATGAAGCATAACATTCTCTGTTGAACAGCATACAGCTTTCAGTTGATGATTCATTGATTACCATTGAGACATAATGTAAATATAAATTGTTTCAACCTAAAACTGCATTTAATCCATAATTGTATTTATGTTGACTAATGTCTCCTGACGTTCTCTAAAATATTTTAAACAGTAGGCAATGTGTTGTGTTCCTCTTGCATTGCCAGTGCCTGGGGTCTGATGTTTTAATTGTGAATCAAGAGCCAAGTGCATGAAGTGAACTTGAGGGGTTTCCATCTGATGATGTAAAGATAGAAAACAGGTGGCAAAATTCGACCACGATTTTTTCATATGCACTATTATTTCCACATTTCTTCATTTTGAGCTTTGACAGATTATCGTCCTACCCTCACAAATGGACAAAAACCAAAGGAAGCTTTTTGGTATTGCTATTTTGCAGCATAGACTGCAAGACAGTGCCAAATGACATAGCTGGGTACACAATACAAAAACCAAGAGAAGATGCAACTGGAGTTCACCTACAAGAGACTTCACCACATGAATATGAAATTACACTATTTAACAAGGCTTTGGTGCAGACTCAGACTCCATGAGTATTCTGATTGAGGCTGGAGCAGATCCTGGCAGGAGCGCTCTGCAGGAGAGCAACTGAGTATGGAGTCCTTAGTTCGCCGGTGGATGGTTGGGTTGGGGTGGTGGAGGGTGCCTGAGAGATGATCAAGAAGAACCCTTTTAAATGGGATGAGATGTAACAGAGGGATAGAGCGCAGGCAGTGATTAAATGAATGAGATGCAGAGGAAAGAGGGATGACAGAGGAAAAGCAGGACCAGAGGGAGATGGCAGTAAACTTCAAGAATATTACCGTTTTGAATGCTACAATGCTGAATGGTTGACAAGGTTCTTCTTGTGGGCAATTTCCTGTCTGATTGCCAGCTCACTTGATTAGCTACCACAGCCAGACAAAAGCTGAGTCTGTTAAACTTTAGAATAGCTAAGTTACTGTTGTGGCATTTCTTTAAGTATGCTGTGCGGTCCACATCGACACAGTCTATATGCACCATCTATAACCATATGAATTAAAGAACTGGTGTTTTGCTGCAGCTGCTAATTTGGTCTTAATACAGCCTCAGACACTTTCTTGTTTCTACCTCAGTTAACTAAATTTAATGTTTTGTGTTTTTTTAACCTTTTTTTGTTAAACCTACTCAAAAAAGATGGAAACTTTGTCATTAATGAGAACATTTGTTACCTGCCTAAAAATGAACTAGATATCTCACATTTACACACATTCAGAATCTTGGAAATAATGACAGATTTATACACTGCAAAATTTTTCGCCGTGAATTCACAATAAATAATTGGATAAGTTTTGCATGACTTTCACAGTAAGGAT
>JAPZDV010000024.1:13423446-13455106 GCA_029814665.1 Acanthurus lineatus | reverse complement strand
GTTAAATACTGTAAAATCCAAAGATACTGTTGTTTTTACAGGTATTCATTGGGATATTACAGGGGAACTTAATTACAGCAAGTTACTGTAAAATAATACTGTTAATTATTGTGAAATGCTGGTAAATTATTACAGTGTATAGTTCTTAAGTTTTACTCTTTTTATTTCACTTTTGCAAAACCTACAACCTAAAGAGAGTACACTACATTGCATTTGATTAATTATGCTTATAGTCAGTGTAATGAGACAAATGTCGTCTTTTATTTGTTTCGTTTCAGTTTTACATGCTGCTAGAAATTCATCTTGAAACAAAGTCAAAAAACTCCTTAAGTTCAATACCAGATCAACAAATTGCAAGTGATGTGTTAACACATACAGACATCTCAGTGGGCATAATTAACTCAATTAGAATAACATTGTAACCCATGTTATATGATTTTATAAGACCCATATCCCTCTGACATTAAAAGTAAAAAGTTGCTAAGAAAGCATGACAGTGAACAAAATACACTACTTTTATCAATGGCTCATTTTCCGTGTTAGCAGTGTGTCAGCAATCCCTTATATTTATGTTCTTCTGGTCCTTGCCTTTGCCTTACAAATTTGGTCATATTTGGGTCATCCAGTGTTGCGAGTCTTCATGCCTTCTGGCTGCATCTCATGTTGATATTTTTAAAATTACATTTATAGCTTTTTTTTGTAATGGTTATTATATTTATTGCCACTTTATAGTTAATATGAAAAGTTGAGTTTGAGTGGTCCACAAGTTGACATATTTATTGCTCTGGTAATAAATTTGGCCCCATTCAATATGTAACTGCTGATGTCACAACATTTTATTAAAATGTACAAAAAAGTCTGATATTAAATTATTGTTGGAGTCGTATGCCTTGGTTAACAGCCAAATGTGGTCAACCACAAAACATTTGCTGGTTAGACAGCTGCCTTATTGTTTATATAAAGTAAGCTGTTTAAACTGTTAATATGTTTTATTTTGAGCTTTGGACTATTGAATATTTAAATGGAACATTAGAAGGAGCCAGTGTTGGACTAAATTGATTTGATCAATGGTATGGTCATGCCAAGAGACATCAACTGTATAATAGGAGAAATCTACTGAAGTTCTCTCTGCAGTTATTGATATGAAACAATTTACATAGACTTCAGTTGTGCAGTTTTAAGTGACTATCTCAGGAAATTATTCCACAAACCAGTTAAGGAAAAAGATAAATACTGTAAAAGTAATTAGAAAAACAAATACAGTTTGCTATTATATATTGTATATGCTATTGAAAACTTAATCTGTTCTGCTTAACTGCTGCTATCCAAATTAAATAAATTTATCAGTTAATTTTTTTTTTTCTGGCAAACATAAAGTTTTAGTGTAGTATATATATCCATTTATGTAAAATGTACCTTCCTCTTTAGAAACCTCTTAATGACTGCTGCTGGTGGTCCTCTTTCACTCAAGTGTTGCTGTTATGTGCTTTTAGAGATGAATTACTTCAGGAACATTTGTGTGCAATAATCTCAATAATCTATGATGTTTACATTCTCTTTGTTGCTAGTTTTTTTCACCAAATCAGATATTGGAGTGCAGCAAAGGACTTGCAGTTGGTTCTATATTCATGACTACACATGCAAAAAGCACACTTTTTAGCAAATTTTAGAGAGTAAAGCATCCGTCAGCCTTAAAAAGATCACACACAAACATATAAGAAAGTAATGTTACTTTTCTTACAGATGTAACTACACCCTTCGTTGTAAATCAACACCCCTCAGGGTTGTCAATTCTTATTAAACCTTTTTTCGTCCATGCCAGCAACTAGATCTAATAAAGGGTCCATTGGATATGTACCAAACCTTTGTGTGATATTTTCCTTTCTAGGTGTGTGGAAAAAGACTGTGATGGGCTTTTACTGCTTTCCGCGGAAGCACAGATTGTCCTGCCTGTTAAAACATTCTAATCTGATTTATAAAGCAACACAAAATTATGACAAAGTAGCTCTCTTTTTATTTTGTTTGTATTTTGTCTGCATTTTGACAGAATTTGTAACTGAGCTTTGATGTGATATCAGATTAATACTGTTTTTGATATCACATCACTTAGGTTTTAAAGGCCAGCTGAAGTGTGCCTTACTCTGTGACTAATGGGTTTAAAATGGAGTCAGCCCACAGTAAACATGATGTAGAATGATTTGGAATTTCCATTTTTCTCTAATATTTTCAGGCAAGTTTAGTATCCTACAAGTAAGTATATACATTCATGACACATGTATATGCATGATACTCAAGACACTGTTCACATGTATGGTACTTTAATTGGTTAACTATGTTCATAATAGCACAAAACAAGCAGTTTGTGTTATACAGCTTGTATTTTTCTTGAGCCAACGGGCTGTTATAATGGTTTGGACTGCTCATGCACCGTACATGTGCAGTCCACTATCAGCCAACAACTATCACTCTGTCTCAGGCTTCCACTGCCTCTCAAAGCTTAGCAGTCAGAGCAAGCTTTGGAGGTTGATGGCACTTAACAGATGAAAAGCAGTTAAATTTTACTAGTGATAACATAGTGATAATGTGAAAAAGCATGGCAAGTGCAGCAGAACGAGCCAAAGCAATTAAGTCAATGAGCCTGACAACCTGCGCCATAACAGTAGGGAAAGACCCATGTGTACAGTCCATTGCTAAGCTGTCCAATTCCTTCAGATACTGTTGAACCACTTACTTTCGCCTCATACAGACTAATGGAGATTTGTTTTGTTTTTGTTTAAGATATATTACGGCTAATACCATCCTAGAATACTGCACCTAATCACAGAAATGACACCTATAAAAGTATGTGCAGCCTAATGTGAGTGTGTGTCCATATGTACCCATTAATGTTAGATTGAAGTAAATTTTTGTTCAGTATATTCTTGCTAGGTGCCATCAAAACTTTTGAAGACTGTTCATGTGTGAGTGGAGTGCTGCACAGTAATGCATATACACCAAATGCAAGCATTAACTTTACAGAGTAAGTACTCTTAAGTTATATGACTTGACTTCAGCACCTGTGTTATATGCATGGGACCCAGGATGGCCCGAACTAGGACCATCACACAACGAGAGTTCTGTCTACAGCCATAACCCAAAGACCCACAGCACTCTTTACAGTACAGAGAGTCCTCGGTCTCCAAGAATGAAGAAATTGTCCTGAGTGCAACCAGGGGCATGCTGGTAGTTTTCTTAGACCATAAATTCATCCCCAAGGTTTAGAGTATTAAATCTGAGAACAGCTTTGAAGTTCTGAGGCATCTGAGGGAGATCATTTGGCCCAAACAACTGCAGTATTGGATATCCAAAATCATCTCCAACACATCACACATTGATAACCCTTCTGTTTTGTCTCTGTTTCCCAAAATAGCGTTTAGTCTCTGAGTCATAACTGAAGACCCAAGTTTCAGTTCAATGGTGAAATTGCAAATGCACATGAACCAGTTGTCACAAAAGTGCATCTTACTCAGGTCCTGACTGTGGTCAAACTATATAACCTGGCATACATATGTGAGTTATTGCATAACTGTGCAGTGCTCTGCTTGTTTGCAACAGAAAAATTCTCAGAAATTTTTGAAAGCATCCCCGCAAGTCATCCCATAGTCAAAACTCATTTGTACAATGGGGTAATTCCTCTTGACTGTCATCATCTTTTAGTGTTTAAAATTTGCATTCTTTTTAATTTAGATTGTCAATTCTTTGACTGTTAATCGTTTTCCTAAGTAGTTATCCAGTTACATTGTGGTACTGCACGGGATGAGAGTCTCATGAATTTCTTCAAGGTTTTTTGTTCACAACATACCAGGGGAGATTTTCTTTTATCCATATTATGCCTTTCGGACAGTATTTGTTGAGACGTACTCTGCCAGGAAATGAGTCAGTTCTGTTCCACCAGTGATTCTGAAACAAGCTATTAAGTGATTTACTAACCCCCTGGTAGATACTCAGGTTGACATAAAATCCCTGTGTTCTTGTTTCAAAATATGGCACAGTTCAGATGATGTGGATAGCACGTGTTGTTGTCCAGAACACTGTCACCTCGGGATGCGGATTAATAATAAAGGAGAATGTTAAATTATCAACAAGTAAAGGCAATGAGAGACAACTCCTCCTAGTTGATTAACTTTGTATCTTTTCAACTGATAAGCAAATGTCTACATTGCTTATAAGAATAAAACAGCAATAAAAAATGCAGACAAAGACCCCTGGTTATGATCAAAAACAGAGTAATTATTGCCATGTGGAGAAAACAGACAATCATTACCATGGATATCTTGTGTTTTATAGATGTGCATTAGCATTAAAAAAATACAATTCAGGAATCTTTGTTTTATCCAAAAATTTTGGTCATGCTACAGTGATTGTTTCCATTACACTTACCCTTCGGTATGTTAAGTTTCCCTTTTAGATTTTCTGTCCTGTATATTACACTTCTTTACAAGTCTTTGTAAAGAACGAACAGTTGATAAGATCTGATTACGTTTTGCATTGTCATAGTGCCCATGTAGTCTTCCTCTCGGTTAATATTGACATAGGGCTGCCAACTTTTGACTTTAGCTTGATGTGGAATTTGTACATTGGGGGAAACAAAAATTACACATTAAGGGTAAACTAAGCAACATTTTACAGTCCTATAAACAAACAAACATTAAACAATGGGATCACAATTATTCTGTACTTTTGTGGGTTCTCCTATTCCCCTCACACTAACCCTTTGCATGGTCAGAATCTATGAAAATAGCCAGACACAGGCCCAGGCTCAGCAGTGCTTCAGACCACCAGCTGTCATTTGATAAGATGAAAAGACCAGAAGCAGCAACCGCTGCACGTTCTGGAGCAGGAGGTTCTGTACTGACCCGCCTGAAGGTTTACAAGTACAGAGAGCTGTGTTCAAGACATGCACCTACTGATAATGCATAATTTAAAAGCTGGTGTCCATTAATATTGCATTCCTGCTGCCTTTCCAGCTGCTCCTGATTGGCCTAGGGTGATGTCAAAGGGGGCTCTTGCCAGTTTTCAAAAATCACAGACAGAAATAGTATCCAGCTGGAAAGAGACAGTAATGACAACAACAACCACATTGTCACTAAAAGACCTCCATCTACATTCCTGGATATGATTTTGGAAATGACTTAACTTAGCGTGATGCTGCTACAGCATATTTAGCATTGTCTCCTTAATGACACATATTGTGCCTTATTCACCTGACTGCCATAGTTCTGCATTTTTTAAGAATTTATTGCCTTTTATACTGCTTGACAGCTTGATAGTGATGTGTTTTCTGATAGGTTATCTGTTAGCATTCTTTTATTGATCATTGAGGAAGAGAATATCCAAATATGTTTTTCATTTTAAAAATAAGACAGGTTTTTGAAAAAGGGGGGCGATCAGATTCTGTCAAGAATTGAATTATTACCTTCTAGAGTAGCGTAAAATTTATATCTCTCATTGAAAAAAGCTCAAACCAGAATCAAGAAATGAGTTCCTGATGCAGCCTCAAGCCAAATATATTCTGCTTTTACACAAAGTTTAGAACTGAAAACTCCCTTTGAGTGCTATGAAGTTTTGGGCCATTTTTAATACATTGCTTGCTGTAAAAGTGAACTCAGTCCTGATAAGATAACTGCAAGGGGCCACAAGATACAAGACTCTATGATGCTTTTTAAAATAGGAAGCTTCTGCTAACATTCCTGTTCTTACTGAGCCTCCTGAGAGGATCGGATCTCAATGTAGGGAATTCCACTTTAATAAAATACTGGATCAAATTCTACTTTTTCTCTCTTCACAATGAACATAGATGGAAAAACTTTTTTCTTAAAGCAAAAGGGGAAAATATTTGGCAAGATGTTTACACAAAACATGTAGACAGATATTTAATTTATACACGTGTTAGAGCCACATAGTCTTGTTTTATATTCCTAAAATGACAAAATATTAAGAATCCTTAAATGCCCTTTTTATTTCAGATTTCTGTAAGATATAAAGATCTTGTTTCTCTTGGTAGTCAGTATCTCCTCATTTTAACCATGTAACCATTATGAAGACTAGACAAAGGCTGGAATACATTAAACCTTTTCTGGCAATATTGTAGTGATTTATTTATTGGAAACAGATTGTTTATTAGTTACTGAGGTTGGTAACAGCAGGTTTTTAATCACTTGGCCACACTGCCACAAAAATGCACCTTTAAAACAGTCACGGGTGTTAAGCAATATAATGTGTGCCACCTGTTTTAATCAGTCTATGATGGTGCCCACAAAACAGTACAGTAAATTTCTAAGAAAATGTCGAGGATAGTGACAGTGGGCATCAGTTACATACACAAACAACAAGAAAAAACTGGCACACCCTGGGCACAGTTCACATTTTCCTTTTGTCACTCCTTCCCACACTAGCACAGCTGCTCCAAAACAAGAGAACAAGAGGCATTTCAGGAGAACTGGAGTTACAGAGAATGGGGGGTGTTATTTGTTTCCCTTTTTCCTAAATTCTGACCATGCTGGCAGTGCTTGCTTAATTAGCTCAAATGCAGAACAATAATGCCAAACCCCTCCTGCCCATGTTCAGTGGACATATCACAGACATTACGCAGTGGTTTTGCCCCATTAAGCATCCATATTTTCATGCCAAGAACCACATCCAAAAATTAACAGGCTAGCTTATAGCCATATAAATGTGTGACAACTGCAACAATATGCCAAAGGGGTTGTCAGGAAAATGCCTCTACTGTTGAATAATGCATCTGTTTCATGTGGAAATGTTCACTCCTGAGCTTTTTCTATCAGTGCCACCCCTTGTGAAAAAAGTACTGTCGAAAGTAGCCAGTGCCTGTAATATTGGCTAAATAGTGTGCATGGACAAAAAATTCATTTAAAAAAAGAAAATCCAGCCCTCCATTATTGTGTTGCAGTTACACTACCATTTTGAATATGACGTACGTTTGGTCAGGTTTCATCCAACAGGCTTGCCTCTGTGTTAAAAATAAATTCAAGAGTCTGGTCTCCTAAAGGTTTGTGAAATCAATGGAAAATCTGACTTCAGCACAAAAGGTGAGAAAAATAGTACTTACTGCAATAAAAGTAGTAGTAAATCATAGTAACAGTACAGTGAAACTTCAGAGCTGTGATTGATTGGTGTGACAATGATTTTCACGTCTCATAACCTCGACTCTGCTCCCATCCAACATTTAGATTTTACCATGAAGCTACTATCTAACTTTTCCATTCTACATTGGTTTTTCTTTTTCTTTAAACAGGACTAAAGTATGTTCCTGTCCATAAACAAAAGAATAGATAAATGTATGAACTACGAGATAGTTTTTTTTTTCACAACACAAAGTTGTACAGCAAAGTGCAGTTTGCAATATTTTGCAATACTGGCACTACTCAAATTGAAAATGTAACACATATATGTCATCATGCCCAACAACTTTACTCATATTCACTCAGAGCAGAATTCTACATACATTCGCTGTGGATACTGACAGTGGCCAGTGCTCCGGAGGTGGTGTAGACCTTACTGTTAAGTCTTTGTTGAGGTGATCAGTTCAAGCATTAAATTAGTTAAACTTATCTGCAAGTGTGGGTGTAAACCTGATGAGTGTGCTGCTGCTTTTGTAGCCAGTGGTATTCTGGATAGTTTGCCATCTATCCTTGGCGTTATTGGTACTGAGGTCTCTGCTAATACCTCTGCTTTGTAATGTCAGCTTTCAGATTTCTGTAGGTTTTCTTTTCACCAGAATGAAATGCATCTGTTTTGCCTCTGAATAGTGCTCTTACCTCTCTGAACTTTCTATGGAAGTCCACCACTCTGACGTTGGATTTAGGTATGGAATTGTTTTGCCCATTTTTTTTGCACTGTACTAAATTATGTTTACATTCAAATGCACATTTTCAGCTCATTTATATCAAGCAAAATGTGCCTTGTAGCTGTAGCTGAATTGTTTTGTTGTTCCTAACCTTCCCTTTCATCTTTCATTTTTCATTTAAGGTGTGAAAAGAGCCAACTTCAAAGCACAGTTCAAACTGCAGTTAAACGTATGAGCTGCGATCAAATTTCATACTTGTTCAGTTGCCTGTCTCATAGTAGTTTTCACTTTCTGGTGGAAAGCAGTAGATAATGTGCCTAAAAAATGCTCAATTTGAGACTTTGCTGCAGGACTCAGCTGGTTGTGTTTGCAGTCCATACTACTTTAGCCAAAAGGCCAAAAGAGGCACAGTACACTTATCTTCAACATGGTGTATATTATGCACAGCATCTCTTTGGGAAATTCAGGAACAGGGGTTATAATTAACAAGAGGCAGCAGAATGAATTCTGGGCTACATTTTTCACAATGCAGGTTGTACGAATAGAAATTATTACAGTATTATTAGACTGGAATAAAAACTTTGGCACCATTGAGAGTAATGGAAAATGATCAAACATAAAATATTTCCTGACTTGATTTTTCCTAATAAATTTGCAACTTTGAATTATTGGATTGAAATAATTAATATTAGTATAAAATTATTTTGTAAAAAATTCAGCCAAATATATAATGTGGCCTCATTAGTCTGAGTTAGCTAAATTAAGAGATTAATTTGTGTAGTTAAAGCCTTTTAGTTTTTTTTTGTTCCCCAAATACAAGGGCACTTTTGTTTTTTTAATATTTTATCTCCACAAGGGACCCTGTATTTTGTGATAAAAAGCTAGAGTTACTAGTTTAATTTAATTTCTTTACACTGTAGCACAGAGAAATACTGCATGCAATGGTGCTACTTTTAAAATGGTCTGTGATGAAAAAGCTTTTAATTTTGTCTCATATTATTTAAAATTTTTGGACTAATTTGATAATTGTTTGACAACAGTAGGCCTATCAATGCACGTACACTAGAGACAAACAGAGGAGCAAGTGTTGAAAAGTTTGAAAGATAGCTGTTCTGAATATTCTTTGTGGTTTTGAAAGTTGTGCTTGGACTTGATTGCAGTTTCTAAATTTTTATTTATGGCATTTTTTTTTTTTTTTTTTTTTTGCTATATTCAACCGTTAACAAAAGGACAAAATGATTCACATTTGTAAGGGATTAGATTATGGTCTTTTTTTCGTATTTGGTGATCTGGTTGTGATTTGCACCAAAGCTATTATCCATCTGGCTTGTGGCTTACTGCTTGCTAGGCTATGTTTTTTAGCTTTTTAAGTATACTTAATTTCTTCCTGTCATGAACTCCCCTGTCGCCCATTTCTCTCCTAACCATGGATGTTGGAAACTGGGGCCTATTGACAGCTTTCATTTATTGCACCAAATGTTATTTTTATTAAATATTTATATCAGAAATAGCTGTGCATAATACAATAGCATGTGCTAATGTGCTTGTGCAAAATGTGCCCAAGCACATTACACACACATTGTACACATTGTGCACATTGTTACACACAATGTATCACCAAGCACGTTCGTAAGTGAATTAAATCAAAGCCAACCCAGTCATATCACACAGACTGAACTAAATTTTACTATTTTAGCAGGTAAAATAGGCATATACATACTGACTGTTACAGACTGAAGAGCACATTTAGTCCACACCTATACTTAAAAGAATTATAAACTTTTTTTTGGAAAACATTGTCACAGCTCATGTCAATCAGATTATTTTGTCTTTTTTGTCCCCCCTGCTCCAAAGCAATGATGCAGTCATCCACCGCAGTGTTTCACAGTTGACATTGTCAGTGGCCACTTTGGTGCACATCATCCAGCCCAAATAGGATATGATTTTTTTTTTCAATTTAAACCCTGATTTTGCAATGATTCTCTATACCAGGAGTATTCAGTTGGCGCAATGAACAAAGGCTCTTTCTCATTTGAGGTCAAAAAGAGCTAACTTTAAAAATAAAATGCATACTAGAGAAAAAACAATTTTATAAACAAACTAAAACATCTTAACAATTGAGCAGCTTAAACATCTCATTTTCTCTTTCTTTCCCTCTTAAATCTCACCCACTTTCTCTTGTTCAGTGAGAGAAGTGAGCTTTACCTTGTCCTGCCAGGATTCTGTTGTCAGTTTGTGTGTGGATTCTGGTAAATCGATCATATTGAGCTCTTAGATAGTTTATTTTTTGTGTCTTGAGTTCAGATTTAAGTGGGTATGTTTGCACAAAATATGCTCTGTACTTTGTCTGGAAGAGCATACCATGTAAAATTACTTTTCTTTTACTCATTTATACTGTTTTCTCTCGTGTGGTCTCTACCCTGTCTGAGTGTAATGTTATCTCACTCACTGACTCAAGTTGCGGTCATTGACCGGCTGAGCTGTATGTGTAAACACAAATGTCCAAATCATTTGACATGGATTTTAACCTGCCAGCTCTCTAGTCCTAAGTCCGTGTAATGCAATATTGAGCCCATGTGTGAATTAAGCAGGTCATTGTGCGGGAAAGTCACATCGAAGGGGTGGGCGTGTTGATGCTCTCACACTGCTGCTGGATACAGACCCAAAAATGCTGCAGCTTTTGTTTTTCTCTGGCAAGATTTTCAGTGCAGAGGGTGCAACTGCTATATATTCTTTCCTCCGTGCCTGTTTATTGCTTTCAACACTGACATTGCTAATACTTCTAGATATATGTAGTATTGATAGCAACACAAAACTGCCATCATTACATATAAATTAATAGCCTCATCTGCCAATGTCACTGTGCTGTAAACAAAACACAAGTCATGCCTATTGCATGCTCTACCCAGGCGCCACTCCTCTCTGAAAGCTCTCAGAGTATTTCCATATGTGAGAATGCATCCAACAGTAAAACCCTAGTTGTGTGCTATAAGTATTGAGGGGTGATTCCACACCATGTCCGATCCCAATTTTCGCAGTCTGTAAATTGAGTTCATTTGTAAAAAATCCAAGGGTAGAGATTGGACCCGCCATGTTTAGCGTGCTGATGCACAGTGAATGTAATGACCAGTCTTGATGCATATTTTTATTTTGACAAAAATGAACAGTAGAGTGAGGAAAACTTTTAAAACAGGCAACAATTGTGTGCAAATCAGCCAGCCCAAAATAAATACTGAAAATCTAGAGACTAGAAATCTGAAGTATCTATGAAGATGTTCATTTGTTCACAGTGCAATGATATATTTTCCATCATGTATCAGTGACAATATTTCATCATTATATTATATTCCCTTACAGCAGGATTACACCTTTTGCAGGACTTACGCTCAAAACAAGATGAGATTAATTGTGATCAATATACACAAAGGCTTTAATATGCATTTTCTACTGGAACTTTATTAGAGTGCATGAAGAATTTATTTTGTTTGCCTACCTGTGTGGTCAGAATATGTTAAGTAAAATAGCTGCTCTTGCCTGTTATTCATTTTGCTGTGCTCTGTTTTTTCATGACGCAATCTCTCTATTCTGTTGCCCTCAATATGTGCAATTGATTTTCATCTTATGAGTGAATAACAGCTGACCCACTTTGTACAGAACAGACAGTGGATTTTTTGTTTAACTGAGAGTATACAAAGGTTTATCCACTGACGTCATGTAATATCAGCATCTGACAGTTTTGTTTTTTCCCATTTTGCCTTTATACAGTAGATTATTACCCAAGAATAAAATATGTTTCCTATTATGAAAGTGTGGGTTTTATAATGACAGCATTTGTTTTGTTATTATATTGTAAATGCAGTCAAATACCACTGCTTTACACCATTCCATCTGTTCAACTTAAAAAACAGAAAAACATTTATTTGATAATCAAAGGTCTTTTCCTTTTATTATTATTTAATTTGCCATATAATGTGGCAGTATTTTGGTACAATCCCTTTCAAAATATTATTTTCTATTATTCATATCCACAATGTTGATAGCTATCATTTACTATGTTGGTACTGGAATCTAGCTGCCATGATTCAGTATGCTGTTATCTTTCATTAAGTGCCATTAAGTTTGAGTAGTTTTGCTGGAGTTGAACTGTTCTTTACTACAATCATTTATGGCAAAACATTACACTGCAGAGCAATACCTTTTATATGCATAACATTACATTGTGAATTTAAAATTCATAAGGTTGCATGGTGGGTTTAAAATCTTGGAAAGTTCTTCATCCTTAAAATTTCTTAAATTTGAATTTAACAGTATTTTAAATATAATCAAAAAATCAAATGTAAACAAGTCCTTTACTGATAGTAAGGATTGTAAAATGCAGCTCCCTGCAGTTTTTTTAGTGGCTTTTGACTTATTGTTTAGTGTTTGTTGTAATAAATCTAATCCTCATCTGTCCTGTGAAATATTAAGCTGAAATAAATGACTAGTAAACTAGACTAGTGACTGGTTAAGAAAGTCAGACATTCATATTAGCAAGTCAAATAGACCTTGAAATTTTTGTTAGGTATTGCAGCCAAACCAGGAATAGGATAAGAGTTTGCTCCACTGAAAACTGGATTTGCATTAGACAAAAATTAATCTATGGCATGTCATGCTGGATGTGTGTAAAGTATTGTACTGTTAATGTTTATTTACTGGTGTTTTGGTGCTGTGGCTTTGTTTAAAGTTATATTTTAAGCTCCAACTTTTTCGCTTCAACTGTATTTAGTATTTAGTATGTTTTTTTGTTGATAATTTTTGTCATATATGTCCCCAGAACACAGTGAGATTTTACCATTTTTGCCAAGCTTGTAAATAAAACTACTTGGAATGCAGATCCTGGGACACACACACATGCATACATCCACACATGCACACACAAACACAAACACACACACATACCTACCAACATTTGTGAACATCGTTGTCCTGTAAAATCTGAAGATATTCTGTACTCTTCATTGCTGTGAACAGTCAACAGATATCAGAGGAGTGGGCACAGAATAAGAGGTAGAAATGGAGCGTGACCAACTTTGACTTGGTGTGAGAACTTGCTGGCTTATCTCTGGATCGGGTCTACATGTCACAGTCTTTCCTCTATGGCCATTTATGAAAATACCATTGATTCAAGTTCACACACTAAGAGCACACACTAAGTAAACTTAAGTACTTAGTACTTATCATGTGTGGTGAACTCCCTTCTGTTGGCAACAAGGCTGATCCAACAGCCCTGTTATGGAGGACATAAGGAAGTTATAACAATGTCAAGGAAGTGTGTTAGTGTGCCTGTCGGAAATAAGTGTCACGGCATTTAAATGATCCTTGAGAAATGAGGCTCAAACTAACTGCAACTAAATTTCAGTTGAGTTATTTTGTAAATATCTAACTTTGACCCATAGAAGCAGGAAATTTCACTTTTGTCGTTCTTTGATTATCTCAGGATTGGCTTTTTAAGTTAAATCATGTTGTTGAAATGTATGGGAGTACTGATAATCTTGACCTCACTTAAAAGTTTTCCCATGTCTTAGGTACAACTACAAAAGCATTTTGTCAACATCACACTAATAGTTGCAGTATCCTAAGCATGTCTGTTGTCGGACACCATGATAAAAAGTTGTTTTATTTACATTTTATAACGGTCATGTATTATGCTGCCGACTCTCTCTTTCCTGCTGTAGTGACACATAGGAGTTTCCTGCCTGGGTCCCACTAAAAGCCTGAGAAACACTCCAGTAAGCTGAAAATTAAAAATTATGCAAATATTTAAGCATGAGCTTTCACTGTTAATTATGTCATTGCTTTACCCTGCCTTTTTTATACATACAATAAAGGCAAAAGTGAGAGCTTTCACTTGGTAGATTTGTCACTGTTTTTTGTGATTTTCCTGAAGTGATAGAAACCATTGTGTAGACTCAGAAATTAATAAACATTTTTTTTTTTTTTTAATCAAAATCCAAACATCATGTAATTTTAGCTCAAGAAATGTTTTCAAATTTCAAATTTCAATTTGCCAAGTTGTTGTTATTTGAGTGTACTACCACACAGTTTGCTACTTGATTGATTTAAGCTCTAAACCCTCAGGGAGGTATTAACTGTACCAGGTAAGGATTGAATTTTATTTTCATAACAGGGACTGGGGTGATTCCTTCTTATATGCTCCTCATAAGGGAGATTTAATTGCATTGCATCTGAATCAAAGTTATTGTCCTGCCAATCTGTCTGCATTCTTCAACTGTGCAAACCTTAGCTAATCATACATAGACATCACTGTAAATGTGTGCTGGAATTTCCCACATTATAAATACTGAATTTACGGGGATTGATTGAATTACAAGCAATGCCTGCAATCCCATTGCATATAAAACCTGACATTTGCACATGAACCAACAAAGACATGCACAATGTGCTCATAGTGGGTCTGAATCCAAACAACTAACAATGAAAATATTTTCTTAGTACACCCCCTATTTATTTTTTTAAGATCACAAGCTACGGTTTCTTGTAAGCCCTTAGAAACAGAGAAGGTATACATATATAAACCAAGAAATTATGCTATTTTAACAAAGCCTACATGCCTAATCTATACTTTATTTACACTATATTTAACCAACTCTTCCCTTGGCTTCACCCTTAACATATGTAAAGGAAACACACACTGTGAATTTAATCATCACTGCAGACGCTGAAGTAGAATTGGTATATTGAGACTTGAATGCTGTACTTTAGTGCATGCAAAGCTCTCTTAAAGTTGGAGTCTTGAAGATTTTAATGCCAAATGTGACTCACCCTGTTGCTTTGACTGGCCCTTACCAGAACTCATCAGTTTTCCCTGGGTGCCTAAGCTTGGATCTGATCTTCTCTGGAACCTGCTCCGTATACGGAGCAATGTTAACTGCAGAGAAACCACATCTGGAGTGTGGTCTGGATGTGTGTATCACACTTTGGACATAGTCCAGTCTCCTTGTCTGTGTGTGTTGGTGACTCCACAAGCTATTAAATGAATGATGTTTGTACTGCACCAAGGCACTCCTCATCTACCACTCTGTGATGGTTTTTTAATGCAAAAAACAGTAGACATGGGCTGACCGAATGCCTACAACTGAGGTCTGACCATTGTGGTTAACTTTTTGCATGTTCTTAGGTAGCTTTAAACAAGTACAGCGTGGGCAGGCCTCAATCCAATCTCTACAGTGTCAGTTTTAGATCAAATGATTATTCAAGAATCTTTGGCATGCCTAAATGCATATGAGAGCTACCCAACATAGCTGGCCTACTTCACTGTGTGATTATTGCATGATAATGATTTCAGAACAAATCCAGTACAGCACCCCTCAGCAAGATGTAAACACTTACCCAGTGAACAAAGGTTCATTGTACCAAAAGTAGTCCATGTGTAGAGTGTTAAACAGTATTCGTCTTCATGCTACAAGAAATGCACAAGAAAACAATACCATCTGTATCATCAAGTCAGTCTATTCATCAAACAGGCAACCAAATCAGTACATCATGCATGCCACAATTAAGGTAAAAAGTTTTTGCTCTTGGGAAAGATTTATCATGTCCCTTCAGTATGAGTGGGTTGAAAAAAAAACCATCGGAAAATCAACATTTAAACCAGAATCTCTATGCAGAAGTGCATTTCAGAGTATTAATTTGTCCATTATTTTAGCATCCTATCAATGCAGATACACATCTTTTCACCTGTCTTTGTATGTTTTTTATAAACTGTGAATAATTTGCAAAATAACCACTCCACCCCTGCACAGTTATTGGAGAATAAGTTAAGTTCTGTATTTGGCAACCAGTTATTTATGTCCCACTCAAGGAAATTTATCTCACTCTTTGTCTGGTTTACTTTACTAAAACACACCATTTTTTTTGGTAATGATATATTACATTTATTACTGACAGGAAGTAACTCTTTCTGTCTTAAAGATTGAAGCCAATCTTTCTAGTGTCACAGTGACTGATGAGTCTCATAAAAACACACAGACACAAGAAGAATACCCCTTTTGGCCATATATATTCATTACTTCCTAAGTTAAAAACCAAACCATTAATTCAGACTAAGAGGAGTTTGCATAATTTTGACAGTTTTCTCCAGAACTCTCAATTCAACAGATCCACCTAACAAGACTGTTTTCTCAAATTAAATTTTAGTGCAAAGCAGTTATCTGTGGAATTTATTTTAATATAATGAGAATATATTGGAATGTTGCAATTGACTGAGGTTGCTAGGCTGGTGTTAAATTGGTTGCTGAACTGTTGAAACTGATTACGCTTTGCACAGATAAGTAATGAGTATGTCTGTTAGTAATTAAGTCACCACTGCCTGGGATTTTAATATACCCCTACCTCAGTGAGTTCATACGGTTTCTGGCGATGACCTTAAAAGTTGTCTTTACAGACTTAATTTCTTTCTACCAAAGCCAGACTAACTTGGAAGGAAGAAGTGGATTGCATTGTGATGCTGTGCCAACTATGCCGGTAGACGCAGAGTCATTAAAGCAATGGTCTTTTGCAATCCCTGGTTTTCTTCAGGAGAGAATTACAGATGTCTGCTTGTTGTTGTATGTTAGGCAGCGCAATGTGACAAAGACTAAAGAGGGTCCCAACTCTAATAGAAATTTAGGTACATAGAGCAAATCGTCCTCTGGATTTCAGTATTATCAGGCTTAAAAGCAGTGTCTATGATTGGCCAGTGGCCTGAAATGGGGGGAAGAACAACTTTTTTTTTAACAGCGCTCCACTACTAGCATCTAACTGCACATTTGCATATCTGCTAAATTGATTTGCAAACCCAGATACATGATTTTTATTGCAAAGCTCAACAGCAACACAGTCAGTGAGAAATACATGAAATACATGAATAGAAACTAATCTTAATCTTAAACCAAAGGTATGGTGAGATAAACTATGCTGCTATTTGCTGTTAAATTAATTACATCAAACTAAGGTAAAACAAATGATGTAACGCATTTGTCAATAGTGGGTGAAGTCATACCAGTTAACTCAGAATATGTTACACTCTTTTAAGCCATCACAGAAACGTAATTGTTATAGAGAACCCACAGTCCATGGCATGATTAATAACAATGAGTTCTTTGTGGCCTCTCATCATGCTCTACCAAACTCTTGAGTTAATCTTAGCCTTTTTGGCAAAAACAAAATTCAACTCAGCCCAAAGGAGGACGACCAGACATGAGCTAAAATAGACATTAAGGCTTGCAAATAAATGAAGAAAAACACTACTCTCATCCAGAATATACTTCTGCTTCCCAAACAAACCAGTCAGCCGAGGCTTTAAATCAAAAGAATATTGCCATGAAGGACACATTGTAAGGTCAATGTTCTGTGGTGTTTGGATTGCAACTAATAACTTACAGTAATCATAAGAGCTGAGACACTTAAGATGTTCCCTGTTGTTGACTTTAATACATTTTTTAGGACTTATCTAGTGTTCTTTTTTCATGTATCACATTAGTTAACTTAGAAAAACAGATTTTACTTTGAACTTGTTTAAATCATCATTCCTTTATGAATCTTATGAGAGGTTATAAGTTACAGTAGCTATGAATGGCATGATGGTTCACACTAGTGCAGTGGGTGTGCCCTGAGGAAAAAAAAAGCAAAAATTAAACTTTTAATTGAATTGTAGACAGAATGAAACTCTTCTGCAAGCGCACCCAGAAAATATATTAAATATTGTGTATGTTATAAATATATATATTATACTGCAACTCTCAATATTTTCTTCCTAGAGAAAGGCAGCAAATGTTTCTCGGTTAACCAACCAAATAATAACGTCAGAATGCAAATGTGAACATGATGTATATTGTAAACTTTTTGTGCAGTCACTTGGAGACTAATGTAAACAGAGCAGTAATCAGGTGTATCAGATGACACTGACTGACCAAACACACACTATAGCACTACACCGCTTATACCAACTCTGAAGTGAAGAACATAACCCTCTGCTTAGTCTATGTCATCTCAAAAACTCGAGCTTGCTCAGTGTCACGTGCAACAATGGCCTTCCCTTCGAGTTAACAGTGCAATAGAAAGGCTGCCCTCAACTGCAATAGACATGACAGTAAAAACGAAGCATAGCACTTCTTCATAATGGTTTTTGCTTTAAAGCAAGAGACTTTAAATGAAAAAATAAATTAATGTAGTTCATTTTTTAAAATGAAAAAATCATAATGCATATTTGATTAGTTTAAAAAATGTGATTATAAAGGTGGTATGGTGTGCATAGTTGGGTATTAAAATTGGAAGTAAAGACAAAATAAGTTGACAAGTGCAAGATACATCAGGAACAGATTTGCTTTGTTGGCACAAATTGCATTGCAATGTGATGCGTTGGCTTACGTAGAAATTGTCCTGAGTGAAAAATGCAAGTTTATCCGTTGCTGTGTGACTGTTTCATCAATCAAGTGAAAATATGTTTTGCACTCATTCTGAACAACCAATGAAGAGCTTATATTATTAGGACACCTGACCTAACTTTAAGGAAACTAGCATGAGGGAATATAAAACATTAATGGTGGAGGTCACCTCTGTGAGGGATACTGTGTTTCTTGGAAAGAAGAAGCCATTAGCATGCATGCAACAGCTCAGTCTGTCAGGTTTGTGTCTGAGAGACTAATGACTTTGGCTGCGGCTCTTGCTAGCAAAAAGTACCTTTGCTCAACCTCCTTGACACGAAATCCCAAAAATGTGTCCCAAGGCTTCACAAAAGATGGACAATGACAGCCTTGTCAGCAGTGAGGTGTTTTTAAGTAATGACTGGACATATTAAGCCAAGATTAATCTGCATTTAGGTGTCTGGAGAGGATGTGTGTTGCTAATGGTAGAACTCCTGTGCAAATATCCTATCAACACAAAATCTATGAAGCAGTTAATCGGTCACGCCTTTACAAAATTGTTTTAAAGTGATTTATTGATATACAGTATTTGATAAATAAAGAGGAGTATTTAAAAAGACATCAAAAAATAAGGTAAAGCTTTTTGAAGCAAAAATAAAGAAACAACGGTTCAGTCGCCTGTGTCGGTCTCACAGAGGTGATGACTGGTGTTCAGGTTTTATCAGTGGAGGGAAGGATCCCATCTGTAACTGATTTGGCGCTATGTGCTGAGTTCGGTCTAAAAAGTGCTTTGGTAGAACTGGTTGTGAAGAAACTGCATAGTGCAGTTATTGTCAGGGTCAAGTTTATCAACTCTAGTTCAAAAAAGTACAGTTCCAGCAGTCATTTAAGCCCTTTGAAGTTGAGAATTTACTGAGGTTGGCCTTTGCTGTATATCTGATCTCTGTTACAAGACTCACAATGACATTAGCCTGATGAATTGGCAAAGGGACTTCACAGACTAGCTGGCTGATGTTTCTCAGGTTCTGTGCTCATTGCCATCTGTGTGATGCCGACAGTTTTCTCATTTCTTTACTAGAACCTCTGTGACTGGCCTTCACACGCAGACTGTCAGGCACAGCGCACTTTCCAGCGTTTTAATGTAGCCAGTGACTTTGTTATGTCCTATGATAGTTCTGATATTTTGTGAACATATGCTGATAGTTGCTGTGTTTTTTTCCCTTTGCCTCAAAGTTTTCTGGATCACTCGCTTAAGAGAACCAGCAAAAAACAATGTTACTTCTTTTGCTGAATAACAACCAGATGAAAATAAAAACCATTGAGAACAGGTAATTATCTGAGTATGTGGTTTGCTCTTCCTCAGTCTCTCTCTTTACTCTTATAGATAAGTACGCTTAGTATCCTTGCAAATGCTTGGCAGACAGTTCAATTCCTTTTGGATGGGTGGGGGGGTCTCTCTCTGTCTCTCTCTCTCTCTCTCTCTCTCTCTCTCTCTCTGTGTATCTCTCTCCCTCTGTGTGTGTGTGTCTCTCTCCCCCTCTCTCTCTCTTTCCTCATTGGCAGCAGCATCTGTACTGTTGGCAGGAGTGACCAGAATAAAAACAGCAACACCAGACATAGAGGAGGAAAAAAGCAAAGTGATCCATTGAATCAGAGTCTTTGCCCTCTCTTAATTACGCTAAGTTTTCCCTTTATTCACCTTTTTCTCTGCTCTTTAAGACTTCAGGCTTGTGTTAATTAGTTAGAAGAGAATAAAACCAGCTGATCGGGAGAGGGGTGGTGCAGTTTGGAGCGAGATGGCTAACAGAAACATTCTGTTGCTCTTTTGTGGACTCTTCCTCTTAGCACAGATTCAGCCCTCTCTTCAAGGAGGTAAGTGTGTACTACAGGTGAGCTCAGCAATGACTTAAACCACGTGCAGATTTTTTCTTTACCTCTTTGTCCCTCAAGACCTAAGACTTAACATCATATAAGAAGTTTTAAGCAGTACTTTCACTTAGTTTCATTAAGAACTTTTATAAAATAGATTTACCATATGTTAGATCATAAGTTAGATCATATTGCAATATATATTTATATAAAAGTAATGTTTTTATGGCTAACTTTGATTGCTTCTTTTGCCTTAATCCCAGTAGTAACTTTAAAAGATAGAGCTGGAATTGCATTCCTATGGTTCTCTGCTGAGGTAGTTTAAAAAACTGGATAACTTGATATAGTCCAAATTAAACAAATATTTAGTCTGGCTCCACTTACTGAACAAAAAAATGTCATGATAAATAGAAAATAAATTGTATTTTGCATCATATTAACAGTTCAGTTGCTGCTGAGTTAGAGGTGAGGTATAGTACTGCCCAGAGCTAGACCCAATGTTTGTGTCACATGGCTTATTGCAAAACCCTGCATCATAATTACAATAGTGTGTGTGTTTGTTTGTGTTTGTGTGTGTAATCAAAGATTAAAATCTAGACAGTCATCCACCCATTTTTTTGTATGGTCATCTGTAATAGCAAGTCATTGACATACATCTGAATGTATTTCAGACAGTTGCATTGCATCCCACACACATCTATGCATACATGATGTACACATGGCTGCAGGCCCAAACCTATAACATTTCAGAAAGAGAAGGTTCCAGCTGTTCCCTCTCTTCACTTAGCAATGCCATATGTTTAAAAATTACCCATTTGGACTCCCAGGTGGACAAAGAGTACAAGTGAGTGTCAGCTTTGATGGGGTCTTCTCTGAAAGTTAGAGAACTTTTACAATCAGTATCCATGAAGCAGCAATATGTTGTTCAGAGGGGTCAGCTTCAGCTGCTGTTTGAGGTTATGGCTTTTAAGATTCAGGCAGAGAGAGAGACTAAAAGAGAGACAGAGAGAGAGAGAGAGCATTCCTTAATCCCACTCTCATTCAAACTGTGAGTTTGCCTCTTCTCCCCTTCCTGCATTGCTTTGATTTGGTTCTTGGTCTGTGTTTTGGCTGAGATTGTTAGAGTTATTCAGTCCCCAACTGGAAAACATGTTTAGCATCTGGGACCGGGTATGTTGGAGTCAGTTTTATTTTTTGTTATATTTTTTTCTTTTTTTTCTCAATTTTCACAGCTAGCTGTATTTCTTGTCTTCCAATGTCCAAATTCCCTTCAGATGCTCACATTTTTAAATTACTGAAAGAATTTTTTTGTGCAGTTAAGGTCCACTTTTCCTTTTCTGTTTTGTTTGCTACCCCTAATTTACTTATGTTGACAAAATTGAATAAGTCTGTTTTGGTTAGCCCAGACATCCTATCATCCCAAAATTTATTTGTCAGTCCCTCTCTCCATAACACATTTTTTGTGTTGGTCATATTTCAGTTGAGTGTTTTAGGTGGCAGGCAAAATATATAGCAGGTATAGGAGCCAACAAGTATCAGTGTTGGCTTTGCAGAATAACTTTGATCTCAAGTGAGTGTTGAATCCATTTATATTAAACTTCTCTGTGGCACTAAAACTAGTTCCATCTGTTTGTGCACTCTTACTTAAAAAAAACCCTTCAGCATTAAGGATCAATTATTTGTGAGTAACATGAACCTCGTTAACACCCAATCCACTAATTTAATGCTTCTGCACAGAAACATCTCTTATGCTTTTAAAATTTGTGCCCTGGATTATTATTAGAGATCAAGGACTGTCTGAATGTTTTTCCTCGACAAGTGTACATGAGATAGGGTGCTAGAGGAAACATCTGGAACTGCTTTTTTTTTAAATTAATATGCTTCCTGTAATGTTACCTCTGTGACCTTGTGCAGTTACTGTAGTATGTGTGGTGGTTTTCCCTTGTGCAGTGGAGGAATAGGACTAGGCAATACATTTATAATATCTTGATACTGTAAAATAAAAACTAGATAGCATCTTAGATTATAGCTTTAAATAATGCATTAATGTCAAGCAAAGTCTGTTCTAGCTGTTCTAATACATGCCAATACCTAACTCACTCAATAGATCCACATAACTAATGATTATTTGTCAATAATCTGCAGCTTTCTCTCCCTTGTGTCATCTAAGTACATCTTTTCTGCTTGCCTTGATATTACTGTCTTCCGTTGATAATGTTGATGTATATCATTATGTCATTACTATGAACAACTCATCAGTCTCATTTACCATCATCAATATGCTTTGAAATCCTATGTCATGCCTACTGCTTGCATGTCAATTTGACATGTCAATGTAATGTTCTTAATGTGTAAAAGGGAAACACCATATAGTGACTGGATCTGATTCTGTGTAGAGTTGAAAAGTGGTAAAGATTTTACTCTACCTTCTACAAACATTTTTTGCATGGATACTGTGAGTACAGTGAGCAAGTGCTCTTATCAAAATAAATCTGTGTTGACCCAGCTTTGGCTCATTGGCCTCTGCTTTTGTTGCTTCATTTGATAACTGAATCATACTCAGGCCCCAGACAGTTTGTTTAATTCTTTAAGTAGATTCCTTACCTTAGGAATTTAATTAAGTTATTTTTCATGTCACTAATAAAAGGAAGAGAGAAACCTCATATGGTTCAGATTTTTATTACTTACTTTTCCAATGTAAAAGCCCATAGTGTATCAAGTGTCCCATATTTCTGTTTCTCACCTTGATATATGATGTATTCCTCCAGACAACCTCGCTACTGGACTTTTGCCAAAGTCGTTAGTTTGGCTTTTATGACGGACACAGTTAGCAGCTCAATTCAGAGGTTGGTGGGAGATGAAGAGGAGAAAAATAGCTGTTCTGTTCTTTCATAGTCTCTAGAGAATTAAAGGGATTATGTGATGTTTTCTTTTGTACTGCTGGAGGCCAGTTTGCCTCATTTGGCATTGGCCAGTTTCAGTCTTGAGACTTTAGAGGAATTTAATACATTAATCATCGACACTCGTCTAGTAGGTGGTGTTAAACAAAATCAATGCGGATTGGATGGCATATCTTGGCTGTCACAAAATACCAGTGATTAATTGCAGCACTATCCCAGCAATGCTAGTAGATACCCAAACTGATTGTCTCAATTCCCCAGGCAAGTGGTGCTGCAGGCTTTATTAGGACCGTGTGTCATGCACACCTCTCTGGCTCTAATCCCTCCTCTGGCGAAGTTCAGTGCCAACCACAGCATGCTGGATTAATGTGACACATAGGCCTCCCTGTGCTCAACAACTCTACACTGCAATTAGAGAAATAGAGCTTTTGAAAAGCTTGCTGCACAAGATATAAAGGTTTTTCTTTAGTAAGGTTTTTATTTGTTTTCTTCAGGTTCTTGAAAGTCCCACAAAGGCATTTCCATTTGTTGATGTTGAGTGGTTTGGTGTAATTTACAGAGAGATGACCTCATTCAGTACTCATTTTGGAAGGAGCCTTTTGGTTACAAGCTATGACTGATCAGTGTTTGCTATTGGGAAAGAACTGTTATTCAGTGTATTTGTGTCGCACTTTGGCAGACATCCTGGGAAAGCGTTAAGAGATTGGACAGTGCTGTCCACAGTTTTCAGTTTTACCTCAAAGTATGTTGTCTGGCTAGAATTTCTTTTTTCTGCATCAAAGCTACTTGCCAAAAGTGATTACAGTTTGGCGGGATGGTTTTCATCACACCATTTTTACTGTAACTACAGTTAAGAATGTTGTAGGGTGTTAACAGGGTGTTGCCCGTGGTTTGAGATGGATGCACTGATTTAAAAAGACTAAATTATGCTTATTTTCAGGTTCATACATATTTTTTGTCATTGCTAAACTAGGCTTTCTTGTGTTCTTAAAAAAAAAAATTCGTACTGCAGGAAATCTTCAACTCTCCCAAGTAAATTAATTTTTTGTAAAATTTTGTCCCTAATTTTAAATTATATTATCATTTAATAAGTTGAATAGGCCTCCACAATGGCCAAGGCAAAGTGACTAAAGTAGACCATCATAAAGGTTTTTTTCCTAAATGCCATCAATTAGCTCATATAAAAGAGGTAGGCTACAGTCGGTAACCAGTATTACAAGCACTACAATAACATTTTTTGTTTCAAATTGATTTTGATTGGCTGTCAGTGTTTTTTATAGTTAATCACTTGGCCCTGGATACTATCAATGGTTTGACATTCTCAGATAATTTCATGTTAACTTTTGTTATTTTTTTTTGGGTGAAAGATAGTCACTGAGCTTGAGATTTAGCTGTCTTACATAGTGCTGTAGATAAGTAAGTTAAGAAGAGGCTGGTCCACTGACAAGGTGTTTCAGGCAGTTCAAGAGCAAGGTTTTCCACCTGAGAGAATAACCCACTTTGATGTGGACTTTGAGCTTTGTAACTATGCAAACATTTTACACATACAAAAAAACTATGAAGCACACCCAAAGTAAAGGGAAAGACCCAAAAAGCATAATATGATCTCTTTAATGGAAACATAATTCTAAAAGATTTCACTGCAAATGTCTAGGGTACAACTCCTTTACATATCATTTTTTACTATCAGTAGTCATACCTTTATAAACCTGATGGATTGTTCAATGCAATCCAGTTCCTTCATAAATGGATGACAGGTTTACTGATTTGCTATCCAACAAGCTTATGACTCAAAGGCCTTCAGGTTTCTCACAAACACATCAGTCCTACGTACGCAGTGTAGATACAGCATGTGCAGAGTTACTGTGAGGTTATTCGCTCAACCTTACTAGAAACATATCGGTTAATAATTTGTTGAGGTCTTACTGTTTAGCTGTGTATAAACGTCAGTCCTACCATCTCCCAGAGTGCTGTTTGGTCTGCGATCAACCAGTGCCAAGTCTTCAACAAAGAAGCACATTAACACAGATGATGATGATTCATTCCAGCCACTCTGCAAGCAGTCCTCACCAGACTGTTAGGTTCTTGGAGCAGTCTCACTAGGCAAGCAATCTGAAATAGCTCCTGTCAGGAATGTTTTCATCTTGACCTACCACTGCCTACTGATATCTAAGGTATTCTGACTTAACAAACAACATTATAACCTGAGACAAATAGCATAAAGGTATTACTTTTATCAAAATTCATAACCAGTGATTAACTAGTAACAAAAGATGGTTTCAAAATGAAATTCTCAACACACACAATGTGGCAGTAAAATTAAAACCTTCTGAGATTATTACATTACATGCTGTGTTGTATTACTTTCTTTATTACTTTCTTATTTGTGAGACAGGGTGGAGGTAAACTTGAAGCCTTTAGCACAAATAAGTCTAATTTATTATTAATGTTTTTTTTTTAGCAACACAACTATTTGAGAGAGTATTTGGCTCCCTTATACCCTTAAAATATGTCAGCAATTCAGGTGATTATGTAGATTTTGTTTACTCTACTTTCTACTATTTTCTTGCTTTTATTGTTCTCAAATGGAAATGTCAATATCTTGTTCATAAATCTGACATTCTATTGTAATCATATATACATATATGTTTTATATTTAGTAATATGTGTGCATGCTTGTGTGTGTGTGTGTGTGTGTGTGTTTGTTTTCTGAGAAGGCAAATGAAAATGCAAGGCAAATGAAACTGTGGCCCTTTATGATCCTCCTGGCATTTTACCCATAACTGTGTAAGTTATACTGAATGATACAACCACATTAATCAGTTTTTGGAATCATGGAGTCATAATTTGAACTGTTTGTTCCACTAGGTTTTTGTAATTTCCGTGGCTGATGGTTATCTTCAACCATGGCTCATTATTTCATCATATTTACCTTTGAAAGGCTTTCATAGAAGAGTTCACTGCTGTCACAAACCCTTTTTTATTTTCAAACACATTTCCCCTCTAATCCTGTAATAATTTCCTCTCAGCTTGCAGTTGATGGCTTCGCCAAAGAAACCAAAAGACGAGCAATTACCAGTGAAAGGATCAGAATAAGGTCATCTTAGTCTTAAAATTACCGTCATCTATGGCACCTCAAACTGGTGTGACTGGTGTCAGTGAGACAAGGCTGGGCTTGTAAGAAGGATATTTTGTGTGAAAATCTTTACTTAATTTGATGCTCCTTACTTTCCTCCTCCATCCTCCAACATGTTGTGGAAAATAGACAGTGCAAGGGGTGACTGATAGTCAGCCAGCTGTCACATGTCTGATAAAGGGAGATGTAAGGGTGCCAAGAATCACAGTGTTTGCTTCACTGCACTGTTGCTCTGGATTGCAGTATGCTTTCCATAAGGAGGAAACCAAACCTTCTCTTTCGGAACAACGAGTTTGGATATGTCTGACGACAGCTAACAGTTTGCCCTAGCGTTTTACTTTATCAAAAGTAATGGAAATAGTTCTGTAGATTTGTTTAAACATCAGTTGGTTGAAGTGGTGTGAACACATTCCTCCAGGACTTCCCAAGCTACATTGACTGCAACACTGTAATCATAAATTGTAACAGTCCTGTAAATCTTTTGTAAAGGAAAGGGGACGCCTTTATTAACTTTTGTAGGATTGCATATGTAATTGTTGCGTATGTACAGTAAGTACCACACAAATCATTTTCTCATTTACTTAGATAGTAAAAGGCCAATTATGAAGCAACCACAGCACAGGGTCGTGGAAATGTCACATTACTCACCAGCTTGTTGAAGATGAGGTAAAACTAAGCTCTTTAAAGTTACAAAGGGCAATTGTAAAACCTTTCATTAAGATGGGAGGTACTAGGGAAAAAACTCGTCACTTGTTTTATTCAATAACAAAATAAGTTCTGACCAGAATTTCCCAACTTCTCCTCTATTCAGTCATTATTTGTGATCTCAGTAACTAGTATCAATCATGAAGTGTTTCTTGCCAGTAACTTGAATCCCTTTTTTCTTTTTTGTTACATTATTTTCGGGCAAAATATCACATGAATTATTTTGCCAGTCAAATAGCTGATAACAAACATACAGTATACTTTTCTACTGTCAATATGTCTGCTTGAATCTGTCATTTTATTAAAATTCATAACAAAGTAATTTGAGAGAATAAAACACCTGCATACACACAAGTTGTGAAATTATTTTTATCTAAACCTTTCAGCTTTTTGCATATTGTTACTATGATGATAGGATTTTTCTTTTAGGAAAAAAAAATCAACCCTAACCTTAAAACAGTTAAGAATTCTGCATCTGTTTAACTTTCATTTGACTTTATAAGCAATTGTATCATCCCGAAGGTTTGTTATGTCTGTGTGGTTAAAACATAATGACCCATCGCTAGCCCACATGAGACGCATTTGGACATTTTGACAGGGAAATAATTTGTACAATAGTCTCATATATGTTCTTGATACATCCTGTGATTAATAAAACAACATTATGGGGAGTGTCAGTCTCTTACTCCTGAACAATGCACCTTACATATTTGTTTGATTTATTGCCCTTTACCTGATGACTGGCTTACTGACAACCAGTCAACTGTGAATTGGTCCAAGTCCAGAGTGGAATGATGATAAATTAAAACCACTGCGGATTCCTGTGAGCGTATGTACAAAAAATGACAACCGAGTTCAGAAGTGTCATTGAGTTTAACTGATCAAAAAGTGGTTATTACAGTACTCATGAACCTTGTAGCAGGCAGTAATTTTTGATGCATACCTGTCTTTGTTTCTCAATGTCTATTTTAAGTCTGATTTAGTCCCTTTTTGGTACTAGAGAACAAAGTACATAAAATTCTGCATATTGCTGTTTAGGTGAGCAAATTTTCACTCAGAGTGTAACAACCTGCTTTTACTTTAAATCCTGCAGACTATCCTGCAACTCGCATCCCATTACCAGTACTGAGGACATAACATACAAAATGTGTGTGTCAACATGTTCCAGTTACATGGAGAGCTTTGGCTTTATTTCTTGCGATGCCAAAAGAGGCATGATGATAAACTTTGCATGAATAATTTTTGAGGGGGGGATACAGATGTGTTAGAGGTGTACTAGCCGTGCACATAAAACTGAGCAAACAGTTATTGTGACAGTCCAATCAAACAATAATCCTCAGAGAAATCAGGGTATTCATCCTCACCCCTGAAATGTTGTAAACCAGTCAAAAAAAAATCAAACCATTTTTTTTCTGTTAGGAGGTGTCACAGCTGCCCAGCCTGAGGCACATTGCCTTGGGGTTACAATATGGTTGCGATGTGCTTAAGGCGCATATCTGAGAAGACGAGTCATGACAAGAGTGACTGGGGTCATGGCACAGTTTTTCCCTCGAAGAGCCAGCTCTCCAGATTGATCAGATTTTCTTTCTCAGAGTTATTGTTTGTTTGGTTGTTTGTTTGTTTAAAAATATAAAATTTATATCACAAACACTCAAGGGAAACTCTTGACTGGAGTCATTTGTGCTGAAGAAGTCAGCCTTGTGCTTTCCATCCATTCCAACACATTTCCATGACTGAACTGAGTTCACAAGCAATGAAAGTATAAGATGATGACGATGATAATTAGAGCAATCATCTTTCATCAGTGTCTTTCTGTAGGTTCTTTATTTAGGTAGGTCAGATCACTGGGCAGAGGTCAGTGTGTGCCTTACTCGGATGCTTGGTCTCAATGAACTTATTGCACTCTGTAAAAGTGGTACAGTAGTGCAATGGAATTCTAAGCAAGAGGAAAACTGGAGCAGACACAAACTCCCTCTTGCCTCGCTTGCAATGCCGAGACAGGAAATCCTCCTTTTGATTGTGAAATGAAGGAGGAGAATTGAGAACAATCACTCCACTCCGTCGTGTGGTGCCTGCATCTCAGATCTCAGCCATTGAGCCAATAGCACAGGCAAACTGACAAACATACACACACACACACACACACACAATACTTTCAATAACTTAGCCGATTGATAATGAAATACAGATCCCGGACATTTTTTGTTCCCAAATTGTATTTAAGCCTGCAGGATTTTGAGTTCTCTTCAGTCAGTCTTCAGTATTACAAGGCCAAACCTCAGGAAATCTGATCAGTTCCTCCATTGTCAAGCTCCCACATTGCCAAAGTCAGGATGGGTTAAAAGACAACCTTGTTAATTCATGGAGTCATTTTTTCTTTAAAGCCACAGCTGCCACCATTACTGATCCCATTTACACTGCTTCTGAAAAAAAAAAAAAATATTGCAAATTCGCCAACATTAAAGATGACTACATTCTGTAAACCTCTGTTGGCGCACTGTTTTTTTTCTCAAGAATTTTTCCTCTTAACAAAAACCCCTTTCTAAAGAGATTTTTTTTCAGATTCTGTTTCCGACTTTTTTGTAACTTTCTACCCATTATTAATTCATACTCTCTAGCTTATTTTCTTCACTAGCCAGTCATTCCCCATTTTTTTTCCCAATTTGCTGTAAATGCTAAAACCTATGCAACAGTTAATTCTTACTGTATCTTTCTAGACTTTGAGCTTCACTTGTTTCCTCCATTGTTTGGCACTGACTGCTTAGTTTCTTAACCACAGCAGTACAGTAAAATAATACTGATGTAATTGTGGCAGAAACCCATTTAATATGTCACAGGTTGTTAGTGAAAAAATCAAAGCCATTTTTTAGTTCAATGAAACATTATGCAGGCATACATTACAAATTGTATAGATATTCTCTTCTTGGCATTTTTTAGTGCATCATGTCATTTATGTTCATTCGACTAGCTCGGACAGTAATACCTTGTAATGTTTTAATGGCCGCAGTCTGTGGACAGAGCTCAAAGTGTGGTGTTCACACAGCATTCGCTAATAAACACATACAGGCCCCTGACATGTGGTTTATATTAATTGGACTCCCAACGCATGTAGGAACCATTAAACGTAATCATTGTGGTCCTAAAGCCCTGTTCTTTCCAGTGCAGTGTGTTTTCAGTGATATAAAACAGGTTTTTCCCTCAAAAAAAAAATTTTAACCAATTTTGGCCCAAGCCCACTGGTCCCATTGGATTTAGCCGTTTGTTGTCCCAGAACAACTGCATGATTTTTTCATTCTTTTATTTCTTTTGCTGTTCCTTGCACACATAAGGCCGCCATGTCTGGGTTCCAGAACAACCATCCCAGGAGTTACTCTGGGTTGCAGCCAGAAATTAGACGAGAAATGAGACTAGGGGACGAAGGTGGGGGTTAAGGGTTTCCACAGTGCGCAGCCGCTTTCTGAAAGAATGTCTCCAACTGCAATACCTCATCATAATGAAAACAATTGGAACTTTTTCCTAATCAAGACTATAAAGTTTTTTTTCTTTTGCATTCACTTTGGCTCTGACTTGAGAGTGCTCATATTTCACCGTGCGCCCCTACACTGCTATGAACTGCGGCAGTTGTGAATGCCAGAGACAGATTTCAGTTTTGCTGTTTGGGTCACAGATGATGAAAGTGTTTGAGAATGTTGATCTAATAAAAGGGGTCATTGTTTACAAATGCTGTTACAAATGTTGTAAAAAATAACATCATTGGCTGGGAACTGTTCGACTGCACTTAAAGTGAGTGTCACACTTGGTGAATGAGGATGACCTTTTAGTTTGCACTGCTCTGTGTTCCAGGTGTGTATGTACCACCTGGTGCTGGGTTTGGACCAGGAACTGGATTCTTTCCAGGTAACAGAGCCTTAAATGACTGTCTGGATAGTGTGAGCAAAAATGCAGACTCAGCCACAACAAACAAAGTATGTTTGTGTTTAGTTATAACAGTTAAATTATACTACTGTATACCAGAGTTTTTCTAAAAGAATGACTACTATAAAAAATATTTGCATGTGCAGAAATATGGAAGTATTAAATTAATGTCAAATGATAGATGATAAAATCCCTCACAAAAATAAAAGTAACTGTATTTGACAGTTATCAATTTTTTTCAGTTTCTAAATTCTGTTGTTCACATTTCATATGTAGTATGTGTAACTAATTTCTTACTGGGTTTGTGGTGACCTCAGCTGTTTAATCATGCATCACTTTTACTTTTAATGTTGCATTTTCTTAACAACAACCAACTAAGGATGATGAGACAGTATCCTGTAAGAATTATTAAGGAAACAGCCACAAATGTAAAAACTAAAAGTAAAACATGTTGATTTTGAACCACAAAAACATCTGTTTGGACTTTTGCTCCATCATGGTATAAAAACTTAAATCCGTCTATAAAATTGCTCGTGCTCTCCTAGTGTCATGAGAGAAAGCAAAATAAATGTCACCCAGTGTAATGATGAATTGCTGGGCTTCAAAACTGTCACACATCATACATCGCTACGTGTAGCAATACCATAACCCAGTTCTCTGTGTGATTGTTGTTTTACAAGGGGCTGCTGGAGGAGTCCCTGCAGGCTATAAACCAGCTAAACCTGCAGGTGAGTAGAAGATGTAGATATAAGATATACATACATACATACAGTGTGTGTGTGTGTGTGTGTGTGTGTGTGTGTGTGTGTGTGTGTGTGTGTGTGTGTGTCTGTGTGTGTGAAAATTTTGTTTAAAATAAAAAACTATATAAAAAAAGTATAACTAT
>JAPZDV010000024.1:13378169-13416971 GCA_029814665.1 Acanthurus lineatus | reverse complement strand
ATGTTCTTCATATGAGGGTAATTACAAGCATAAACATATGCGCACAAACAGGAATGTGCTGAATATGTATCCTGACATGGTTTGGGGACATCCAGTATTTCTTCAGGCATACAGACATAAACAAAACAGCTGCTTGCAAGACACTAAAACTGCATCAGAAAATGGCACTTTTCCATATTCATAGCTACTTATCTTTCTTTTCCTTCTACTCAGTTTGTTTAATGCATAGACTCTTTACATCAAATTTTAAATATCTTGGGACCTGGATTACCTGCAGAGGGGACTAACTTAAAACCAGAGCCAAAGCACCCCCATACTCAGCTCATCCCACCTAATATACACACAGTCGTCAAAGCTTGTTCACAGTGGTAACGCATGTCACTTCCTTAACAGTTTATCTGAGATGTCCCTTGTTGATGTTAACCTTTTTTAGTAATCTCATATATTCATCGGAATAATTGCTGTTACATCGGTGGAAAGCAAGATAAGAACTTGATTAGTTTTTCTTGCTGTCTAATCAGTCACGCATGCTACAGATTACTGTTTCTGATTGTGGTATTTTCCCCAAAATTGAAGTAATACCCACTATGACTCACTAAAAACTCCTCTGCCTTTTACCAGCCTGTTCTGTGTCATGTTTGCATGATTGTTCTCCAGAGAGCATGCTACCACTAGTGCATTTTTTCCCCTTGTTCATCATGTTAGTTGAGGAGCCAACCCTTGGCATACATTCTCAACCTCTCTCCTGCTCCTCCTGCAAGCAGGTCTGGAGCATGGATCACTATCCTTGTCCATCTGGCAGCACAGTATGAATTGTTTATACAGTGATGGAGAAGTTTCTTGCTCTTATTTCCTGTAGAGTCCATCAAGACAGATCAGCAGTTGAAGGGCTTTGTTGCAGTCTTTGGTAGAAGGAGACTCAAATGTGTTAGATCTGAGGGCCTGTTTTGTGGATTTGTGGCTATGTAAGCAATGCCATATTTTCTGAGTAAGAAAATGAGTTCAGAGTTTCTTTTTCTGATGAAATTTTCATAGGCAGGTTGGCCATATGTGACTTACACTGGATGAGTATATGTAATGTGCAATATGTGCCACATAAATGAGAAAAGGTCCAATAACATGACATGGCAGCATGTATGTCCTAGCTAGTAAATAACAATATAATAAGTTAAAGTTAGAAGTGCAGGCAGCAGGGGTATGTATTATGTATTTGGTATTATCATTAGGTATCTGTGTTGAGTGACTAATGAGGCAAGTGAGAACAGTTTAGCAGGTAAATGAGAAAACCTGGTGGGTGGGATTGGCAGTTTTTCTCACTGAAAATGGGAACACGGCTGGAAAGAGAGACAGGCAGAATATAAAAAGTGTGTTGTAATTGTTTAAGCAAACCTTTTAAAATGCAGTACAACTTTGAATATTCCCTTCAGAACATGTTCTTAGGAAGTCTTTAATTATTATTTTTTTTTCTTTTTAAACTGAAATTCTGTAAAATTATGTGACCTGAGTGAAATCTTTTGTATTAGTGGGAATCTCACCATTTATGTAGTCACAGTCCTGAACTAAATTACTTGTATAGATGAATGTTTTTTAAATGACTTCAGTTTTGGCCCTTCAGACCTTATACATATCCTAATGTGCTGGCGTGCCTAATAATGACGCTGCATACCTGTAATGTGCAATTCTTTAAACAGATTTTCAGCTGTCAATGACTTAATTTATCCCTCTCACTTATTCCTTTGTAGAGCATCCCATATTTTTGTCAAGGTAAATTGCTTCAGATGGGGGCACAATGATCATAGCCCTTATAATAACAGAGGAACTTAAAAAATTCCCTTGAGGCCGACTCTAACATCAATGTTTCAGTGAGTACTTTGAGTTAAGACAACCTGGTGAACGCTAGTCTCTTTTCTCAACAGTGAGTTGTCAGAAAAGTATTCAGAGGAATGGAAGATGCATATGTGGACCATCTGGGAGAGGAATCACACTTGGCCAATTTTACATACCCAGGCTACAGGCTGTGCTGTTAACTGGTTTTCTCACCCTATGCATAATTTGCACAAATGAACTCAAGACATCAGACGTGCTAAATAGATGTAAGCAGCGTTTCAAAAATGTGCATGTGTACTCTATCTACTTTGCTTAGATGCTTGCAGTGTGTTTCTGCTTTGTTGCATACCTGTACAGTATAAGGATACACAAATGTGTAAGTGCCAAGCTTAAATGGGCTATGGTATGAGCACTGGGTTGGGAATACTCTTAAGACATATTCAAGGACTCAATGTTGGCAGAGCAACTGTGATGTTTCTCTAGAAGTGGATAGAAAAGTAGCAGAGGCTCTTTGCTCTCAGAGAAACAGGGCAAAGTGAGAACAGTTTGGTCGACTTGAAAGCTAATAGCATGCTGTGTTCTGCTTTGTATGACTTGCAGCATAAATAATGACATCACAAACTCAGTGGATAACGCATGGTGTGCAAATTAGCGCGGTTTGATTTAAGCAGCATCAGTAATGGTCTTTTCACAGATGTGTTTGAAAAAAGGCTTGTGTTTGTTGAGGTGAAAAACTCCCAAGGTCTTAGGCTGGTGAGGTCAGACAGCCACGGACGTCACTGGGAAGACGGCCTAGTTGCAGTGCGTGTGATCCACAGAACGAGTAATGGTGACTTTTACAGTTAGTTAATTTTGAGCCTTTGTGAGAATTGCTCAACTCCTGAGAGATGAGGTCTGTGTTCTGATGCCCAAATGTGTGGGTTAGTGAGATTCTCCGAAGTTTGCTAAAGTTTCCTTATCCATGTAAGTGCTTGCCACATAATGAAACAGAGCACATTCTCTTTGGCAGAATGATGCAGATGTCCCCTGTAAAAGTAAAAAATGACCACCCAACGATGACTAACCACATAAATGTGGCATTGTGAGGTCCAGTTTTATTACGCTGATTTTGACCTGCATGCAGCTCAACAAGAAAAATGTTAGAGAATGAGGCAATCCTAGACTCTTTCCATGTTTGTCTGTAGGAGCTCTGGCAGTTCTGCACTAGGGGTCATCTGGCAAAGAGGGAGGCTGAGGCTTTGGGACCTCTCATTGATAGTGTCAATGACTCCATGGAACAGGAAAGCAAAAACAATAAAAGGCTTGCCGCCAATGTCGGCTGGCTCACACCAGCCAGAGAGGGAGAAT
This sequence comes from Acanthurus lineatus, assembly GCA_029814665.1. Taxonomy (NCBI): domain Eukaryota; kingdom Metazoa; phylum Chordata; class Actinopteri; order Acanthuriformes; family Acanthuridae; genus Acanthurus; species Acanthurus lineatus. Next base: position 13,413,797 of record JAPZDV010000024.1, on the reverse strand, counting down.
GTTTGTGTGTAGCGGCGTGATTGTGTGAATGTTTAATTAGTACAACATGTGACAAGACCTGCTTCTCAGAGCTTCGTGCCCATGACTGACAACACAGAGGACCTGGAAGTGACAAGGAGCAGGGGAGGTCACAGAAGAGGGAAAGGGAAGAAAATGGGGAAGGGAAGTGAAGGGAGCTTCATAGTGTCCACTTGTCTCACGCGATCTGGAATCACTAAAGCACCTTGCATCATTCTGTTTTCATCCAGCTTGTCCTGCATCACCTCGTAAGAATGCAATCTATCCCACAACTTGGAAGTTGAGCAGTGTGATAATTTGATACTGATAAAAATCTGGTGTCATGACAATGAAGGACATAATGATGGGCTTAGCTTTCAGAGTGAGAATTTATATGGGACCACAGCCGAAGAGCAGAATCTGCCCTGTCAATCACAGTAAAATGCTGATTCTTCTCCAGACAGCCTTTGATGATGAAACTATTGGAAGAATTTCCATCAGAGAAAATTGTAGCATTTGCACTGCCACAGCACGCCTCTGTGCTTCTTGCAACTACCCTTTGCTCTTTGTATGTTTGTGATTTGATGGTTTGTGCGGCGAATCCAGTGTTTGCCTGAACACAATTAATCATTGTTATGTGACCCTCAATTATTTTTGCACACTGACACTGGTTTCCAACAACTGTATTCTTGTCATCCAGCTTTTTAGCAAACAAACATTTGTTCTAGACTGATTGCTTGATTGAATATGAGCCCCAAACAGAGAATAAGGTTAGAAACAAGTCCCAAAAAATTCCTGGACATTCCAGAGCATCAGCTCTGAAGTCTGCTTTCTTCGCGTCTGCCGTCAGTTACAGTGGATCTTTGCCATGGAATTCTTTGCGCTCTTAAATTAAACTCTTCACCAGGCCCAGCTGGTTCACAAAGCAGAAGGGAAGAGGGGGAAGAAAAGGGGAAGGATGGAAAAAAGCAAGCAAATCCATCTTACATTTCTCATGTTTGGCTTCCTCTGGTTGCTGCTATTAACACCTCATGTCTGTGCAGCACAACCCCTTAGACACCTTTTGGAGAGGAAAGAGCCATAGAAAAAGATAGAGAAAGGGGGAGAACAAGAGTAAGACAAAGAGACTGAGAGCTGAAGACAATGTTTTGATTAATGTCTCTTGTATTCCTCTGGTTCTGAAACAGAGGATTACCTTACCTAACCCCAGTGGAGCATGAGCAAGACCTTTCAGGTTTGAGATTGAAACCAGATATTTCTGTTCACACTGGCTCATTTCCATCACTTGTACTGGACCTGGGTTTGAGAACATGACTGTGACTGAAAGAAATAGTGATGCTGTCTGGCCAGTTTTATTCCCGTGTCAGTCTGCAGTTTATATATCAATGCACATGACATGGTACAGCAGGAGGCAATGAATGTGGCAGCCTGTCCCTTGTCAAATATTCATTCCTCTGAAAATGGACTCAGAGAAGGTCTAGACTTGCATTTACTTGTGAACCCTCACTGAGATCATTTTTAAACCAGCCACCACAAATGAATCACCACTGTACAACCATGCTCCATTACTCACTGACACACCATCCCAAATTGCACCTTGACAACCTGCTGGTGCACTTGTCACTGCGCAGCTGTGAAAGCCAGTGTCTCCTCTGAATGGAAACTGGCTAGTAAACCATGTTTCTGTCACACTTTTTTTTTTTTTTTTTTTTTTACAAATCTAAGTGGAGGAAACTATGATGTATTGCAGTCCTGCATCACTTACCTTCCAATTTCTTTGGACTCCAGTACTCCCTCCTGTGTAGTATTGGATTTCTGTCCCCTTCATCTTGTTTTCACAGTATTGACCTTTGGAAAGGTTTCTTTGTCCAAGGTCCAAAGGTAGTTGGGGTCTTAAGTAGTCTCCTTGGCTTTTTTATTATGCCTTGAGGGTTACCAAGAAAATTAGCCACTACATTAGTGTACAGAAATCCTTCAGCTTGTCAGCAATCAACTAAATACTGGGAGCAGCACCAAAGAAAAGCAGTGATTTGATATCAGAGTCATGGTGGTGCAGACTTTCCATGTGTGTGGTTCATGACAACAAACAACATTGGTGTAGACTTCCAATAATATGTTCGCTAAGACAGGTCTATTTGTGTGAGCTGACGTGCTGTAATAATGGTTGTCCAACAAAAGCATGCTTGTTTGAACTGACAAGATGGTGTAAATATGCCTAAACAGAGAGCTTTTGTACTAAAACTCTAGCTTCCAGCTCTCAAATATACAATCAGTGGGTGGATGCCAAACTGAGAAAGGTCCAGATTTTGTTAACAGGTTCTCTTGCTTTGACCCTGATAAATACATAACCTCTAGGGTAGCATTTTTTTCTTGGGAGCATTTTATTTTCCCCGTGTCTGGTGATGTCAGAGCTACAGAAGATAAAGATTTTCTTCCTTTTTTCTATGTATAAACCTTATGTTTGCCCAAGGCCAGGGCTCAGGGTCTCATACACACACACACAGACACAAAAACACACACCCTCTCAGGCTGTTCTCCATGTGTCTTCATCTTGTCTCCTGATCTCAAAATTAAGAGTTGAGAATTGAGCTCAGTGTGGCAGGTGCTGGTCAACCCTGGGCAGGACTGCCAGAACAAGGTTGGGTCATGCACATGTGAGCACAGGTGGGCCAGATGATTCATGAATAAGCTCAAAGTCTCCACAACTCAACTTCACTCTTTTTTCATGGTTTTCTCTCAGTGACAGACACAATCTGTCTTTATGCTGCACAGACTGCGCTGTGTATTTCCAACACTCAAACTGACAGACATATACGCCTGACACTGGTCATGGTCACTGGTCTGTGATCTGGAAGCAAGACGAGATAGTACAGTAATAAAGAAACATTTCAAGACAGAGAGAAAACCTCAAGTTTTTAGACATCAGCAACGTTTAATATGTGCGTTGACTAACTTTTTGCAGTTTCTCATACATTTTTTCATCATCATTATGGTATGTGGAACTCACTGATTAAAGGAAGACAATGAAGACCGATTCCTTGTGTCAGCAAGAAACTGGAAAGGGGAAAACCCTAGATTAGTCTGATTTATATAAGAATTGATTACTGTTGTTGTTACTTTGAGGCGTGTCTAGAGATGGTTGAGCAATCGAGGAGAAGCGAAAGCTGAAAAGTTTTGAGGGAGATGGATTATTGCAAGGGCGCTTACCTTAGCGTCTGGGCTTGCATTGCTTGCTCAATCTATGTGCCAAGACCTTGGCAAGGCCAATGCCCACATTTGTTTTGACTAGGCTGGGGCATGAAACTCCTCACTTCCATCTTTCTGTCTGTCTCTACCAGCACATTCCTGCACATTCCTACTTCTTGTCAGTAACATTACCTACACCCTGCAGATTGCTGGACCGTCTCTCTTTCTCTCTCTCACTCTCACTCTCACTCTCACTCCATCTCTCTCTACATTGTTGAACTTCTTTCCCATGCTTAGTTGCTCTCACCCCAGACTTTTTGGCTTACAAATATTGATGAAAAGTTCCTCGGTGGACTAGTTTGCTGGCAACTTTCAAACTTTTTTTTTTTTTTTTTAAAAAACAATCATTACTCCAACATGTTTGTCTCTGGTTGGGGGCTTGTTAAGCAAAGAGATTCTTTTCATATGAATCTGAAAATGATGTGCCTGACATGTTATAAAACATGCAGTCTCTTATGTTAGGCCTAGAAAATATCTCTTTTGCACTTATGTGGAGATACTTATGAACAGCCTGATGAATCTAGATTTGAATAATATCCCCTTTTACTCTCTTTTTTCCACACACTGTTATTACTATGAAGAGTATTACACTTGCATTATAATGTGTTTTACATTTTGAATGTTTGGCAAATCAAAGCTTCAAGGCAAGGTGAGGCAAAGTCGTCACTATTACTTGAAGAACCTTTTTTCTTTAAATTTGGAGATTTTTTGGACTTGTCACTGTTACAGAAAGCTGCCAGTTGGTTTTCACTGCTTGTTTGCTTTTCTAGTACACACCAGCCATTAAACCCAAGCATTGCCATCAGTTAAAACTCCTTTTTTACCACAAATAAATCTCCACCACCAAAAGTTGTTTTTCTTGTAATAGCATCCTTACAGTAGATGCGTGTGTTTAAAGATTTGTAGCTGACATAAAATAGAAATTAGTTTACTATTCTCTAAATGTAATTGGCTGAACAGTGAGCTCCACTTTTGCTATTTGGGCTCCAAATTTTATGGATCTTCCAATTTCTTTCAGTCAGTGAGAAGGTGGTGAGTATTTTATTCCATGTCTTTTACCCTTTCTATACTTTTTCCATTTTCCTATATCTTTCTCACATTTTTCATTCATGTCAGCAAGAGGAAAAACCAAAAATTGGGATATGACTATTCATGTGTCAAATCAAAGCCAAAGGCTTGTGCAGCCTCAAATTAGTTTGAGGCTTCTTGTCTTAGAGAGAGTGAACTGCTCCCTCCTGTGTTATAGAATACAGGATAACCAGACAGTCCACCATTTTTTAAATTCAGTATTTGATGTTGATGGTCATGTTTCATAGTCAGTGGGGGTTAACTTAAGCCCAAGGTGCAGTTCTTGGCTCTAGAAACATGAATGTGAGTGCTTTCAATCAAACTTAATAAAGCACACATGACATTGTGTCATATTCCATGTGCTTTAATTTTAAAAGCATGTAGTATATAGAGTTTCTGGAAAAAATCTGATGAAAGATTGAGTGATGGGTTAACAATATTGAAAGGTAAATACTGCTGAATAAATCAGTGGTAATTCGTTAAATCATACTGAAGAAAACTGTTTCTTTTCATTGACTCTTCTTTCCATCACCTGCAATGTGAAGTACAGTAATTCTAATTCTTTTTCTTCTTCTCTCCTACTTTATTTTCTTCTTCTCTCCTACTTTTTGTTATCCAGGTTATGGCAGTCTAGGAGTTGGTGGTCTTGGTGGAGGTTTGTATTCATACCCTGAAACTAAACTTGAATTGTTGTGCAAACACACATTCTCCATTTAGAAAATAGTAGTTTGGAAAACTAATTTCACCTAATCAACCATTTCCATCAATTTTCACACCAAAGGTCTAAAATAAAATTGATGTCTGCCTTTGACAGTTTACACCACACTATAAACAGGTGTGCTTACTCAACTTTTCCCCTATGTTTCAACTAGGTGGTTTTGGTGTAGGCCCTGGGGGATTTTTTCCAGGAGCTGGACAGAAAGCTGCTAAAAGAGGTACGACAGGTGGCAAAAAATGTCTGATAGAATTATTACATTGGTTTGTTGTAAAACGCGTGATGACATCAGTTGTATTGGTTCCATTAATTTATTGGTTTCAGTGCTGTGTCTACTTTGTAAAACTGAAAGATGTTGCTTTAGCTGACCATATTCCTCAAAACATGTCAAAAATTAAGATTTTGATATCATTGACTACTCTAAAACACAGCTGAAAAAGACATTTTTTTAAATTATAATTTAATAACCACTTAAGATTGATGTGTTTGTCAGCTACCGACTGTATGTTTTAGCCCTGGTATCTTTTGTTAGTGGATGCCTCTATTAGACATAACAACAAGTGAAGACATCACAGGCAGTAGAGTACTTTTTCCTTAATTTATAAACAAATTTCCTCCAAAAACTCGCTCAAAAACTGACTTGGTGTCTGTGATGGACACCAAGGGTCATCAAATTTGATGACAGAATTTTGGTCATGTTCAATATATCTGTTCTGAGTTGTTAATTTTGATGGCAGCAGTTGATAGAATTTTATGTGTTTCCACTGTCAGTTACAGCCGTGCAATAAAAAGGCCTCAAATTTCACAAAGCCAAGTTTTGTTCTAGTATTTCAGTTTTGGCTTTAGCTTAAAGAGTCAGAATGGCCAATGTGTGCAATGTTGAAAAATCATCTCTTCCTTATGTTAAACTTATATTTGTGTGGCATAATAAAAAACTCCAGGGTTCAGAACTTCAAGTTTCAAATTTAAATGATCAATATAGAAATCATTCATGTTAATTGTAACCCTTCAGCTTTTACTAGTGTTCACTCTATGATGGTCTTCTGTCCTCTTGCCCAGTTTAGAAAGTCATCATAAGTAACTGGACAAGCAATGGTGAACACTTAAATCTGTTGCTGCTCTCACTAAAAACCTGCCAAGGCATAAACCTTAAAAACACTGTGCTTTGTGTTGGCTCATTGATAGTTATTTTCTAAATGTTTTACATAGATTAATAGAACTAAAACTCTGGTTGTTGTAATCACGGGTGCAGGAGGCCCTCTGCTACCACATGGAGATAAGCTTGTTCTTGGTCTAAAGACAGACTGACATTCAGACTTAAATTGTGCTGAATACTGACACAAAGCTTTTAAGATCTCTGATGTATCGTCATGCTTGTACATTTAAAGAGAGCCAAAATGAATGTTTTGCATTAACGGTAACTTAGCATTTAAAACAGTTTGGCAAACACTTGTACTTTTTTATCACGTACCACCAAACTTTGGACAGTTTGAACATTAGCAGAGACCAGGGTGGTGTTAAAGTCTGTGTTGTGTGTGTGTACATGATTGGCTTTAAATTAGGCAGGCTGATTGAGTATGGACTCAGGAGGGCCCAATCATAGCCAGAGCTGTATTATGGCAAAGAGCCTTCTCTTAAGTATTGGCTCGCGCTGACAAAACCTCAGCGACCCACTAGAATCTGTCTGTACTTTTTTCATGACACTCAAAATAACGATTAATTCCTCTAAAAGAGCACAGATAAAGCTAAAACATTCCCTTGCCAAACTTTTCCTCACCAAATCTCCCAGGTCGCATACTTACAAGCAGTGCGCAATGTCTGTCCCCCCAATGTCGGTCCGGTATGGGGAAATTAAGATTAAAAAAGTTTAAACAAATAAACCAGCGTGTTTTATCCTGCTGCCAAGCTCCCTTACAAGAGAAACTGTCAGCTCATTTCCTGCATGAGGGGATAGCCAAAGAAATGAGGCAAGGCAAATACCATGCATGCTGGCTGCCTCTCCTGATTAGATTAAAAGTCAGCCATGTTGCTTTTGATCATGGAGTGATGACAGAGCAGTAGGTCCAGATTAGCTGCTCTCAATACCAGCGGACAGTGTAAGGTTCTGGCTCCCTGTTGAGGAGGTCGAGTGTGGCACAAGCCACACATCTGCTCAGAACTCCTCTCCAGTGTCAAAGGGCCCTCTTGTGGTCATGTACAAGAATTATAGAAGAACAAGAAGTACGGTATTTTTGCGTTTCAATGTTTTCATGTTAAAAAATGTGTCAGTGACTCAAATTCAACTGAATATTAGTAAAAACTCAAATCTAAAATATTGTGTAATCATTTTTATATGAATGTCTTTGCACTTGATATTCAAACAGGGGCAGGAGGAACTGTGCTAGGGACAGGAGCGGTTCCAGGAGGCACAGGAACTGGAGCTTCAGTACCTGCGGGAGGTAAGAACAGATACAACTCATCATTCTGCCCATTTTGTCATTTTTATTTATTTTATTTTCTCTTTTTATGTTGGTCATACTTTAATATTTTTCCGAACAAAGACTTGCAACATTGTTAAGCATTTTTATTTTTGGACAAACAGCATTTAATACCGTAGACTGGTTTCTGATCAGGTACAAAGAAGTTAATTTCTCTGACAAAGAGCAAATTTGGGCCCCAAAAGTGCAAGTCTTTTGGTGGCAGGAGTCACAGTCACAGTTGTCGGCTCTCAGCTTTACTTGGATAAGAAAGCTGTGCTTGTGTTTTTCAGACTGTATATTTGACATATTCTGTTAAATGAGCCAAGTAACATATAACCTTTTTTTTTCCAGCACCTGTTATTCCTCAGACGGGCCTTCCAGGAGGGGGTGTTGGTGGTGCTGGAAAAAAAGCAGCCAAAGTGCCAGGTTTTGTAGACTCTACAATAAGCTCACAAAGCTGAAGGCAGACAGGATGCAGTTCACCAGGCAGCAGAACAACATCTGATTCATTTTTCATTGCTTGTGACACATTTTAGGTGTGGCCAGGATTTTTTATTTATTTGTTTTAATATGCTGATTCTTAACAAAACTATGATTTCAAAGCTTTTGTTTAAATTAGCTTTATCCACAGCTGTATGAACAGATTTTTAAACAAAACCTTCATACAGTGCTGCAACTAAAAAAAATCTGAAACACTATTTTGCATAATAAACTTTACTCTATTTTTGTTTGCTTTTATATGTATATGTCTTTTAGTGTTAGAATGTTAGTTCTGAAACTATGTGCATTATTTTTTTGTTTTAAAAATCCAGCATCTCAGTTGATGATTTTCTTTGAATGTACTTAATCTTTTAAATAAGAGCTGCCTTGCTTAGCTGAATCCTGTCTGGATCTTTAAAAAAAAATAATTATTATTCCTCATGCATGTCATACCTCTAGCTTGTTTTTAAATATCCGAGTGCACAGTGCAATGAAACTCTCTCCTTGGCTGTGGCAGGTGTGGGTGTTCCTGGACTTTACCAAGGTGGACTGGTACCGGGAAAAGGTTTGTCTTGTTCATGGATTAATCCCAGGCACTATTTGTTGATGGTTTCTCTCTGTAAATGGTAGGCGATTTTGACAACAAATACTATTAAGAGACTTTATGTGGTTTATTTTGGGTTGTCTATGGCTTTTTCAGGGTTTGGCGGACGTGGAGTTCTGCCAGGGGTGGCCACTGGCACCGGCCTAAGTCCCAAATCAAGTAGTGTTTAATTTTTTAGCTCACAAGTGTTGACTGATTTTGAATTTCTTTCATCACCATTGATAAATTGGCACTTGAATTTTTTAACACTCTTTTCACAGCATTTATTAAAAAAAATTAAACTCTTGAAAACCTACAAAGGAGAAAAAGTTGAAAGAACAATACCAGCATTCACAAAATCTCAATAGACCATATTGCAAAACTGTATTTAATGAAACACATACAGAAATAAAAGACTGATAAAATAAAACATGAAAAAATTTGTTACATTTTTTTACAGAACAATGTACATCCAAAAATGTTATTGACCTGTATGCAGTGTATGCAAACGGTTATGCAAGTGGACGAAAGCTGTATGAGTGCCAGAGTTCAGTGATTAGTTGTTTTTTTGTTGGTAAAATGTCATCCTATATTTATATTTGTAATATTTTATCTTTTTGTGCCTTCTCTGATGTAGTTGGGACAGGAGGACAAGTACCAGGTAATTTATCAAGCATTTGCTATATTACAAGCAATTAATTTGTATTTTTGTCTATATTATTAATTTGGATTTAAATTATTTTCCTTCTCACATAAGGCCGTGGGTATGGTGGTCCGATGCAGCCAGGAGTGTTCCATGGATACCCGCTCAAATCACCCAAAGTGCAAGGTGTGACCCAAATCTATACAGCTTCAGAAGAGCACATAAAGGCCAAGTGATAGGATAAAGGCTGAAACTGGAGCGCAAATCTGTCTGAGCTAGCTTTATATATTCATGTAAACAAGAAAGAATGTGCAAAAGCAGAGGAAATCTATATGCAAGCAGAAACGTTTGAGTGCGAAGGCTGAGTTTTAGGTAAGACATGTCAAAGTCTGAGCATGAAATCAATAAATCACGCTCTCAAATTGAAAGACTGGGCTCTTGATTAGGACAGGAAAGATGCTCTGTACAATAGTGTAAGCTATCCAACTCACACATGTCCATTAGGGTCTCTTCCATTACCTCATAGACTGGGGGGGGGCTTTTTGCCTTTTTTTGGATTACAGCTGAAGATGAGGCAGGAAATAGGGAAAAGAGAGAAAAACACAGCAAAGGGCCACTAGGTGGAATGGAACCCAGGACTTTTGCAGCAAGGACACACAGCCTTTTTAAACCTGCTCTACCGACTGAGCTGTATGACACCCTGACTATAGATTTCTAAGAGAACTATGACTTTTTTTTTTTTTACTTTTGTTTAATCTTTAGCAGTCCCTCATAAAATGACAGCTGCACAATCACTGCAATGGCGTTTTTTTCTGTTTGCATGTTTTTACAGGTTATTTTCTGGCATTTTGCTTCTATTAGATGGTTAAGAGCAGATAGCTACACTAAAAACTGAAAGAAATGGAGAGTAGCCAGACATATGGCCATAGTTCTCAACCATATTCAAACCAGTAGGTTTCAGGATACATTGAAATGTGTTTTGGCTTAAATGCTCTTATAATTATATTTCTCTAGAAATTGGTAAATCAGACATTTTTACACACTAAGACAGTAACTGATTCTCCTATAAGACTGCACACCCAAACAAAAAGAAATTCAGTCTATCAAAGGCAGTTTAATGTAGTGAGGAATGGACAGACTTGTATATCAAACAAACAAATCAAACAACCATTTAACAAATGCATGCCACAGCACAGAAGGGCCAAATTTTTGGGTCAAGAGTTTACCTACACCTGAGGGACATTCTTTGATGACAACAACATACATATTTTTATTGGGAGGGCAGGTGGTTTGAAGGAGGCAACTTTTGTCAAAGTAGAGGAGCCATCACTGATCAGAGGATATCTGTGATATCCACCTAAAATACTGTTGTTTCATTCCTTCTCATACACTTTGTTGCATATGAGTATATGTCCACTTGCAGAATAATTCTTCTTTATCATCCTCTAAATTTTTTTGTCACTCCAGGTGCCTATGGAGCAAAACCAGGAGGTGGCAAACTACCTTATGGTGAAAATACTTTCTTACCTTTTCTTAAATATATAATGTCACTGTGGCATCTGTGGGAATCCAGGAGTTAATGATTTTAATGATGACACAATGACATATTTTTAGGTTATGGTGGCTTTGGTGCCGGTGGTGCTGGACTTCCAGGAGGACAGGTTGGCCCTGGAGCAAAGCCTGGTTATCCTGTTGGAACTGGTATGTATTTTCACAGCTGTACTGCCAAGTGATATGGAGTGGAAAGTAGGAAAAAAATTACCAAAAATGCCTAATACATCTTTTCTTTCTGCAGGAGTGGGTCCAGGTGGCATCTCACCTGCTCAAGCTAAAGCTGCTAAATATGGTATTCTGTCACATTCAGTGCAAGATGATGCTTTTCTCCAAATTTTCTACAAATTGGAGGTTACAAGTTGCTTAACATCAGGAGAGATTTGTATATTTGTATCTCATTAGAATCTGTGTTCTCTGCCCCAGGTGTTGGTGGTGTTGGTGGCGTTGGTGGCGTTGGTGGTGTTGGCGGTGTTGGTGGTGTTGGTGGTAAGTATTTAGTTCAGGTTCCAAGAGGTATAATCTCAAGCAAAAAACATAAAAAAGTAAACCAAGGGCCTCATGACTGGAAATCTTAGGTCCTTACTACACCATGAAAAAACTGATATGATGTGTGAAGCTTAGTTATACTTTGTCAGCTAGTACTACACCAATTCAAATGTATTATTCTGGACCAGAGATATTGACATTTTAATTTCAGTCGCCACTCTCTGTTTATTCTACACACTTTTGTTCTAAAAATGTATGAATGTATGCATGAATGAATAAAGTATGTGCTTTCCCCTTTGTAAACATTTTTTATGCAGGATATGGAGCTGCATCTAAGGCTGCTAAATATGGTGAGAAAGTTTCTACTTTTGTGCCTGAGCAGATTTGTAATCATATTGTCACTCACCTATTTTGTCATTACATATTATCTCATTCACTCATCATTCTCTGTTTTTTGCTGGTGTTCCCTGGACATTAGGAGTACCAGGAGGAGTACCAGGAGGAGTACCGGGGGGAGTACCGGGAGGAGTACCTGGGGGAGTGCCAGGGGGTGTTCCTGGAGGAGTTCCAGGAGGAGTACCAGGAGTACCGGGAGGAGTACCAGGAGGGGCACCTATTGGAGTACCAGGAGCAGTTCCAGGATTGCCAGGGTTTGGTGGATATCCGTCAGCAGCTAAAGCTGCTAAATATGGTATGTTGTATAAAAAACTTTATCACATGCACTTTTTAACAATATTGTTCTTACTGTATTACTTCAAATATTATTTTATTGCTGTTGTTGTTTTTGTTATCATAATTATTATTGGTATTTCTTTTTAACTTTTTAGTTTTTATTTTGATTGTTTGCTGCTTTTGAGCGTCTCGGTGCAGAAATAAAATTGACTTGACTTGAATTTAATGTGCTACTTTGGGATCTTAAGTTGGTACTTAAGTTTTTCAGAAGCGCAAAATACTCAGTGCATGTTGAGAAATTCATGTTTTTATTTTGTTGTTATTTTTTGTTTTGTATTGCCTTCCCTTGGTAATATGCGTTGAAGGATTGGGAGGACAAGTAGGCACAGGAGGAGTAGTACCAGGGGGACTAGGAGGAGTTGGAGGATACTCACCAGCTGCCAAAGCAGCCAAATATGGTATTGGAATTTTATGTTTTTACTTTTTCTTCTTGAATCCTGATCCTATAATATAACACGATTAATTTAATATTATACATGTTTTATGAATATAATGTACATGGCTATCATATTTCCAGACAAACAAAAAATTGCAATAATTTGATGAAAAGAAAATGTATCCTTTGTATCCAAGCAGGTGTTTAAACTGACCTAGAGCTGGACAGAAGCCTGCTGGATGACAACCCAGATTAGCTTTAGCTTTCTGCTAATTTACAAACATGAACATGTGTCCTACACCTTGGCTTGTTGAAACAGCAACTAGCTAAATGCTGAGAAAAGGGTACATGTGAGTTAATTTGAGTTAATTAGCTGGTCAGCTGCAGGACATTTATGAGCACTCAAATGTTCTAAATGCTACTTAGATACATTTAGATAGTGTTGTACTTTTCAGAACCATGGCTAAACAAATTGTTTGCCCTTGACTTGTAGCTACAGTGCAATTTCTTTACTTGGTCTTTTGTTCTCTGTCAAGCTCAGTTTGCCAACTGCTGTCAATAAAACCCACACAGTGGCATGCCCTCCAGCTGCTGAGATCAAAAGAAATATTTCTGATACTTTCCCCAGTGTTCTTTTTCCTTCTTGATAATGAAAAGATATACACAGTATTTATAGTATATTTGAAAGCATACAGACATTAGACATTAAATAAAACTCTTTTTGCACAGGTGTAGGGGGTGTGGCAGGAACAGCAGGACTTGGAGGAGTAGGAGGACTAGGAGGAACAGGAGCATATTCTGCTGCTGCAAAGGCTGCTAAATATGGTATTATAATACAGAGTATTTAAATATCACAAAAATTCAGATCTTATTTGGCTCCTGTGAGTAGACCTGAATTCTTTGCAGCTGTGCCCTGAGATGTGTGCAACAGAGAATACCAAAGGTAAAAAAAACCCTGCTATATTTGAATCAGAAGCTGCAGTCTGGTTTATTTTACAACTCTGACATTGCTATCTTTTGAAACACCCAGCAGCTTTACATCTAAATAATGTTCAGACATGATTCCCTGATGCACAGCTTTACAAATCAAATAGAGCCTGCCTGAGGTTCAATTGCTGAACCTGTGATGAAATAGTGATGATGTTGCATACATGTACTCATGCAGTGCAGTTTGCACATAAACAAGAAAACACTCACTTTGGGTGATAGAGCTTTTTACAGTACAGTCTCTGTTTTAAGATTTTCTTATTGAAAATATACCATTAAATATGTGTTCTTGATTGTTGTAAATACCCTGAGCTAAATTACCAGCTATCTCACTCCAAATTCAGTATTTTTACACGTGCAAATAGTTTTATGTGGAAAATAATTCTTCAGGTGCAGGGGGACTAGGAGGACTTGGAGGACTGGGAGGTGTAGGATACCCTGCTGCTGCTGCTGCTGCTGCTGCCGCCGCCGCTGCTGCTGCTGCCAAAGCTGCTAAATATGGTAGCTGGAATCTAATCAAAACATTACAAAACAATATGAAAAATGCAGACCATTGTTTACTTGGTGTTTTAATCAAGTGCGCATAATTACATAATTTAATAATTCAATAATTTTCTGCTTTCAAGGCCCAGGTGGTACAGGGGTAATTCCAGGTGTTGGGACAGGTGGAGCAGCAGTTCCTGGAAGAGCCCCATTTTTACCGGGATATGGATGTAAGCATGCATCACAGGCTTTTGATGGACATGAGCAATGAAAGAAACATGTTATTGCTTTGGCAAATTCAAAATTTTTTTTTTTAATTTACCCTCATCTGGGCATGTTGTGTTACAGCTTTGGCAGCTGGTGCTAAACCTCCTAAATATGGTGAGAATGTGATTTTTTTGACATAGTGTCATAATTCTCATGTCTTAAGATGTAGCCAGAATTATTTTGTGGTATGCAGTGCTGATCTACAGACTGTTTTTTTTAAGCATAAACTTTTATTATGTTTTACAATCACAAGTTTCTGAAAATTGAGCTTAGAAGCATTAATATATTTGATTTGGTTTGCTAAAATTGTAATGACAGTAGCCAACAAATTCTTGCAATTGTAATGTTTAATTCATAACAGTGAAATCTAATTTTTTATCACTCTACAACAGGAGTCCCAGGAGCAGGCCTAGGAGGAGCTGGAGTTCCAGGGGGGACAGGACAGATACTTCCTGGTGTCGGCTACGGTGGTAAGTTGTTAAATTGGCATTTTAGCGCAGACAAGAAAGTGCTTCTGTTTTTTCCTTCTTTCCTTAATTTAGTGTGATCTAATGAATTTTGACTAACAAGTATTATGTTGCCTCCCGACAGCTGGAGTCAAACCTCCCAAGTATGGTAAGATGAAGCCTCAGATTTATTTTTTTTATTTTTTTGTATAATTTGAACAATTGTCTGAATTATCTTTATGCTCTCTGGAACTTAGACCATATTTTGATGGGATGAAAGTTTTATAGTGGTAGGGATATTAAGAAAAAGAAGTGTTGGCAGAGCTGATTGTGAGCACGTGCAAATTAGATATTTTGTCAAAGAAGTTTCAGTAGGTCAAGGGCCCATTGCAAGATTTGGACTGGAGGAGCATTAGTACCAGGAGCAGTAATGGGTGTAAAAGGAGAGAAATAAGCCAAAAAATACACATTCAGAGACAATTTCTCATGTGTAAGTGTGTGTACGTAAGATGAACTGCAAACTGATGCTGCAACCATCTCGTTTTCCCATCAACAGGTGTAGCAGGAGGACCCGGTGCAGGGTTGGGGACTGCAGGAGTAGGAGGAGTACCAGGTGGAGGACTGGGAACAGGACAATACTCTGCTGCTGCAAAAGCAGCTAAATACGGTATAATAAATAAGCACATGAATATTATGGATCCAGAGACCTTTAAAAAAGTAAAAACGCATTCTGCAAAGTTTTTTTTAATAATTACTTCCTCAAGAAGTCCTCATGATTAGATTTGATAAATTGTGAACTAACGTTGCAACTTGCGCTGTTTCCCTTATCAGGCGTAGCAGGAGGACCTGGTGCAGGGTTAGGAGGTGGACAATACTCTGCCGCTGCAAAAGCTGCTAAATATGGTATAGTAAATTAGCATGCAAACAAAAGTAACACACATTCTGAAACATTTGCAGGAGTTAAGCTTCAAAAAGGATCTGTTTAAATTTTCAAAAGTTATGAATTTGTAGTCTTGTTTACTTTATCGTATACTACTTGCTATGATATTGTCTATAAATGATAAATTCATACTCAAATTTTTGTATATAAACAAATTTGAATTGGTACCATTTAAGTGTAATGTATGAGTCATTTCAACTTGCTCTTTTTCCTTAATTAGGTGTTACAGGAGGAACTGGTGTAGGAACTGGAGTAGGTGTACCTACAGGTGCTGGAGGTGAATATGTTGTTATGCAGAATATTTAATCAACACAGATCCACTGAAATATGGAAGGGAAATGTATTATAATTAATTTAGTCAAACAGTGACAGTAAATAGTTTCCATTCATCCTAAGTAAGGTATACAGTCCCTGCAGCATTTTTGCTCCCTGTGGTCTCCTCCAAATCAGATGTGCCTGCAACACTTCAGAAGTGCAGGAGACAGTCTTATCAGTTGCCTGAACCACCCCAGCTGACCTCTGCAGCACAAACCTGCATTACTTCTAGCCTGAACAACTTCAAGTTGTCTTAAGTCCTTACCAGCTGGATCTGCTATCTCATTCTTTGGTAGTTAGAAAATGCCCCTAACCACAGGTCAGGAAACTGCATTAGATCTGTAACATTTCACCATTACAGTCTGGTGCAGTTTAAAAATTACAGTTGATGCAGCACCCATTGGCTGTCAGACTTGTGCTCTATCTTAGCCTCACACATGAGCGTGACTCCAAAACACTTGAGTGTCTTCACTTGGCACAGTGAGAGCAATCTTTCATTCCCCGTCTTTCCTGGCCTCAGACATGTTGGTGTCGATCCTCATTCCTGCCAGTTCATACGGGTTACAAACCCTCATCTGCAAAACTCAATACAGTCCTGAGGTCTCCACACTGCAAATCTTTTATCCATGAAATTAGCACTTGACCCTTACATCCAGCATAGAAGGTTGTTTGTTCACGCTGCTGTGGTTTCATTTCATGCTTCCAGGCTAAGCATTATTTGGTGATAGGCACTGCCCTATCAAACCTGGTTCCACAAGAAGGTTCTTGTCTTCCTATTTCAGGTAGAGATAGCTCTGTCGAGATTCAAAAAGTTTTGGAGCAGCTCTTAGTCAAACTCTATCCTGAGTCAACTCTGTCAATATGCATCAATTTGTCGTGAGTGACCATACCAGGAATTAATACTGGGAGTAATTGCCAACTACTGATAAATAATGCCATTTAATTACTTGTGTACTTTTCTCATTCAAATAAAAAAATATATATATCGTATATATACATATAATGTTATTGAACAACAATCACCAGTCCCTGCCTAAGATTTTTGATTCCTATCAAACCCACCACTTTACAGTGACATTCAGTCATCATACAAAGAGAAATGCATCCCAAAGGAAGCAGATACCCTTTTTTTCCACCAACAGAAGTAAACTTAAATTTTATTTTGCCACTGCCATGTGCTGTTGGTGAGGATGATGATCTTTATCAAAACAAAGGTCAAGTCTGAAAGGACAAAATTGTTATGTCTAGAGAGAGAAAAGTCAAATAGATTAAAGCTTTTACTGAAACTGTTTACTTTTTGATGTAACATTGTAAAAATATGCTGACCTCATGTCTGCCTCTCGCATTAGGTGTAACTGGAGTGGGACTCGCTGTGCCAGGAGCTACTCCAGTTACAGGTGTCGGTGGTGTTCCAGGTGGCTCTGCTGTTGTTGTTCCAGGTGGTACAGGTGTTCCTGCAAAGCCAGGTGAAGCTTGCAATGCAATTTCTTATTTTCTTTGAGCTTTTTTTAAGTGTCACATTGTGAATAATCTTTTCATTTTTTTTCTAGCAAAGGATTTAGGTCCTTCTGGAACTCCTCGACCAGGTACAGTGAAATAACAGTACACAGCATGTCCTCGGACGTTAGCTGTACACACATTTTCACATGTATGTTTTTTACAGTAGCTGTACAAAGCAAATTAGAGGAAGAGGAAGATGGCCATTTCTACTTTGATTTGGCAGCTGTGCTCTGTCTTTGAATACCTGCACCAATGCTAGGCCATCATTTATGCCCTCCACATTTTCTTCACTCATTTCCTGCCCATACAGCTCACATGTTGTTTGTATTGCTACCAGCTATTGACCCCTTCTAGCTTAAAGCCTCCCAGCTGTGGCGGTGTCAGGATTTATTTTACAGCTGCTGCCTTTTCTAGTCTTACTCACTCTGTGCTTATTTAAGCAAAAATGGATGAAACTGCAACCTGTTGTCTTTTGGCAGAGCCCACGCCTATTGCCGAAAATGGCAAGGCTCCAGAGGTCCCACAGCCCAGTAAGACTTGCTGTTTGCATGAAACCATTAAATGAAATATCTGTTATTTAATACATATCAAAGTGCAGTTGAGTTGTTATGTATTTGCTACTCTGATGCAGTATGGGACAGTCTACTTAATGTTTTTGAAAATGATTGTTCCTCCAAAAAGAAAGAGATTCCTTAAAATATTTTGTTATTCCAGGTGTACATCAATGTTTTAAATAGCATCTAGGCTTAATATTTTAGTATTTAAATATTTAAATCCTTAAAGCACAATCTGTTATTTAAATATTTAAATGGAAACAGAGGTTTTTTGGTTAGTTTTTTATTGGATTCACAGTAGCTTCTAATGCTACATTTCTTTTGTCTAATCTACATGTATTAAATTCTACGATGTGAGTGTATTTTACTCATAATTTATTCTAAGAAGTGTTATTTTTCCCCCTTTTTCCCTAGAGGCAGGTACTTTTCAATCACTTCTTTCAGCATTTCATTACCTATAAGGGAATTTGGTGGTTTTTGCCACCAGCATTGTTTGGTGGGTCATGTCACATTTACATATTGCAGCTGTGCTTCATTCACAGTCTTTTATTTCAGGCCTCATGCAGTGTTTTAAGAGAAATTAAAATAGCAGCACTCCTTCATCATGTCAGTAAAGGCCACAGGTTGTCCCTTTGTCCCAGCAGTACTTGTCTTATGCACTCCTTTCATTTTTACTAACTGCTCACAGCGCTTTATGGATTACTTTCATGCATTTAATAGCTGTAATTTTAAGATAGAGGCAAAGCTAATCTGATCATTTTAAAGACATTTAAAGGTAGTGATCAATTAATGCTGTAATGCCACCTTGTGATTGCTCTGAAAAGTTGTTATTTTGATAAGATAAATGTTTGCACCTTTTATTGTTACAGTTCAAGTTTTACAGTGTGTGTGTGTGTGTGTTGGTGGTGGTGGTGGTGGTGGGGAGCTAAATAACTGTTTGACATTGATTTGAATGAGTATGTCCTGTTCTTTTTGTTCTTGTTAATTTTTCCCCTTTCCTTTTCAGCATGTTAATTAGCTAATGTAATCCAACCAAATAGACAAAAATTTTAATTCAGCTCTTTCGTATATAGTATGACTCATTCTGCTTTTTTGTTCTTTTTTGCACTTCCTTCTCTTGTGGTGGATGTATGAAAACAGGCGGTGAGTACAAAATAAGTGCATTTTTTGCATTTATTTCAGTGACTTATTGTATTTATCAACCTGTTTTAATTTATTGTTATATCTGACTGTTTTGACAGTTTCTGGAGGTATTGTACAGCCTAGTGGTAAGTTAAACAAATTAAATTGTTTGTAATCAGTTGTATTGAATTGAAACTTGCTGTAGATAGTAAAACGTGGTTCTTTTTTACGTCACAGCTGGCACAGGTGTTGGTAAATATGTTATATTCTCTTACATTCAAATATACCTTCATGCACTTAACAATTAATCATCATGCTTATTTTCTGTTTCAACATATTTGAAAAGTGATTAAAGTACCCTGTCTATTAATTTGTTTAAGGTGGAGCAGGTGTTCCAGCTCCCCCTGGTGTCGGTGGTAAGAAAGAGCAGTTTTCTTTTTAGCCCAAAATTTGTCAACAATCTGTGTTTTTATTGATGGTTTGTAAAGTTTCTCTTAAAACTGTTCACAAAATGTCAGACCTTACTGAACAACGTGTAAGCAATGTAAAACAAATCATACAAGTTATATAAAAATTATAAAATAAGTAGTTTCATGACAGTATCCAAAATAACTTTGTTGCAGTTAAGTCCTAAAAAATATTAGTCACTGGGAAAACTGTCCCATGTTGATAATACTGTATGTTCAGTATATGCCTTTATATTTTTATTTTGCACAATTTTAAATGGTCTTCTCTCTGTAGCATGTTATGTTTTTTCTTCACGCTCAGCTTTAGTAGGTGAAAACTTTGCAGTATAGAGTGTAACTTGGTCTCTTCTCCCCTCTAGTTGGAACAGGAGTCCAACAACCTGTAGGTAGGTCAACATTTATAAATTTATATATATATATAAACTTCAAATTTTTTCTGTGGTTTTTATTAAGCTCAATGAGATGTGATACATCTATATGGCCACATGATGGAGACAAAGATAAATACAACAATTTTGGTCATTTGCTTGTTCTGCAGACTGATTATGATTTGTATTTTCAGGTGTTGGTGTGGGCACAGGTGCAAAAGCACCTAAACCATACATACCAGGTAAATATATACAGTATATACCTTCAACATGCAGAAAACCCCATTTATCCTCTCAAACTTTGATTAATTTGTGTAATATATTAAAGTGCAACATCCAAATACAAGTTTGTGTTTCTAAACATCTACCCACGTTGATTTCTTGGGGTTTTATAATCTCTAGACTAGTTATGTGTTTATAAATAATATAAATGTACCTTATAATATATATATATTATGATGCAGTTACAAGACTGAGTAGTTGCAGGCTAATCACTGTTAATTTCCCTTTTGTTAAAAAGAGGATCATTGCTGCCGTTCGTAGCTCTTTTCTAAAACGTCACAGTATAAAAACTTACAAAGCATTTTATCTGCCTCATCAAAACATTGCAATCCTGTTATCAATAGACTCTTTATGATTGTACTTGCTTCATGTGTTAACACACTGGGCTGTGTTAATCTTACTGTACACATTCTTTTTTGGTTAATGACTCAACTTAAATCGATAAAAGCAGCAGTTAATGATAAGAGAAAAAGCTGCATCAGGCCTTTTTCTACCCAATTATACTGACAACAGACCGAGCAGTCATCAGTTCTGTGCATTTGCAGGTTTGCACTTCTCAGGTATTTGTGCTGCTGTGCACAATTTTACCTGTGATGGACATGAGGCCAAATCAAGGGTGTTTTTCTTGCATTTTCTTTTCGTGCAACACAGTTGGTAAAATGGGGGATCACTCTTTTGTCCCTGAGAGGGAAATTTGGTTGCTGCAGAAGCCTCTACATCTGAAAGGAGTATAAAACAAAACACTTCTAATGCTAAAAGCATACAGGAGGAGGTAAAGAAATGTTAAACATTAGACTTTTTTAAGATAAAGTAACAAGAAAGTAACTGTTACTTTAATTATAGATTTGCTTAAGTCTACTATATTAAAGCATGTGGCCTTTATCACAGTTACTGTAATAATCTTTGATGATAATGGTTCAGAATAAAAATTAAACTAAGAATCAGAAGACAGATCCAGTAAATTTTGTCTCCAGTTTCAATTGAGAAAATAAAATTTGATTTATCACAGTTTTGAAAGGAACAGATGACAGATGGCTTATGAAAACCCTTCTTGGATTTTAAACTTGATAACCAGTGTAGTGCTTTTGGAAGACACTGAAGCTAATCTATTTGTCAAAAGTAGCTGAAGATGATGAACTCAGCATGGACCAGAATAGAGACGCTTTTATTGCTCATTTTAATTATGAATCTTCCAGTGAAAGTTCTGACTGCATACTTTGTGTCTTTTTCTCCAAAGGCACTGGAGTGGGTGTTGGTCCAGGTGGTTATCCCTATGGAGGCAAGTTGTTTTCATTTTCTATTTAACATTTAGAAGTTTAAATTGCAGTGTCTGTTACTTATACTCCTTTGTGTTTTAGTTCCATATGGTGTTGGTACGGGTGTTGCTCCTGGACCTGGAACTGGGACCCTGCCTGGAGCAAAGCCTTTGAAACCTCCAGGTATGTGTTTGTATGTCTGTATGTTTGCTTTAAAATAAACATTCCATCAGTGGTTTGTCCAAAACTTGATCTCTTGTCATTTATGTTTTTCGGGATGTTTCTAATCTTTTTTGCGAGTGAGGGTTTGTTGTGCTTTGCTTCTTTGTTGCAGTAGGTGGAGCAGGAGGTGGAGTAGGAATACCACTTTCAGCTGGAGGTTATCAAGGTTATAACAGATCTGCATTTTATTTAAAACTTAAAGTTATACTTCATTTGTGAACCCCATGAAAACATAGGTGTCAGTTATTGGAGAAAATTGGAAGCATCAAAAGCATAACAACTGCTTATACCCATTTTTTTTAAAAAAAACTTTTTTTAAAAAAATTAACTGTTACCTTTATTGGCTGAACCACAAACTGTAAAAAATAAGTTGGCCAGAAAATAAGCCTACTCTTCTGGGTAATTGTAATTTTAGGGTGATACACCATCATGGCTATGATTAAAGGTATATATGAAAGAAGAGGTGGCTGATAGCACTAACACACAATGCCCACCCCCACACTTAAAAAAAAATAAATGTTTCGCTCAGTGCACAAAGTGACAGTTGGTCAGGAGATTCCATTGCTTTGCACTTCCTGTGCAGGAAATTAGCCAACATGCTGATAAGTGTCTGTGTGGAGTTCAGTGCCAGCTGCCAGCTACTTAACAGAAGGAAATCAACTGGTGTCTTAGTGGAGGCGCCACACCACGCTCTGTCTGGTTTACAGTCCTGTGCAGGAGAGTGGGACATTGGGTAAACCATGTAAGGGTCTTTATCAGTACATCTAAGTGAGTCTGCTGTCTCTTATGACAGGTGGGTTGACGTATCCCTCTGCAGCTGGAATTGGAGGTGCTGGTGGAGTTAAACCACCCAAACCAGGTAACGTGACAGGCCTGTTAAAATAACAGCACATGCACATGCAAGATCTGTATGTTTTCTTTAACCTAAGTGTTGATTATTGACAAGCCTCTTAAGCAAAACTTGCACTAATAATAGGGATGTGTATTGTTAAAGGCCTGAGTCACAGAATACATAATGAAACTTGCAGTGCTTCACTCACTTGTAAAGAAAGTACATGTGTTGGTACAGTTTTATAAAGGCAGGGCAAAATCTTCCAAGCTAGTTACAAAATCAAAAACCAGAAAACAAAATCTGGCTCCATCAAAAGGCAGAATTCCCTACAGTGTTGCAGTACCGTTAGGAGTTTGTAAATGGAGCAAATCGTGTACAACATCAAAGTGCAACTATGTGAAGATAACAAAAGCCCTGGAGAGTCGTGCCCTGAAATATCAAAACTCTGCCAGAGGAAGTGTGGATGAGGTGGTTACTGTGACCTCAGCTGAGCCTCAGCTATGTCACCTCAGGGAGAGAAGTGAGAGCAACAACTGCAATAAAATATTCTGTATGTCATATTTGCTGTGCATAAAAGCAGTAGAATGGACACATTATCATGACTCCTTTTTTTCACATTTGAACAGGGTACGGCAGTCTCGGTGGTGTAGGATATCAGCCAGGTGAGAAGCAGCACATGTTGATGCAATATATCCCACTCCCTCTCATCTCCTGCATTATTGTCTTCTTCAAGATAGTGAAAAATCAATTTTTTCAAACCAAGTAACTCTTCCTCTGCCCTTCAGTGAGAGATGAGTGTAATCACACAGCAACAGTGCAGCCTCCTCTTACTGCTCCACAGAGGATGCACAAGATAGCTATTAAAACTCATGACCCTAATCCTTCTCCCAGTGGCCACAGAGATATTTGTCCATGTTAAATGCTTCCACAGATGGTTTAATAACTTTCCTCATTTGCCAGTACAGTTTGCCAAAAGCAGAACAATTATTGGCTCCTCGAAAATTAGGTCAAGTTGTCATATTCACTGTTTATTCTGCATGGCTCTCACTGTTGTTGCTAGGTTGTTTATACACAAATATTGTCATTTTACAAAATGATGGCCTTTCCTGTCAGTTGTTTTGTTTCCATGATAACTGTTTTTTTTTTAACTTCGCAGGTGCAGTTCCTGTGGTTCCTGGTTATGGAGTAGGTTACCCCCAGCAGTTCTACCCAGGTACTTGCACCGCAATAAGATTTTAAATTTTTGCTTGCTGATGAAGATTTTGTCAGAATGTCTCTGCTGATGAGTCAGTGTCAGATTCAGAATAAAACAGACTTTATATTTGTGTTGGTGGGAAAAAGCCATTTGTTTAGTGACCTTTGGGGAGCTACAGATGTATCATAAATCAGTGGAAAGGCCTCATCAGACAACAGAAAACAGCCATTTATTTTAAGGAGATGTGTGTATGAGAGAGAGAGAGTGTTTTCGTGTGTGCGCGTGACTGTGTGCGTAGTTGTGTAGGAGAAAAGTTCAAGTTTTATTAGGAAGGAAAAAAATTACAAAATATATAATAAGCTGTGTAATGAATGTAAATAAATATTACATAAATATAAATATTAAATAATAATTACATAAATTTGATTTAGACTTCTTATGGTCTTTATTTTCTGCTACATTAAAATAACTTTTACCATGTTTATTTCTAATGAAGAAGTTTTCAAATCAGTCTTATTCATAGTTTGCCAGACATTAGCTGGCATCCTAACTGCCTCCTCATAGGTAAGGATTTAGAGACCAGATGATTCTTTAACTTTTCATCCTTGTTTCTGGATCAGGAGGCGGATTAATGCACAGATGCCAACAGCCAGGTAACAGCTGGATGAAAGACAAGGAAAACTGACCCATTTCTTCCCCCTTTAGAGCTGAGAGCATAAAGAAAGGGAGAAGAGCACTTTTGGAGAATACCGGGAAATTTGACTTTTTCCAATTTATTCATTTTTTAACATTTAAATAGAAAACTACATGTTGAAAATTTCAGTTTAAGGCTCATGAGCCCTGCAGTTTTGACACGTTGTGTTTTCTCCTTTCCTTTATGCCTGACTCTTTCTCCTAAACTCAGAGCAACTCCAGCTTCTCCAAAGTTCGTGAATTTCTTACTGTGTAATCTCAAACCCCACAATATGTATTTTTAAAATTTTACTAATGTTAAAAATACTATGTTCAGTATAGAATTCAACCTTAAAACTCTTCCATCAAACTTGAAAAGTCCTGAATTTAACAGTAATGTGACCGAGTTTCTTAAAGAACCTTTAAATCTTCCTCCTATTACAAGCAATTATTAACAATATATTTGGTGCTAACACGATTCCTTTTAGTGAAATGCAATTAAGGGCTTTTCAATTTTGACAAAATAAATCAATTACTCATTTCTCACACTCGACTTGTTAACAAACTTGAGAGGCTGGCTTTGCGTAAAAATATTAAATTTTGTTTTGATGATGAAGACCTTCATTTTACCCTTCTAAGCACCAAATTACAGCGAGATTAATTGGATTACTGCGGACTGTGGAGCAAATTAAAGTGATATTTGATGTTTGATGCAGCCTAACCCCGTTTGCAAACTAAATCTGAGGAAAGTTAGGCTGTGCAGTCTGTTGATTTACTTTAATGAAATTTCAGCAGCTTTATTGAGCAAAAAAACCAAAACAAAATGTGAGACCATATCTTCCTCTACAAAGCCTTAAACTAAAATACAGGTGAAATACAGGCAGAACGGTGTTTCTGTGTGTGCAAGTCTGGCTACTTAAACACAACGAGAGCATCTCTGGATCAGACTCCTCAGTACCAGATCTCAGTCTCTCCCATGTGATCTCGTCTAATGTCAACAGGTTTTCCTCACCACATCCTGGCCAGGAACACATAAATCATCCAGTATGACAGAGAGTGCTTTCATCTTAACATTAGTGCTAATGGCACCATCTCGTCTCTCATCTGTCTTTGTCTTTAATGTTTGTCTAGGTGGATATGTACCTGCCCCACTCACCCCCCAACAAGGTAACAAACATTCACCTCCTAAGATCTCTGTGTGTACCAAAAGAAACACCTCATTTTGAAGGGATTAGAGGTTGTTTGATTGCTTTAGTCACACAAATGTTCTCTACACCTCAACCCATTTTCCAGTTTCCCCTCTGTTCGTTGGCAGACGGTAGCAGCATGTCAGATTATTTGGATGAGATTGGAAAAGGGTGGAGTGTGGGTTGGTACTGTGTGTGCTTGTCAGTGCAGATGGCACAGCACAAGCGGCATGAACGCATAATAATCTGCATTTTCCTGAACATCTGAGATTATGGTTGTATGGATTAGTTTCAAGGAAAGCATGTCTGATTTCTTAGATGACTACATTTCCCTGGTTTAAACCTGAGTGGTGTCTGAGTGACTGATGGTCTTAAAGGGGGGCATTTAAATGTAAACAACATAGAAAGTTATCTTCAACACAGACAAGATTTGACAAACGGCTGCTTCTAAATGAATAAAGGCACAGTTTCAAAGAGTAACAACATCTTGATATAATTTCACATAAAGCGTGGTACAGCTGTGCTGCAGGACACCCAGTTCGTGTTTATGAAGTTGAACCAGGCTGTTTTCTAATTTGGTAATTGGGGAACTAATCCTTGTAATTTCAGTTGTTACAGTCTGCTGTGAAGTCTGGTGTTGGTCCATTAACACTGAGTTGGTGCTGACATAACAGCCTACTGTTTGTTTTTAACTGTCAGGGGTGCAAATTATGAACCTTGATGTGAGGAATCAATTTCACATCTTTTTTGATGTGTTAAGTTGTGTTTTATACACAAAAACATGACTTCACGTTCAATTAACATCACAAGCAACACATCTTATTAAAGTCTCATAAAGAGTAATGATATTCACAGAAATTTCACCACATGATCATGACACCATGATCTTCTTTTATTTCTCTGAAACTTTTTAAACTCCTTCTACTGATAAAGATTGTGAGATGTGGTTGGAAGCAAGTAGGTAGACTTTGAGATTGTAGTGTCAAATTCTATCCAATGTAATGACTATCTTGAGCATAGAGGTTTTTTAAAGAGTCGATTCTGGGCTTGTATCAAACATTGTCCTAAAGTGCGCAAGTTGTTCTGCACCTGCCACCTTAATAAATCCATCTGTAGTTTCATCTACATCACCTGTGTTTAGTTCAGTGAAGGGAATCAGTAAATCTGCAGTCTGTAATGGACATCAGCTTCTCTGGTGGCTGCTGGTGTAGTTCAATTACTTGATAAATGCTGTGGTCAAACATCACAAGTCCACATCAACTGTTCCTGTCGTTGCTTTGCAGCCAAAGCAGCCAAGTATGGTGCACTGCAGGGTTTCCTTGGTGGTGCTGGAGGAGCAGGGGTCTACAGAGGTAAGAGACTTACACACATAAACCTGCTATGGCGAAACAATTAAAGATACGTGTGACTTTATCTTGAGTGAGGAGACTAACACTCTTCTTCTGCTGTTTTTTTGGCGCAGGTGGCATTGCGGGATGCCAGGGAAAATACTGTGGGAGGAGGAAGTAGAAGATCCCTTGAGATCAAGAGTGAACTCAAGAAACCATGGTGCTACTGCATGATCTAGAATGTACATTTTATATGCAAACAAACCACATTAGAAAACGTGTGACGATGTTTTTTTAACTTGACTTCCACGTCTGTTTTTAAACAAACCCACCGACCCAGAATTTTGTACACGTTCTGATGTGACGTATGTTATTGATAATGCCTTTAATCATTAATGTGGTCAAGTTAATCAGCTTAAACTCCCCATACTGCACCAGCCTACTTATACTACAAAGATTGTGTTTTTGTCACTGTGTGTTGTTCTTCTGCACGAATGTGTGTGTGTGTGTTATGTGTGTGTGTGCATATGGTTGTACTGTTGTGCGAAAGACTGTTTGAACCATCAGCTGCCAATGTGACCTATGAATGCTTTCCCTTTTGGTTTTAATTCTAAAGCAGGATGACCCGTCTTCAGTTTTACTGCCTGCACTGTCCCACCTCGCAGTGCAGAGCTCGTCACCTCTCTGACATGACACAAGGGTCGGGTTGGTACAGGCTCGTCCCAAAACCAATGAAATCTGGCCAATCTCAGCATCGTCTCTGGCTCCCCGTCCTCTCCACTGCTATTTTTAGACCTGCTGGGTATAAAGCAGCGGGATTTGGGGCTCCAGCCAACCCATCTGCTCTCAGTAACTTTGCTGATTCTAGTTGCTATGCAGTTCAGTTTTCTCAGCATTTTTAGTGTTGCCAAACTTGTGATGTATGAAGAGCATTTTCTTCCCTGAGGAACAGTGCCGTAGACAATCAAAAAGTGATAGTATCACAGGATCTATAAAAAAAAAACACCAGGAAGCAGTGTTACCTTTTAGTTCCCAGTAGGATAAAATTTATTATAGGATGCTACTCTGGCATGTACATTGTGTATGTGTGAATGTTTGATTATGTGTCACTGTCCTGAAGTCTCAGATGAAGCGCTTTATTCTGCTTGGAAAGCTTAGTCTCGTTGCAGCAGTTATTTACATTTATGTACCATGTGATTATTCAAGATTTTTGCACCATGCTTTGACTCATAGCTTTATTATCAGAAATGTGTGAACATAGAACAAGAACAGTCCTTTGCCTTTGCATTTATTCACTGTTTAGAACTATAATACAGAATATGACTTTGTTTAATGGTTGTGTTTGTGAGGCATAAGCTCCCAGTGTTCTTTATTTACTTGAGCTGCTTTTAAAAAAAAAAGGCTTACTGACCAAGGTTCATGAGTGCTGTTGCCAAGTGACCCCATCTTTTTCTGTAACTGTGTACTGTATTTTGTACTAATTTGATGTTAGCTGGCCTCAGTTCCTTCACTCGGTGCTGTGTAAGAACTGTCTTTGAGCCTCGCTGAGTCCGACCTTGTCTTATGTGCCGTTGGATACTCTTCATCTTTATTTAAAACTGTTTTTATAAGGAGGAACAGCGTGGTTTTGCACTTTTTATATTTCCACGACACATGTGTGACTTGTTCCCGGATATCCCGGCATTTTGTTTGCTTCATTAAATAACATAATTAAATGTGTTAAAAGATCTTGTGTCCTCCTACGTTTTTTTTTCTCTCTCAAAGTGCACACTGCAGCAGCAGCAGCAGCAGCCTGTCCTGTGAGTTGATCAAAACCACCTGGTCAAGGATATCTTGGTGTATCAGTTTGCTATAAGCCACATACCACACAGTAATAACATCTGGAGCTGAAGTCCTGCCTGCTTGAAACCTTAGATGTATCTCAGTGTTGCCAGATCTTTACTATCTCTCCCACTGGACAAAATGGACAAGGAACCCTTAGATTTAGTGTACTTTAAAATCTGATTTGTGTGATTTTGGTAGAGCTGTTGATTGTAAAACGACAACAAACTCACACTAAGGAATAGATATTTTGCCCCAGCAGTGACCAAAAACTACTCTTGTTGTGCCAGCTGGAAGTAATGAACTCATGTTGCTGTTCTCTGAAGATCTCCTGGGAGGAACACTGACCCATGATCTACATCCAGAAGAAACAGTTTACGCTGTTGTTCCAAGTAGTTTAAAAAGGCTGTTCAACTTAAAAGATACAGCATTACTATTACTACTATTGCTGTAATCCTATAGTAATTTTAATAAAAAAAAATACTAACTTATAAAAATAAACAAAAAAACAAATATTTCAGCTATGCCAAAGAAATTGTACATTATGTTATAATTAACTTGTTACCAGTTATTGAAAAATATAGGCATTTTGGGATGGTTATGCCCTGTAAATGTGTGTCTATTATGATATTTTAACAACCTTTATCTCTGACTCTGACAATTTTATCGTATTTCTGCATCTCTCGTCCTTTAGATGACCTTTTAAGTCTTAAGTGTTGTTTTTAAGGAGTATACTTCACTTTATGCTTCAACCCTAACTGATATTTTTGTCTGTTTCAATGGCTCAACTGCTGCCACAACTACATTTTCTCAAGAAAATGTTGTCTTTTCACTGTAATTGGCAAATAGCTGGAAATTAATGACTAATGCTTAAATTACATATAGTAGTTTTCATAATAACTAAACCACGGTGTTTGCTGCACTGTCTTCGCCCTGCCCCTCCTCCCCGCCCCTGAAGAAAGCATTAATTAAGCGGGGAGTGTTCCTGGTTGGCCGGCCCCTGGCCTCATCTCCCTGGCCGGGCAGCCTCATTGGTCGCCGGCTCTCTTGAATGAAGCGCCGCAGAAACGTGCGGGAGGAAGCTGTGTGGGCCGCCGCAGGGAGCGACGCACAGCAACACGACCGCCGGGCGGGCTGCGGTGGTGGTCGGACACCGGTTATCTGTCGACCCAGAAGCGGCTGGCTCTCTCCAGGAGCTTGGTGTCGGAGAGTGAATGAGGTTGATGCTGCTCTGCTGCACCTGGAAGGACGAACGCATGGGAGAGGAGGAAGGTAAGGAGCCGCTGGGTGTATGGAGCCGCTGGCCGCATGCGGCGGCAGCGGGGCGGGAGCAGCAGAGGCAGCGGCGCATCCTCTGCTGCTCCAAACACAGAGGATGCTCCCCTCGAAAATGGCAGTAAACATGAAGATTTTTACTGTATTCTTCTACCTTGTACATGTTATTAATGTCAGTTGTATGCACTTAGTGGTTCAACATTGGTGCATCTGCTGGGAGCATATTGTGCTGCAACTGAAGCCATGTTTTCTCCGAGTTGATGCATCCGTCACGTTTGGATGCAGCGTTCGCCCTCAGGCCATGAGGTGCTCATCTGCAACTAATCTTTAAATTAGCAAAATATATTCTGCTAACACACTGCTTGTTACATCAGAAACACCAGGACTGTAGGGAGTGATTGAACCATATAGTGGAGCATGAAATTATTGGCCTAAAATCCATTGATTCCCTGATGTGAAGTTGCAGATTAATAGTTGAGAGGTAAAATCTATTTTCTTCTTGTATATGAATGGTATAGATTTGATAGCAGCAATAGGTAGGTGATGACAGCTTTTTCTTTTATGGTATTCCAACGTTTGGTAGTATAACATTAAATGTAGAGGTACAGCTATCAACTCACAGCCCTCAAAATGATCCTGGAATATAAATTAAAGGGTTGTGAGATTGAAACTGTTTTTTTGTTTTTTGTAGCTGCTTTAGATTTGTGTAATGGCATGCAGCTACATACTGCTGAGGATGTAATAAATATAGTGTATGAGTGATTGTTTTTTAGGATGCTTTACTTTTTAACTGCAGAAACATGATGATTAATTTTCAATACTAATAATACCAGGCTCTATGGATAATTCACTGTCATAATAACCAAGTCTTAGGTCCATGTGTAAAGTTTCAATCTAAAAACAGTTTTAATGTTAAAATAAAGCTGTTTTTATGTTAAAGGGTTGATAACATCCACCTACTGTTACTCTGATGTGACGAGGCAGCTTTTGAATGACATTCCTGGGTATATTTTTTAAGTGTTTTGCAGGTGCATGATGTCTGTCTGTTTTTAAACTTGCAGACATTTTATGGATCAGAGAGTGAAAGAGCTCAAAGTACAAGAGCTCTGCAGCGATGCAAATAAATGCTAATAACACAGGAGATAAAGGAGGAAGTCACATCTTTAGCTGCCTCTTCCTCTCTCAGACTACAGTCCTGCTAATAACAGGGATAATAAAGAGATCATTATCTTGCGGACACGCTTATATGGGTGTCATAACTTTGCATCCCAGTAAAACGATGCCTCGTGATGTCCTGCTGTGAAAAGTGTGTGTTGTGTTCTCAAGCAAATGAGCTTCAGCAACAATATCTGCTGTATGTGACGTGACATCAGCTGTCTGCTGCTGTCGTCACCTTGTCCTTTCCAGTGAACAGATTTACATCAGCAGAACAAACACACGCACACAGACACACACGCACACACACACACACACACACACACACACGCACACACAAAATTATAAAACTGTAATCATAATTAACTTTTTTCCTCATTATAGCATGGGAGGATTGTCTGATGGAAACACTTATTTCTCTCTTCTTATCAGTTCAAGTCACAGGAGAAACTTATCTGAGAAAAGTAACGTGTGTGTGTGTGTTAAATGTACTTTGAAAAAACTTGGATTTTGTTGCTTCAATGACTCCCAACCACTTTAAGAACCTTTGTTTTAAATATCACAGAGGCTATGCCAGTTATTCAGCACTTTGCTGTACCTGTAAAGTATTTCTTATTGCCCAAAATGATGTGTTTCTCTAACCGAGTACACAAAATAACTATTACATCTCATTTGGACTCTAAACTTTTGGAATGATTGGTAAGAATTTGATTCACCAGCTTAAAAGGTATTCATCTGAAATAATAAGGATTAGGATTTCTTTCTTGATTTTGATTTTTTTTCAGTGTTACTACTCAAATGGGGCAACAAAAACTGTTAAAAATCAAAAATTGGAGGCATTGGAGACATTTTTCCATTTTGGAAAAAATAGTGCAACTTTTAATAGTACAATTCAGTGAACCAGTCATTACACCCCTGCAGAGTAATTCTCTCATTATTGTCTGATGCCCCTCATGTGCTGTGTTTTAATATGTGGCGCTTCAGTGAGCTCTAATAACAAGCAGTGGTGATTTGAATTGAAGGTTATATAAGGACAAATATAACTAATATAACATGCAAACACATATCAGAAACTTTGCATCATTACGACCTGTTATTCATTTTCTGCATAATTAAAAATGGTGCACATCAATAAATCCTTTGAGTTCACGTGTTGCTGTTGTTGTTGTTGTTGCAGCTGGGGGGAGTTTGCCCGTCTGTGCGGGATGCAAACAGAGGATCTACGATGAGCAGTACCTCCAGGCCCTCAACTCTGACTGGCACACCGTCTGTTTCAGGTAGCTTCAACACAAACTCAAACAGCACAACATGTTTTACACAGACATCATGTGGTCACATGGCTTTTAGGGCAGCAAAGGAGTGAATGAATGAATGAGTATGTTTGGAGCTCTGGTTGTCCTGTGATGCATTAATCCAACTACTTTGGTAAATTGACCAATAGACTGTTGGTTGGATCTACCCCAAATTCTACCCCAAAACATTTTTCACTATTTTTCCATTGTAAATTCATAAATTGAGATAACAATATTTGCTCTTTTAAATGTACCTGGTCATTGTCAATGTCACAGTTCGCTGCTTCTGCATCCAGACCTAGTTTCTGTTGCATGAGCTCAGGCATGTTGGTACCTGCTAAATTCTGTCATCAGGGTTTTTTCAAGGTTTATGTCCACACAGCAGAGCTTATAGATTTTGTGGTTTTTCTGTGGGTTTTCTTGCCTTGAAATGAGCTCAGGTTTAAAATAATTGTTTAGGAATTATTAAATGCTTTCCAACATTACAACTTTAGTCAAAAGGTTTTACTCAGTGCAATTTGTTGGAATTTGGACTGATTATTTCCCGGATGTCACAAGAAAAACTTTTAATTATGATGCATTATGACTAAACAGTTGTTGACTTTACAACACCAGTTAGCCTCATGCTGAGGAAACTGGCACATACAGGCACCACAGACACTGAACAAAAGGAAGCAGATGGATCAGGGCGGTTTTAACCGGATCTTGACAGGTTTACTTTAAACTTTATGCCTCCTTAGTGCCTGACAGCTTTCCGGCCTTTTTTGTTGATACTGTAATGGTGTTACAGCAGAGAAAGTAAAGCTTTAGGACGTTGTCTGTGGGATGGGACTCACAGAGTAACTCAGGATTTGATGTGTTACCTACGATAAGGATGGTATGACGATACAACGATTTTCTGATAACTGATACATTGCAAGACAATCAACTAATAGACATCACATTGTAACTGAAGAAGAAAAATACCCCTAACTGGGCAGCAAAAGCAGAAAATGTTTATTTATTCATGCATAGAGTCTTAGCTTAGTGCCTCTTTAACACACACTGAATGCATTTAGTCTACGTCAGCATGTGAAGTCATTCGAATATAAAAGAGTCAAAAACTGACAGGAGATTTACCTTCCAGAGGGCAAGAAAAATGAGGATAAATGTCATGAAAAGTCACTCTGGTAAATGAAGTTGTCACTAAAGACTATTGATAATGTATAGCAAAGGAAACAATACGATATAATCCTGTACAGCTATTTTAGTCCCACCACTTTTTTATGACCATATCCTGCTTTTACTGAGGTCAGAGTTGCTTGTGACTCCTTTCTGTTTCATTAAAACTGTAGTTTTTTTCTACTGAACCAACATGAACTATAGTTTTCAGAATGAGACTTGAAGCTGTCACTATAGTTAACGTTTC
Organism: Acanthurus lineatus; assembly: GCA_029814665.1. Lineage (NCBI taxonomy): Eukaryota > Metazoa > Chordata > Actinopteri > Acanthuriformes > Acanthuridae > Acanthurus > Acanthurus lineatus. The sequence goes on along the minus strand of JAPZDV010000024.1, from coordinate 13,380,084 downwards.
TCCAGCGGTCAGCGTGTCTGGTTTTACTTTCCAAACGTTTTGTTTGGACAGAAGAAAAGGCAGGTTTGTGTTTCAGTCTCTGGCAGGTTTCTCTCCACGCGAGGTGCCACATTTGGACGTCTGTGAGTCCTTCATATCTGGCATGTTACAACTGAGGCAGAAAACTGCAGCACGTTGTGTGTGTGGGCAGTGAGATTTCTCATGCCTCTGTGTGAACCAAGTCTATTTGCATTTTTTTCGATTTTACCCATTGTCTTGATTTTTAATATTGAGCAAAAATCCCCATAACAACAATCTGTCATTGTAGTCTTTTGTTTGTTTTTGTGCACTTTCTCCTCCACTTTCTTTCTTTTGTTCAGCATCATGCTGCTGTCTTTCCCTATAGTTGTTTTTAGACAAAGCCATTAAACTGCAGCATCAAACATTAATAAGTTCTCTGACCGGTAATTCCCATTAGTGCTGATCATCTCATTACGTTGAGTCAGGAGAAGTTATTTACCCTGAAAGTGGGGCAGTTTTGACAAGGCTCTTCTATTTATAGGACACGGTTGTTGATGTTGCTGTAGCTTTTGTTTTTGATGATCTTATGTAATATCTCCACCTTGCTCTCCCTCCGTCTTTCACATCTTTCATCAAGCTAACCTTGTTTCTGACAAGAAGGAGAGAAAAACAGCTTGTCAAGGAGATCTAACAGAAATCATTTAGGTTGTTTTTGTTTACCCTTATTTCCTGAAAACAGAAAGCTGTAACATAAAGATGCAGTCAGTATTATGGCTCCTCTAACACTGACTCATGAGAGACAGTTTAAAATGATGGAAAATCTGAGATATTGACTTATTTATTCTGCACGTTCTTCATCAAACCTGGCTCCTACATTACCCAAAATGCAAATCAATTAATTTTGATTGATTTTGATCCAGTAGAAGATTTTTGTGTCTTATGCTAGCAGTTGCTAACGCAGCGTGAAGCCTTCAGCAGAGATTAGCAGGTCCAGTAGGTTTCCAGCTTTGTACATATGTTTCACATATGCAGTCTTTACTCCCTAACACCTGTACACAGACGGTGATGCCTCGTCTCGTCACTCGTTCTTTCACTTCGTCATTCTGAGCGGATGGACAGGTCGGCTCTCGCTGTGTGGAAAACTCACTGCTCACTGTGTCATTAATGATTTCCTCCAGCCGGATGTCTGAATAGGAAACCTGAGGAGGATATCTGGGCACAGGGCAGAGTCCACAATGATTTTGTGGTGTGTATGTGTGTGTGTGGATATGTGATGAGAGTGTACAGATATATAGTTACATCTGGCTGCATTGCTTCAGGTCTCAGTTGGATATCTCTTGCACTGTGTTGCATTGTGTTGCATTTTCCTTCCAGTGAGTTTTTGTGTGTAATTTCTTCTTTTACCTTCTGTTTGTTTGCATATTTAATGCACTTTGTACTCTGACTGAAAATAAAATGCTACTGTACCATCATTAGATGCACAGTAGTCAAGTGTGGCTGATTCAGAACCGAGTGTGTGCCAGCTCCCTCACACTCCTCCCGAGGTGTCGGATATCAGCCGGCAGCTTAGAGCCCTTCTGCCCACCAACACACACCAGAACTGTTAAACAGGGTTGAAGCCGTGTGAGTAATTAAAGCTGTAAAAAGAGAGAGATGTTCGCTCCTAAAAAGTGTTGCGTCCTTCTAGAAATCCCTGACGTTTCCCAGCGTAACACCCCCCATGTTTAGAAATGAGAGGGAATCATTTTTTGACCCAGATCCAAATCCTTAGGGAGAGCTGGATTGTCAAAGAAAAGGAGGATTTAAAACGGCTTCGCTAGTCAGACAAGACTTTGGTGGAAAATTGACTAGTGGGAATGAGGCTTGGGGGGGGGGGGGGGGGGGGGGGGGGGGGGGGGGGGGGGGGGGGGGGGGG
>JAPZDV010000024.1:13363173-13378069 GCA_029814665.1 Acanthurus lineatus | reverse complement strand
CACGTCTTTGGTGTAAATTTGACTTGGGGTAATGCGGCTAAAACCCCCCCCCCCCCCCCCCCAAAAAAAAATTTCAACTGCAGGGTCTGGTGCTGTGACAGAGCGGTACTCCAGTGGAAAGGAAGTGTAGATGATAAGAAAAGAAGGGAATGCAAATTTAAAGTGCCCACAGTGTTATTTGAAGACCGAAGGGAGTCCCATGGGTGCAGAAAAAACATCTCAGAAAATAGCAGCAGCTCTGTACAAACTGTGGTCTTCATGGGAAAATGAAGCCATGTTCTCACTGAGATTTCTGTTTATCCTAAAGCTCAACTGAACTCACCAGCTGCACTCCCATCAATGTTTCCTTAAGGCCCAAAAAAGATTGATGGAAATTTGAAAAAAACTGCTTCTATTTTCAAAATAATTCCTGACGCTCACTGAGGTGGTTTTTGCCTTTTTACTAAAAAATATTGTGCAATGGAAAATTGAAACACTTTTTTTGAAAAAATAACAAAAAACAAACATTTAACTCACGTAACTGTGAAGCTGTTTTCACTCTGAAAGAAGATGTTTCCGCTGCATCTTCCCGAATATTCTGATAGCAAGGAAGAAAAGAAAAGACAATTCCTAAAAATCCCAAGAATCCATGTTTCCTTCCTTGGAGACCAAGGTGACCAGTTTTCCTTCTTTTCCTTTAAGGTTTCTATGCATGCGCTGAAAACCTGGTTTTGGTTTGCGATCTCTACTTCTTCTATTGAATCTATTACAGTCATGTGTAACGAAGCTTGTACTGCCACCTGTTAGTGAGACATTCAGCCTCAGTGTCAAGTTTACTTCTTCCATATAGATAGATGAAAAAAAAATGCTCAGTATTTTCTTTTTTTATTTTCTTGCCCTTTTTTAAAAGTTTGCTTCAAATTTGCTTGACATTTAGATGGAAAGATGACATTTAAATTGAAACACAACTATGATTCTAGTAGTTACTTTGTCATTTTCGAAGAAAATATTTTGATTATTGCAATTTTACCAGTTTGAGGGTGTTGTCTCAGACAGTTTTTCTTTGACCTTTGATGGGCCCAATACAGGAAATTTTTTTATAAATAAATCTTTGTTATTTCATACCACTTTCACAAATACAAGCTGTACGCAGCTTTTACACCATTTTAAATTTGGGAGGTTTATGAAAAGCTTTTCCAGGGAAAAATTCTCTGGCACAATTAAACTGCCAGCAACAGTAGCTTGTTTACAATAAACAGAAGAAGAACGGAGCTGTAAACATGGCTTAGAAACAAAAAACACATTGGTTTTATACTTCCCTCTGTGAAGTGTAATGAAAAAAACATCCCACAGATGGAGCAACACCACAGTTGGTGGCGAAAAAAAGAAAACATCCAAAGGAAAAGCCTCGGACTCTTTTCTGAAGTTAAAATTTATCAATAAACATGTTTTTTCTTTTTTTAAATGGGGCCCTTGTTTCTATTGGTCATGACATCCCTGTACTCACCTCACTGTTTCCTGAAATCTGGACAGAAACAGTCAGAAAACCAGGCAGATTTTATTGTAAACAAAACCAACTTATCTATAAGAAAACAAAGATAAATGTAAAATTTATACCCAAACGGTTTGTTATGAACCATAATTTAAAGGTTATAGACCAACATTTTTGGTGCAGCCACATCTGGTCTTTGTATGATTGAGATAATCTTTTTTAATTGCTGAGTACAAAGTTTTTATAACCAGCAGACCGTTTGACATAGCAGAAAAAACACGTGTTACTAATAACATCATTAATAGCGTCAACAGTTCAGTGTGTCAGTAAGTCATGACAGTGTGACGGTGGGCTTGCATGCACAGTGTCAGGACCCTGAAACTGAAGCAGAAAAATAGTTCCACCATCTTCATTTCAGAATTAAATTAAGAAAATTAAGGCTAATATTAATATAAATTGTGGCTAATTTCTGCTGTCTGTTTCCTCTTTTATCTTTTTTGTTTTGCAGTGAGACTAAAAGCTTGTCTTTCTTTTATGCTACACAGTGTTTCATTGTTTTTGATTATTTATTCATTCATTGTTTCTGAAGAGGCCACAAGGACTCAGACTAAAGGCTCTCCAGGTGCTTCTCAGTCTGAGTTTTATTGCCTTTACCGTGGATTTGAGAGGATTAAGTAAAAGCAGCTCTTGACATTGAAAAGACAGCAGATGTAGTAGGATGGTGTTCAGCATCATTATGACAGCACCAACCTCTTGTTGCCTCTTGGGAATGAAGAATAAGAGGATTTCTACTCTCATGCCATTAGCATCCTCTATGATCCTTTTGGTTTCATGGGGGGTTTTTTGCCATTGAATGGAATTTGCATTTCATAGTCCTCATTAAACTATAACCAATATTTAAATGAGAGGTGCGACTATTTTAAATTAATTTCAACATTTTCATTTCCTCTTTTCTGTAGCAACATTAATAATAGAGCAGCTTTAGAAAATCATCTTCTTACAGACGTGTATTTGTTTTGTGCTCCAGCTCTGCAGTCTCTCTGCAGCACAGTGCAGCATCTCCCTGCTCCCAAAAAAACTATTTCAGTTTGACTCTCGCTGCCCCAACAGTCGTCTCCAAGGACTACAGAGGCTTGTGCTTCGTTAGCACTTTAGCTAACAACCTCTTTTTTTTCATCCAATGTGAATCTGCTGAGAAGTATGTTTTCTGTTGTTGCTGATGGATTCACACTCATGTGGTTCCATTTATTCAGCCATATAAACACACTTAAAGCTGTTTTGAAACATTAGGTTAAAACACTTTAGGAAAGGTCACCCTTTCTCAAGGACGAGCAGAAAGAAAAGCCTCTAACTGGCTTCCTGTGCTGCAGGACACATTTCTGTCTCCATCTGTACCCCCACGCCCTGACTTACATCTGCAGGTCCAACATTAATGCTGTGTGTCTGATGATAAATGTCTCAGAAAAGGTATTTTTTTAAAATGGAGAGTTAAACACAAAAAAGGGGGTTATTTATTGAAAGGATCTCATCTTCAGCACATTTTGCCTACGAGCTCTGTGATACAGGGAAGTTTGGCTGAGAAGCAGAAAGAGCTGCAATGACTCAGCTGTTTCTACCTGCAGACGAACTCTGCCTGGTGACAGAAGCTGCAGGGCACCGCGGATGATTCATGGTGTGTTGGATTGTTTACTGAGTCAGAAAATGGTCTTTATATCGAATCTCGAGGCTGAGGCCTTGATGGTTCATTAATGGTAATGACTTGAGAGAGCGGTGTGCAGCTTTGTTTACTAATTGAAGCTCCTCTGAGTCTGAGTGATGTTCAATATAGATGCAGCAATGATTAGTCATTAAATCATATTTTTTGATCCTTGCTGACTGTATTGATGCAGTTTTGCACAATTTAGTCCTCTGTTAGAAACTGCTGCCATGCTGAATCTGACCAAGACGTCAATTAATGAATCCATCGTCATAATGTACAGACTTTCCTCCTTTGTACTCACTGTTACTTGAATAGTTGGCAGACATCTAGAGTCAGTAATGAAGCAAAAACACCACTACTTTAATGTAAAAATACTCCATTAGAACTAAAGGGCTGCATTTTAAATCCCACTTTAGTAAAACTATTATTAGCAAAATGTATGTGTACTCCTTTGAATCAATGCCTTCCATTTCTAATACAGTACCATATACTACATAATTAAATTGTAGTCATTAATGCAACAGTGTGTAATTAGCATTTTACTGCTGTAGTTGGTCGAGGTCAAGCTTGTTTTATCTGCTTTATGTTCTTGTTCAGTTAGATAATTTTGTGCAGTGGTTTCCCACCTGGAGGCAGACACATACAGAAGATAATGCTAAATTTTAGGGATCGTGAGTTTATTTATGGGAGAGGAAGGTAGAAAAAACAAAGTTCTGCTACACAAATGTGAACTAAATAAAAAATCTCTAAAATATAATTTTGCCTCTTTAGGCTTCAAACAGTTATATTTAAATGAAAATATCTGAGAGGTTTGAGGGAAAAATGTGTCTTTTTTTGACAAATGTCTAAATTTGTGAAGCAACTTTTGCTGGAGTAGAAAAAAAGGAGCATGAAAGGAAAACTTCATTAGTCAAAACAATGGGAAGCTGTTTGAAATGAGTTTGACAAACTTTGATCTGCTTCATTTTGGTCTTTAGGTTATAAAAATATTTTTCAGCTGAGATATTTTAGAAGATGTATTCAACAGGGAAAATGCAGGTAGTTTGAAAGGAATTTTGTTAAATGTCAACTAACCGAAACTAAAAGACCTCAACATCCAGCATCCAACACAGGACAAAGTAAACTATGTGACAGTGAAATGTTTCTAAACCGACCCAAACACGTATCTGACATTACTGCTCTTTATGTCGAAGGCAATCAGGTGTACAAATCAGTGATAAGCAGACTGGTTTATCAGCAAGGCTCTGCTGTGTTTCCGGGTGAAGGTGATGAGGACTCTTGTCTGGGCAGTTTGTCGATGATGCTGATACAAATCTGGTTTGTCTTGTTTTGGTTGCAGCCTAAATGAGATTTTTTCAGATGTTGGTGAGTGAAGTTTCGCTCATCCTCAATCAGAAAACCTGTATTAAGAAGCTGCTTAGTCCAATGAGTTGGATGGTGGACAGACTTCAGCAGATGATGAATTGTAGAATTGTAGAAAAAATATATTTGCACCTCAAGAATCTTTAAAAGTATTTAACAGAGCAGAAAAATGGGAAGTTCACATTACAAGGGTGGAGTCTTGGTGAGGAAGGTGGGGCAGAGGACAGGAAATAGTGGATGAAGAAGCATGACCCCTCTGTGCAGCTGCACTGACGGAGGAAGTAGAGAACGGGAGAGGCCGAGTGCAGAGAGACAGAGAGAGTCATTGATGGTTGTGACAGCGAGGCTGCTGGAGTTAAAACATCAGAGCTGCTGACACCAGTTTGTCTTCTGACCGTCAAAACAAGAGCGGCGCTCCCGTGGGTGACATGTCAGCAAAGATCCAACGCAGCAGAAAGCAACACAGAAAGTAAGTGGACCAGGAAGCTGAACTTAGGGCACTTTACCGACTTGTTCCGGGGCTTTTTGCTGCATCACATGGTCTTCCTCTAAGACAGAGGTTGCAAAGTTTTAATGAAGTCACAGATGTTAAAACTTTCTGTTATTCCAAGCACATTTATGGCTTTTGTCTGTGTTGTTTTAACTTATTTAACTTTGTTTGCAGTCTGTTGTAAAAGTCTTACACTAACTTTTTTTATTATTAAGCACAAGTATTTTCTTTTTTTAAAATTAAAAATCAGTCTATAAAACTCAAGTAATTGGTGAGAAATGCATATAAATGGCTCAAGAATATTTAGTTTACCATGACACACATGACATACTGTACGCATGTGTTAATGTGTGACCTGCTATCATATGCAAGAAGAAATTTATCTAATTTGAAAACTACAATTCATCATATTTGTGGATTTTTGCTCAGAAAATGAATTATTCAGTAGTTGGTGTAAAAAAAAAGTTGCATATGATTTTTTTTAATTAATTAACCAGCAGATTAATAGTTTAAGCTCTCCTGAAATTATCAGGAAACACAGATTAAATTGAGATCATTGCTACTTTTTTGGTACTTTTGTCCATAAATAAAGTAAATCAAGCTCACAAAAGTCCTTCAGACACTTTAAATATTTATATTTATATATTTGAACTAAATTATGACCAAATGAAAAATAAACTGATAGTACCACCAATGATCAGTCAGGGAGATCAGCTCACTGTTTCACTTCCCTCATGTTTTCACACAAAAACCTGACAGAAATTTAAAACACCTTCAAAACTTAAATTAAATAAATTCCTCTCAATGCCTTTAATCAGCTCTACAGTATTCAGTAATGTAGAGACTCTGGACGTCTCTCTGTGACTTCAGACAACGTTTCTCTCTTGAATTTGTGTCTCACTTCTCCAGTGATGCAGCAGCATCGGTCACACTTCTGTCTTTCTGTTTGTGACTTCCCTCTTTTTTCAAACAGAACAATGAATCAAATCCTACTGCTTCTGCATGTGACCGACTTTATTATAGTCATGTTATGATCATCTGTGCTGGTAATATTAGCCAGCACACACATACTTACATCATAAACTCTAACTCAGCTGAAATATACAAATAGAAACAGTTCAAATACTGAAAGACAGAGAGAGATGGTTTCATTTTTGTTTGTGACATATTTTTTTCTTGTAATGTGGGAATATGTTTGTATGTGTGTGTATGTGTGTGAGTGTGTTGCAAGGCAGATAAAAATGTTATCCAGCACAACCAGGCTGTTAAATGGGAAATGTCATTCATTCATCTGGTCGAATGTCTGCTTTGGCTTCTTTTATTCCAAAGAAGCCAATTACTTTCATATATTTGCACATGTGTAAACTAAATAAAGGAAATATGGTAACATATAGATTCATGATTTATTGACTGAGAATGCAATATACGCATCAGGGTCAGCATCTATTGTTCAGGCTTTATTTTGATCAAACCGCAGAGACGATGCACAGCTTATTAAATGTTGCAATAAACATTAAAAGCTTAAATTCAAAGCTATTTGCCAAATGTTAAACAGTTCACAGTAAGATTTTTATGGTTGTGTTGCTTGTAAAGCCTAAAAGGCTCCTTTCAACACCTGCGTGTCACATTATATTGTGTAGAATAGAAAAACAAGAAGTAAAATCTCCCCATAGATTCACTACCTTTATTTAAATTTTTTTTGCCCATAAAGCCTGACCAACCTGAAACGGCCACACTCTACACACCTACATGTTACATTAAAGCTTTTCTGTATATGATATTTCCGCAGGATTTGTCATTCACATGCTTTTAAAGTGACTTACAGCTGTTTTACAGTCATATGTGACCTGAAAGAGAGAAAAGCTCCATGCTGTTGTCTCTCCTCCAGTCCCTCACATAAACTATATCTGAATATTTGATCTTTTTGTTATTATTGCATCAAAATCCTCTATTTAGGTTCTTTGATTGAAGCTTGGCATTTTGCTCCGTGTCTGCAACAAAAACTCCTCTCCCTCACTGGAAGGTTGCAGGGTTTAAACCTGCTGATAACATTTGCAGAGAGGAGAAAGGAGTCGTCCTGTGTGTTGGTGTTTTTTGATTAATCACCTGTTCCCAAGCTCCAACCTTTGGCTCTCACTACAATACTTTAATCACACTTTGAAAATTCAATTTTGTCGCGTTTGGAGCAGACAGACTTTGGACCTGAACCCTGCATGTGATTAAAGAATGGAAGATTAACGTCCTTGTTTCTCTCTATTCTGTGAGTCCTGTCACTTTTGTGTTTGACCTTGAGGATTTAACAAAAAGCATGGAGCCTCTGTCAGCATTCAGACACTTTAAAACACTGTACAAAAACAACAAAAGCATTATTTCATAGCATTGTTGAATAATAATTAAATATGCATGTTTATCTGTATTACTAACCTTTCAGTACTGGGAGTCCACTTGATAAGAGTGATACATTACTTCCTTAAAATTCAGTGTATCAAAATAGATTGAAACTGATGATTTTGTTTTCTGTTCCATTTAAATTGTTACTGTAACGAAACAGATTGTTTCACTTTCAAGCTGCAAACAAACAAAAACCCTTCCAAGCTTCTCTGCAGTTTTCATCTTGGTCAGACGGTCTGCATCAGAAGGTAGAGTTCGCTCAGGTGTCATGAAAAGAAATTTGTTGACACGATGGCACTTTTGAACTTTTGAGTTAACTTAAAAGGCAAAACAACACAGAGTCACATTCCTGATAAACTGATATCATTATTACTCTGTAAAGTTCATGCAGTTTGCCTCACTTCTTATGCATTAAATGGTAAAATAGTTGCTGCAGTAAACTGCTGTGGGCTGGTGTCTGTGCTCAGTATGGACTTCCTGTATATTCAAACTGGATATACATTTAGGCATCCTGCTCCAGATGAGCCAGGCTTGCATACGATCCATTAGATCTCAAAAGCAATGATGGCCTCAAACCTAACATCTGTACCGATGTGAAGCTGGGGCAGTTTAAGTGTCTGATAGAGAAGGACTGAAGCACACTAACTCCAGACTTTGCTTTCTAGAAATAATAAGTTGAACTGAAGAGTTCTTTACTAAATCCCTGGTTTGTTACTCTTTTTTTGTAGGTTTTGATTCTCATCCCTGATCTCTCAGCCCTTCATTGGACTGAGAGTCTGCCACCTGAACAGACTCACTGGTGAAACTTTTTCACCCACCATCAGGGTCACTTCCTGTATTATCATCCTCTGTTTGTGTTTTAGCTGTTTGGGAAACAGAGCACACTCCAAACTATTTGGTAAAAAGAGGATCCTGATAATGAATAGGAGCTCTGCTGTCTTTCCTGAATCCTGCTGAACAACGCTCATCATAGTTCCCAGAGCTTGCTGAAACCTTTTATCACTTCCCCACAGTGGAACAAGTGAGACGGCCCCGGACTGACTGTCAGTCCGGGAGGCTTAGCAGTCACAAAGGAAACTGCTGCCGTGCACATCATCCGCTCACAGTCTGCCAGCGCTCCTGTTTACCAGCTGAATAGACCAGCGGGCCACAAATAAACAGACTGTCTCCCACAGTCTGAAACATTTGTTCAGCAGCCAATCCAGAGCCAAGGCTATAGAGGGCGCAATTATAGCTACTGTTTAAGATGCACCACCTGCTTTCTTCTACTGTCTTTTAATTCTTTTAAGTGTAGCACAAACCGAGTACTGGAGGGGTTAATGCCGGTGCAAACGCTGCTGAGCTTGTGTTTGTCAAGGTGAAGGGAACGGAGGAACCAGCCGATAGGGAGAGGCTGAGGGGGTTAGCATGTGGTGTTGAGGTAATGCCTCTGTTTGTATGTGAGAGGGTGACATCATCTATGTGGCATTCTCTGTTGCCATGGAGAAGGTGGAGAGAGGGGAGGAGAGGGGTGGTGAGACAGGGGGAACAAAAAGGGGTGCGTGGGAATGGGATGAATGTGTCCTTGAAAGTGTGTGTTAATGTGTGAACGTTAAATGGATCAAGCCAAACTAATTCAGCCAAATCAGTCTCATTAATAGATGGATTTGCTTGACAGTGTGCAGCCTCGTCACACAGGCACATTCGTGTCTGACTCTGTGTGGGAGATCCTTCATTTTTCTGGGGAAAAAAAACCCAGTGGAAATCTTGGCACTGGACCAGGAATCTCTGCCTATTTATGTCTCCAGGAAGGGGGAAGAGAGGGGTCTCCCCCAGACATGTCTGCCATTTCCTCAGCTTGACTTTCACTTGTCTGCATGTCTCTGCGTGTGTGTGTGTGTGTGTGTGTGTGTGTGTGTGTGTGTGTGTGTGTATGCGTGTGAGTGTACATCCCTGTAACCCACAGCTCCCTCGTCTCTTTCCCAGAGGTTGTATTTTCTCTTTGTCTGTGAGGATTTCAGCTTAGCCTGCAAGTAAAGTAACAACAGCTGAGCACTTTTTCATGCAGTAGACACATTTGTTTCAGAGTCAATACGCTTGACGCTGATTGTCTAATTTTCCTGATTTTACTTTCGGGCTGACCAGAAGAGTGAATCGGCTTATTGATCAGAAGTACTCAAAAGCGTTTGTGCTGTCTTTGCAGATAGAGAGGAGATGGATGTCCCTCTGAGCTTGACAGGGATGATGGATTTAATAATTAATGAGAAGACACACGTGTTTGCGTGTGAGTGTCTGTGTGTGTGTGTGTGCGTGTGTGTGTGTGTGTGTGTAGGTGTGGCTACTCATAAAGCTTTCAGCTTTGCATCTGTCAGTTAGTAATGAACCTGCTCACACCTCTAAAAGGACACACATTGTTTCCTTTTCACTGCTCTTGCTTCCTGTAGCAGTGTCAGCCCACGTGTCATTTCATGACCTGTGGCTACATGTTGTCGCACACACACACACACACACACACACACCATAAAATGCTGACCAGAGCTGTAAGGTCAGCAGGGTTTGTGTGGGAGTCAAATTAAATTCTAGTTTGGTTTTATTTCACTGTGAGGCATTCAAGGACAAATCTTAAAGGGAGTCCTGCTGAAATCAGGTATAAAATAATATAGAAAAGCTGCATGTTTGCATGTAGCAGCTTCACCCTCTGCTTTGTTTTAATTTTAGCCACAGTAATTAGTCAGTTAATCGATAGTTCATTGGCAGAAAAATCTTTAGTTACTATAATTGATTTGTTGTCTCAGTAGGTTTTTTTGAGCAAAACTGGTAAAAAAGGAGTAAATATTCTTTCATTTGTGCCTCTATAATATGAAAGGAGGTTTTTTTTTTTTAAGATATCAGGATGCATTTTATAGCTGTCCAGGGTACCATTGTGTGGGCTCTGCAGTCTCTGCATTAAAAGGCTAGACATTCCTTTGTTCCTGGCTGAAGTGGACGGCACAGCATGTCTGTCGCTTTAAATGAAGCTGTTTGGTTGAATAAGATCATATTGATGCACTTTACTGTGACATAATAACAACAAAATATGTTTTGCTTTTCCAGTTCACATTCATTGACATTTAACAAACTCAAATATCCATATCCCATCCGCAAAAAAAGTTAATACCTACCAATAAACGAATATCTTCATAGTTGAATATTTGATTCAGCTTTAATTTATTGAAGATGATAAATAGATAAATATTTTATAGAAATTTAGTTGATTAATCAAAAAAATAATGGCAAAGATATTAGACTTGTAAAATAATTAGAAGTTACAGTCTTTGACTAGATATACACGGTACTGTTAATACATCAGGCAGAAAATAAAAATATTGCTTCATCTAAGTATCATTTTTACTGAGCAGCTGCAGGAAAGATTCATATTTGAGGCCCAGCTGACACACGAAACCACAAAGCTCTGCATGTCAGCTCAGCTTCCACATTACACACATCTGAAAAAGTGAACGTTTAGCTCTGATTAATAATTAATTGTCTTAATACAATTTCCGTGTGTGTGTATGTGCATGTGCGAACATGTGTGTGTGCACGTGTGTTTCAGTATGACATCAACCTAATTCTTTTAGATCGGTAGTTAACTGCTGTAGGCTGTAAATAATGATTACTTTTATTATTAATCAACCTGCAGATTATTTTCAGTCCATCTAAAACCTCAGGTCTCCTTGCTTTGTGTGACTTCCCATCTAAAACCAAAGATATTAAATTAATAACTATCACATAAGACAAAGAGAAACAAAGTTAGTTAGAAAATAAATGACTGAAAATAATATTTAATAATCAAAATAGTTTGTGGTCAGTTTTCTGTTGTCTACTGATCGAGGGTTGTAGCTTTAGGTTAACGCAGTTTTTAGACTCAAATGAATTTAAAAAAAAAAAGGGTTACCCTGTAGTGATTCATCCTCTAATGTATCTACTGTATAAACTGCGTGATTACATACTGTATTTTAATGCAAATTAGACTTTTTTTTTCATCATTCAGACACCTTTGAGTCATCATTTCTCATTCAGTTTATTTACATTTTCAGTCTCTTCAGCACTTTAGTCCCATAGCTGATGTAACTCCATGCATTCGTTCAAACCTAATGTTTTTCTCATTCAGCTTCAGCTCGGTCATATCAGCCAGAGACAAATGAATAATGTTAAGCATTGACCCGGGTCAGACTGCCAGCATGATAAATAGGCGAAAAGTGATTCGACAACATATTACACCATGAAACTGTCCAATGAGATTATCCTATCGGGAATAATAAATATGAATAATGGCAGACTACTAAAGAGAAGCACAAAGATAATTCATCTGGAAAACCATAAATTAAAAAAATGACTTATCATACACACACAGATACATGCATTTTTCATTTATGTGGTCTCAAAAATGTATAATCCCGACAGTGTTTGTTTCTACTTATGAACACTCGTCATATGTTACTAATATTGTGAGTGTGTGCCTCATCTTCTCTGTCATTGGTTGTTTCCTGACCCTGGGGAAATCCAGCTGCGTTTCATGGTGTTTGAAATTTGCTCTGCTCCCTCTCACTTGTTCATCGAAGTTGTGTATGTCTGAGCTTCCTGTGCAGCCTTTTCTTCGTCTTTCTGTTATGTCCTTGTCCACTGTGATTTATATCACTCAGGCATCCACTTAGTATTTATTGTCTCTTTGTCTGATATGAGTTTTTTCACTATTTCTTTTTCTTCTCTGACCTTGAACATTATTTCTTTGCTGTGTTAAAAGGCAAATAGCTTACCTCTATTTAAAATTTTTCCGCAGTAAGGTGAGAGAGACTGCTAAGCGTTTCATCCAGATAGATTTTTGGGGTTTTTCGGAGCATCATGGCAGAGTGGGCAGAGACTCGCTTTAAGTCTTTTGCACTAATAATCCTCTTACTCGTCTGTGCTGATGCGCACACAAACACAGTCACACAAAATGCCCAAAATGTGAGCACACATTTACATACAAACTGGAAAAAGCATTTGGGTTTTTTTAATCATGGTGGTGTGTGTGTGTTTTTATTCATTAGAGTACTGAGTTGTAACTAAGCATCGCTGCCTGTCTCCTCCACCTCTGAGATAAGATTCTTGTCCTAAAGGCAGAAATTTCTCGTCTCCATCTGGGAGTCACTAATGTATTCACTCATATCTTTCATATTCCGCCGTCACTCCCAGCTCTGCTGAGAGGTTTTATCACGAGGAACTAAACCTTAGAGCATTAGGATCACGACTGTGTGTGCCCTCCTCAGGTATGACTTTGCCTCAGCAGGGGTTTGCAGGATGTAGAGGTGTGTGTGTGTGTGTGTGTATGTGCGTGCTGAGGACGACTTCTGAGAGCTTTGACCCACTTCCAAGTCTCCTCCTTCCCCCCTGCTCACCCAAACATGCTGCATACTGGAGCAGCTCTGCTACAAGCTGCTGAGCTGCAGTGGAGCTCTGCATGCAGATGCTTGGAAGGGTGGGTGTGTCTGTCTGTCTAATAAATAAATTGTTAGTGTGTCTGCATGTGCTGCAAGGTTATTTGTGTGTATATGTGTGTGTATGTAGAGTTGGTGCAAGACCTGGGGCAAAGTCATGAAGAGTTGCTGCTTCTGCTGAATATATTAATGAGTCTTTCAATAGTTGTTACTTTATCAACCAGAAACATGCATGCTCAGCAATGTGTCGTCTTGTTTTATGTGAGAAAAACCAAAGTGGAAATGAAGGACAGGGAGAAACAAAATTGCACAGATTCTAGTCAGATTAATGCACTCCATAACCATTTTAGCTGCAGCTACCTTTAATATTTATATCGATTAATCTGCAGAAATGTTCTCAATGTGACATCTTCAAATGGCTTTGTTTTGTCCAACCACCGGTCACAGACCCAAAAATATCCAATTTATTGTCATGTATGACAAACAGAAGCAGTTATTGTCATTTTACTTGAAAGTACAATAAATTATCGAAAGTGTTGCTGATTGATTTTCGATTGCTTCAACACAACGTGTTTTTACAAAGTAAAGTGACACAGTGCTTACTGTAATCAAAATAGCATTGTAATCACGATCAGCTGGCCTAAGAAACATTTAAAATATGTTTAGGCGAATGAATTTATATTGAAAATTATATTTTTTCATTTTTTCAGCACACCAAATCAACTAGAAAGTAGGTTTTTGCAAGAATAAGTGGCAACCAGTGCATTTTCAGTCATAACATCAGGGCAAGAACTCAGCAATGTCACTGAAGTGAAGAAATTTAAATATCATGTAAATTTAAATTGAAGGAAATTGGGATGAGACAAAGTAAGTAAAGTAAAATATTCTACCCCAGCCTCTGAAACCATACCCACGGTTTCATATTTTTTAATATTTTTTTGTCTGGATTTAAGCTGCCCTGAGCCAGGACGAGGGCAGACGGCTGGCTGATGGGAGGGAAACTCCACTGGGAAGGACTGGAGACGCCCTCTTAGTCATGGCCGTTAGACACAGAGATTTAAACAGATTACAAGCAAGCACATAGAAGCCTGCATGTACACACATGTAAGTGCACTAACCCACACATACAGAAATGCTTTTACTATAAGCAAAGGGATTAGCACACTTTCTGATTTATGGCCCCATGCAGAGCAAACAGGCCTCATGTCAGCACACAGATGAGGACACGATGTGTACAAACAAGTTGTAATGACAGAAAAAAAATGTCTTGCGTTTAGAAAGATCAGTGAGTTAGTACCTGGTTTATTTTGGTGGTTTTCTTCACCTTGTGAGTCATATCTGATAGTAAACCTCCTCTTTCCCCTGAAATCATTTTTATCGTCTTTGATCACTTCCATGGAAATAACTTTTACTCACCTGTTAGTCAACCGTTTTTCTAAATATCAAAATAATATGTGCGGCAGCCTGAGTCGTTACTGTAAATGCCCTTAAAGAAACATGTAATCTCAACAAACCTTGGTTGTCACGGTATTATCAATCCTGCATCTGTCTTCAGCTCTTTATCATCCGCCCTTCACTCTGTCAGCAGCTGATGTCTATCAGGCTGACGTCAGGCCGGAAATTTAGAGCAGATTGCCATTGAACTCTGGTGACAGATGGACAGACCAGACAGATGAGCACGTCTGACGGTGCTTAGTGTCAGACTGTCAGTACAGAAGGTAGATCTTAAGTCAAATCAGCAATTAAAATGCAGAATTGATAAGTACAACTTGGAAAAACTTTTTTTTTTCAGAAAAGCGGATCATGTCAGTGTTTTGCTTTTCATAAGTCATTTAGAGGAGAGTGATTTTTTAGCTGCCTTTCTTCACAAGTTCAGTAAAAGTGAAGCAAAATGGCCAAACTTTTAAACTCAAAGCAACAGCTGTGATAGTCAACAAACCTTAGTACTTAAATCATATCAAAGTCAAGACGAAAAGCAAGGACACATCAACAGATATCTGAGCCAAAAATAATTTTAAATTAAGTTTGACCTCTGATATTTATTTATG
>JAPZDV010000024.1:13351123-13361935 GCA_029814665.1 Acanthurus lineatus | reverse complement strand
ATAATTCTAAATTAAGTTTGACCTCTGATATTTATTTATGTTGGTTTATAATATTCATATGTAGCATCCATGTGGGTGTCTGGATGAATAGTGCGTGCTCACTCTGCACAGAAAAGCATGTTGTTGTAGTTGACCGCGATGACATCGTTTTGTTTAAGGCTCAGTCATAGCTGTATGTTTTGATGTGATCTCATTTGTCCGTTCCACCTCAGTGTAGGTGGAGAGTGATAGATCCACGGAGGGACTTATTATCCTTGTCAAAACTATAATTTGGGGCTCTGCAGGGTGTCATTAGAGGGTTTAAAGTGAGGTTTAGAGAGTACAGTAAAACATCATGCTCTGTCAACACAATAACAACTTCATTTGGTGTGCGGTGCCTTCGTTCATTTCCTGGAGGCCTGAACTGCTGATGATGTCGCTTTTTTTGCTCACTCAAATTCAAAAATAAGTTCAAATGAACATTTAAAATAACAGATGATTAATTTATGGTTTGTTATTATTTGCATATTCTTAAATTTCCTCTTGTCCGGATTTATATCACTCATGTTTAATGTTGATCCAAAGAAGAAATGACAATATTTGATCTTAAATGCTTATTAAAAGAGGTGTTAATTGCTGCTTATGAGTCTCCTTCCATCTCTTCTTCTTTCAGGTGTTGTGAGTGCAGCGCCTCACTATCTAACTGGTATTATGAAAAAGATGGACGGCTCTTCTGTAAGAAGGACTATTGGGCCAAATTTGGGGAGCTGTGCCACGGCTGCAACGACCCGATCACCACCGGCCTCATCATGGTAAGAAGATCCATCCACTGACTCTCATCTCTTATCCTCCCCTTGGTTCTATTGTGCACTCATAAAACTCGAGTTACAGATCGGAGCTGTGACACTCATGTTACCCACATTCATGAAGGAGGACAAACACACACCCAAGTCCATGCACATTTACAGCCTCCCTTGTCAGTGTGTGTCAAGCTAAGAATGACAGATGGAGGACATGCCTCCACTGATACAGGCGCTGCCATCTTGTGTTGGTGACGTCATGTAGAGATGGAGTCTGCTCAGTAGTGAGTCGTGGTCCAAGTTCCCTCTGCATAATTGGAGGAGCAGGAATTATAACCTTTACGACAGCCAAACACCAGGGGGCGATCAAGCTGTTATGATTTCACTTTTTAGGATTCATCACATCGTCCATCTTTATGTACGTCAATGATGCAAACAGCCACATAGGATCAGTGTCAGACCTGTAACTGACCTTGTGGCTTCAGTTGCATAGTCAGATTATTTTACAGACCACCAGTGAAAGGTGGAGTGTTGTTGTGAGGCTTGAGAGCAGAATAGATGTGGTCACATTACTGGACAACAAATAAACAATGGGTTGAGCCCCCGCTGATAAGTGCTGCTGCATCAAACGATACAGCATCAAAAGGAGAGTTGTGTCTATTTGTTGATTAGTGATGGCATCACAAACATTCAAAGCTTGAAAGAACTGATTAATACTGTATGTTTTGGAATAAAATATGTTGTCTTTATAGCCAGGAGCAGGACAAATGCACTTCATTGGGCAGTGGTCCATCTTTTGTGCCTCTTTGGTAATTATGTGGCTCCAGATGAACTCAGCTGGGGCCATTTTATTGCTGCTCAGGCTTGAAAGAGCTATCTTTATGCTCTATCAGCTCAAAAAACTGGCTTTCAAACATAAGGCCATTTTGTGGGCTTTAATTTGCAAAGGCACACACACACACATCAATCTATCATCACACACAGAGGTGCATATTCTTCCCTGTTCATTGATCACTAGTAAACTTTGCATGGTTGGTTTTGTTAATCGTTGTGGTTTTCACTCAGTGACGGAGCAGCACATATCAGCTGTATCCTGAAATATGTGAGGCTCATGTTCTGGAAAGCTGCCGCCTGTCGAATTAGCATGAAGCTTTTGTGACAGGCAAATTATTCAAAGGAAAAAAAACCCAACTTACTAGCCATTTGCACTTCAGAAGGTGTCATTACTAGCTGACAGTAAAAGTTTAAGTGCGTTTTGAAGTGGGCTTTACATTTTAAAACTGACATAAATTTTTTTAACACATGAGTTTTTAACTTCCATTTTTACATTTAATTTTTGACAAAAATATGAATGTTACTTTGTTATTTAAAAGATATATAAGTTGTTTTTATGTAGAAATGTGTGTAACAGTAGTAATAATATGTCAAGTTGACATCTAAGGTGACAAACTGCCTCTCAAGCCAAAACAGGACTAGTGACTAGATCAGTAATTCACTGACCGTCCTTTTATAAAAAGAACCGGTTAGAATAAAAAGCTGAGTTCATTGGTTGCACATAAAGCATCCTCTCTGACACATTTGCCTCCTGGTCAGATGCAGCAGCCAGCAGCTTCTGGCAGGTCATGTGTCATGGACACGCTGAACAGAAATCATTCATGGCTTGGCCGTCCTCTGCATCCATTGAGTGTGTATGTGTGTGCGTGTGTGCGTTTTATCATTTACACTTGCCTCCAGACAGCTTGCCCTTCACTGTGCAATCTCAGTAATGAAACATGTAGGAGATTCTTAAGTGAATTAGATGGAGAGAGCGCTGCACCACCTCTCCTCTTCTTCCCCCTTCTCTGCTTTATTGCCCTCTTACAGTGCAAAAACACTGACTGACTGTCTCTGCATTTACACTGAGATCGTTCAGCCAATCAGGCTTTAGTGGCCAAGATGGCAATTGTATTACCCTGCAGACATGCAGACCGAGGTCAGCTCTTTACATCTGTGCCACAGTCAGGAAGATGGAGGAGTCAGCTCCGGCCCTGCACAGTCACTCTGTGCAGATTAGCAGGGAAGCACAGTCCTATTTTTAAAAAAAAAAAACACTGATGCCACTGCACCTGAAAAAGCTGCTGTCACCGTCAATGAAAACAGATCGAGCCTCATGATGCAGCAATGAGTCAGAGTCTGCAGACAGAAGAGTGGAACTGGTGGTCAGCCAGACAAAAACAATAAATGAGTGAGGAAATTATGAGCTGTCTTTGCATTTCATGGGATTTCGTCACTCCTGCCACTGTGCTGCCAACCATACAAGCTGAGACTTGCTTTGCTCACTTATATATTGTTTTTGGATTCTCCTGTTATTTGCTCACAGTCACACTCTGGTAAAACCCTTTTAACTTTGCCAGTTTTCACCACTGTTTGTTTGTCTTTCTGTTGGATAATTTATATGATTGTTAAAAGATTAAATAAGGAGTTAATGGTGGATACTGGAGCATCATCTCTTAATTATGTAAGATTTTCAAACATTTTAAGTTTGCACTTCTTTTGTAGTTTTGTCAAACCAACAATCCAGCGTTAAGGCCACTTCATGCAGCCTTTGAAGTGTGTGGAGGTGAGATAGTAAGCAGGGCTTAAACTTAGGTCTCTAGTTATATTTAATCTAGTAATAATTTAGCCAGAGGATGCTGGTCAGGTATTTACTTCCCTTACTTCCCTGATTTATGTGCTGAATACTGAGATAACTCCTGTAATTAAATTTTCCTTCCTACCATCCCTTTTTCACTGTATCCGTCCATCACATCTCCTGCAGACAGATGAATGTGCAGTGAACCATCGATGCCATCTCCACATTCAGTTTAGAGTCAGTCAGCCTTTCTGCAAACAGCTCAGGGCCGAGTGCCAACGGATAGGAGCGGAGCCAGACATCGACCTGAGCCTGTTAGATGACTGGAGCTTAAGAGAAGCTTCCAGTTTCGAGATTTCTCACTCTCATTGTGATTTCTTTGCCACAACGCTCTGTGGATTTCAGCTCAGTGCTGAACAGCGGCACATTATGCATGCATCACCATGGCCTTGAGACAAACCCTCTTTTGTGTAAGACTGAGTGATGATGTAGATTATGATGAAAAATGAGAGTGTTATCTCTCAGGATGAGCCGGTTGAGGTCCTGGACTCATTTGGGGTTATTTTGGAGACATGTTTGACAGATGTAGAGGTCAGGTTTTTCCAATGAGGAACTAGTTTGTAAAACTTGTTGCCTGGCTGTGTTGGGAGGCGAAATGTTTGTATCTGCTCTGAACGGCCACATGCAGAGACAGGCTAAAAGACTGACTATCACACAGAGAGGTGCTGATATCAACTGTAGTTTGACTGATGCACTTTCAATACAGTTTATTTGTCAGTGTCATTGCATATATGTTATTCAGTGGTTCTGCATTCTAAATTTATTCAGTCTTAGTTTTTTAATTTTTTGTCGTCACAGCCTCATGCATCATGTAACCTTACATAAAAATAATTTTGATGTACTACTAATGGGTGTGAATAATATAAAAGGATTTTAAAGTTGGGAAAGAGAGCACTAATTTCTGATCAGTGCCCTGAAATAACAGATATGCAGAGTTACGATATGGGAAAATGTATCATGATGAAACGGCAGATCAGTGTGTTCTTACTAGCTTCACTTCAACTAAGTTGCATTGGTTTTGGTTTGATATTAATGGAACAGCTTTTGTTGCAAAACAACAAAATGAAGTTCTCTCCATGGACTTTTTGAGTTGTTGAATGTCAGTGATTTTGGAGTGAGGATGTTTACGCTGTCACGCTGTCTTTCAGCATCCAAACCCTTTGTAGCATCAAGTCTCTGGCTCTCTGTCCTTCATTGTTTTAAGACCAGTCATGAATTTGCTGTTCTTGTTCTTTCCATTATGTAACTATTTACAGAAAAGCTGCTTAACTCTGGGACTTTTTTGTTTCTTTTTTTGTTTCTTTGTTTTTAGGATTTCAGAAAGTACCAACACAGTTGAAAATGAAATCCAACAAGTTTCCCTGAAATCACTCGTTCTTTGGATTCTCTGGGGTTTTTTTGGCATCATATGTACCCTTGTGAAATTCAAAACACATTTTCTCAGTCACATCATGTGCTGTACCTTTCCACACATACCATCTCTTTACCAGTATGTCTTGCTCATACTTGTTTAAAAAAAAGTAATTTTCTACAAAAAAATTAATTAGAAACATGGAAGAGAAAGAATGAGCAGATGGGCTTCGTGGGGGGTGTTGTTGTGAAAACAGGCCCGATCTGGTTTTAATTTGTGTTTTTCCTGATGCTTTATAAGATAATGTGGTAAATATGATGTTTCTTGTTTTTCTCCTTTTTTTTACTGGATACATACTGAACATATTGTGTATCATTTAGTGATACTGTTAATTAACTTAACATGCTTTTACAATTTAGTGTCTGACAGAATGAAACCACAGTTCAACAGTGAGAGACAGCTGATTTGGAGAAAATGTCTTCTTCTTGTAACTATTTTCTGACTTTTTGAGTGATATATGTACACTGTCTCACATATGTGTTTAATATTGAGAAATGTAATGTTTGGGTTGGCCACAAAACCAATGGAAAGTCCCAGTGTTCTTTATCAACTCCCACTGGTGTGAGGTTGCTCTATTGTTGAGTGAGAATCAGCCAGTTGTTTCTGTAAAACGCCTGTTGATTATTTTCGCCTCGAGGTGAAAGCAGATGTGTGTAATTAGTGTTGTGAAATTGCGTTGGTTAATATGTTGCTGTTCAGGTTGTGACATTGTTTTGTTGATGAACTCATCAGTGACATTGAACGCAGCACACTGTGTTGAAATATGTTTTGCATAATGTTTATGCTACAGGCAAGGTCATTGAAACACCTCAGGGGGGTCAGAGGAGTGGGCGACCTTCAGCTGGATGGTTTAATGCTGTGATGAAACGTCAGACCTAAGCTTGACATTTAGAGAGAGCATAACGCTCACCAGTAATCTTCCTTGAAGTGTTTTTTTAACTTGTATAGCATTTCTTCTTTCCAGAGTGGAAACGGTGACAAAAGCAGCAGCCTCTGTAGGCAGGCCCCTTGTGGCACGACTGTAGGCTGCTGGGTTTCACTTCTGAGCCGACTGCCAGCAGGTTTCACTAAATGCAGTAATTCAATGCAAATAATCGATTAAGCTCTTAAAGTTCCTATCCAGGCATTGATTAAACCCTTAAAAACTCATTTCTGTTCATCAAATCTACATATTTGGAATCTTTTTGTCCTTTAAAAAAATCTCTTCCTGTCTTACATTGGCTTAGATGTAACTCTACAAACACGCCTTTATGTAGTATGAGTGGATATATGTAGAATCCACCTTTAACTCCACTCCCCTCCGTCACTCACCTGCAGCTTCAACTGTGCTCTTCAAAAAACAAACCTCATCTGCAGTTACTGTAGATCAAAACAATCAGATCACTCAGTCTGAACTTAAACTCTACTGTTGTTGTATCCTCTTCTTGCTGACCTTTGGCCCGGACATTGTGTTTTTCTCTGGGGCAGTTATGTGTTTCTGTACCAGCCATATCTCTGTAGTTTGTCTCCACTGCTTAGACATAATGACCAAGGGGCAGTGTGCAGGGGGCATCTGACGGTCTAATTATATCTGTTCACTCGGTTGACCCTCCAGCACTGGCTTTTAGCAAGGAAGGGAGGGGGCGACACTTGGCACACAGGACACATCAAGGACAGGAACAAAGTGACACTGAGAGCTGAAGAGAAGAGGCTGGACGAAAGAGTGACGCAGCAGCAAAGATAAACCAGTGAAAAGAGATTATATGAGACAAGAGAGGAGAAACAAGTACAGAGGAAGGACGGCGAGAATATGTCAGCTGATTGCTCTAAATAAAGATCACACAGTGTCTTAAATTCTTCTCAATGCTCTCTGTCATTGTGATTTGTTCTCTCAGCTTAAAGCAACACAATACCATTACAGTTATTGTGACAAAGGACTGTAACTGTAAAAGTGGACATTTCTGGCATTACCTTAGTTAAATTTTCATCTGATGAAAATATGCAGTTTCTCGTTTGATTAGCAAATAATTTATTTCTTAATTGTAAATCTTAATTGTTGGCTGTTTATTTGAATAATTATATAATGAAGCAGTCTAGAAAATCTTAGTTGGTCATCCAAGCAGTTCAAATGTGTATTCTAAAAGGAAATACAGCAAGGACTTACTTGAATTTATCTTTTGAGCTTTGAAACCACAAAACCAAACTGACTACCCAACAGATGTCACAAATACTTTTAACCACACCTTTAAAGATTTGCTATCTTTTCCTGGTTTCATATTATTGTAAGCTGTTTTTTTCATTGTCATTAATGTGTAAATGGATGACACATATGTATTTGACAGTTTTCTTACATTTAACTTCAAAAATCTATAAAAAAATAAGCATTTTGCAGCTCCAGTAACACACTATAGGAACAGAATAAAATGTGTGTACAGCACACTGGAGGTTTTTCTGTTTTGCTGCAGTGTAAGCTGTATAATTTACTATCTGTATGCTTTAGAAAAAGGCTTTTGTGCTTTAGTTTCACTTTAATTTCCACAAAATAGATTTAGGTTAGACTATTAGCTAATGGAGAGAAGTAACCCCCCACATAATGTACCATGAGTCAAGCCTGTAACTGTCAGCCCGGTTAGTTTTCACTGGTTTCGAAATGTGATTGCAAGAATGGGGGCAACATGAGAAAGGAGGAGGAGTGAGGAATTTACTGAAGACACCAGGGGGTGGAGGGGCAGAGGGGTGCGTGTGGGGTCGAAGCAGCCGGTTGGCGCGTGTGCAAGAGGGAGGCGGGGCCAAACAGGAAACGATGAGGTCATAGCAAAAGTGAGCGAGAAGAGGAAGGCAGGGTGGGAGGGGAGGGGGGAGCAGCCGGGAGGAGTGACATTGATTCAGAGATGAGCTCAGCTGCAGAGGCGTAGGCTGCTCCCTCCCTCTCTCTTCCCTCCCCCTGCAGCTCTGTCTCTCTGGCCAGTTTGGCCGCTGCCAGTGTTTTGTTGTGACAGCGGGGGTTTCGCCTGCCACAGTAGAATGAACTAGAGCAGCGAGGAGAGACGCCAGCTCTTGCTGACATGGTGGGAGACTTGTTTTTCTGGAGCTTCTGCTGTCTTAGGCTGTGGAAAAGAGATAAGAAGGTGAGGCTGTTTGCTGCTGCCGCTCTGGGTTACTGGGTGTCTTATGGGTGATGTACAGTCTTACGCGAGCCGGCGAGGAGGCAGGGAGGAAGACAGTCCCTAGTGGCTGCTTGAAATGGTTTGCCGGTTGCTTCTGAAGATACTCTTAACATCGTATTCAGCTTTAATTTTAAAAAATGAAGCCAAAGCATGATACTGTACACTGCTGTGTTTTGTGTTACACTTTAAACTGGGTCAGTGGATTGCCTAGTAATTGCAGATCTGTTCCACTTGTGCTGTACGGCGCTCTAGTTTTTTCTTCCTTTTTTTCATGTCATGAAAAACTGATGAGCCATGGCACGTGAGCTATTTTTAGAGAGCGTTCATACTCGGATAAAGTAGGATTTGAAGTGCATGTGTGGAGATGGACTACAGTTGTCATGTCTAATAACTGTGTCACTGCACCATGCTATTTTTGTTTACCACCTACATGCAGACCACGCTTTAAAACCACAGTAGATGTGAGACTTACATAGAAAAAGGAAGAAGCTAAAAACATTAACAGCATTTCTAAAGCTGAGGCCTGTGTATACTGTGGTACTGTACTGTTTATTGCTGAAGGGGGGTTTCCATTCAGAGGGCTTCAATGCGGGCCACTGTCTTCTCTCTCAGACTGTCACACTAATTGTATTTGCTTAAATGATGTCCAAGATAGAAAGTCTAAAAAAGGGTCAGGATCATGTCTTCCTTTGACTGCTTATCCACTCCAACAGCCTTGACTGCAGCTGTGTGAAACGTCTTGATCATATATTGTGTTTTTATTTGACAATTTGTGCCTCAGGAATTCCCTTTGAAACATTTTTTGTGATCTGATCCAGGTCCAGCTCTCTCTGTGGGGAGTATCGGGTACCTGATGCACATGGTGCTTTCAGTATTTTTTCAAAACATCCACATGAGGTCATTTTATAAACACCGTTCTGAAGCTGTTTCTTCACTCTGGGAGCTCAGCCACATGTGGACTGTGTTCCTGAGTTTAGCTAATGAAGGGTGCTTTAGAGTAAAGTTCATTTACATCAAAACACGAAGTTAAGCAGAGCCAGATCTCCCATAATTCAGTGCGGCCGTTCAGGAGTACCTTCAGCAGTGTTGTTATGAGGTCATTGTTCTACATTAGGCCAAAGAGTGAAGTCAGAGACTCCAGCTGATGTTGGTTCCTGATGAGGTTCTCCTGCCAATTAACTTGTTTCATGTCACTTTCAACCTAAACTGTACTAGTTTTTAATTATAAACTGGGTTAATAAAATATCACATAATAGAGCAAACCATCTAGAACCCAAAGATGTGTCATCTAATGTTGTTGAGGATGAAGAAAGCCAGTGAATATTTAAATTTGAGAAGGTGGAGAGTAGCAAATTTTTTAGCTTGGTTTGATAAAATTTCTTAGAGATTTATCAGTTATCATCCCTGCTGTGTTTCTTTGTTGTCACAGACTGATGCCCATTTTTTTCAGTTCAGTGTGATGTAAAAATATTTGAAAACTCAATAAGAGGTTTTTTTTCATCCAACCATGCAACAATTTCCCATTTTCCTCTCAGTTTCCATTTTTCACGCATCTTTTATGATAATAAGTTTGAGAGATTGAGATTCAGTTTTCAAATAATCGCCATGAAATTATGTCAGGAAATTGGAAAGTGTCCTTGGGAGAATCTGAGAGGGGTAAAAAAATGTTACGTGGGCATAACAGGAACTAAATGATTGAGTTTGAAACATGGCAGATAAAAAGAGCAACTATAAGTAGAAGTGAGAGACTTTGGGATGTTTTAATCAGATGTTGTGTTAAGTTTTATACCTCTGTATTGTTATTTATAGCTTCAGTTTTCCCCTTGAGTCATCCGGTGGCTTATTAGAAATTGCCACTTCATATTTTTCAGCTTAAATCGCAACATCTAAAATTACTCAAGGTCCTGCTTACCAGTGAACCAAATGATTGAACCTCCTCAGCTCAGAAGAAGTTGGCATAGCTGACTGACGGCCTGAAGAAGTTGTTAAGAACCCCTGACTCACAAATTTCAACTGTTAAGTGTCGCTTAGGGTGTTAGTCAGTCGTAAATTCCTCCAAATGGTTGAAAAGGGTCAGTCCACATTCCACAAACTTAAGGTCACAATTATAAATCATTACAAAACAAATAAAGCAGAAGGGTCGTAACACACCAAGCAGACAGTCTTTGTGGCTGGACATTGCCAGTATTTTTTTTTTAGCGGTGATGGCTCAAGTCGATAATGTGTCCGCTGGAAAAGAAGAGAATTGGTTTTATCATACAATCTGCCATTGCTCACTTTTTTACCCAGAATGCTTTAAATGTTCTGTTTACTCTCTTATTTTTACTCTGACATTATGAACACTATATTAGCTAAGACATTTCGAGCAGTTTTGCCCTGCACACATGGCAGCCAAACACTGTGTCCCAGCATGAGGACATGAGGATACGTGACCAGCTAACACGCAGTTGAAAGCTCACAAGCAGGATGAGCTAATACACAAATAATGAATTAGACTTTTATATGCTTGAAGACACGTGCAAACACAGCTTCTGTATTGAGTGAAGATAAAAAGTTGAACCGGTGAGGTGATAATACATGTGATGCTTCTGATGCTGTCCTTTGAAAGCAGTCGGTCAGATGGTCACATGCTTTGTTGTCACATTGAGTGACGATTTATTTTGAAATTTCTGAAATGTTGGAGAGGAAGCAAGGACTGAATGTGGGGACAGCAGCTGCCGTCTGTCTAATGTGGTGAGAGGGTCTGGGCGTGTGCATACGTGTGTGTGTGTGTGTGTGTGTGTGTGTGTGTGTGTGTGTGTGTGT
>JAPZDV010000024.1:13336283-13350858 GCA_029814665.1 Acanthurus lineatus | reverse complement strand
TAACACTCATGAAATACTTCTAGTGTGTGAAGTGTGTGTGTGTGTGTGTGTGTGTGTGTGTGTGTGTGTGTGTGTGTGTGTGATGCCTGCATGGCAAACAAATGGCAGACACAGTGTCAGGTTGTGCAGAGCCACACACCCTTTTCATCTCCGTCCAGCTGTCCTCTCTTCTTGTCTTTCCTATTTGTAGAGCTGCAACTAAGTGACATACATATATACACACATCTACACACACCCACACACACACTTACAAAAAATGACAATTCATAGCTATCCACTAACATGATGCCAAAAATCCTGATAAGTTTGTTGTATTTAACTTAAAAATGCTCTTTCAATCCCATAGAAGTTGCACTTTGTTTTTTACTCATCTCTCTTTCATACTCATATTTATTTGTTGTTTACTTTCAATGGAGATGTTGGACATTAATTGTTTAAAGTTGTGTTTATGAGGCTGTTTGGAGGACAGATAAAAAAATTAAGTCGGTCAATAAGCTTCCTCCTTCCTTTGTCCATTATAAAGCCATTATGTCTGTTTGCTCCTTTTGCTTTATTTCTCGCTCTGCTGTCAGCATAACCATGAAACAGAATGAGCAGCAAAAAGAAGAAACGTCATCAATCTGCAAATTGATTAATCTGTGTCTTTATTTGTTAATGGGTCGGTTATTATTTTTCTCACTCCAAAAAAGACTTAAAATAAAGGTTAGAAAACAATTTCCTTCAGAAATACAGTGAGGACAATGTTATCTTAATCCTCATATCAA
Source organism: Acanthurus lineatus (assembly GCA_029814665.1). Lineage (NCBI taxonomy): Eukaryota > Metazoa > Chordata > Actinopteri > Acanthuriformes > Acanthuridae > Acanthurus > Acanthurus lineatus. The sequence continues at coordinate 13,350,094 of JAPZDV010000024.1, read as the reverse complement.
AGCCGAGTGGTGGCATGTTTTCCTGGCATTTAGCTTGAAGGAGCTGCTCGGATTAATTACTTAAAAAACTGTTAATTAATATGCTTGTAAAGTGTCTTCCTCCTTGCAGCCTGAGGGTCCTGAGCATGTGTTTATCTGTTTGCGTGCGCTGGTGGTTTCACTGCTGCTCCCTCAGGAGGGTGGGGCAGCCGACATATGGCTGTGCAATGATTTCATTGATTCTTTGATCTTCACATTTTCATCCTTTTAGTTTCAGTTTGATGGAGTATTTAGAGGCAGCGTTTCTCTCTTTGGGGGACTGATGGTTCTGCTTTAATTTGGAACTTACTCTTAAGGCTACATCTCAGAGTTGTGGCTCATATTTTGCTCTTTGGGGTTGTTAGTTTAAATTAAAGTCTTTTTCAAATAAAATTTTGCAAATCTTTCATGATCCAGAATTTTTGTATTCAATAAAATAGCACACAAATAAATCTGCTTTTACTTCAATCGTAAGAACACAAAAAACCTGTCATTTCTTCGATTTTTCTTCGCATTTCATTGATTGGTCTTTGTTCATTACTTGTTCATGCAATGCCCCTCCTCACTCCTGTACACACAATTAGCATTGCAGATCATTGCGGTCGAGAGGTGCTGTCAGGGGGCCCGTTCCCTCAAAAATTTTCTGCCATTCAAAGCAAAAAATGAAAACACAAGCATAACCTCAGGGGGGGCGAACGTCTCTGGTGCACTCGACCTTTGGTGCCTAACAATGTAGCTCATGTTTAATCATAAAAGCCATTAGGTATTTGAGTGGATGAGTCATTTGCATCAATGGGCGCAAAAATACCTGAGGGAGCTCAAAAGGGTCGATATTGATATATGTGAAGGTGTTGGCCCACTTGATCAATTTGTCATTTAATTGGAGTGACAACAAGAAAACAGTTTTAATGAGCAACAGTGGAAAAAGGGGTAAAGTCACTACTAAATGGAGATTATACGCAGTGGATCTTATGATTTTCTGTGTGATTTATTGGATCATTTCATGCGTTTTGTCCTGTTGGTCTGAGGAAGACACAGAGCTGAAACCTCCGGTGGCAGCATGATCCTCAGCTGTGCCACTGTGATTAATCTGCTCATACCCTGCTCTGTTTTTGGCCATAACTCAATTCTCTCGCTTGTTTGCAAAACTGCCCTAAGCTCTGGAGGGAGATCTGGCAGCAGCAAATTCAATCTCCCAGCTCTCAGTATTACCCTCAGTGACCAGAGCTTGCCCTACTTCTCCAACCAGTTATTAAAGCCTCATGTTGCCTGTTGCTGCGGTCAAATCGCATACGCTGCCCCGGAGTGTTTTACAAGAGATCAGAGAACAATACTTTTGACATCCTACTGCATCAGACTTTCACAGCAGCATAGAAGACAGAATTCCCTTTAACTGTGTCTTTGATATTTTTTCTGTAACAGGTTGCAGGGGAACAGAAATATCACCCAGAGTGCTTCACCTGTCTGAACTGCAGGGCGTTCATCGGTGATGGAGACACATACGCTCTGGTGGAGAGGTCCAAACTCTACTGGTGAGCCTTAAAGCACAAAATAATAGATGCATGAGAACAGTCGGACTGAAAGATGTGAGATGTGGACTGTGTTGCATTCCTCAGACTTTAACTGGGCTCATGTGTTAACAAGTCAAAGCTTGTGCAGTTTGTGGTTCTGTACCCCCTCCCCAATTTATTAAACCATTAATTTTTTTATATTTAGTTTCCCTGATTCTCTCTTCTGTAGAAAACTAATCCACTCAAAATTTTCTTTGAAGTGAAACCAAAGCCAAAAAAAGAAGCAGCCAAAGCTGACGATGATTGACAAAATCTTAAATTCATGCAGCTTATTTCAGGCTTCAAGGGACGTGTTGTCAACATTATGACCAGCTGTGATGACAACTGACTCAACTGTGGAAACTCAAAGTAGCAACACTTATTTTCACTGATGTTTGAGTTTAGTTTTTTTTCTTCTAATTTTTTGAATTTATATTTTTAATTTTCCAACCAAATAAACACATGAAATTATTAAAACCACAGTTATTTTAAGCTGGTGACAGAGATGCACTTTGGTTAGGAAGGGCGTGGTTTACATTAAGATATAAGCTGCTATAACAGTCTCAATTTTTTTAACTTGCAAATGATTTGTCTTTCAAAAGTCTCACTGTGTCTGTTTGAGGTTTATCTCAACTTTCTATCTCGCGGGTTGTAAATGTGACTGTTATGAGCCTCAGGCTTCAAAAACAGAGTTTAATTGTAAACAAGCCACATTACACAGTGACACATACAGACTGAACAGCCTTTGTCCTCATCTCTGAGTGCGAGAGGATTATTATCTCTCATCATCACATTTATTTAGAGTTTTACCAGATTGGGTCACTTCAGGCAACAGCAGGCAAGAAGATCAGCAGTTAAATTGCTCATCTGATGAAGTTGATAAAGTGCTCAGTGTGTTGTGTAAAAAGGTCATTTAAGTTAAGCTTCAGCAGCAGTGTGTTAATTTTTGAATCATTTTAGTGCTATTTCCCAGCATTCGTCATGTCTTAGATTCCCAGCATTCTTCATGCTTTTGGATAAAATAGTCTTATTTGCGAGCTAAACTCATGAAACAGACTTATCAGGGGTCACGCTGACGAACAATGACAGCACAGTGTTCAACAACGTGATGCTGTGGAAACTGATGTAACGAGAACTTAACTTTCCCTCATGATTGCATGAGTTGTTTTAAAGCCAGAAAACTTACTAATATTCCATTCTTTTTTCCCTTTTCTTCTCAATCCTTCCTTCCTCTACTCTCTGGCTCCAGCGGTCACTGTTACTACCAGACCATCGTCACCCCGGTGTCGCTGCCGGACTCGCCATGCTCACGCATCCCTCACACCGTCACACTTGTATCCATCCCAGCTTCTGCCGAGGGCAACAACGGACGCAGAGGGCGAGGTTTCTCTGTGGCCATCGACCAACCACTCAGCCCGACCAACAGCTACAGTCCTGATCAAGGACGCACTGTCAGAGTCTCCCAGTGAGTCTATGTGTCCGTGTTTTTTGTGTGTTTTCATGTTGAGAACAGGAAGGGATACACTGTCATAAATCGGTATGGTGAATGGCAAAAGATGAAAAAGGGAGGATTAAAAATGGAGGATGGTGTGATAGATGAGACTCATTTAAAATGTATAATAGAGCAGAATGAAGCGGAAATGAGCAGAATTCCCTTTTATTCAAATGAGCTGAGACTGGATCAGATCTCAGGTCCTTTACATTGTGTGCAGGAAGGCATGGAAGGTGTTTCTTATCATTTTTTCTGCTTTTTGTTCCTCTTTATTCAGGGTGGATGCAGACTGCATCAGTCCAGATGTGAAAAACTCTATTCATGTTGGCGACAGGATCCTTGAGATCAATGGGACACCTATTCACAATGTCCCTCTGGACGAGGTATTCAACACATATTCAGCACACAGTGTCCTTGACACTGTCCTTGTACTGAAATATTTAGCCTCACTGTGAAAAAGCCAACAGGATACTGACATTGAATTGTCCTTTGGTTGAGGAGGTGGAAGTGCCAACATATTTCCAGAGCAAGCCTAATAATTACATTAAAGATAAATATATAAAATACAACTACCAGCATTGAACATGAAATTATCATATAAACAAAAGTTTTGACAGTTAATTTCAACAGGATAACGGACACTTGAAGCTGTGGATTGTAGGAAAAAAGGTCATATTCTTTGCTTTCGTTTTTATTTTGCTAAATAAGAGTCAAGTACTCATCACTCTTTGAAATCAGGTTTTTTGAATTGGGATTTTCATAAAGTACTTATTCATAGTCATATAATGTATTACCAGTAGATGGCGATCAGCATGCTCCTAGTTTGGAAGAGAAGCAGAAGTTCTGATGTAAGAAGAAAAGTTATTTTGAATGAGAACAGCAGCAAAGCATATTTTAACCACACAAAAAAGCCATTTGAAAAGAATCAATATTAGTTTTAAGTGTACACTACCTTGAGAATATTTTCATGGCTTTAAACCCTTTAAACCCAACAAAAACAACTAAAGCCATGAAATCACTCTCTCTACAGCTATGAGACTCAGCTGACAAACAAACAGTAATTGTACCTCTTGCATCTGGTTTTCTGCTGCCTCAGTGGGTTTGTTTGTTTGTCTCGTTGTTTGACTTTCATAAATCCAAACTAATTCTTTAGAAAACCAAAGTCACATAATAACACAAACAAACTCGCCAAGGGATGCAGCTGTAGACAGAAACCCTCTTGTTCTTTTGTCAAAAAAGTTGGTGGCCTTTAAGAGAGCATAGATAGTTGTAATGACTTCAGTTTCCCATCTGAAAGGCCTGTCGGACAGCAGAGCGATGAGCAGTGTTCCTTCTGTTGGGTGGCTGGTGTCCCATTCATGCATATAATTGCTTGGCTTTCTACACTTGTACCAGTACTGACCGCCATTTGCTGTGGGTAATACACTGATAATGACCTTAAACAACCCAAACTTAAAACAGAACTATCCTTTAGACTTTAAGGTCATGGGATATGAGGGTTGGATTATTTTCTTAATGCTGTACTGTAAAGCTTTTCTAATTCGTCTCTGCTGTTCTAATTGTTGCCTGTCCAAAACATCTGACCTCCCTCTTCCTCTCCAGATCGACCTGCTGATCCAGGAGACGAGCCGACTGCTGCAGCTCACCATCGAACACGACCCCCACAATCAGGGGCAGGAGGGAGGCTCCTCAGGGGCTGAAGAGCAAGTAGATGGTCCCCTCTCCACCCCTCTGTCGGAGGGCCCCAGCCCCATCCTGCCCATCACCCAGCCCCCTAATCCCGACATTAACAATCTGAGATCCCGTGTCATCACGTAAGAGACTTGCAGATATTATGCTTGTGTTCAAATTTTAAGGGATATATTTCTTAGCTGTGATCAAACTTGAGGGCACAGATGTTCCAGCTGTTTAGAACTTTTACTTTTTATGCACCACCCTGATAGCTTCTCTCAGCTACCACGTTATGTGCAGGATAGTACCAGAAACTGCTATGCACCTGCCTGGAATACCCATTTAATTGCAAAAAGATCATGCATTCCTTTAAATTAAGTTGTAAGTCAGGTTACCAACAGTATAGAAACATTTTAGAGTGTACTTATGGGCTTCACTCTGTCCCTCTTTTTCTCCTTTTAAGATGAACTTAAAAGAGAATTTCTAACTGCAGCAGCAAGCAGTAATCAAACACACTGCTACCCTCTTTTTCACCCCTCTTTAACTCTTTTCCCCTCTCTTCTTCCTGTCAACCTCCAGACGGAGCTACAGCATTGATAAGTCACCAGGCTCCAGCAATGCAGCGTCCCCCATCTCCCAGAGGAAGGACATTAATCGATCAGAGTCGCTTCGCGTCGTGTCCAATCGGACGCACCGGATCTTCCGCCCATCTGACCTCATCCATGGAGAGGTGCTGGGGAAGGGATGCTTTGGACAGGCCATCAAGGTCAGACACTGTTAGCATACTTTATATATGGAGCATGCATCAACACATTAGAAAACTAAAGTAGTCGTATCTATAGTGTCCAGAAGATGGCAGCATTTGGTAGCTTTAAGGGTGGAGAGGCAGGAGGTTAAATATTTGTAGTTACAATGCATTATGGAGTTTTCAAGATTTCTCTTTCCCATGCTGAAATTTAAGAGATAGTCAATTGTTTTATGTTTCAGAATAAATTCTCCAGACTTGTAGCTCAACTTGACTTGTCTCTCTTGTAATAGGTGACCCACAAGGAGACAGGAGAGGTGATGGTAATGAAGGAGTTGATCCGCTTTGATGACGAGACACAGAGAACGTTCATGAAAGAGGTGAGTGGAGACAAACAATCTCACATGTCACATTTTACTCAGCTTTTTATTAAGAGGCCAAAAAACAACAGTTCATTCATGTCATAAACAGATATCTAAAATCAATAAGTGTTGATCTCAATCATGTAGGATAAAGTCTATGTTCATACACAATTTTCCTGAATAAAAACATAATTTTAATCAGACATTAGTGCTGATTCAATGCCTGTCTAAAAGCGAGGAATATCTGTGCTGAGGAAGTAAAAGACATGTTTTTTTGTAGGCAACCAGATGCTGAATATAGTAGTTAAAATTAGCAGCTCCTCTGTGTGAATGTAGGGCAAGACTGAATAGCAAGGAGGAGTTCTTTTGCCTGAATAAATGAAGGTAAAAATACCTCTAAAATAGGACGAAAGGAAGTGTTAACACAGTGTTTTCTCCCAAAAATGATGGATGAGCAGAAGTTATTTTTCGTTTAAAAAATGCTTTTTTTCTCCCTTCTCCTTTCATTGCTTTGAAAAAATAACAAAGAATGACTCATAAGCAGAAGTGTAGACTTCTGTAAAAACATTTTGAATTGTTATTCTAATCCTCCTGTTTGATGTTCAGTATCCTAGACTCATTCATCCAGTTTACAGCCTTTAAAATGGGATATTTTAAGTTCAGTAAAATTGTTCCTGGCTAGTTGAGTGTGTGTTCTGTGTGTGGGGTGTTAGTGTCACTGTAACTTAATAAGAAAGCTGAGTCTTTACTATGTAATTGGTGTTTATAGAGTGGCTATAAAACAAGCCCGACCACAAAGAAGCATGATCATTAGTCCCGCTGGCTGTTGTCTGTTGGTGGCCCAAGTCTCACATTACTGAGACTCTTGTGATCTTGTTTGGGCTCCACAGCCTCTCGGGTGAAAATTAGACATGAACGCATCCAAACTTTTTTAGACATAGACATCATAATACTTGACGGGTAATATTTCAAGTTTATATGTGTGTAATATTGTCCTGTCTCCTCCTTTTCTTAGCCCAACCCTCAGGCAGGGAAATATTTTATGAGATGTCATACTGCAGCAGTACTGTTGATGCTGCTTGTATTACACTCTTTGTTAAGCTTTGCCCATCTGGCCTCCCAGGAAAAAAAATGTTTCAGTAAAACTGCCTGTATTCTGCTCATGGTCACACTAGTATCGTCACACTATAAAAAATTGAACAGTTAAAATTTTGGCACAAAGCTTGCTAGCTTTAATTGATACCACTTTATTTGTTACCTTAAGAGAGAAACAGGCTAGCTGTTTTGACTGTTTCCAGTCCTTATGCTAATGCAAGCTAACCAATAAAGGTTAAGCAGTGGAATTATGAAGGTAGTGACGTGATACTTGATTGAGCATTAATATTTAACTGTAAAGTACTGATTGTTCTAACATGAGCGTAAACCAGCAGAGATCCTGTAGCAGCTTTTACAAACCCTGCCAATGTTTCATCAGGTGAAGGTCATGCGTTGCCTGGATCATCCCAATGTGCTCAAGTTCATCGGAGTCCTCTACAAGGACAAAAGACTCAACTTCATTGCAGAGTACATAAAGGGAGGCACGCTGAGGGAAATCATCAAAAAAATGGTGAGAGTGATGTGTCTGCCGGCAGAAACAGTTATTACTTGAGGAAATATTCTGACCTTGCATTTTCTTAGGTGGCATTTTTGTAGTAAGATTATGTAACGTTTCAATTTAAAATAATGAGTCATCGGCATTTACTGATGACAGTGATATTTAATTGTGATTTTTTTTCTCACAGGACAACAACTATCCCTGGAACCAGCGTGTCAGTTTTGCCAATGACATAGCTGCTGGGATGGTGAGTTCCAAGACAAAAAGTGTATTTAATGTTTACATTTTCTTTTATAAAAAATGATTTATGCAAAGCCTCTTGAGACAGTAAAATTTGTTCGTATTCAGCAGTAAAGTGTGTTTCTTCCTGTTTTCTTCACTATTGTCTCCCTCTAGTGGTCACGTTAGTTGCTGCAACCCTCTGCTAATGCAGCGCATAAGATTTTCCAGTCTCTCTCTGTGGAAATATAGCATGAATTCCTGCAAGATTAGACCATTGGTTCTCAGTGTTTCCCTTGATATAAGTGCGATGATGAATGCCATGTGTGACTGGATTATTGTCTTTACAGCAGCAGCTACTTGAGATTAAACAAGGCAGGATTGTTTCTCTTGGCATGGGTTTTACATGACCACTAAAAGCCTCTATTTTTCTTTTTTTATTCTTTTCATCCTCTCCTATCTTTCAATCTTTCTGTCATTTAGACGTATTTGCATTCCATGAACATAATCCACCGGGACTTGAACTCACACAATTGTCTGGTGCGAGAGGTAAGATGTCTTTCTTGTATTATTCGTGCATGTGTGTATGTGTGTGCGTGGACATACCTGTGCATATACTGTATATTTTCCACAAGGATTTAACACCGTTTGTCTGTCACCTGCTGGGGCACTTCAGCTTAAAAACAAAGGAGAGCTTTGTTAGCTGTAACTTTGACAGACTAATCCCTCTTAAATCACACAAGTAACTTGAAGCCTTAACTTCCAGCTAACCCTACAAACAGAGACAGCATTGTACATGTGTCATATGAAGAACTAAAGGTTTGCATTGTAGTGATCAAAAAGTGTCACACAGCTTTCTAAAACGGCTCAAAGCTAGTTGAACACTACTGCAACCTTTAAACTTGTGTCACTCTTGGTGCATTAAGAGGCATGTAATTTTATGGCATGTTACATTTTCTCCATATAGAACAACACAGTGGTGGTGGCAGACTTTGGCCTATCTCGCCTCATGGTTGATGACAAGCACGAGGAGCTGTCACAGGGAAAACTGCCTGGCCTGAAAAAGCCTGATCGCAGAAAGAGGTACACCGTGGTGGGAAACCCTTACTGGATGGCTCCAGAGATGATTCAAGGTATGATCAATAACAGAGATAATGATTCATTTAATTCACACATCCCTACTGTTGACAGTTTGTGAATTTTTTTCTTAATGTTCATTACATTTTACATTTTTATTAAATTGTGATTACAACTAACAGCAGCCTAATTTTGTTTTTTACTTTTTCTAGGGAAGAGCTATGATGAGAGAGTGGACATCTTCTCCTTTGGGATCATGCTCTGCGAGGTGAGTGACCTTCTACAGTCAGTACAAATTGAAACCCGTACAGACAAAAACATTTTTAGATTATTAATATTTGAAGAAGACAACTGAAATCCCTTCACATCTCAGCGTAGAATTTTACATGAATTCCTTACAAATCTTTTAGATTCTGAGATAGATAGGTTAATATTTGTTGAACTATTTGTTGAAAGTTTGCCACCTAAAAACTGTTATTACTGCAACACATATGACTTTCATTTGTGCACCACTTATTTTCACTTCATTTCACTTCTTGTTTTAGCTGCAAAATACAGACAATTCAGTAACCCTTCACAATGTCATCTAAATGGTTGCTGTGTAAGTGGTACAGTGGTTCAATTCCAGTTGCATCTTATTCTCATCTCTCTCTGTCAAACTGTACAATAAGGCAAAAATACCTTCCAAGAAGCCTAAAAAATCCACAAGACATCCATGATGGAAAAATCTTGCTTCTCCAATGCTCCAATTCTCCATAAAAGTGAAAGATATTTGTTTAGTGAATGAAAACCCTGCTCCAAAGTGTAGCAAGCTCTGGGCCTGGCCACACACCATCCCCATAATTGGAGCTCAACAGTTCAGTTCAGTCACTGAGAATATGACTCCACCAGATGGACACCATTAGCCAGGGAACGGCTCAGTGATTAGAGAGAGCAGAAAAGCAATGTTTTTTTCATGTGGCTACTGAGAGGCAGACATGTGGTAGTTGTGGTCCATTGGGGACGATCAGCTTCAGTTTGGAGGGTTTACTGGTTTTCAGCAAATCAGCACAGGAGGATTCCCTCTGCTCTGACAGCTCTATCTTCAGCTCCTCTTACACTTTCTTCTTCTGTTTTTCTCCGCAGATAATCGGCAGGGTGAACGCAGACCCAGACTACCTCCCCAGGGGTATGGACTTTGGATTGAACGTGTCTGGCTTCCTAGAGCACTACTGTCCCCCAAACTGTCCCCCTGCCTTCTTCCCCATGGCTGCTATGTGCTGTGACCTTGATGCAGACAAAAGGTCAGACATGTGCCATTAATTCACATCAAAGCATTACCTTAAAAAAACATTCACCTATTATCACCTAATGATTTTCATTTCTCCCTCTGGGTAAGGAGATTGAGTTTTATTGTGTTTTAGTGTAAATATACATTTTTAAAAAATAACTGAGATCTCTGTCTGTTTTTCATATATTTAGACCTGCTTTCTCCAAACTGGAGGAGTGGCTGGAAAACCTGAAGATGCACTTGGACATCGGTCTACCCCTGGTTTCTGAACTGGACCAGCTGCACAAGGCCTTCTGGGAGAAACACAGCCACCCACGCCCCGAAAACGGCCTGCACACCCACCCTGAACAACCGGAGTAGGGCTGAACACAACTGGAGAAGTGGGGGAATTTGAGTTAACCCTAAAATGGCAGCGACGGCCTGCCTCGGGTGGTGCAGTGGCTGGAGGAGCTTTGTAAAAACTCCTCCACGTTTGAAGCTGCGGCCTTATGCCGGCTCAGGCTTTACAAGTAGGCTCGGGGGATATATGAGGATCTGAAAAGCCACCTGTGCAAGCTACACACAGACACATACACAAACACAGACACTTTCAAAGTAAAATCAAGAGACATCAACTACGATAGCTTAATTCTGCTGCATCTGAAGCTAAAGTGGAACATGTCGTATGCAATCAGACCCAACTTTCAAATCATGACTCAACTCCAGAATCATGTAAATTTAACTTAAGTGCTCATTCCATTCAAGAATACTTGCTGTACCAACTGTAGTGTGTATATTCACATGAATAAGGTAGTTTAAAAAAACAAGGCATTAGGCAAACCTTCAGCCTCCTCACTTTGGGCCTCTACAGAGTACATTGTGCAGTACATGGTGGCAGGTGTATTAGTGTGAGTTTGGTTTGATTTCACTTTTGGTTTGCATAATAAAACTGGACTAATGGGGGGGGTGCAAAGGAGAGGGGCCCATCAAAAGTTGAGATCGACTTTTTTTCCACTTGTACAAGTTAAACAAAACCTTTCTAGCTTTAAATAGCTCACTGAAGAGTGCATGACTGTAAATAATGCTGTTAGGTCATATCCTGGTTTGTCATGTCCCTCTGACCTCATTTGGTCTTACTAGACCTGCAACCAACAGTAAATGTTTCTTTAGCGCTGCCCCGCTCCCTCATTTATTGTGTAGCACTGACTTAGCATTGAGGTATGCCTCTTTTGCATAAGTCTGGTACGCTATCTCCCACTTTAAGAGCTGTTGGCGTATCTCATTCATATTGACGTGACATCTTATACATTCAAACATACCAGTGTACATAGCTGGAGACATTGTAAATGTTTTAAATATTGTAAATGTACAGACATATTTTATATACTTACGCTACATTGCCATATTTTTATTGGCCGACCAGTTAAAATTAAGGAGAGTTAAAGTTTGACTACAGTTGATAGGACACAGCCGAAAGCTTTATTGTTTCTTTTTGTCTACATTGTCACAACTGTGGACAATTTTAGCATTTGAGACAAGAAGAATCTTATCACCAGTTAATGTTACATTCTGTCGTTTCCCTCCATCCAAAAATGATTCTCAACATTTGATTGGTCATCTAGGAGTTTTCGTGTATTCACAGTGTACTGGAGTAAACTTTTATTGCAATTCTGGATTTACTTATCACATCACAAGTTGCTGAATGAAATCTGCATATTGTGATAATTGTGTGTGGTTTGAGAATTTTGAGGGCAATCAATGTTAAATATTCACTCCCGTCTCATGTACTGTACAGTAGTTCAGGTGTGGGAATAACATCAGCAGGTACTGCCTCATCATGTTAGCTGTCTGTCCACATATCTGTCTCTCCTCCTGTGGATGAAACATCCTTTGTTTACATGTAAATGCTAGCTGTAAATACATGACTGTATGTAAGGGTCTGTCCTTACTTCTGTCTGCGTGCATTGCAAAAATATGCGTACTCCTCAGAAATAATCTCTTCCACTGTCAGATTTCCTCTACTGCACCTTCTAACACACTTTCTCTGTCTCTAGACAAAAAAATCTTTACTTTTAATTTCCTGCTTTTTTCCACAAGCCGCATGATGTAGTTGCTAGGTCTGTTCAGCAGTTTTTGTCTTTAAATTGTCATTTTAAATAAGAAAAAAAGGAATGAAAGACAAAAAAAAAAGTAAGCAGAAAAAGGCAGGCAAAAAAGAAACTAAGAAAAAAAACTGCATCTGTTTTCTTACACACACACACACACGCACGCATACACATATAACCACTGAAATCTTTTTGTATAGATTTGAGTACTTTAATTTGCACTATATTACCAAATGGCTGGTTGAAGCCATGTTTGTTAATTTCCTCTCTTGGGCTAACTTGTGATAAAGAAATAAATTACGTTGGTTCAGGTTGATAATATGAATGCAAGACACTGATGGAGCCTTTCAACTGTAAAAAAATGGGATCTGGGAAATTAATTCTCTTGATAGCAAACTGGACCACATTAGGAATAGTGAGGTTTCTAATTATTTGAATGCATTTTTGTGCAACTTTTAAATACAGTGTGTTTGGTCCCTCCATCATCGTATTGTAAATAAAATCATGACTACAGCTATAAATACTGCATTTTAATTTTCAAGCCTTTTGCAGAACTCTTAAAATTTTAAAATACCATGATGTCCACTTAGAAAACATTTGGTCTTTGCTACCAAGAGGATTTAATGTCTCAGCTCTGCCTGCTGCCTACAGACTGGTCCTTTGTGAATGATGTTCTGTGTTGTTTCTGACTGCTTGGTTTCATGTATGATGCCCACTGAGGCTGCAACCACTGCTGGTCTTTCTGACAATAGAGCACTTAAACTGGTCTGTCTCACCTCTCACCTCCTCATCATACTCTTTTGGCTCAGGGCCGTACTTTTCTGGAGCTTACTTCACTGTTCAGTTAATTCAGCAGCTTAATAGGAAAAGCAGCATTCAACAGTAATAGTGAGACTCTAAGAGCATATAACCTTCTGTCACTGTATAGGCTAATAACGCAAAAAACATGCTTCTATAAAGCCCCTCCTGGTTGATGTGTTCGTCCGTGGGCATGTACTGTACATGAGTGGCTTTGCCATGTTTCTGTCTCCATTCCTGTCTGAGCCATGTCGAGCATGTTAGGTGTGTCTGTGAGGACTTGTTGATGATCAATGAGAATGTTGTCGCAGCACTTCTTTGCAAAGGATCGTTACCTCTGAACAATGCTGTGCCTTTGTTGTAAGCTAGCCTTGCCAACGACTCGAAAAACGTGAACTGATTTCCTTTTTTATGTATCATAAGTGCAAGCCTGATTCGAGTGGATTGAATATCATAGCTGATACTATGTTGTATGAGATTTCATCTTGTCCTGTATTATATTTATATTTTCCAGATCTCCATTGTCAGTTTTGATATTTTAATATTATATTTCTTTTTTTTGTCTTATTTAATTTTTTTACACAAGCTGTGAAAACAATTCTGCACTTTAATCCTGAACGTGAACATGTAGACTCTGAGGAGGCGACTGTTTTTTTTTTCGTTTGTCACAGCTGAAATAAAACTGTTGCTTCTAAAACAAACTGAAAGCTTGTCTTCGTTAATCATGATGTCTCCCTCTATCTGTTAACAGGTCGCTCCAAATAATCCAATAATATTGGCAAAATCTGCTTAATTCACTTAGTTCAGAGGAACGCTGTATTATGGGTGGAAAAAAATGTGTCAGCCACATTACAGCGGAAAAAGTAGTATTGCATTTTCTTGTAAAAGAGGTGAATTCATTATACCGATGTAAACAAAGTAACCACCAGGT
>JAPZDV010000024.1:13270131-13335329 GCA_029814665.1 Acanthurus lineatus | reverse complement strand
TACCGATGTCAACAAAGTAACCACCAGGTGTCACTATATATCCCTACTTTTTATTTTTACTTTTGATCTAAGGAGAAGAATCTCATTAAGCAACAAAAAAGATGTACTCACATAAAAACTATGTCCCTTATTCTTCAGTTACAGATAATATATTATCCTCTTATCTTAAAGTATTCAGATCCTTACAATAGATGCTTAAAATTACAAGTTAGCTACAACTATATTCATATAACTGTCCCCCAACTGCACTCGTATAAATGTCGTCATTGTATTATTAAATATAATGAGATTTCTATCACTGAACCACAATTATTTGTTTGTGGAAGTAGAGCTATTACTGTAAATAAAATTTGATATATTAATCACATGGGCTATTTTTGTTTGCAAAATCTAAAAGAGTAATTACAGCTGTCAAACAGATATAGATGAGTGGAAAATCAAATTTCTCTCTAAAATGTAGTAAATTGCAAGTATTTCCCCATAAGTAGTGTAAGTAGTACAATCGAGGTTGTACTAGGTAAAACACTTTAGTAAATGTACTTCGTTACATTCCCCCACTGACCTTCTACATGGTCCACTAGTGTTTGTACTTCTTCTACTGTGCTACTGATAGAAAAAGGCAAAAATTTAGCTTATATATTACATTGTATTAGGGTTTTTATAGCCGTAGACTGAATTATAAACAGCTTTAATAATATTTGAATAATTATGATAATAAACATTGTATTTAGGGCGTTCAAAGTGCGTAGGTGCAGTGATAGTACTCAGACATTCAAATACCCTTAGTTTTTCTGTGTACTGTCCCTCCTTCTAACACCAACACTTACCTGAAGACCATTGTTAAATTTCGCGAGGAACGGTGCATTTTTTTTCTTACAGGTGCACGTGACCCTTCTTTCATCACATCCACGTGCGATTGTTTTCATTCCGACGCTGCTGCTGCTGCTGCTGCAAATGCTGGTGTCTCGTGACGTCACCGGCCTGGCTGGCTCGTCAGTTATGAACCAACGGCTGTGAGCGCAAGTGTGTGTACGTGTGTGTGCGCGCGCGTGTGTACTGCTGCTAACAAACACACACACACACACTCAACCTCTCACACAAACGAGGGGACGGGTTTGTCCGGTCAAACACAACACTGTCAATTCACCGCAGTAGAATTCAGACTGAGAGAGGAAATTACGGAAATACCGAAGAAGAAGAAAAGGAACGAGGAGGTCGCAGCCGTTGGCGCCAACTGAAACTTTGAGAGATGGAAAATTCGTCCAGCAACAACCGGTTTCGGTCCGCAATGTTTAACCACGGTGAGTACTGTTATATGTGATACTGCATGTGGGATGTTGTGTCATTCCGGTGCTTCTTGACTTCTGTCTCTTACCGGGACTGAGCCAAAATTAAGCCTGCGTCCCTTTAAATCGCGTATTTTATTCACTACGGGCTGTAACCGTTAAAACACATCAACGCGTCACTTTCTTGATATCGGGCCCGTTCTGCTACAGATCGCATTATACCCAGGTCTGTAAGCCTATGATATGAGCGCCGCTTTTTCAGAGATTTTAATAAATTACACCCTCACTGGACAGAGGGTACACTTCGTTCTGCTAAAAGAAAATCCCTGAAAAGCCTGGCATCGAGCTCTACACGGGACACGGCAGCAGAACACTGTAATTGTACAGTTATGCAAGAGTGGTACCAAGACTCACCGCACTAAACTATTTCTTGACGGCGAGGATCTATGGATTCATTGATGCCGCGAGGGCTGCAGCTGGATGGTCTATGTCTGCACTAACTCCCACAGACTCGCCTTATCATTCTTGTTTACACTACAGTAATCGAAAAACAAACAGTTGTTGCTCAGTTTGCTATGCCAAAAAGCTGTACACTTTACGCAATAAGACATTTTCAATGTCTATTTCTCATACTATAGCCTGACAGAAACCAATATCAATATTTCAGAGTAATACATTTTGAATGTAGCTTTCCAAAAAATGTATTTTTTAAGGAATTAGGAACTCTTAAAGGGAATTTATACTGGTATAAAATACTTTTACCCATTATCTAAATGACATATGGCTTCTTAACTATTTATTTTGGGATTTCTGTAAAAATATTTTGTTCTCATCAACTGAAAACACTCCAATATGATGTATTTGCAATAAGCTATTATCTGCTTCATACTCCTTTTTCATCCAGTCCAGAGTGCCTATCCAGAGGCATCAAAGAGATTTGGTTTCCTGTTACAAACCATATCAAACACAGGTGACCTGTTTCTTATCATGTCAGAGAAAAACTATGTTAACTTTAGGCTTGTCCTAGCCAGGCAGAGAAAGTAGTTTATTTTCTGGCACACCGATTTCATGATATGGAGCACAGGAGGCTGCAGTCACTCTGAAACATCTGGCTCGTAGAAACTGTTTCCCTGTGGTGCATGTGTAGAGGCAGGCTGTGTTGGAGACAAAAATGGATTAGAAGAAAGTGGGAGGTGATGAGGGCTCTCATACAGATAGTGGACAGAGGTAGTGCTGAAGCTCATACTGCGCCTCAGATTTGATGATTAGATTTTTTTTGCAAACATAAATCAAAATTTGAGAGGGAACTTGAATGTGCATAAATCTGCGGTAGAAGCTTTTCCTAATTCCATGTCTGTATCTAGTTGCTTCCTACAAACTCACCCTTTAATGTTATATTCATAGATAGATAGATAGATAGATTATGACTTAAGTTCATTAATATAAATCTAATTTAATTTAACTGCGCTGGTTTGACCATGAACTATCACTACTTAATGGACTTTTTTAAAAATAAAAGTTGTATATTCAAAGTTTGTTTCTACAGTCTTCTTATCTAGAAAATGAAATAGTATGTCCGAGGATTCACCTTTAGCATCTCTGTCATTACCTTTTTGTGGAGCACCTTCAGATTTTACATCTCAGTGATAAGGTCAAATGTTAGTCTTTCCATTTCTGACATTCATGTGTGTTACTACTGTTTCAGCTCACTGGGAATCTTACCTATGCTTCTCTAATGGTATTTCTATGCTAAACCATAAATACATCAGTCACAGAATTAAAAACCTTGCAAGCATGACATTAAATTTAAAATTTTATTTTCTAGACTAAACTTCCATTTTTATCTGGAGAATCAATGCGTGCTTTATGATCAGACCATAACCCATTGATCAAATTAAGCAATTTGTTTCCTTTCTAACAACACCAAACCCTGACTCTTGAAAATAGTATAAAAAGCTCCCAGTAGGAAACTGAAGGATGTGGATGGGTGGCACAGTCAGCAGTGGCTAACATTCCTTAGGGAAAGCCTTGTGGAGAGATGTTGCCATCCTCACCACTGCCTGTTGCTGCGCTGACAGCATCACTGGTGGAGGATCTCCGCATGTAGGTCAAGAGATGAACCACAAGAAAAATTAACAAGTCCAGCAAGTAGCCATTATAGTACAGCACAAGAATTTATCGTTGATCACATGCTCTGCATCTCTGTAATAAGATGTTTTCACCTCTAATTTTCCAGACATTTTTGGAGAGCTGTGGTCGTGGATGTTTAATTTACCCGTTCATTTGTTTGCTCTGTCAACAGTGCACAGGAATCTTATTTGCAGGTCATCCTGCCACAGTAATTTCAGTCAAAGTGCATCTGAAGTGATGCATGCTGAGGCTAATTCTGTTTTAAAGAGCAGCAGTAGCCAGATATGCAGCTTATACATTATATATTGACCATATGCAAGGACTACCAAAGCTGAGCCTGTGAGCTGTAACATCTCTGCTGTTTCTTAGGTGGTTGTAATGGTGGCAGAGGCTCCAATGATATTTCAGTCCCTTTACCTGCGTCATCACAGTCTGCTCCGTGAGCTTACAGTCAGTGATGGTCCTGAGTTTAAAGTAGTGAATCAATATTTGTAACCATGCCAGTTAAGTTTCCCGGATAAGCCACTTGAAGTTAAGAAAATTGTTTTGCTTCTTAAGTACTGAAAGAATCAGTAAATGGCAAACATCATGAATAATTTGGGCTGGCATCTAATCTTGACTAGCTGCTGGAGAGCATGTTTTCTTTGTGCAGAAGTGGTCATTTTCTTAATGTATCACTGAGTAGTGATTGTCTCTGTTTTCAGGAAAACCTAATTCCTCAAGACAATGACTGATGCTGTAATCACCTACTTTAATTCTGGAAATCCTACCAAGAGCCCCTGTACCAATCTATTTAGGGCATACAAGTACACCCCGTCTTTGAGGGCTGAATTTCATGCAATCTTTGAAGCATTTATGTGTGGACACTTTTGCAACATCATCAGAATTACAAATATGCAGTATGTGCACACACACAGCTGCACTATCATCATCTAAAAACACTTTTTGATCAAAAATGTGCTCATCATATGTCGTGCTTATAAAGTGTGAATAACAATTCACACATTTAATTGGAACATTTCTGTATGGACAGCTTTGCAGAAATGACATCAGTGCTATAAAAGTAGCAACATACTCACTGTTTAATTCTTCTAGAGATATGCACAGGTTGCATGCTTAAAGAATGACTCTGAAAGGTTGTTTTATTAGTCATTAATTTGACTTTTATGTATTTAAATAAACCTGCACCACCAGTTTGTGTAAGAACAAGTGTCTTGTCTGTCTTCTTAATAGAGCATAGATGTTTTTCTTAGAGGAAATGTAAAACCAGTCCAGTAACCTTTCCATAATGCAGAATTTGTTTTATGTGACATGTCTAAGCAAGTTGCAGAGTCTCCCTCAGTAAAAAAAAAAGGAAGTAATTATGTCAGGCAGATCCTGAAACTAGATGATCCAGGTGTCAAATACATATGTTACCTTAGAATGTCAGCATTAGGCTGTTATATATCACCACTTTTTAATCAAATAATACCACTCACTCAACTTGTATTTATTCTCTGTTGTATTCAGATGATATGTATTCATCATGTTGACAATAATGCATTTCTGTTCTCCCCATGTATCTGGCCTCCATTGCATGTGGATTTTGAAACAATTCCTCCTGCTGATCAATCTTCCTTTGACCAGACGATGAGGTAAGAAACCAGAGTTTTCCCTCCATCCTGCTACTGAGGATGAAGTAGGTCATTGGTGAAGGGAGATTTGCCCTCAATTATCTCACCATAAGGACGACTTTGTGGTTTGTCGATGTCAGCCTATTTTACCCCTGATATCCACTGCTATTCCAGCTGGGTTTTGTGCAGTTTGTATTCATTTGAAAGGCATTTAAGCATTAGTTTGAATAAGCAGAGAAACATTAGACCTTAAAATTTTAGTGTATCAAACTCTGCTAAAAACACAGGCTTACTGTTCTGTCCTAAGTTGAAGCGTTTAATGGTTTTGCACATGACAAATCAAAGTGTCCAATGTGATTTTTCCAGTGAGTATTCTTTGCTTATGTGCCTCAGGGTTTAACTTGTCACCAAAGAAGAGCAGCAATGTAAGAATAGGTGTGTTCTCAAAGCCCAGATTTTCTTGTTCTTTGGCTTGCGTGGTGACAACAGAAAATTTGCTGTGTGTGTCTGCTTTGTTTGTGTGCCTTCTGCTCCTGTCTGAGTTTCACATTTTTGTGGTTATAGCTGCCCTTTCTTTAAGCTGTCAACTTGATCATTCTTTAGCAGAGTCAGCAGCTCTCATGAGGCAAATCGTAGTTTCAGAATGATGGTGCTCATCTGTTGTCACCTCTCCAGTAGCCGATGGTGTCACCTTGGTGTCAAAACTGCTCCCCCTCACCTCCTCCCCCTCTTTACTCCTCTACTCCATGTCTGCATCCCAAAGCCCGGCAGCTGTGTTTGGCCCGGCTGAGTGGGGATGAAAGGGGGGCGTGTTTGTTTTCGAGTTCACAGACAGGCGGAGAGGAGTGGATCCATATGGGTGTGACAAACCCTGGTTCCTTCCTCAGACACATTCCAAGCCTATGTGACAAAGTTGCAGTGTATGCTGACAGAGGGAACACCTTGTGAGGAAACTGTCAACATCTATATATGGCCCAGAGGCAGCTGCTGCTGCAGGCCACTGGCTGGATGATGGCACTTACTGGTTATTCTCATGACAATTAGGCACATCTCTTGCTGCTGGGTATGAGATTGAATAAGCAGATGTCCGAGTCCTACACTTCAAACCACACCCAGTGTGTGATTCTCAGTAAACACAATCTGTCTTCTCCTCTGAAAGCAATAACTCAGTCAATGTCAAGGTAAATGAAGTACCCTACCCTGCCCACACCTTGTGGCTGTAAACCACGCAGTGCTCTGGGGTGTGGTGGAACAAGAGTGTGGTTGTGGCTTCCTTTTGTTACCCTAAAAAATGCCACATAACCCCACATACACACAAACACACTCAGAGAATGACGTTACTGTTCATAGGCAGTGCCAGCTGTGGACAGAGGCGGAGGAGAGGAGGGTTGTCTCTCTTGAGATGGTTGTCTCTCCACACACACACACCACGGTGCATTCCTTTGTGGCTTTTACTCAACTAGCCATTAGCTTCCTGTGCCTTCGATTGCTGCTTGCCACTGCAGCCAAAGTATAAGCAGTCTATACTTGGACTTTATTAGCCCATTAGCTTGCTAGCTACTGCAGTGGATGCCATTTTCCCCTTTCCTCTGTTTCCCCTGAAGCTGTCTGTTTTTCTCATTTGCTGTCACTGCTAGTATGTGCACGCTCACTGCATTCATTTGCAAACTGGAAAGGCAGAATCTGGATATATGCTGCACCGCACCCATCTGTCCACTGATTGACATTTCAATACAAGTACATATTTTATAAACAAAACATTGCAAGTAGTTAAGCAATGTGAACATTAACGATGGGTGTGGGACATGGGTCGATGACATTTACTTACAGTATGTTCACCTGATGGTTCAACACCAATGTGTTAAATGAGGAGGAACTGACAGAGACTGAAAGCTGTTCAGATGCTATTGTACTTAATTATAAGTTCTCTCTTTTCATTCACATAGATCCAGTCATATTCATTATCATGTGACTCCAAACCACCAAACTGTATCAAATGTTAACATTATACTCTCGTCTGGGCAGCACTGCTGTCATTCATTACATTTGCTCACTGAATCCACACACTCACATTAGTGCTACTCTACGCTGTGAGCCCTTCAGTGAGAAAATGTGCCGTGTCATTCATTACTGAAACCTGACCCATCATTTTGTATCAGTCTCCACAGTGTAAAGTGTGTGGGCTTCATTCCCTGAGCATGTAGTGAGATTCGCTGTGTGATGGTGGTGGTGATGCAAACATAAAGGCTGTAGGGATGGGGTTTTGGCCTGTGGGTTTGGCTTTGACAGGCCGCCTTCTGGGCATTTTCAGTTTGATGTGAGGGCAAACAATCGGGTTAGGGAGAACGCATGCAACACTTGACTGAATACAAGGCTGCTATAAGACAACAATAAAGAGATTGTGTGAGATGAATAACCCTGAGGAGGGATTTGTTGAGAACTACACACAATCAAGTGTGCATTATTCCTTTGTAAGAGCCAGGTTTTACATAGGAAGAGAGCCGAGCTCTGAGGCAAAAATGTAGCTCTAAATCATTAATAACAAATGTTAATATAGGATAATAGCACCTTGCAGACATTAAAAAACATATGATTTATTTTTGTGTAGTAGACAGCTGCAGTTAATGGTTTTTAATATTTTGTTGATCTCATTTATTATGTGAAGATGCAAAATTACATGATACATTATAATTCATGTAATGCAATACAATAGGCCCTTTTTATGGTATGATAAATGTTTTGACATGTCACAGAGGGAAACCTTTTGATGTGTCACAGTGTTAAAAAGACAGGTGTAAATAATACAATCAGTGAAGGCTGAATTTATTGAACCATCGAACCATTGTGCATGCTGGCTCACTCTCACATTGCCATGGCTCATCGGGACACTTGAATTGAGCAGAGTCATTGTTAATTTTACTAGTAACGTGCTTTTCCTACTGTGTCTGCTGTTGAAAAATAAACACTTAACAACAACACCAACTTTAATCTTAAAATGATCATAGAGTTTATGCTTAGTTAGTTATACAACAAATACTCAAATTTCATCCACACTAGTTGTACGTTCCAGAGTTGTAGAGTTACCAATGTAGGAAGTGATTTTTGTCTATTTAAACCATCCCTGATCTCTCCTTGTATGCATTCCTGTGCAAACCTCCCTGAAATGTTTGTTTTAAAACTGTTATTGAACGTTAAGGTCTTTGCCCTATTTTCCTCAGCTTTGAATGGCTTTAAAATGGCTCGCTGAATTGCCCTATTTGGTCCTCCTCTGACATTCTAACTGCCACTACTCACCGCTTCCTTCCTGTCCCTGCTGGGCCTGCTCACCAGACCCTCAAGCTAATTGGCTTGTGTCTTCATCTCTGCAGATGTCCCACGTCAGCCCAAGCTAGCCTTCCAACCTCAAGCCTCAGCACTCTGCAGAAGTTTTGGTCAGAGGGCGACCCTAAACATTCCTCTAAAGCCTCATAGAAGTGGACCCTGCCAAGCCCCCCACCCACTATAAATAATCTCAGCCTCGTTCCCATGGCCCCCACCACAGTCCCAGCACTGAGCTAGCAATGTATGAAATGCATTGCTAGCAACAACCGAGAGAGCACCTCCCTGTTCTACCAGTCAAGGAATTATTAAATTTCTGCCAAAGGTGGGGCAGGTGTTGAGGCCATGGCAGTGGTTACGAAAGCAATCTGACCACACTGATTACAGGAAGCAAGTGATTCTTTGATGATTAGAGTAATTTGCTTTGTGCTCCAGCTGTTTGTAGACCAGAATTGTCTATCATCTGAATGTCTTCTACACTGCTAACATTTAGTAATGTGGCTGTCTGCTACTGTTTTTAACACTTTAATTCACTCAAATTAATATCTCACTTGTGGTTGTTCTCAATATTTTGGAGTGCTAAGTTGTTTCCATGGTCATATTGCACAATAACAATATTTGCAGCATCCATTCCTGACCTTTAACCTTGTGGGACAAATCCTTAAATTCCTCCTGCTTTTCAATCTGTGGTCTAGAGTGTGGTCATATCTAATCATTCTAGTATCGGCATATTCAAGATTTGTTTATACTTCAGTATATATGTCTAGTTCATGCAGTAATTAGGCATTGGGACAAATGATATTAGGGTGAATGTCAGCACTAGCCTTACTGGACTTATCATTTGATGGTTTATGAATCTTTTTCGTGAATACTTGTGGCGAGATGATGAAGGCCTGACAAATGAAGCTTAATTTTAAAAAAACTTGTCAGTAGTAAACAACTAGGGTTTTTTATGTTTATGTAAACAGAATTAATCTGGAAGACAGGCTGTCAGTATCTTAGACACTGTCTTTTTCTCCAAATTTACTGTGGTGCTGTTAAGTCTACTGCTGATGTTGACATTGTTAACCCTACTTTGTGATAAAGTAGAATTTCTGTAAGCACTGTTGGAGGGCAATGTAGGAAATCCCCATACTGCTACCCATATGATCTCCTATGCACTTATTGAGTTGTTTTTCAGTGAAACTCTACATGTTTTGTGAGGTGCAGTGTTTGTGAAGCTTAGGAGGTGCATCAGCTATACTGATGTTAGATAGGAATGACAGTAGCCTGGGCCAAGAGCCAAGATGTCTTGAACTTGTCTTTGCGTTTCTGGGACAGAGACAGAGAGTTTACTCTAATCCAGGTACTATGAAGATGCACCCTCAAATAAGGCAGAGAATAAATGATAATAGTGATTTAAATGTTGATGTTAGATCAGCTTCGTACAAATGTTCATAAGAAAAGCATCTGACATGTCTAAAATGTGATATGACACCTGCATAGACAGTAAGAAGATTGTAAAAGAGTTTTAAAATAATTTTGGAATTTATTTTTAGGTAGATTCAAGCCTTCTGTAATGTGTTCCAGGTCACATTTTTGACTCTTGAGAATATCATTTATATGTTTTGTAAATGCCAACATGTAATTGTTCAACATCATATCCAACACCCATGAGTAGGACCAGATCACTGACATTACCTTTTGCCTTGTAGTTATTTTTGGCACTTAAGATTAAAATATTACATGAGTTTTAACACATTGTGATTGTGACCATCGCTGCTGCGGTCTGTGTTGAACATTGTAGCACATGTGTGAGTCTGTGTATGTGCTAATGCATAGAAATGACAGTTTTGCGTGTCCAGAACCAACATGGTCCTCAGCTGCAACACCCCCTGCTCCCCTTAAGAAAACATTTCCAGATGCTCCCACCATGCTGCAGGACAGCAGGAGGAAATGCCAGTCAAGCCAAAAGGAAGAGCAGGAGAGATGGTAGAGATCTCCTTAAGGGACGGGCGATGTAGTATAGGATGGTTAGCATCCCTGGAGAGCATAAAACCTTTATCTTAATTCAGCTTGCCAGTGGAAATGAGCCCCTTATCTTCAAGATCTGACCCAAAGCAACTAAGTGGAAATGTGGAGAGCGTGAGCAACAATGAAAAGCATGAAAGTTGATACACTGCTGTAAAAACTTGAATGACACTTAAAAAGTTACTCCATAAATTTACTGGCATTCAGCACGTACATATCTAAAATGCTGAATGCCAGAGAAACCAGTTCACTCATCTGACTACATTCCTCTATCCATACCATCAGCATCAAAACAAGCAGCTCACACAGACAAAACAGATACAGATGGGGGTATCAGATTTAAGCACTTGGGTGTAAGTAAAGCATGGAATGTGTTAGCATGCTGTGACACGATGATAGATGGAGAGAGGAGGCTGGGAGTTTAAAACACGACCACAACATTCAGGGAATGTTACTGTAAGTGTGAATTAGGAAGTGATTTAGTGAGGGATGTAGTGGGAAACAAAGGGGAAATCAGTGTGTGAATCAGTAAGGTGATTGTTTTACCAGTCAGGGCTGTGGGTTTTAGAGGCCTTTCAAATCAAAAACACACCCCCAGACATTTTGGCCAATACAAGCAGGAGACCACAACTGCAGCAGATAGATAGGCACTACACAAACAAACACACATAGAGTAGCTGCTCACCCAGCATGAGTAAACAGTGTCTGGGGGTAGACAGAGACCAGGTGCACTTTTATTGACCGTCAGCAAGGTGTGTGAATTTTTCCTGGTATCACATCAGAGTCTGAGCCTGTTGTGTGTGTATGTGTGTGTGTGTGTGACCTCATGTGTGTGTCTTAATCCATATCTCTCCACAGCCAGCCCTTTGAAACCAGATACTGAACTGACCACACTACTGACATGCCAGTAGTAAAATTTACTACACTTTGAACAGTTTTATGCAAATGGTTTCTGGGGTTCTTTTAAGTCAAAAAAGCCTCTATTTTCTGCTCTTTTTCTTTTCAGTCTGGAAACAGATTTGTATATTTGGTATGCAGTGCTGTTGAGGTGCAGATGACTCACCACTGTAGGTGATTTGCCAGTGAATTTAGGCTTTTTGTACAAATAAGTAGCACATTTAATATCCAAATAGCACTGAAACTGTCATTTAGTAGTGATGCTACTGGCTTCTTCTGCATCATGATATTACCACATGCAACAAAATCTCTGTCATTTTTCTTGGCACCTTATAAGCATGTTTGAAATCTGACAGCTTTAATCTATCAAGACTTTTTTTAATTCAAAATTCTATATGGACAGAAAATTATAGTTATTTTTTTCAATTCCCATTTAACAAATTGACAATTGCTGCTACTACTATAGCTATATAATACAGTGTAAGGCCTGTATTGTTATTGATTAGTTAGTATTGATTAGTTAATGTTTCTCATGATATTGCAGCTGCGATCATATTGGTTTGTTTGAAGTCAAAAGGGCTTGATTGTATTGTGATAAATGCTTTGAAATATGAAGTGTTTTGGGAATTAGCTATGAAACAGTAGCGTTGCTTGTGTTGGGATTTGGGATTGGAAAGTGTCTGAAGTGTGCCTCTGTTGAGATCATATGAACTGGGTGAACACCACAACATGTGCGTTTCATTGAAGGATCAAAGAGAAAGCATGTGGCTCCTGCCTCCCTCAACTCCCAGAGCCTGCCCTTTTCTCCTTCACCTTTCTACCCTTTTATCTGCTACCTTGTCTGTCTAAAATTGGCTGTCTTACAGGAATCACTCCCTTTGGCTTTCACATTTCTCTCTTTAACCTCCACATTAACACACTCACATACCTGTGGCATTGACCTCCCTATTATCCAGGAGTTCAAACCACACATACATCCTTCCATATATCTTAAAAGCTTAGATACAAGTTTTCGAATTGTAATTTTCTAAGAAAGAGCCACTTTAGATCGTCAAAACAATGATATGAATACAATCGAATGAATAAACAGAATCACCGTAACTATAATGTGAATGTCGTATGTCGCATCCATTTTTTTTTCAGAATGCTGAGTCACAGTGCAAAAAGTTAGTTTTTTATATTTTATCTATATGACAATCTGGCAGTCCAAACAGAAATATTAATAATTAGTTACTAGCTGTTAGTTATTTTTTTTCTGTCATTAGCCCTCTATTTAATGATATATTTTTCTAATTTTAAATAGATATATATATATATGTAAATATACATATATATATTTTATATTTCATTCTAATTATATTCTTAGATTTAACCAAAATTGCTAAAATATAGTGTTCAAAAACCTCTGACTGGCGAGAAACCACATCCTCATTTACTGCTGCTCTGTGTGAGGTGGTTTTAATTACAGGTGCCTGTCTTATTGTGTGTTTTTGTGTGCATATGTTCTTCAAAGGTTAATAGGGCACAGAGTGTGGATGCCCATTACTGACTGCTTTATTGAGCTAGCCTTAGTATTTAGGCACCATAAGCTGCTAATGACTTCCTTATTTTAACTGCTAGCAAACCTCTTCCAGTCTCTTTTTAGACTCCTGGTCATTGAAAAGAAACAAGAAAAACATCCGGTAATTTTAGCAGATTAATGGGTTGCCATGGGCAACTTTTAATGGGGTGATACATACTAGCAGTTCTTATTCAAACCTTTCTCCAAGTAATTGTAGTGACGGTTTTACCTGTTTTTTTAATGAAAGCCACAGGAAATAAGGCTTCACAACAGGTGGATCCCAGATCTCAAAGCCTTCCATAAAATGTCTGTACAAAAGAATAGGGTCACACTCACCTCTGGGGGTATTTTTAAGAATCACCCATGTAAAAACAGAAATCCAAAAAGACACACTCCAGGCCAGAGAGCCAAGAATGTCCTTAAATAACTATTACATAAGAATATCTGTGTTGCTCAAACAGACTGAATTTTTTCCAGCTAAATTAATCAAATCAGTTTCCCATAAAATTCTGGTATTCTAATGTTAAAATAATGTTTACCTATGGAAGTAAACTGTATTTTTAGCCACAGACAAGCTTCCAAATTGCTTAAACACTGCAAACTATTGTGTATGTACACCTGCTGGCCTTGACCAAGGTTTGATGGTCACTTGTAAACAAATCGTGTCACTGTCAATGTCTTCATGCACAAAGTTTGTTCTTGTTTATCTACACTAGAAAACCTTTCAGTCTCCTCATTTTACCAAGCAGCATTTGAATAACTCCAGTAAGTGTTACTAATAATCTTAACTAGTGTTTTCCTTAGATATGACACTATCAAACCGTACATTAGTGTATATAAGCATGTGTGTCCCTTCAAAAGAGTTTGTACAAACAGAAGATAAGTTGACCTGAAACTGTCTGTTTTCCTGAGACTCAGGGGTAAAAAACCCAAACTCACTTCTTGCTGGCAGAGAAGCTGGGGGAAACTGAGATGGAAGCCATCTTTAGCTTCTGATTAGCCACTGAATACATGGTTGATGTTACTTTTACTACTGGCAATCTGTTTCCTTTACTGATGCAGTGCAAGCATCTCAGCTCTCTTGCACAGGGCTATTAAACTAAGATACCTGTTAAGAATACCCTACATCAAATAATTAGCATGTTTTTCAGTGCCATGCTACATTTGGTTTTACCAACATTTAGCAGTATAATTTTGGCCCAGACTCATGTTCATCATGATGTGTTCATGCTTGTGTTAACACACACACTGTCCTTGCTGTCTTGGTTTACCTTCCATCCACAGTTAAAAGAATTCCTTCAGACTCCTGCGGTCTCACACCGCAGAGCAGACCAGTGGGCAGTAAATAAACACCCTTGGTGTCCTTGCCCTTCCACTCCACCTGTTAACCACTGCCACAGGAGACTGCCAGCCGCCTGTTTGTGATATTTATGTTAAGGAGGAATTTGACATATTTTAGGAGTACCCTTGGGGAGGTGAAATGTGTTTAACCTTTGATGATGTATTGGATCAATTTACAAAACACACACTGAGGACATTTTAAAATTAGTGTTTAAAATATGTGACCTTGTAACCAGTGAGGGATACAGTAACTTCTCATAGAAGCACTTAAAACAGGTCTCATAGGCATTGAATAGCATTGAAACCTTTAACAGGTAATAAAAAGTGATTGTATTTCAGGCATTGTTAGTAGTTAAGTTAAGTAGCAGTGGACGTAATGTTGTTTTCTTGTCAGTTCGATTCTAAGACAACAGAGAAAAAGTTTGTAGGCGGACAGTAAGATGTTGCTCTAAGACCATGTTTATCTAAAATGACACTTGTGGCCTTTTTCACTCGGCCACTTTGGTTATGATATTGTTTTCACTGGAAAAACTACAGCAAGAGTGGTTCAGGAAAATGATATCTTGGCATTGCATAACATCCCAAGACAATGTGAACCATTCTTAAAGAAAGCAAACCTTACACAAACATATAAGTAGGTATTCCTACTCGAATGTAAAAATTGTTGTTATCATAGTTAATAGTGTGATGCAAGTTTTGTTGTATCTAAAAGCATGTATCTGAACCCTGTGAGATGCCATTCATATCTTGCAGGATTTAGATGAGTTTTTTTACACTGATTTACAACTAGCTCTTTTTTGAGTGTCAGAACTTCAGTACACCGTTATTCCCCTAATATGTTTCTGTTTTTTAAGGCTTTGTGGAGTCATGAGTTAGCTCGCTCTGAAAAGCAGTCTGGTAATGCTGTAGCAGTGTCTCTGATATATCCCTGCCTTGTTTTCCTAGGAGACGTGCCAGAAAGGGTGCCCCCTTCTCTGCAGTATTAGCATTAGATGGAAATGTTGAAGGCTTGTGCAGTGTTGCAAAAACACAATTTTGTTTAAATAGGGCCAGGATCATCTCTGGGCATTAGCAAATACAAATCACTTGCATGATGGGCATTGAAGTAATTTTAGGTCTTTGCCACGTATATACTGTTTGCTGTATTTTTAGCTGCATTGTACTTTTTCCTGTAAACACTGAAGAATGAGTAACTCAAATGACTTGAGAAGGCGATCTGGGAGCCTTGTTTTTCTTTCTAATCAACAGCCTGGTCCATCCAGAGCCAGACTAAAGCAGGACCTCGCAAGCAAGCTCTGGCCGCTGACTTAGGAGTCTTGTGCTTGCTGGTGTCTGGGCTATTAATAGATCTAGCCTGAGAATTCAGACTAAGGTCAGCAATCAGATTCCTGCTCCCAACTAGTGGAAGGGAACAAGAAGGAAAAGTCCCTCTTAGAAATTGTGCATTTTTTTTACATTTCTTTTCATGTATGTAAACTTCTTACCCATGCAGGATGTCTGCATTGTCAGGTTGGGGTGTCCACTCCTGCTGAAGCAGGTTTCCCTCCAGAATGGGCCAACTGTTGTGTCCTGCTGCCTAAATTTGGTCACTGCTTAAGCTTTTTATATGAATCACACAGTGGAATGCACTGTGCCCATGGGACGTGCCCACAGCATATCAACCACACTATGTCTTTTTAATTCATGGGATGAAACATTTTTTATGCACTGGAAATGTGCTTCACTGTATCTTGTTTAGAGTGGACATCTCAGAGTGGGAAAAATTTTATATCCCCTCATTGTGTGACTATGAGTTGAATTTTACAAGTAAATAAATATCAGATGCAAACAAGGAAGACGTCTTTATTTTGATCCTGGGTGCTGCAGGTACTCTCCCTTTAACTCTGTCAGCCTCATCAGTGAACATAATGGATTTACACTGGTGGCTTGGATGAGGACATCTATGTTTATCGTTAATCAAATTTACATTGTGACCAGTGGTTCCTGCTAAACACTGGCAATGAAGGAAAATTCTTATAAAAAGTAAGATCAGCCCTGCATTGTCGCTACCAGCTATCATTCCCACATGTCAGCTTTTGGCCTGATGTTTACCACTGTACATTTTGGAGGTACTTGTGAGCCGATGCTAAAATTATGATATATGCTCCCTCCCTTAACTATTAGTGGTCCATAATGCATTGACAAGAACATATAGGAATTATACCCTCAATCTCTGCAGGCATAAAGCAGTTTGATACTTCTTTAGTTTAAGGTGTAACTTATTATTTTTAAGTGTATTATATGAAACATTTTTTTTGGTTTTGTGATCAACATGTTTTAGTTTTTATCTAAATATCTATTACATATTTGAATTTTTACATTTTCAAAAAAAATGCCATTAACACTTATCATCATAAGTCCTTTAAGCAGTTAAAAATTTTCTGGAAAATGTCCATTTCTCTATAAAATTGATATAAAAGTTCTCACAGAACAGTCACAGCATTTTAATTTTACCGGCCCCTAATGACATTAGTGGTTAAATAGCATTATATTTATTTCTCCTCTGCAATAGCTATGGTCTTCTTCACATTACAGATGTGGCTTACTGGATTGTTGTTATTAGCACAGCGCAGCTGCTGGTTAGACCATGGCAGCTTTGTCAGCAGTCTGTCCACTTGCACACATAGACAAATAGGCACAAAAGCGTCAGTGAACATAAACACACTATACACACATCTGGAGCTTACAGCTTAACTCTGAGCCACACAGGCTGGACTAACACACACTAATTTAAACAAATATCAGCACAGAACTGCTTATTTCTCAGTCACAGATGATCTACATGAACCCAGAATAGCCCGACCAGATTAATGTCACAGACTGTCCACCCAGCCTGTACATCAGGACACACACACAGACATTACAATTCACCGAGGGCTTAAATACTGCACAAGTGTCACTTCAACAATAGTTAACCCTTGACATTATTATCTGTGTGTTTGTCCTCCATCACATAGTTTAGCGTATGACTGTTTATCTGCAGTGACAGTAATCGGTTTTGTGCAATTTTGAGTATGTGCTTTGGTTCCTTTGTGTAACATTAATCTTCTATTTTTGGGTTATGGAGATTTACTATGAACATCTGCCAGAATGACTTTTTAAGTGCCACAGTAAGCGCTTCTGTAAAAGATGCCTTAACAGAATTCTTTTAAAGTGCCAGGGCCTTTTGCTATGTACAGTTAGCCAGTTTCTATGGTTATTATGGCTGTATTGAACTTTTTATAATTTAGCAGAGTTGAATGAAATGCAGGAATGTGAACTTTCTGACTGCACTTCATGGACAAGCTAAGAATTTTTGTCCTTTTGGGGTCATGCCTGCAAAGGATACAGTGCACAGAGCCAAAGAAAAAAACACAACAACCCTCTCGGACAGTTATGAGATGTTATTTGATTCTAGATTTTTGATCTTTGGATCTTTTTGCATCAGTTTCTGCATCGCTCAAGGCTTTTTCTCTCTCCCTCTTGCTATCTTCCTGTCACTGTTGTTAATTCCCCCAAACCCTCTTGACATCACTGTCATGTTATGTCATGGTGGCTTGGTCCCTGCTGTTCCCAGCAGCCCTGATGATCCCAAGGCTGTTTAAGAGTGAAGTTCATTACTCCTTCTAGCTTGACTCACAGAGCAGAGTGTTTCTGACTGCAGCTCTGTTGAAAGAGGCTTCTTACTGTCCCAGATGAGTTGAATACATCTCCTCCTTGGAGAAGCTCCATGCCATTTAACAATATCTGTATGATGATTGTGAAGTTATTTATTGCCCAGGTTAAAACTCACTTTACACTGCTGCTTTGTGAGATTTGTGCATTTTGCGTTGGCCACTGATTGAAAGCACAAAAAAACAAAAAAACAACAAAAAATTACACACTCATCATTTATCCATGCGTAGACAGGTATTTCCTACCTTTAACAACACTAAATCTTGGATTTGTTTAACTGCACACAGTGTATCTCTGATGGTGCAGTGACCCACTTTAACAATGAGGAAAACTTTGAGATTTTTTTTCGCTTTTGACTATTTTTCCGCAGCAGCACTGCCATAACAGTTATTGACTTACCACTTGCAAGCAAGTAACACATATAAGGCTGGCTACTGTTTGACATTTATTGTTAAGTGTTTTCACATCTGCAAAATTCCAGTATAAAACTCGATCTCAGTCTCTCAGAACATCTAGGCCTGGTCAAGTAAAAATGTTCATACGTAAAGTATTTCTGCATTGGAAATACACTTTATAAAATGTACTTCCATGCAGTAAGGTTGCTGCAGCAGATAGTGCTATGTTAACTTTAACACTTGTAAAAAATATCTAAATACTAATATAAATTAACTCTATGACAATATCATAATTGCCACAATGTACAACTTATAATTCAAGTCTGCCGTTGACCCTGTGTTCAGGATTAAAACTTACGCTTAATGAGACCCTGCAGGGTGCCAGTTGTCTCACTGAGTCTGTGCCATTTCCTTTGACACTATTTTGACACCTCATTCACTTGAGGTGTAAGTGCCAATGACGCACGCCATGTGCTATACATAATTTCACGCTCTTTGACTTGAATTCAAGAATCGTGCAGCTCTCTCCAGAAATATGCAGCACTACTCCTCACACAGCAATCTTTTTTGTGCTACTTTTTCATTGGTTCATAGATAATT
The DNA here is from genome assembly GCA_029814665.1 of Acanthurus lineatus. Taxonomy (NCBI): domain Eukaryota; kingdom Metazoa; phylum Chordata; class Actinopteri; order Acanthuriformes; family Acanthuridae; genus Acanthurus; species Acanthurus lineatus. The sequence continues at coordinate 13,316,485 of JAPZDV010000024.1, read as the reverse complement.
GAACAATAAAGCCTGGTGGAAATGGTGACGGTGAATATTTTAACACAACTGTGGAAACTAAAGTGAATCCAGCTAAGGAAAAAACCTTATCCCACTCATCACCTTTCATCACTGTGTTTTACCTACAAGTCAAGTGACAAGGTTGAGCTTAAAGGAAAAGAAATGCTAACTTTTGACACGGGGCCATCAAAGGCTGTCAGAGTCACCCATAGCTACTGTTCTGTTCATATCTAAGTGAGGCCAGGCTATGCACAGCTTAAATAAATATTTTCATGCCCCACTGAATGTACCCAAACACACTATAACATGGGCACGAGTTACCTAAACAAACCAGAGGTGACAGCCCTCTCCATAGCTTTTAAATCATAGTGGTTAAGTTAAACTTGTTGCAGAAGTTGATAGAAGTGATCCCTCTGCGGTAACATTGGGCTTATTATTTGCTTTCAATAAACCATAAAATGTGTACTGTGGTTCTAAAATTATACCTCAAATTGATCTTAGAGCCCTATAACAATAAGCAGAATTTAATGTGCAACCCAAACCACCAGCTGTGCTTGTACTTTGCAATTGTTTTCCAGTATCCATGTAACCAGTTTCTAATTCTGCTGTGTGAGGTGACTGCAGAAGAAGCAGATATATCAGTAATCACAGCGATAGTGATTTAATTCCCCAACTACTTCTGTCTGCAAGTCAAAGTCTTTTAGATCATGACATTGAAACACACACTGTCCCAATGGTTTAGGCCAGCATCTAGCATTGTAGCTTGCTGCCATCAGTGTGTGAATGGATGAATACGAGGCTTTGGTCAAAAGCACTTAAAAATGAAGTTCCTTAACAAAGGGTCACATGAAAAAATTCAGTCAGTTCATTTCGATGAGAACCAGTACTACCTGTTTAACTATTTCTTGATGTGTTCTTCAACACCACAAACCTTCTCAGGGCGTTTCCATTGAACACATTATATTAAAATGTCATTCTAGATCAGTTATCAAATGTAGCACATCTGAATACACACAATAGGCCCTAAATCAGATAAGTGTAACTGTACATGTATACTCTTGGTACAGCTACAACATAATAGTTCTCACCAACACAATGCAACAAAAGTGATATTTCAAGTGAGAAGAAGTCAGATATCTGAAAGTGTTAAAGTCTTTTAAGGTAGAAAAACTTGAAGTGTGTGAGGCTGTGATTTTCAGTACCAACGCCTCTCCAAAGAAAGCAACATGTAAGATAAATTTTATGGTGTTTTATCTGGATCCAGTATTTGTCATGAAAAAAAAGCTGCCTTGGTTTCCCTGCCATCCCTCTGGGACTTTCTGGGGTCGTCTTGGGTCATCTCAGCTGTTATAAGGCTGTACATTTTGTACATCAAAAGTTTTATACTTCGAACAACATTATTGATGGACAGCAACCTGTGATTGACACTCCAGACACCACATGAGGAAGCCCTGTGTGCTCAGGATTATGATGGTGGCAAGCAGGCCAACAGTTCAAATATCTCTGCACACACTGGGGCTTAAAGTTGTTAAAAGGGCGCAAAGTTGTTTGACTGCAAAGTTGTGCTCTTGGAAAATGGCTGATGCATCTGGTCTTCAGCTGTGAATAAGCCAACTAGGGCTGATTTCCCACCAAGTCACTGCTCTCTAATCTAGTAAAACAGTGGGTCTGTTCTTCAGCCAGATCAGTCTAAAGGCCATTAATATGTCTGAAAGACATTAAATTTTGTTTACACTTACATGAAAAACCCAAAATAATAGTTAATGTAAATTATTTGTGCTTATTCTCTTTAAAGGGATGTCCCTCAATCTGTGACTTGTACCTTTAACAGATGGTGTTGGCAACTTCTTGGGTGGTGCCTGACTGGCCTGGACTCCAACATGAACTACATATAATTGTCCCTTGCCTTCTCTTTCCATCTGTTCTCCTCCTCCTGGTTGTAATCCGCTTTTCTCATCTTGATGCCCAAACACACCAAGAACCACAAACACACACACATAAACACACACAAGCAAAAAGGTTGAAACCCTGACACATGTACTCACATGTGAATGGGATGCCTCGCCAACTGGCTTGTGTGATGCCAGTGACTTTAGCACATGCAGCTCAAACATACGTTGTGATAACAAATGTGCAATCAGCATGAACCCATTTTCAGGGGATTCATGCCCCTCCAAGACATGGTATATTGACCTTTAAACTGTACAGCTAAAATGAAACAAGTGGAACATTTGCCTACCCAAAGCAGTCTCAAACCAATAAAAGAGCCCCTGCACACAATAGTCCTACATCCTTTTGACCTTGGTAATGTCATTGCAAGATATATACATGGCAGGTGGAGTAGACAGAACAGACAGTCATTGTTAAAAGCACAGTTTTTCTGCTTAAGACTTCTGTTAGTTTGTAGGATACTGGGCTAGGAGATATGAACTAGGAAACAGACTAAGAAACAAAGATAAACAACTTTCCAGAGCATCAAACTGACAATGTGAATGTCAGACAAAATGGGCTGATGAAAACACGACCAGCGTATGTGCCACTTTATGTTATAAACCAGGAGAAGTTGTCTGCAATAGACAGTTTGTGCTGTGTAGAAGAGCTCACTTCTCATTACAATGCAGACGACACTGCAAATTCTGCAGATTGCCAAGACACAGTAGAGGACAGCGACAGACTGCAAGCTGCTTTAGGTCTGTTTGACAAAACCTATTGCGCATCCATCTCCAGCAGAGCTACACATTCTTTTGGACAGACATTAATAACGTAGGGCTGCAGACACAAGCTGCATCCCAGGCTTCACTGGATGGCACCACAGCAGAAGGAGCAGTGATAGTATAAAAGGAGCATGAAGGTGAAACTGAAGGAGGGAGGAAAAGCTTTGTGCAGATCTGGCTCACTTAAAGACTTCAGAAGAAAACAGATATAAGCGGGGATATTAAACTATAGGCACTGCTTAATTAGCTTAACTAGACTTACAAAAATCTAATAATCTTGATATGAAAGTATCAACAAAGGCAACAGAGAATGTGTTCTCACATGTTTTGGATAATCATTTAATCTTTATCATAATGTTGTATTTGGGGTCCTGTAGACCCTGGGATCAGACCCAGTTAAAAAACATACCTAATGTTGTTTTATTACCCTAAGACTTGACAATGACTTTTCTTAATGTTATGACAGTTTCTTTCAAACCCTGATTTTGAACTGATGACAAATTTTCAACAAAAGATAATCTAGTTGATACTATTGATATCTTTTTCATTTATTTTCTGCCATAATTCTGCCAACAAATACATATGTTTGTATTATAATACAGTCGACAAAACTTAGTGAGATTAGGCTTAAATTTCATAAGTAAGTGTTAATAGTGTTGATTTTGTTGTAAAGCTGCAAGTTGTTACAGATTATCTCCCAGGCATGTTTTTTTCCTTTTGCGCAAAGACTTAATCTTCAAACTTATTTATGCATATTACACATGATGTAATGAGCAGTCAACCTCCCACAATGCCCGCCTGAGGGACTGCTAACTGCAGTTTTTTAATGTACTGTTGCAAAAGTAATGAAACTGAGAAAATTTAAGTTCTTTTATGTTTGTTTCCACTCCATTGCCACCTTTCAGAAAGCCAAGAAACCTAGTCCAGACACTGATGTAATTTCTCTTGTTGAATCTGTTCAAGACACAATGCAAACACTGTTTCAGCACATATGTGGCCCGGACTTCAGACTTCACCCTCTTCAGAAGCATTTTGATAAGGCTCAGCAGGAGCCAAAAATTACACAAGGTGGTTTTTGTGTTCATGTAATGTGGGAGTTAGATGGGCTGAAATTCAGTGTTGTAGAAGCGAGGCCACACACAACCCACTGACTTCCTTTCACCAGGGCAAACAGAGTTCACCACCCAGCAGATGTTGTGATTGTTTAGCCCGCTGTCGCCTTTTGTCTCACAGGTGAAGGTTTTCTCTACTCTGTTTTGGTGCAATACACCAGCCCTAAGTAAATAACAACAGCACCTCTCTAGACTGGATCTAAGCTATGCAATTTGCTTTGTGGTTTCTTCATGATTCAGCAACAGTTTGTTCAGCTCTTTGGAATTCAATGGAAGCCAGTAGACAAAATAATTCCTGGTTCTCATTTTGGCTCACTCATATGTCTGTATCTGCCAAAGGTGGTGGAATAAAATGCAATTACTGAGTTCAGTGGAGGCTGGATTCTTGTTGTGGCTTCTGAAGTCTACTTTTATTACCTTGTGTCAGCTGGTTTGGATAAGCTTTAAATCTGCCTGATATTTTTAACTACTCTTTCTAAATTTGTCCAGGTAACATTATACTGTGCATGCTTCTGCTAAATGATGCTTTTCAGACTTTTCAAACGGAACAAGCCAAATACCCCATAATTGATAATACAGTTCATGTAGCTATAATTACCTAATTTTCTGCTGTTTTTCCTCTGATTCATGGTGCATTTGTTTTGGAGTTCTTTCATGAGTAATCAGATCTAAACTACTTAAACGATCTTGAGACAGATTTTATGCCAGCTGCTATTCACACTCTGCAGGCAGGTTTGAGTGTGTGTATGGCTGTGGACATACAGGCTAGAGAGGCCACAGGTGACAACATTTGACATGACACATTAATCCAGAAGCTTGTGAACATACCGTAGATACCAACTATCTCTCCTAGTCCCTTAAATGACTGTTGATTGTAATATAAAATATGATTAAAAGGAGTTAAATAAACCAAGGAATTCCTCACTCTATTCATCTGGAAATGTCTCTCCCTTTCTTCAAGTCTTCCAGCGGAAGCCCCCCTTCTCCAGAGCCACATGAGTCTTTGTTGTATCATGCAACTTTTTTGGAGGGGAAAAAACAATGTGAGCAAATGCTTTAGTTGCTTTCCAACAGGAATTTCTCTTTGTCAGATAAAGAGCCTTAATTGAATGGAGGAGGAAGTGTAGGAAGTGTAGTTCAGCAGATCCAGCGTCTCCTCGTTCCTCACTATTGTGGAACAATATTTATGTTAGAGCAGAGGTGGTGGATAGCTGTTTGAGAGGGCGTCAGCTTTCACTGCATGTTACTTTACAGTTGAGATGTTTCATCCAGTTGCTGAAGAGAAAATGTGTATCCAATGTGTATTTTCTGCATGTTTCCTGTGTGCCTCTAACTAATCAAGTATTTATTCTTCCCTGGATTTTCCTCCTGATTGTTTGGAACGCCCTGCTATAGGCAAAGTCACATGACTTGTACTTGGGACAAAGGTTCATCCTCATGATCAGAGCTGGTTTAGTTTGCATCTGCCTGCTGTACAGAACCAATATTTGAATTACAATATTTGCCCAAGTGGAATGTAGTGATGCTCCAACATCAACTTGCTGTGTGTGTAATACATGGAGAGTTTTATTGAAACTGTATAGTAAAAATATATTCATTGAAATGAGTGAGCCTAAGAAAACTGTTGTTTTTGCTTTCATTATCTGCTATAAAAAATAATTATGACACATGCACATAGAGCTATATGCATGAAAAAAACTGTATACACAACCCCAGCTAAGTCAAGCTGTTTCTAGTCATGAGCAACAGGGGGTGCTGCCCTGCTTCCACTGTCTGTTCTCATGGGGCAAAGCGCCAGCACTGCATCCTCTGCAGTAAATAAATGATTTTTTGTAATTAACCTAATACACATTACACAGACAGTCATGCCTTGTGCAGATGCAATTAGTAGATAGTACTCCTCTCTTTTTTGTACGTTTGGGTCTTGGATATTTTTGAATGGCAGTGTTTGTTGGCTGCTTGTGCTGGTCTATGAGCAGCTTTATCTAGCTTTTATCAAGGAGCTCATTCCAGCCCTGTTGGAGCTCAGCCAGACAACCTCACAATGAAAACAGGGACAAGAGACATTTTAATTACAACCAGCAATGAGATCCTCTCAGCACCATCGACAGCCCCTTACTGCTATGTCTGGTGTGTCTGACCACTGTGTGTGTGTGCAAACAAACATACAAGCCCACGTGTATGTGTGTGCACGCAGCCTGAGATTGTATATCTAAAGCCATCTATCCCTTGGGCACTGTCAGCCCTTTCAGACAGTCCATGATAATCACTCTCATGATGAGGGCCAGCCAGAGAGGATTAAAGCAGACCTGAAGTCATATCCCCAGACACTGTCTTTCCATACAGGAAGTAACCTCTCCTATCTTTTAGCCTACGTTTTTTCTAGGCCAATAATGAACTTATGTCCCATTAACATGGGTTTTAGTGAGATTTTCCCACTGTGGGGTCTGTTAGACAGACATGCCTGATGATCTAATACTATTGGTGTTATTTGCTGTCTGCCACTTATGGTAGTTATTACTGTTGTATAAGTTGGCACACTTGCAGTGAGAGCTATTAAGATTGGAATCGTGTTACGTTTAGCTCTTCCTGCCATAGGCAGAAAACAAATTCTCAGCTGAATTCTGCTTCTTTTATCACTCTCCCCTTTCTTTCTCATGTTAAACTTAAATGCTTAACATAAGATCCCAGCCCAGATACAAACTGAAATTATCAAACGAGATATTCATTTTGTGGTTTATACAGTATCTGGCCATAAGTCACAAGCACAGTCACAGTCTAAAAAGTCATACATCAAGTAGCTTAGTCTTACTGAGCCCACTCACTTCAACACAAAACCCAGAGAAATAACTTAATCGCAAAATCCTAATTCCTTAAGAATGAGAGAGTATTATAAGACCTGCAAAGCACAGAGATCCATTGAGATTAATGGAAAAGCTTTGTACTGTGGCCCACTTAGATGTGTGTGTTTGTGTGTGTGTGAGAGAGAGACAGAGTGAGAGAGGGGACAGAGAATGTGTGTATTATAGATAAAAAGATTATTTGTAGCATGTAGGCCACAAGTCACCCCTCCTCCCTGCCTTGGACACACACGTCACACACACTAACACACACACACACACTGATTCCTTTTGTGCCACTCTGGCCCTGGTACAGCCAGCTGGGAGGTCTGAGTTGGATGTGACGGCCATTGTAAGAAGTTATGTACATATCTCTGGTGTCTTTCCAGTCTCTAAAATTTTTACTTCTCATTTGATAGATTAATTTCTCTCCACTTTAATTGTTACGATCATAGTTAATTTCTTAATTGTACAAGACACATCTCTTCATTCATGCATGTGTTACTAGTGACAAAGATTGTGTTTGTGTGTGCATGTTTTTTTGATCATTTGTGTGTTGAGCTCTCAAATGTGTGGCTTTGAGAATGAGGGCATGAGGGGCTTGAAGCAAGGCGACAGGACAGATGTTGTTGAGCTCCCCACAGTGCATCCCCTCTTCTGAAGTCAGGACAGCTCTGCAGATGTTAGCTGCTGACACTTCAGCTGCAGCTCATCTGCATATCAGCTGCAGATTGGCCAGAACTCAAGTGCAAGGTGGAGCTATTGAAATGCTCCAGATGCAGAGTGGCAGAGATCGAAGGTGTACCTGTTTTGAAAAAGACACTGCCATTTCAAGTTGAGGGAGGGGGGGGTTAGAAATAAAACTGGATGCCATCTGATTGGTGAGGCAGGGAAACTAGGTGTGCTTATGTAACGCAGGGTGCCCTGAAACTCAAGAAGTGACTTTCAGTCTGAGGAGCTTTCCAAGGCCTTTTCACTTGTTTCTGTCTCTTCTCCGGCTGTCGGGAAAGAAAGCCACTGGTTCTGAACGGATAATATGGCAGCAAATTCAGAAACAAACAGTGATACAGAGGTATGTGCTTGTTGCTTTCCTTCATGCTGACCCTGCAATTAACCATGTGGTTTGCTCTATGTTTTTTCTCCCTAGCCTTCCAACATAGTTATCTGTGGCAGCAGGATTTCCCTGTGCATATACATTATACATGTGTCAGGGTACAGATTATCCAGACAAGCGAGACTTCTTACATGCATGCACGTGACCAGGCTTTGTGCTCAAACTTGGTTTTGAGCAAGTAATGACAATTTTCAGCTAAGCTTGTGAGAGGAGCTAGATTTTTTTGTGCACATGACTGCAGAACGTAGCACAGAAGATTAGTTTCTGAGCATTTTCCTGCTATCTGTCTCTAAGATGTTCGAACACACATGTATTGATCATGTGTAACAGCTGTAACAGTTGATGCATTGCTTGTGTGGTAAGGGTTGTAGCTTTTGATGGTGAAGGAAATTGTTGCACAGTAATTGAGACTGACAGAAATACATCTAGGACAGAGATGCAGGCACCTTTAGGGTACACACTCATTTTTATCGTCTTTTGACTTGAACTACTTACACTATTATAGACGAAGCACAAAAAAACTGTAAGCCTTTTTGTTGCCTTATTTTCTCTTGCACTGAATATGTGGAGTTTTGGTCACGTGAAAATCTGCATCAGCTCTATAACTGTGGGAGTGTGTGGTGAGAGGAGACTATTTCTCTCTCTCTCTTTCTGTACTGAGCCAGCTTCACACAGAGCCCTGCTATAACTATCCAAACAACCACAGCATTCACACAGAGCGCACATGGCTCACTTCACCACCTGCTACTGGCCTCGCCACAAGGGGAAACCTCACTGGTATTCAGCCTGTGCATTTCACAATTCACCAAAGAGGAATTAGAAAAGTTAGTTTTTTTAATGCCTTTAAAGAGCCACATAAAAATTCATTAATTCCAATTGAAACTAATCTAAAATTAAGGAAATTAATGTAACAATGTTAGGCTCAGTGTGTAAATCTCATCAGCATAAAGTTAAGTAAGCTTTCCTGCCAACAGAGGAGAAGCTTGTCAAGCATAAATGATTTACTGTTCATTGAATAATAGCATAGTAATTATTTTAGCTTGATTATAAACGACTCTGTCGACTGCATTTCCTCTCAAGCTGATATCTGCTTTCATCACAGAAGGTCAATAACAACATACTGTATAGTTTCTTTATGACTTCTGGCAGCTTCTGATTGCATTTCCCATGTCCTACAAGGAGAATTTGAAGTGGGCTCTTCCCCTCGAGAGCTGTGTTTCATGCAACAAATCATCATCCATCAGCACTGGGGCAGCCAAACCCACTACCACCATCCAACAGTAACAAAGCAGCCTAGTCAACCACACAACTTGTTTATGTTGAATTGGGTTTCATGTCCTTCAATTGTTTCTCATGGGCTGGCTATAAAGGTTATAGTCCCATTACAAAATACACCCAACATCTCTCTGACATACTCCAGAAGTTACTCTCCTTACAATGGTCTCCTTGATAAGCTTTGACCTGAGAAGGGTATCATTTGTTTCTGAAGTCATGCAGCAACCTGACATTTGCCCCCTCAGACTGCTTATTAAATTCCTTTAAGATGATTGGATCCCTTGGTGCACTGTATATGCAATAAACTCTGTGGTCATAATTGTTGCTTTAGCCCCACTTTACTCAATTCACATGGAAACAGGACATTCCAAGCCAGTAGCTCCTCCAGAGTGGAGATCTTAGATTGGGCACAGCTGACGTTCAGCATGTTAGTCCATTAAGAGGCATCAACACATGTATAGCAGGAAATGCCAAAGAAGCAGCTGTTGACAAAGTAAGAAATGTTTCCATTACCAAAGGCGTTCCTGTCCACATACCTTTGTTTAATTTCCCCTGTCTCACTTATTTGTGGATGAATGTGTAATTTTTAAAGTTATATAAGGAAGTCTATTAGGCAGCTTTATTCCACTTCATATGAAGGCTTGTTTGTCACATTGTAGCTATAAAAGCTCTGTTTTTAGTTTGTCTGAGCCTTTTCCTGCCATGAATTTCACTCCAGGGGCTCAGCTACTTTCTGCCACTTTGGACCTGAACCAGCCACACTGTGTTTTCACCTGCTCCAAGGCTTATATATTCTGTTTCATCACTTAAAAACACTGCATGGCATCAATAATGATAAAGGTTGCTTATTAGTCATGATGAACCAACCCTCAAGAGGAACTGAAATGTCAGTATGGCCAGTTATGGAAATTGTAATTGGTTCAGGTCTCAGCTGTGACTCGTTCCAGTGGGAGAGCCTGTGTGGTAGCCTAATGAAATGTGTGAAATTGATGTCAGAGCCCATTAGGTTTATTCTAGTCATAGAAGATTGTTTTCACATTATGTAATTAATAAGAGAAGACATTTCTGTTAGGTAAAGGAACAGGTTTTTGTTGTAAAAGAGGTCAGGGTCTTAGATGTCAAGGATCTGTTTTGCTGGTTTTCTGTCTAAACTTGTAATGGATAAATCTGAAGGTTTTTGCTCCCACTTTTTTAGGATGAATACTGTAATGGGATCTGTTACTGGTTGGTGTGACATTTCTGCATTGATGCTGATCACCAGAGCTGGATCAATGTTTGCATGTCAATTATATATTTCAGCATATATTGATTTATCTCCCTCAAGCATGATAGTCTGACATTGTTTTTTATTGGCAGGGGTCTGAAAGTGTACATGCTTTCAGTCGTACAAGCAGACTGACTGATTGGAAATATGTGATAGAATTTTGATTATATGCTCTACTTTTAGCACTTGACCAGGCAGGAAAAACTGTTTTTTGTGGCTTCAGTTTTTGTTTCAGCTTTAGAAGAGCTGATGATTTATAGCTCAAAACCCTGCACTGTCAGACCTCCACCTGGCTGATGGTGGTAGATCTGTTGAAAACTGGAGCTCAGGGATTGACGCAAAAGAGCCATTCTGTAGTAAAAAATTCAAGCCAAGTATCAAGTGCAACTGATCTATGCGACAGGTGAAACTCAAGTGGCTGAACACAGAGTAGCTCTGATTGGACAGTAGGGTTGGAAAGGATGATGTCTTGATAAGATTTCAAACACTTTTGTTCTTGAGCTGTGTTAATCTCTATTCATCTGCCCTCTTGTGAGATCCATTACATCATCTCTCCATTTATTCTTCCAGCTGACTGTCGTAATATCAAACATGGAGCTCAAGAGAAAATGAATTGTTTTTGACCACATGGGAAGCCAGACAGGCCTTCAAAAAGAAAGAAAGATCTAATTTAGTTAGTTTGGCTTTAGATATAACTGTGTTTTTTCTGAGGACTAAAATATCTAGATTGCAACATGATGGCCTAAGAGAGGAGAGCAGGAGTGCTCACTGCAAAATGAAGCTACTACCTGCCTTTAAATACAATGTAACCATCAGTGGTGGATAGAGTTATGAAAATCTTTACTTCAGCAAAAGAACAATTGCTCCCACAAGTAAAACTCAGTTAGAGATTAAACTAGTTCAACAATTTACTCAAAGTACAAGTTGCTTTCCATCATTACAAACTTGTGATAATTATTAAGTTCTAATTTTATATTTAAAAGCCAAGTAGACTGCTATAGCTACAAGACAAGTTGAATTGATCAAAAATTATTGTTGGACATGAAAAATTAACATAGCTAACATTACTAGTTGACTTCATATTTACCTACAGTTTGTGCAACTTTCTTCAGTATGCTTACTGAGGTTAAAGAGGAGCTTTGAAAAGCAGAGATCTCTGTGTTTTTTTGGAGGCACCACAAGCAGTTCATCATGCAGCTTTTTTAGATTTTGGTATAAGATGTGCAGCCAGATGTGGTCAGGGATTGTCGCTGGACGCGGCCACTCGTTCAGGGTTTTGCTCCGTCATCATCACATCATGGTCAAAACATTGTGGTGCTTATTTTTTATCTTTTCAGCAGCTGGTGACTCTACTCTCTACACTCAATTAGCACATTTGAGACAGACTGCTTTTAACAAAGACATTTGCCAAACTTATAGAAGCAATAAGTAGGTTACTTGCTTAAAAATATACTTGAGTAAAGAGTAAACTTATAGTTTTAAAAAGGAACATTTAAAGTACATGTTGCCTAGCAAATTTAATGTTTTAACAATATGAATTACTTGTAATGTGTTAATACCCACTCTTGATAACCAGATAGTAAGTTATTTTTTGAGACAGAACTGAAAACATAGGGTCAGCTTCCAGAAATGCCAATCAAGAAAAGTGGTTCAACTTCTGTATTCAATTGAATTGTAGACACACACATTAAGAGGATCATATACAAGTTAATGTATATTTTAATGTTACAGTGCGCTTGATATTTCTTGGGAGGCTGTTAAGCATTTATCATTATCATGTGAGTATTTTTATCCCAGACATTCTTTGTCTTCATGGGGGTGTTTAACTGTAGCTGATAGATTACATTTTGGAGCACACTTTCCCATAAATTTGCATAAGAATGAGGAAATCTGCTCAATACTTAATGTGGTACGTGAAGACAAGTATGATGGCAAATAAATGATGTATATTTAATTCATTTATTAGCTTAATTAGTGAACTCATAAGCACAACAGGTTATGTTTAATATATCATTTGTGGTTATTGGAGTACATTAAGCTGCTCAAGTGGCTCGTCGTACACTGTGGGAATTCACCGGTTGTTTTCTGGTCATGCCTTTGCCTATAGAACTGACTTTGCTGAAGTTAATCGCCAAAGTTTAAAAATGTCGGATGTGTCTGATACAGCCATGGCTAATATTAGATGGAGAATGTGTGTGAACATTAACTGTGTCATGTCTGAAGGGAGATCTATAGATACATTGTGTAAGTATAAAGATAGCAGTGCAACAGAATAGATATAGCAGTAGAGTATCTACTTTATTTGTTGGTTTGTTGGTTGGTGTGTAAATGTGACATGTAGCTCGTCAATGCTGCTGATCAGTTCCCTAGGGTGGTGAGTGGCTCGATGGGGCTGAAGGGCGTTGTGTCCTCTGGGATGGAGGCATATAAATGCTGGAGCCTCTGGTCTCTACTTCCTGCCGCCTGCTAGTGTGGGCATGAAGAGCAGTTTCGACAGAGGCAAAAAGAAGAGGTTCTTCGTGCTGATAAAAGGTACCACAGGTGAGGCACTGCAAGAGAGGGGGTGAGGCTCTATGTAGAAGAAGGGTCTGGGTGGTTAGTGAGTTTGTGATGCAACTTGTATGATCCACTTTTGTACAGCAAAGATTATGTTTGTGTTTAATATGGTTTTTGTAAACACTGCAGTTGTGGTTTGTACAGTATGTCTGATTTTGTTAAACACAAAACTCAGGCACCAGTATTTTGATGCTTAAATCATGCAAAAGTAAGAAATCAAGTGGTTAATTTGCTAGAATTTTTGCTCTGTAGTTGTCAAAGCTTGCAATCGACCATTGCTTCTAAATATAGGTCACAGGATCCACTGTGTTGGACATTGATCTCTGTGCTTTGGTTGTAGCACTGGAAAGCAGGTCACTGATTTCCTAAACTGTGAAACTATCAATTTCTCCTTTGCCCTTAAGCTCTGGATCCCAGCATAATTAAAACTGGAGACCAAGAATGAGGGACATAAACCATGTTCTCCATCTGAAGAGGATATTAATATGCGAGAGAATTAAGCCAATCCTGAGCAGCTCCAATATTAAATAAAATGCATAGGCAGAAGAATATCATATTGTGTTTTACTTTGGTATTCAAATTCTCATCAAACTTTAAATGACTTTGCATTATGTAACTGCAGCTGTCACCAATAATCTTGTCAGCCTGCACTGACATCAGCTGGACCTGGTACATTTTTGGTTGTTGGGCCTGAAACACTCAACAGAGCAATATCAGGAGAACTTAATAACATGATACTGCACTGTAATTGCAGGTCCAGAATAGGGCAACATCCTATTAGACTACTGGGGAAACAACTGACATCAAAATGCTATTTTACATCACTCAATCATCTCTCTGGTTACACAACTAAACAGTCATCTTATCAGTTCTGCAACCATAACCATTTCCAGTGGTATATTGTATGTTATATTTTTTTCACATGTGCTTACTTCAACTTTTAATCATTTGATTTTTTTTTCCATCCTTCATCTTGTCTTTAACTGTCCTGCCTGAACACATCTACTTCTTTTTCATACCACTGCTGGTGTTCTTGACCCTTTTTGCACTTCACATCTTTGCGGCGGACATTGGTTGCTGCTTCTTCCCCTTGTCACACCACTCACCTATCCTTGACCCTATAAATACTCTCCACATGTGTACTCCCTTCTGGTTGAAGATTGCAGAGTTCACTGTCGCCCCAGTTGCAATGGAGGACAGTGACCACGAGGTTCACTCTTCATCAGATGAACATGACTCCTGCCCTGCCTCCCCTAATCACAGCAGGGACCATGATTCTGAACAGGTACCAGTGACAACCCTTAAAAAAAATCTGCTGGACTCATCATTTAACTCCCCTTCTAGTGACAACCTTCGATTGATCTGGCCACAGCAGACACACAATCCTGTTTTATCTTTTGATCGATCTAACTTCACTTGTTGGGCCTTAATTGTCTCTCTCTCTCCAAAAAGTAATAAATATGTATTTTTTACTCAGACCAAAGGTTATACCTTGGTGCTCCTCGTGTCCTGTCACCCCCACCCTGCTTTATCCCTAAACTAATGTAAACTAATGTAAAGTGCATAAACAGAACATGAGTTACAGTACATCTCTTGTACTGAATTTAAATATCCTCATTGCTGTCAGAGGGCCACTGCATTATTTAACTTTGTGCTGGGCTAGAAGAGAGACTATAGTCTGTGGGATTGGGTGGTAACAGGAGCCCAGAATATGCAGCCTACACTTCAGCTGTGTATCCTCTTACAGGAGAAACTCCACGTTGCATTTTGTTTTAGCTTTGCATTATGTGCATATTACCCCTGGAAACCAGGATGAAGAATAAAACTATGTACATGAAGTCCTAATTAGTCCTTTAACAACAATCGTAAAGTCAGCCTTTTGCATCACATTAGCTCTGCAAAAAGTATGTAATGGTCAGGAACTTATGATCCATGATGTGTAAGAAACTGATGACAGATTGGCAGGTGCCTGTGTGATATTATTGTTTTACCTTTAACATTCTCATGGATGTGCACCTGTCTTATTCATCTATGTTTATTGGCAGCTGTAGCTAAAAGTCTCATAGACATGAAGTATAACACACAGTTTCCTTTCCTCAGTCTGTTACCTGCTCACCTTTGGAATCAGCATTCGTAAAATAAACATTTCAGATAATAAAAGAAGGTGAAAAGATTAAAATCATCTTCTGTCATAAGATTCTTTCAGAAAAAACCTGCAGTGTGACCCCTTTTTTTTCTAAACTTTAACATTTTCTTCTTGTTTTACTTCTGCAGTGAATCATCACCCTTGTAAATTGTGTCTCAGTAAGATTCCAAGATTCAAATCTCCTCTCCTCTGCCTAATTTAAAGCCATATGTAACTTGTTTTACCATAAAATATTACAACTGTTTCTAAAAGTGTGCATTTTCTGCCCTCTGGATCTCTATTCCTTCCCTCCTATGACACCTGACCTTTCCTCTTCCTCATCTTTGCCTCTGTCCTCAATTTTGTTTTTGCCTGAATGAACCCCTCATCCATGACATTTTGTAGCATTCTAGCCACTCAGACGACTCAGAGTTGGAGAACATTATGCAAGACCCTCAACACCAAGGAGGGCATGGCCACCACCATGAACACAAGCACCAGCACCACCATCATGTCCATGAAACTCATGACGCAGACAGGGAGGCAGAGGGCGAAGACCGCCCACACACCCCGTCATATTTGCGGCCCCCAGTGGCAGGAAGGGCGCAGTCGGATTCAGGCTCAGACCCCAGATTACCGCAAAGCAGAAGTGTGGAGTTTGACTTGTCGTCTGTTAGCCCCACCAGGCCCAAGAGTCCCTGGGGCCGATTTGACCCGTATGACAATAATGAGGTAACATGAGGAGGCCCAGCAGACCCACAGAGGAGAAACCAGATCTCAGTGTTTTAACTCTGTATTTTGGATGATGCTGTAGGATGAGGTTTTGGTTGAGCTTGTTTAAGATGGTATGAAAGTTTTAAGATTACATTTGCTTGGGCTGTTGACTTGTGCTTCTTTTTCTCTGGTTGAAGAGGTTGTGATTTGGGCTCAGTGAACACTGCCTTGCATTTTGTTTTTGCTATTTTGTTGACTTTATTCAGATGTAACACCTCTTGTGGGATAGTCAACATCCTTGCAAATATATTTGCGAGTGGTTAATAACAGCATTAAAAAAGATTAAAACACAGTAATACCACAGTGCATACATCTGTCCTTCCCTGATTTTTTTCCTTCATTTTATGTGTGTGTGTCTTTTTAGGACCAGGACAAGGAATATGTGGGTTTTGCTACGCTGCCAAACCAGGTGCATCGCAAGTCAGTCAAGAAAGGATTTGACTTCACGCTCATGGTCGCAGGTAAATCCTTGTTTGTACATCAGCAGACATTTGATCTTAAGTCCACCTTTTACTTTTGAGGGACTGCTAATCACACAATCTTAAAGCTTAGTCATTTTCTCTTTGTTGTTCTTTGATTGAAGGCGAGTCTGGCCTGGGCAAGTCCACCCTGGTCAACAGTCTGTTTCTCACAGATCTGTACAAAGATAGGAAGCTGCTCAATGCTGAAGGTGAAGAAGCCACAGTTTTTTTATATATATATATATTTATATATTTTTTTTTTTTTTTTTTTCTTTGATAGATATTTACTCTACAATATATTAATAACAGTGGTCTGTTTGTGTCCCCTCCCTAGAGCGAATCACACAAACAGTAGAAATTACCAAACACACAGTGGATATAGAAGAGAAAGGCGTCAAACTGAAGCTCACCATCGTGGACACGCCTGGGTTTGGGGATGCTGTAAACAACACTGAATGGTACGGGTCAAGCATCCTGAATGAATAAAGTAACCTGAAATTTAAAACAAACTACATCTGTTTAACCCCACTGTAGCTCTGCTGTGTTATAAAGTCATGTGCAGCAGTTCTCCTTTGCCTCAGAGAATGAATGTCCTCATGTGTTTTCTGCTCTAGCTGGAAGTCAGTAGCTGACTACATCGACCAGCAGTTTGAGCAGTACTTCAGGGATGAGAGTGGCCTCAACCGCAAAAACATCCAGGACAACCGCGTACACTGCTGCCTCTATTTCATCTCACCCTTTGGTCATGGGTATGACAAATTTTCATTGGCCTCAAAGGATTTATTAAGCCTTCTCTATCTCTTTTCTCACTCCTAATAATAGGGAATATTAACCTCTCTCTACTGCAGCATGTGATGTCTGTGCTGGCATTTACATCAGATCAAATGCCTTTATTCTTCCTAAATTACATAGTTATCAAAGCACTTTGCATGCCCCTACAAAGCTTTTCTCTCCTGCACACAAAGCAGACTGAGTAATTGAGATTTATGGTAAATATCAGGCACACCAGTATTTACTTGTAGTGCATTCAGCCCCATAAATTGTTAATGCAGTAGGCTCCTGCTGAGAGTTAAAGCAGTTCTCAGGCTGCCTTCAGGTGAATTTACATCTGGTGTGGTGCTTTCGCTCTAATCAGTTCTTGGTGCTGAGTGCTGATGTGGTACTTTTAGTTGCATTTGTGCACATGCACTGTTCCCCTTCACAGTGCTCATTAAAGAGAAAATATACCATAAACCTTAGGTACTGCTGCAGTACATTTTTGAAGTCATAGTGATGGAGAAACTGCTCCCTCTGTTGATGAGCTGCAATCATTACTCAACACCAAGACGACATTGAGAGAGCAAACCACCGCTGACACTGACTGTCCAAAGATATCATCCTCAGTCTCAAGACAGATCTGTGTCTTTGAGAGTTTACATGCATACACATCTTGAAAATATTAGTATGATATATCATAAGTCATCATATATAATTTATGGAAATGTGTTCCTATATTTTTAAGATACCTTACACATGTTTTATGTCTCTTCCAGCCTCCGGCCTCTGGATGTGGAATTTATGAAAGCTCTGCATGAGAAGGTCAACATCGTCCCCATCTTGGCCAAAGCAGACACACTCACCCCAAGTGAGGTCAAGAAAAAGAAAATCAAGGCAAGGGTGATTTCAACCAATATAATGTTGATCTGTACATGTTAAATCTCATAAACGAAACTGTAGTGACTTAGCAGAGTTTTACAGAACTAACTCTTCATAAAGAAAACAAATTACACTTGTGTAATTACTGATCAAATTATTGACAAGAAAAGTTAGTGACACAGTTCAAAAACATGTTTTCTCTCTCCTTTATCCCTGTAGATCCGAGAGGAGATTGAGCAGTATGGTATCAAGATATACCAGTTCCCAGACTGTGACTCTGATGAAGATGAGGAATTTAAGCAGCAGGACACTGAGCTGAAGGTGAGAGCCAAAGCTGCCAGGTGCCCTTTCCTCTGTTCTTTTTTATAATTTCTTTTTTACATTTTGGGATTTGCAGGTGTGGCTGTTTGCACAGCAATTTTTTGGCATGTGCATTAGAAACAGCACACAACATCTGAGCTGATAACTTCTTATGGGTGCTAACATGATCATTCAAGTATAGATAGTGGGTACATCATGATATTTTTTTTTTCACTTTGCAGGTTTTTTTAGATTGAAAAAAACACTTTTCTGATCACATCACAGAAAATGATCCAGTTAATAGAGCTTAGTCATGTTAAAATGCATATTCAGACTATATAATAGAAGAACTTGGCAGTCAGTCCACTACTGACTACACAGTCTTGATGAGTCGACTGTTATTAGCTGCTCTGGCATCATAAGCGGGCAGCGAGGACACAGTCAGTGTGCCAGTGTATTTCTTTGCCTCTTTCCTTTAGTAGTCTACGTTAAGAGCACTGTGTTAACTGCAGCAATAAAACAAAATAATGGAAAGTGAGGATGGAGCAATTCAAATAATGAATGGGAAGATTAAAAATTAAGGATTTTCTTTATGATAAGAAATATGAGTAACATAAATATGAAATATAGATTAAAATAATAGTAAGTAGAAGTGAGAACAAGAGGAAAGATGGAGCTAAAGAGGCAACAATACATACAGATACATCTGCACTGCACCACTCAGTGGTCCATCATTACCAGCCAATTCCTCTCAAGGTTCCCCTGAAGCACACTTTTTTAATTTTACGATTTCTCTGTTCTACCAAATAGGAAAGCATTCCCTTTGCAGTGATTGGCAGCAACACGGTGGTGGAGGCCAAAGGGAAGAGGGTGCGAGGCCGTCTCTACCCCTGGGGCATCGTAGAGGGTAAGCCTGTTCTCCAAGTCCAGCTTATCATTTGTGGTTGCATTGACTCAAATATTTAATTACTTTGTAAATTGATCCTCACGCTGTCGTTTGCAGTGGAGAATTCGGCACATTGTGATTTCGTGAAGCTGAGAAATATGCTTGTTCGCACGCACATGCAAGATCTGAAGGATGTGACACGGGAGACTCACTACGAGAACTACAGGGCCCACTGCATCCAAAGCATGACCCGCATGGTTGTGAAGGAACGCAACCGCAAGTATGCTAACACTGAAGCACAAGCTAAATATATTAACATATTAAAAAATCAAGAGATAAGAAGTGATTCAATCATTCAAAGACTAATATTTTTAAAGCTAAATCATTAAAAACAGAGCTCTGTTCACCTTGAGGATGTTCAGAAATTCCTATATTTAACCACCCAGACAAATGTAAACAAGTTCATCTATATCTTCATTCTCCTAGTTTATATTTTGCTGTAAAGTGTTAATGAGGTCTGTCAAAATTGCTTGGTAGAGGGAAGAGAGGAACTAATTACACCGTGCTGCCGGCTGAATTAGTGTTGTGCTGAGCAGATGACAGTTTTTGAGCTGGTGATGAGGATTTTAATAAGCAGACTTGACCTGGTGTTTTCTTAGATCGTTTCCATTGATGTGTGGGGACTATTATTTTGCCCTCTGCACAGATATTAAGTATGTTTATCTGCTACATTACATGTATTTTTCCAAGTTAAGTGTCTTTTACACATCAGCTCCGTAATAGTTTTATGTAATGCATCAAATCCCACAGTTCACTACATTTAGCCTGTCAGAACCAGGTGCACCTAGTACTTTAGACCCTTGTGACACAAAATAGTGTCGTTAGCATTAAAGACTGGTGCTTAAACTTTAACTTCTCTACAACTCTGCAGTAAGCTAACCAGGGAGAGCGGCACAGACTTCCCTATCCCCATGGTACCGGGAGTGACAGACAGCGAGACAGAAAAGCTCATCCGAGAGAAAGACGAGGAGGTACGACATGCCGACCAAGAACTGGACTCACACCATCAACATGATCACGAGCATGAGCACGAGTCCGAACATAGTTCTGACCATCATGAGCACGCAGACCCTCAGCCCACCCCAGAGACACACTCAGATCAGAAGGGGGTTGAGGCCCAATGAGTGTCTTTAGCTCACAGATTTTGTGTATACACAAGCTATTTTGTTTTTTGAAGCACAGAGGTTATTCGAGCCTTTACCCCTACTGTCCTCACAAGTCCTTTGGACCTTTGATCTGTGGGTAGAAAAAGAGCTTCCCAAATAAAAATCATGCACTTAAGGCATGATCATTTTGTGCGTGCACATACTCATAGAGGTTTATTTACATCCAGGTAACAACACTGACATCAGAATATGCTGCTTTTCACTTGTGGTGTCATTATAAAAATTAGAAACTTAACCTGGTTGCAGACGGTGGCTGAAGTGGAAATCCTTGGAGGTTATAATATATTAAAACTCAGAAGTTTTACAGCTTTTGTATTGTTTTTCAGAACACCACAGTGAACCTTGTGCTAGGCAATGTTTTATTTACTTGAAAGGATCCACACTACTTTAACCCTTATCTTATAACACTTGTTCTAAGGCAAGTTCAACACCACCAGTGCAGTGAGGCATCTAGGCTAATGTACTAAAGCTATTAGAATTTAACCATTAATTTTTACACTCCAGCTTTACATTCAAGGTCAAAATGTGAATAAAATTAAAATGAATTACAAAGTGTCTCTTTGTCAGGAAATCCAACAGGGAAATGCCCTTAGAGAAAATACCATTAGGTGAAATGTTTTCTTTTTAGGTTCCCATTAAAAATTCTTCACATTCAGTATGAGCTTAGTCACTGTGATAACTGATAACTTAAGTTAATTGAAAATTGAAACAGGCAGAGAAACAGCTGATAGTAAATCTGTTCATGGTGAATTATCACAGCTGTTTTACTTCAAGTTCCCTCCCTTTTCCCCACTAAACCAATTTATTTTACCAAATAAAGAGATCATTTCTCCTCAGTTGTTTTTATTTTCTGTGTACTCAACATTCGACGTGTTTACACATGACATTAAAGCTGCAACAATTAATCAGTAAATTGTTTGACAGGAAATTCATCGACAACGTATTTTGATAATCTACTGATTGTTCTGGTCAAAAGTAGAAAGGTATTTTGCGGTTTCAGCGTCTTAAAAATGATACTTTGTTGCTTTCCTTGTATTTAAGTTTATCAAAATGAAACATCTTGAGTGTTTGGATAAAACGACATTTCATGATTTCATGATGTCATAGTGGGCAGTAGGAAATTGTGATGAGATTTTTTAAAAAATCTTTTCTGATGATTATAATGACCAAATGATTACTTGATTTATTAAAAAAAAAAAATTGATTCATGGATAAGGACAACAACAAATAGTTGAGTTTGACCTTTCTACAACTACACATCCACTTAACTTTATTGACAGTTTCACCATCAGACAGAAATGAATTTATTTTCATACCCTGGAATGCTGTTTCAGTAACATGAAGTACTCTGCAGTGGGAGCCAGTGATTCCCTGCACACACGCATTAAAGGTCACATGACCTAGAAAGAACAGAGTGATCTGCCGAGTGATATTGATTTGTTGTTTGTGCAGTCATGTGTAAATAATTAGCTACACAATGGTACTAACTAAAACTTGTCTCATGTCTCCTCACAGTTGCGGCGAATGCAAGAGATGCTGGAGAGGATCCAGGATCAAATGCACACTCAGAAAGATGCCTATTAACATAGGACAGCAGTTAACACTCTCTTTAACTGGGATAAAAAGAGCACCCAGGAAACCTTTATTCCTCGCTGTAACACTGACATCCCAACGTGTCCACCCAACCACCACTCAGCCTCATCTACAGCACATCACACATGGATCAGGGACCTGTGGGGAGGTGGTAAGATATTCTGACATTTGCAGCTCAATGACTCCCTTTATTCTCTCTGATGTGACACCAGTGCTGCAAAACACTCAACCCTCCACTCTTCTGTTTTCTGTTCTGTTTAAACTTTAAAGGTTCAGTGTGTAGGATTCAAAGGCCGTCCACACCAAGAATAATAACTATAAAGATAACTATAATGATATGGCTTTAAAATTCAATCTAACTCAAGTCCACACTACAGTTTGAACAACAATAATGACACTGGCTCACAATATCGTTGGGATCACTTTCAGAGGGATTTAATGAACGATAGAAACCCCGACTGCCAATTAGAATCTATCTCATTAAGACATAAAATTAAAATGATAACTGATGTCCTCTTTGATGCTTGCAAACTGATGTCAATTCATACGAAAGTATAAATAAAACTTGTCTTCAAAAGATGAAAATGACTCTCTTGCTCCCATATCCTTCTCCATTTGTTTTTTAGTTAACTTCATCACAATGTAAAGCATTAGCAGGTAATCAAGGTCCATGTTCCTGGAGTGAGCAACACGTTCTGTTTGTAACTGAACAGAACGTTGTTGTTCATTACTGTGGTCGCTCACATTCTTTACCATTAAAGTTTTGGTTTTAGTTATCATTCTAAGTGTGGAGAGCCCTTAGGTCTCATCAAGCAGATTGTACTCATCTGAAAAAAAAACCCACTCTTCTTATCGTGTAGGAGAGCCAATAATTGCAGAAAAACTTATCAGAGTTAGTGTTTGTCTTGTTCCTTCTTGGCTATTGTACAAATGTGGCAGTGCAACATGGTGAACACCATGAAAGAGGACCCGCTCCATGTATAGATAAAAAAGGCTCATTCTAAGGTAATGAAAACAGGCCAATTTTTATTTTCAGGTGACCATACTTTCATGAAAATGTTATTAAATTTCTGCCATAGTTTAAAAATAAATTCTTCTTAATCCCACACACTGAACCTTAAAACGATAAAAAAATAAACAGGTTTGTGGTTATTTGATAAATCAATTCTAGTTTTAGGGTATGTTTAGTTGACTTAATTGCTAAGGAGAGTGTTTTTTTTTTTTTATTTCTGAACTTTTTTTAGCCACATGCTCACATGTGTTTTATTTGATTTAACATTTCTTTATGTAAGGTCTGATTTGAGTTTTACAAGTGGTGACCTGCTCAGATTTTTTAAGCACACTTTTCTGGTGCAAGTGTTTATTTTTACTATCTCTCTAGGTCAATATGCATATATACTGTAATAATTTAATTTTCTATTTTACACTCATAAACATTTTTCTACTGTTTGTCATCTTTTATGTGTTTTTGCTTTTTTAACTACACCCTAATTCACTGCTTGACTATATGTATGGATGATTTCCCTTTTCCCTTCAAATGAGGTTCCTGTTGATTCATTAGTTTAATGAGAAGAATGTTAAGATTCATTTAAACATTATTTTATTGCTGTTTGCATGTTTACGGAACCGTAGTTGCCACCTCTGCTGCCTGAAAGCATAAATGATGGATGCTCTGCTCAGTGTTGGCCAGTCTTGACTAACTGCAATGCTTACTGCCATATCAGCATTTAAAAAAAAAAAAATCAAACTTTTCACATGAGATTTTTTATTTGAAGATTTCCCTAGAACAGAGTTGTTTCAAAGTCAGTTAATTTGATGCCAGGTGATAATAACCATCAACAGTTTAAATTAGAGAGCTGATGACACCTGTTAGATGTTAGAGATGATTAGAAATCCAACAAGACCCTTAATTTGCATGAATGAAGTCCAAAGTAAGAGTTGCATCAAAGGCCGTACAGTGTATTTATTTTGCATGTGTTATTGTGAAGGTTATTGAGATTGCTGTTCAACTACGTGATCATACGGTTTATGGGCAGTGAAAATATGTAGCTACTTAATTGATGGGTAAAATGTATGGAGATTACAGATTTTCTTTTTTATTTTGGTTATAATTATATTCTGTTTTCAAGGGAACTCACAGGTTGGATGTGTGCTAACCTTTATGTTTATCCTATAACCAAAGCCAACAATAACAACCTAAGGTGTCCTAAATGTCTGATTGTCCTTGGTGTGAAATCTTTTTTGTGTTGACATGGGAAGCATTGTTTTAAAATAACTTTTCAAAGCCAAGAGTAATGATCAAAATAACTGAATGAGCTTGACTGTTTTGGTAATCGTTTTTTTGTTCAAAGTAAAAACCCTTTTTTTGGTAATTAAATGACAAATATTGCAACATTGTTTTATCTTTGTTCTGTAAAAGAAGAAGAAGAAGAAGAAATTGCATTCCTTGAGCTTCTGTCCCAGATTCAGGTAATACTTTTGTTTATGATTTTTTTTTTTTTTTTAATATTGAATTTGTCTTTTGTTATTCTACTTTCTGGAGTATATTTATGTAATAAATTTATAAATGAAATGCATATGGGGAGGACAATATGTACAAATTCTAATATTGTAATAAAATATGAATATAATGTCATGTCTTATCGAGACAGTGGGTTTTGCTTTTTGGTCTAAAAAAATTAGTGTGATTAGTATGAGAGCTGTGGATTAATTTAAAAAAATATTGTGACAGACCTTAATAAATTAACTCTTAATTAAACTTTTTATTTTTAAACTTTGATATGATACATAATTTACTGTAAAATCAAGACTTTTGTCTCCAGAGCTGTGACTCAAACGCAGCTCCAGTGAGGCTAAGTGACAGCAGTCCAGTGTAGGGTTTAGTGGCATCTAGAGGTGAAGAATCAGATTGCACCTGGCTAAACTGCACTGAAAAAAACCCTTCTCTCCCAAGCATAAAAGAAAACCTTTATTTAAACAAAATTGTAAAATGTAAAGAAAGTGAAATAATAAGCCTTTTTTAAAAAAATATACAGCAATCTGGGGATCTATCAGCTTACGTCATAGGACATCTTAGAGGCAGATAAAGCTACATTAAAAACATTTTAAAAAACATTAAAATAATGTAAGTGTATTTTTTAAGGTTTTGAGCAGCTAGGTTGTTAGTCAACAAAGCTAGCTTGTTGACATAGCTAGCTCTTAGGCAGGTAAAGTTTACTTTTCACTCTCTTTCTTTTAAAGAATGTAACATAGACAGTTTAAGTTTTGGAAGTTTTATTTTGTGGTACTGTTAAACTGTGTTGTGTAATACAGAAAGAGAAAATTTTAATATTTTATCTACCACCAATACTTTGAATTTTGTGAAAAAAGAAAAAAAATCAGTCAGTACTAGTGGTTTTAGCTTTGCCTAACATAAAAATACAAGATATATCATGTCAGACATCTGGTTTCACTTAATATTTAAAAAATATTTAATGATTTAATAGAGGTTAAAAAAAAAAAACAACTGACAGATTAACCGGTAAGAATTACTACAAGTCATAGCATAGAAATCTCCATTTGAATGCCAAGCATGCCAAATATAAATCAGTCTTTGAATTTCTTAAAAACAAATTTAAAAAGCACTATCTGGTTAAAAGTAACAAAAAAGACTTCAGACATTTGTAAACATAATACAATTTATTAGGTATCTTTTTTATAAATTTTTAATTTTACATATTTTCCTTGCTTTTTACATAATACAGTTGGATATAAATGCAGCCCAACATTTACAGGCTATGTACAACTTTAACTTTCGCCATAGGGAAAACACATGTTTATTGTTGCTTCTTCAAGTATCTGAATCCCTGTAAATTTTTACACATTTTGTTTTGGTACAATATGATTTCAAAATGTATTTGTTTGGGATCATTTGCATCAAATTTCAATGAGAGTTCTTATCAGCACTTAATGAGTTTCTGGAAAAAAAAACAACAAAAAAAAACAAAAAACAGAAAAAAAAGGTCTGTGTTGTAATCATATTGCATCAGAACAAAATACAGAAACACTAAAGGGTGAATTCTTTTCAAAGTGGCCGAATGAAAGATTAACGTGGGAAGAGGTCTGTATGGTCTTCACCCCGATATACAGCACTGTAAATGGTCCCAAAAAAAAAAAACAAACAAAACGACTATATAATCAAATTTACATTGAACAGAAGAAGTTATTCTCCAAAGTAAATCTTAAAATACAAAGTCAGTTATAAATGTTACACTGTACATACATGTGATACTTTAATAAAGTAATCACTTTTATCTTTTTTACAAAAAAAGGGGCTTAACTTCTGAAGAGTGCGCTACTTATGAGCCTTTCACAGGTCAGTACATTCAGATTAAAGTAGGTGAGCATATCATACTGCGTCTTTAGCAAGTGCTATGCTAAACTGTAGGTTTGCAGCTTGATAAGACTAACAGAAATATATGTTCACAGTGCGAGCTTTGGAAAAGGATAGTCTTGCAACACACAAGATTTGATTTATATCAGATGCTGAAATCACCTACATGATCCTAACACAAATTTATGGTTAACAGAGCTTTAATTTTGTGTCGAGAAACGTTACATCCCTACTGAAACTTTTCCAACACAGACAGCACTGTTATGGGTCCTGATGATCACACACGAATGAATGCATTTAAGGCATGCAAACACACATCCTACCACCATCTGCCCTGCAAGATAGCAGAGAAACACACTTAATCATAATTTATGGATCTTTCTTGTGTAAAATCTCTAAACACCGAACTCTCTAACTTTTTAACATCTGACTGACATTTAATTTTCTGTCTCAGATGTCTAGCATTTAAACACTTCAATATCTGATGAGACATTTACACCTGGGGGACATGTAGATGTAAAAGTAATTCTATTTGGCGAAAGTATTATATTAGCAGCTGTGACAACATAACCTGATTCTTGAACACTAACTTGTACTTTTGCTGTGTGTACACACTCCAGTATGTTTGAAGACAAATACTTTAAAACCGTGCAGTTTTGTCACAGAAATAGAAGTATGACTATGAACACAGTTAGCCAGCAGGAGGAGCTATTGCTGCATGCATCATCACTGAGGACTGCAGCTCCAGTTCAGGAGCTGAGGTTCAGTCCGTGATTGTGCTCCTGCCCTGCAGCATGTGCCTCTTTCGGAGAGGAGGAGCTCTTCTCCTCTGAATCACATTCCCAATGTGCTGGTGGTTATGGCGGGTTGAACGCTCTAATTCTAAACTGTCACAGCCCTCAAAACCCAATGCAGCATCGAGTACATTATGATCTATTAGTTAATCCACTGCAGACACGGTGACAGCAAGGAGTCTAGCTGCCAGCCAGTTCATACACAGGCACTGTAACAGGGTGCTATCACTGACACTATGCTGGCAGGGCAACATGTCCCCATAAGAAGCTCATGTTGAAACGACTGTTGCTCCATTAGCTAAACCATTGGATGGCAAGTCAGGGTCTAAAACAAGACATCTTCCAGTATCCTGACACACACACTCAACATGTCTACCAACCACATGCAGTCTGGCATATCTTAAATTCAGGATAAAGATTTGAGGACACTGGTGGTCTGAAACTGAAAGATGTTTGCATTTTGACAAAGGAATGTTCCTGGCTCTATGCCAGCTGCAGCGCTACTGAATGAGAGTGAAACTCTGTGGATCTGCGAGGTCTCCAGGAGCTCCTCTGCTCTCACTGTGGCCTTGTCGATGGCCTGGTCTGAGGCCTGTGGTTCTCCCTATTAAGGGGCCTCACCTTCTTCCAGCCTGCTGGTCTTGTTGGCAGTGTTCAGGCCAGCTTCAGAGTGCTGATGGGGAAGGAGGGCATTGTCACCATTGTCACGGGGTTGAGCACTGTCTGGCCCACCAGCTGTGGGTGGTGGGCCACCATTTGGGTGCTTACTGCTGTCTGCTTGCCAACGATGGCGGCAGCTGGTTGGCTAGGCGCCGTGCCGTTCATCTGAGGGTGGGCATGGTTTATGGTGTGGGTGATGTGACCAACAACAGCAGGCTGTGTGACGGCCACTGGCTGGGGATAGAGGGCAGGTAGATGCTGGCTCAGGTGAGCCACCGGATGTACTGTGATGTGGCCGATGGGTTGGTGGCCGGGGGTTAACTGGACAGAGCTGGTGGTGGTGGCGGGAGCCAGGTGGGCAATATGTTTGGGACCCCCTCCCTGAATGACATGGTTGACTGCTTGGATTACTGAAGGATGGGACACAGAGGCATGGGCAATAACTGTGGGGTGCAGGTTGGACATGGTCACCACTGGTGTCTGAGTGGGGATCAGGGGCTGGCTGGGGGTGGTGGGAGTGCTGGATGTTGTGGATGCGGGTGTTATCGGGGTTGCAGGCTTGGACACTGGCTGTGGAGGAGTCACTGGCAGTGGCTGGAGCTGAGGCTGGTGCAGGGGGGCTTTGTGCTGGATGGAAATATGTTGGGTGATGAAGGAGGAAGCAGTGGTGGTGGTGGGTGTCGGGGTTGGGGCCTGAGTGGATGTTACAGTCTTGTGCGGCTCAGGTTTCATGGTTTGAGGCATGGTGGGTAAGGCAGTCTGGGCTCTCGATGCAGTCTCATCCTCCATGTCATCTTCCATGACGTCTTCACCTTCTGCAACACCAATCAATGAGAAGATTAAACTTAGTGTTATTACAAGAAATGTGTTTTTGCATATTTATTTTTACTAACTAAACTAAAAAAGCGTGGTTTGGTCTTTTAGTGTGTCATTATGTAGGCTGGAACTGATACAAATTCACACAGCATTAACACAGTTTTGAATATATTTTAATATTCATACAAAACAGCCATGTAGGCCTCCAGTTATCCCAGCCTGACTGTCAGACTACCTGAGGCCGTGGATGTCGAGGCCTGGTCCTCCTCTGGCTGTACTGTCTGTCGGAGGACACGGTCGATCTCAATCACATCCATCCACTGGCTCAGCTCGTTCTTCAGCTCTGCTAATCTTTGCTGCGTGGCTATCTTCTCCCTGGCCAGCCGCTCCATGTCGTGCTCATACTCCTTTTCTTTCCGCTTCAGCGTCTGTAAGGAGAAAGCAGAAGATGGTACAAATCTAAAAAACCACTGAACTGAGTTGCTCAATAATAGTATGAGCTGCCACTAAAACTTGAATACCATGCTGCTACTTTATTAGGTTCACATGAGCAGTATAAAGCAATGAACAAATACAACAACCCCGTTATTAAATGAGTTATTATAAAGGTTTGCTTTTGTTGGCACTATCAGAAAAGTGTTGATTAAACTTTTGCAGTTTTATATACTGTGATATATTGTTTTTTTCTTATCGCAAATTAGGTTTGACAAACTATTACACACATAATAAGAAGTCTTTAGCAGGAAAGCTGATATGACTGTTGTTTACAGTATTTGGTCCTTGTGTAGTAGTCAGCTGTCTGACACAGGGTGACCATCTGCTGGTTACTGCCTTTTAACCTGGCTGTATCATATAATTAAAATAAGGTCTCTATATACATAAATGGACATTGCAGTGGCTTCTTGCAGAGGAAATGCAAAACTAAGGGTTACTTTCATGAAACCAAAACCAAAAATCAAACTTCTCCAATTCAGTCAAAAAACAGGAACAAAGGACAAGTATTTCAAAGAATGGATACATGTTTTATATTAGACAGAAAAAAGCTATTTAATTTCAGCTACTTAGTGCAAATGTTATGAACCCTTCCCTCTACAACTGTTATCATGTGAACAACAGATCTGTGATCCAGACATCATCTTCCTCATAGAGTGATCACACAGAAGGGGGAAGGTTGTTTAATTTATTCATGTATTAGTCACATTGGTTAAGCCTCCATAAACAACCTGTGGACTCTAAGAAAAAGTCAAACCTCTAAAGGAAAAAAGGTTTAAAACAAAACGTCACTCCAGAAAACCTTAATAAGGAAGTCTGTATTGATGTCCATGCTGTCTTTACAGCTGATTAATAAGGAATGGGTCAACAAATAATGATTTAAAAATAAACTTGTGACCTGAGCATGAGTGCAGGGAGCAAAATAACAGAGCTCCAGAAGAGCAGGAGGGAAAGAGGAGGTGGAGAAGACGAGTATGGAAAGTAGGAGGTGCTTCCAGGCAGTGGCTCCCTGTGACCCAATTTCCCCTAACATGTCAGCTGACACAGAGCAAAACCAAACAAACTGAGCTGGACTTCCTTGTACATGGCAAGAGAAGGAAAAATTGTATCTATAAAAACAAAAAACAAATGGCAACACACTTTGTAAGAATTATGCTAATGAACAAAGAAAAGCTAAACAGTGTATAAAGAATGTGTTTTTCTGGCTGAGGCAACACAGACAGGATCGAGTTATGCAGTTAGGGATTAGTGTTTTGACATTGAACACTTAATATAATTTACGACGTATTCAGCTTGGTCAAACTATCCAGCACAGACTCTTGCTTCGATGGCAAAGGCTCAGGAAAATGACACTGTGGGAAATCTGTTACCAGCAACCTGATGACTCAGGATCATAAAGCCATTTCCCTAAAGGGTGGACTTCCTGTAAGTGCTCATGGCTCTGTGTATGTGAGAGGTATCTCTTTGTGTGTGAGTACACACAGGCAAGTCATTTATGACATGTTGAATTAAGAAAACTGCATCTGTTTGTTGTGCTCGTCTCTCTGTAGCTGTGTGAGAGGCTTGCATTAGCGTGGTCCGTGTGCGTGCGCATCTACAGTACAATATACATGTACATAAATAGCAAAGAAGGACAAAAGGCGGGCCTTTTCAGCACCTGTCTCCAGTCCTTATCCAGGATTAGAAATGCACAGGCCAAGCGGTCAGTGCTTTGGGCTGCATCCCACTGGGGTTGTTTTCAGATACTCACACACACAAACTCAGAAGAGTCCTGTTCACATAATTTAGCAGAGAAAATATATGACAGGGACACAATGAAGTCCAATTAAATCCATAAAATGAGCACTTCAATTCAGAAATAAGACAAGGAATTTACTTTTAAATGTACAACAATACTGATAAGTATTTGGGAGTTTTAAAAACTCCAATACTAAGAGTGATGTTCAAATATGTTTTTACATGAGCAAACAATCCTTTGATTTATGTGTGTGTGTATTTCAATGAATAAGATATATAGTAATGAACATAGCACAGGATACTTGCAGTGTTTCTAGGTACTATTTATTGAATCAACTGCATGATGTGAAAATTACCTCAAACCTCCTTTGATGTTTCTGTTCTACAATTTTTTTTACTCATTTTCCCTAATATAGCCTACACTATTTTTTCATCATAAGCCAATATCAGCCTGGCAGATTTATCAGTTTAGGAAAATTGGTCTAGTTAAATGCTGGTTTGTCTAAATCCATCAATTGCAATTACAATCAAAATGATCTTCACTCAGTACTAATGATGAAAAACAAGTAGGAAACCCTGCTGCGCGTCTCATTACTTGTTACAATTTAAAAGTGGTTGAGTGCTGCAAGAAAACCACAAGAATTCAAGTTTGGTCCCATTTCACAGTCACAGACACGCTTAATTTAACAATAAAGTTATTATATTCTGACTGCCTTTTGAGCAGGAAGGGAAGAGAAGAACTAATTATGTACTCAACTTATTCACCAACATGTTCTTATGATGCACTAATGAACATCTGGTTACAGATGTGGAACTCGTGACCAACCATCAACAGCCACCCTCGGCCAACCAGAAGAGCTGTTGATATCTGTGCTCCAGCACGAAAACGTGAACCGTTTCCTCTCTGGTTGTCATGGAAACAGCTGAAAACCTTTTTAGGTTTCCTCACTGACCTGAAAGACCACACACACTGGCATGTGCCAAAGGTGCTATTTATTTTTTCTCCGAAAGTGTTTCTTTTAAGACTATGCCTGGGTGTGAATCTTAAAGCCGTTATTTAACTGCCTGAAAAATCAATTTTCTGACACAAATACTAAGCAGTATGGGAAAAGGATTGTAAATAGGGCGGAATGAAAAGGTTAAACTAAAGAGTGTACAAAATATGTGACACGTGGACCGAAAAGGGGGCTGGCTGCCTCCTCTTTACCCTCATGAGCGAGCATTAGCAGACAGCCTTGCATGAGTGGTGCCACAACTGTGCATGCCACAAACTATGACTCATGGAGAGAGAAATGCTCCACAGACACTGAGACCCACTGAACTCTCCCTGCTGCAGTGCTGCTGCTGGACAGAGAAAACACCTTGCTGGGCTCTTTAGAAACAGCTAGTCTGGGATTAACTATGTAAACCTGAAACAAGTCTGTCCCAGATGGGTCCCACATGCCTTTACCATCCTGTTAATCATGTCACCAGGTTGGTAGGACACAAGGTGCCAAGTACCTCTTCGGTTCTTTCTGGCACATGGCTGCACCCCCTGAGCCTCCAGAGCTCCTCCTTCCTGAGAGATGAGGTCCCAACTCAGCCTTGTTTGCGTGTGAAAATCTAGATCAGTACAGGGATAGGCTGCATTATGTGTGTGTGTGTGTGTGTATGTGCATGTTTGTTAGTGCGTGTGTCTGTGAGTGTGTGTGTGAGCGTGTGATGAAGG
Organism: Acanthurus lineatus; assembly: GCA_029814665.1. Taxonomy (NCBI): domain Eukaryota; kingdom Metazoa; phylum Chordata; class Actinopteri; order Acanthuriformes; family Acanthuridae; genus Acanthurus; species Acanthurus lineatus. The sequence goes on along the minus strand of JAPZDV010000024.1, from coordinate 13,284,031 downwards.
TAAACAGTGCTCAAGCGTTGTCACAAGCAATGCGAGTGCCAAGCACATGGCCCCACAGAGAACAGGAGAGGGAGGGTGGCAGATAGCGGGGGATTGAAAGAGAGCAATACAAGCTGTTCTTACTGACTCACTTTTGCAGCAGACGGCACAAGGCTGGGTTTTCTTAAAGGGCCAGGAGCACAGGAGGCCACGTTGCAGACATGCTGCTCAGCCTGGCTGACTGGTCACGCTTCTGCATAAAGGTCTTGTGACAGTTTGGTAAGCATAAACCCTTGTTTTACTGTGCCTTCAGGCTGGAACACACAGATTCACGTGGTGCCTAATCTAAACAATGAAAGCTTGTGTTTGAAAAAAAAAATCCCTACTTTTGCACACCATTCCTTGTGTGCAAGCTTTTGCAGGTCATAAATGACCTAATTACCTCATCGTGGCTAAGGACTGGTCGATAGTCCAGTCCACGCTCCAGTACTTGCACTCCACTTGTTTTGTGGTTCTCTATGGCTTTTCTTTTGTGTAAAACAACTTGGCAGGTAACAAATCCTGCTGATGAAGATTTATTTTGTCTTTTCCATGGAAATTAAACTGTTTCTGCGGTGACTATAGTCTTGACTCAAATCCAAAATTATCACTGAGACTTTTACAGACTAAGCTGAGACCTTAAAAGACCCTGAAATATTTAAGAGCAGCGACCTCGGCTGCCAAGAAAGATTTTTAATGTTCAAGGCTGGATAAGAAAGAAAATGTCAGAGCAATCAGTGCAACTTTAAGGCAAGGATTCTCAGGAAATATGCCGTTATGTGTCCAATAAATGTCTGTCATTTAGAGTGAGAACAGTATTTTAAACACGTCCTCCTCTGTATTCTCTAGATTTCCCCCACCAGATGGCACAACAAGTTTTAAACTGGCATTCGGGCACAAGCAGGGGAGAAAGAACTTCAGTCAGCTTTGAGGGGGAAATGAAGCGCGAGCGGAGTAAACCGAGCCTTGTGTTTACCGCCCCATGTTCCCTGCCTGCTGCTGGCAGCTAAGCCTGGTGGTACGGCAAGTCCTGCCTGTTGCAGTGCTGGGCGGGGGCCCAGCACGGGGGGGTGACGTCACGCGGCTCAGGCTAGCCATGTGCTTGCTGCTCATGTGGCCTTAAAAGCTCAGAGAAGCAGGATGGAAGGAGGGGGAGCAGGGAGGAGGAGCTCTAACGCATCAGGGCTTATTTTACAGCCTTGGCTTTTGCAGCGCCACTACAGGCTCAGGGGAAAGCCTTTAGGAACAAGATGGAACACATTTAAAGATAAAACCCAAACCCATGTGTAGCCTTGTTAATGTGAAAACACTGACACAATGAGAGTGAAAACATTCTATTTGCATGCAAGATTTATGGTCATATTTGCTGAGTCATTCTGCACTTTCAATGAAATGAGGAAGTGGAATTTGAACTTAGCTGCTGTTGAGCAAGCCAGTGTCTTTCGGTGGAAAACTGATAAAAATCTTGACACTACAAAAACGGGCACTGATTTCCAAGTTAACGTTTGAGATAACAGGCAGGATAGATGAAATGACATTTGATGCGGAGCCTAATGCCTCTTATTTGAACCTCCCCTGAGCCCAGTGTTTTTGTGTGCAGCAAGGACAGAGGAGGGAAGGGAGGAGGCAGCTTTCAGGGAAAGAGGTGTATGCTCAGGACACGCGTTTGTACCACCCATGTCAAGATGACAGCCTGTGCACGTGTTGTGTTTGTTTGGCTTTTTTTTTGGCTTCCCATCACCTGAAGTTCCCTTATTTTACTCCACCCCTTCATAACAAAACAACACCGAGCGGGCCAGTGAAAAAAACCCAACCGGCAACAGAGAGGCATGTACGAGTACATTGCCTTTGACCTATAATTAGATAAACTGTTACAGCAAGAGATTTTTACATATAATAAAAAACATTGACCTGTTGCAAAATTTAGCTCTTAATTTGGTAGAATTCTGTCCAGTTCTGACACTGTTCATGAATTTATGAAAAAAAAATTAAAAAAAGGTTTTATGGGTTTCATCAACAACTCTTAGATAGGAAAGGAAACAAGAAAAAAGTGTGACAGCTGTTATTTTTCTCCTCAGCCTACTTGCTTAAAACGTCTCTCCTGTCCAATTCAGCTGTTAGGTATAAAAGAAAGGCAGGTCAGTCTGACAGTCAAACGCAACACACTGAACACCGTGTTGCTTAATCACACAGAGGAGGGGGCAGAGGGAGATTGGGTGACGAGCTCGGCACCCACGCTGTCCTAGTTTCCCTCAGTATCCACGCGCAGAGAGGAATAACCGAACTGCTGCTACTCAGAGTATCACATTAGCAGCACAATGTCTTCTGCAAAAATTACATTAGTAAACCCACACTGGTTATATAATACTAAGGTTATGAACAAATACAGGACTGATTCTCTCAAAGAGGTCATAAAAGCTCATAATCAAGCAGTGCTAATTACTGCTTAGTATAAACAAATAGGAACCTAATTTTTATAGAGGCCTAACATCAAAGCCCAAACATTATTGAGAAAATGTGATTACAATTACAACTGTTCTATTAAAACACTTGTACAGTATCACAAGTAGCACGAATACACACCAAAATATGACAGTCATGCCTAAACTGCAACATCTGATGCCAACTCAAGCCTGTGGGTGAACTCTCAGATTTAAAACTGCCAGCCCACAGTATCTATCTATAGGAGAAAAGTGACCCACAGTAAACGCTATGGCAGCACCCTCATCAACACAGTCGCAGTCTGAAAGAGTTAAACTAGGCCAGCGGCGGACCTTTGTACCAGCTGTTTACAACCAGGATACTCTCACAGCGAGGGCCTGACTCAAACACATGGTGAGTCACTCGTGGTCGTGGCACACTGTCTTAACAAAGAGTCACGTTAAAGTGGTGTAAATGAGGAAATGTTTAAGATTCCACGGTAAGGAAGGATCTAAGAACTACAAAAAGGCAGGAAATGCAATAAAGAGCGAAATTAATATGGGTGATGAGTCAGAAATAACATTGTGGCAGAAGGCTGAAAATATTCTCTAAGATGTTTTAATGACCTTAAACTTTTTTGGAGTGCAATTTGGTAAAAGTTTATGAGGGAAAAATGAAAAAAAGTCAATCCAACATCCACTCCCCTTTTTGCTTTGCCCCCTTTCTAAATCAATTTTAGCTTTGAAAAATCACTTCACCCTTTTCCACTGTAATAAGCAAACCTTTTAAAACTGGCCGCACAAAAGAATGCGAACGATAATTGCTTTTTGGAAAAGATATTCACCCTGACATCAATATCACTTTAAGTTCAGAACTAAATATGCAAATCATTAAAAATTACAGTTGTGATGACGCTTGCGCTACAGAAAAGCACGCTGTGTTGTTTTTTTTTTTCCTTAGTGAACGCTCCTCCTCTTGTACCAGACACTTTGGCACGTTTGGCAGTTTGGCCTCAGAAGAATGGTGACTGCATTGTTCAGTAGTAATCATAAGTGTCAATAGACCTGTACAAACAAGTCTTAACCAGACTCTAAAACATTTGATGAATGCAGTACACGGGCTAAAGCTTAAAGGCTGATAATTACTATTCACCAGAATCTTTTGTTTAATCAGGAATACAAGAAATCAAACCTGAGCTGGTGATTAAAATCTGGCATGGCAGGAAATAGTCATTAGTTAAAGGTCTTTGCTGAACATTCTGTACTAGCACACTAGACCTAAGTTTATGCCAGCCTTAAAATCTTTCCCTCACTGGAAATCTATTTAAAGATGACAAGATCAATTAAAAAAGGAGTGCCAAGTTCTCTGAGCATTGACCCACCTTTTCTAATAAAAGAGTCAGAGCCATTCATGCTATGATGAAACGTTAGTGGTAAACTGTACAAAGGTCTCGATATTATCAGCTCTACAAGACATTTAGTGGTAAGACTTTGTCAAAAGCAAACATCCAATGCAACTTACCTGAATGTATCTCAATGCACTTCTGAGCACGCTCAGATTGGAGGTTTTCTTCTCGTCTATGTTGGGGATGTTCTTCTTCAGCGTCTCAAAACACTCCTTCAAGTGTGCCCGTCTAACAAACACAAGACACAACAGAGGGGATTTTAGACTTCAGAAATGGCAGAACCACACTTTGCTTTATTCAAATTACACAGATAAATATTGAAAAATAGTTGAAAAATAAGGAGAGACATCAGTCTATTTCAGAAAAAGGAGGAATTTATGAAACAGAAGCTACTGGGGAAAAAGAATATTAGCTGATAGACTATTATTCATTTGTAACAACACAAATAACCTTAGATCTCTTTCTCTTTAAGGATGCCCTATGGTAGACAGGTTGAACCCACCTGTTTTTCTCAAGCTTGTTGTGCACCTCTCTTGTGCCTGCCCTGTAAGAGCACAGATGAGAGCACATTAAGAATTTGGAGTATAAAAGGGCAATGTGACAAGAACGATCAAAATCAACCAAAGAAGGGCTTTTTGCTTTTGCTTTGCAGTGAAAACATAATGTTGAGCATGTCCAATTTCAAGAATACGCTAAGTCTTAGCAGTGGAATATCAATAAATGTATCAGTTTTGTAAATGCTAAGCCTTGCTTGTTTTATCAGTTTAAATTCTTTACAACACTAATCCATTGAATTATTTTTTTTTTAGAAAACTACAGTTCAAAAGTACTTTTTTATAGACTTACATGTAAAAAAGTTTAAATTAACAGATTAATTAAAAACTCAGTTGCAGACCTCTGTAATTAGAATGTAAATAGGTTAAGCTCACCCTCCAGGCCTCTTCTTGTTGTCCAGGTGGCGGCCATCATCAGGAGGACTCCCCCGGCTAACAGGGCCGTTCTGTAGAGGGGTCTGCTGGAGGACAGGGCTCGACTGGGGGAGTATGGCAGGTTGTTGTGGGGGTGAGACGATGGAACCGGGATAGCGCTGAACCAGCTGTTGGTGTGTCTGATGCGGCAGTTTAGTGTTGCTGGTTTGGGTGATGAGCTGTGGGTGATGATGGTGGTTCTGTATCAGCTGTTTGTGGTTGGAGGTCAGCACAGAGCTCTGATGGTCAGGTTTGGGTTGTGGAGAGCGTGGCAGAGTAGGTGCAGGCGGGGGAGCAGCTGGAGGGGAGAGCGTGGCGACGGGCAGAGTGGGTGAACCTGTAGGGTTGGGGGTGACCACAGGGATGGGGATGACAGTAACAGGCATGGAGGGGGGAGGCAAGGAGGGGGGTATGGGCGCTGGGTGGGACTCAGTGCGGAGCTCGTCTGCTTTAGCGACATTGTTGATGTGGACTGTTAAATTATAGTTGACATCAGAGTGCGTCTGCTCTGCCAACTGCTCCAGACGCTGCTTTTCCTTAAGTTCATCCTCTGCAGAAGAAACGAGGCCAGTTAGCAGAACAAATAAGTTTCCTTCTAAACACTGCTACTATAAAACATAGACCACACCATAAAATATGAATACCCCTAATGTGTTGTAATTTAAATAGCAGCAATCATGACAGAATCATAACCTTGATTGAGTTATTTGAGAGAGTATGTAAGAAGAAGTAAAAAAAAGGGCCCATTTACAGCCAGAACTATCCCAGAGGAGAGCTCATTAGGATAACCCTGATAGTAAACAACACAAAAAAAACACACCAAGACTTACTACCTGCCACATCCATTCTGATTATAATAATTAAAGTCAAAGGAATTAGATTTAAGCATTTAAGATTTAAAGCTGTCTCAGGTTTCCCCAGACAGAAATGTTGACCTATATTACCCCAAAACTCTTGTAATATGATGTCTGGAGCTCACAGCAGGTTTTGTGTCTTAACACAGCAGTATTCCCAAATAATTGGTTCGACAAAGATTACTTTTCTTGTGGACAAATACTGACAATAACCATTACCAGCATGTCATACAAAGGGGAAATCAAACTTTCAATAGTTCGCAGGAGTGAAGGAACTTTCTTCTGTGCTTCTTTTTAACAAACCTGAAAGTATGTGTGTTTTCTTAATTTACAATATCCTTCAAAGTTTTCAGCTAACTCTGACAGAAGGTTGTCGCTCTAATGGAGGTACACCTTCTGTAATGTAACTCAAGGAAACCTTATCACAAGCAATTTCTTTTGTGAAAGGCATGTGAAAGCATGTTAGCAATGTCAAGGCAATGATGTGCTGTGTGTTATGAAGAGTAAAATAAAAAGACATTTAAGAGGTTATGGGTTCCTGGAGATTCTGAGGCAAACTTCTCAAGTGGCACCAGTCTACTTAGGTGACTACAGTCAGCCTTGAAGCAATGACATCCAATGTTCTGAAAAGAAACTGCATTTGTTGCAATGCGAAAGATTGGTAAACTAAGAAAAAATCTATCTGCTGAGACTGTGCCCATGAATGTGACAAACATCATGTATTGACCTGGACACATCTCAGGAAAAGAAAGACAACCTTGACAGTGTGTGAAAAACTGCAATATTTTAACAGTAAAAGAACTGGAATCAAAAAACTTCATCAGCTTTGATTCACCATCCAATTATATTCAAAACATCTCCTCCATAATGTATGGATGCTGGAGACGGGGACTGTCTAGTTGCTATGGCAGCTGTGATGTTCATTGTTAGAGATGTCAGATACAAGTAGTTGTCATTAACATTATTATTCAGTGGACCAGGGTCACTGCAGCACTACACACTGTTTCCTTCACAGCAAATTTAAAGATTCAATGGCACTGTAGACTTGATTACATCTCTGAAAGTTTATTGAGCCACTGAAAAAATGAAAACATCAATGTTAAGGAGTTAACTGGCAACTGAGCGTACAACACTATGACAGATGCCTGCCTCTACAGTCAATTAATTAGATTTCAAGCTAGTTGAATATTGGGAATTTTGAGAAGTCTGTAATTAGTTTTAGTCATTCGGGTTAGTGTGGAACTTTCATAAAATTAAACTTCTCTATGTGATGAATATAACTTATTAAATTTTTACTGTGTATATCAAGTCAACCACTGATTACAGACGACAAAACTGTGTTTGTCCAGCAGTTACAGTTCAAAGTTCGAGAGCATTATGGCCCTGTTCTTACAAACACAGACAAACAAACCTATTAGTGAAGCTTTGTCTAATTGTTACAAAACAAAGTTGAAAATTTAATATTGTTTTAAGCTGATAAATACACACTTATCTATATATATTCTTTTTGTCTATAAAAAAAAAGTATTTTCAGGCAAAGTGATGCAACTCTCTCAACATGTTCTACCGATGTAAAAAAAATCATGTGAAAGAGGAAGGAGACATTTTCACTTCTAAATAGATCTCGAAAACAATTTAGTTAAACCATTTGACAGTCAAAGGTTTCACTTTTCTCTGTGTTCATTGCATGACACTGAAAAATCATGTCCTCTAAGTAAAAGAATAGAAAAGGACAAGATGTTCTGTACTGTACTTAAAAGATGCTGGATGCCCTGTTGTGGGACATGATTTAGTATTGTGGGTGCCGACACCCACTGGACTGAGGAGTGTCTTTACTGGGAGAAAACCTATGAAACACTTATAAAAACAAGAGGGTTTTCTATAGACATTATATAACTGCAGCAGCACATTGGAAACACTGGCCTACTTTTCTCCACACAGTGACCTGCTCTACAGTAGCAGGGAGGGAGGAGGCGGGAGGAAGGGGGGAGGAGGAATCTGCTCTCCCAATGCAGCATGGCGGGAGGAGCTCGGGGAGGAAAAGCACAAGAGCTCTCACTCTGAGCTTTTCTGCTACAGGGTGGAGGACTCCTGATTGTGGAATTTTTAGAATTGCCTGATCACCTTTTACGAAAATCTCTCTTTACAATTACAAAAAATATGCTTAATTATTCAGCATTTATGATGCAAGTTGACACAAGACAGGGAAGTGGGTTTGATAGACACAGAGAGCTTACTGCACAATGACTAAGCCATACTATTGTGTCTTATAATAGTGTGGTTACATTATGTGTTAACCCAGATTCCAAGTCTTTCATAAATGTAATTTAGCTCTTAAAGCTTGAAAAGAAATCTGGTATCCAAGTCACATCTTCACAGCTTCAACAAAAGGATACCTAAGGTCTAGTTGTTGTATTTACAGGTGACTTTTTTTCTAGTTATTCCAAAGAACATTGTAATCTCATGTTTTCCTTTTAATGTAGAGGTGTTGGTTTTTTAATTTGGAGCCTAAAACACATCCTAGAAATGATACTCATGCCTAAGAAGTAGGTTGACTGGAGACGGCAATGTTTAGTCTGTAACTTGTCCATGTGCAAAAGGTGCACAAACATTTATGGTTACAGTAACTCTGCTTTACATGTACCAATTGAGGAATGTGTTCTACTGAGACACTTATGTTTGGTTAAACACAACTGAGCTTATTTTATTATTTTATAACAAACCAAGAAAACATTTTAGAGGATAAGTGTCTAGATTTTAGGGATGCCTTCTTACAGAAATATAATTATATTTATTATTAGATTTACATTGGTGTATGTTGTTATTGTAAACTATTAACACAGGACATACGACAGTCAGTATAGAACTGGGACAAACTGTGTGTCTTTGAGATACAGTTAATTTTTGTCTGATGAAACACACAACAAGTCTTTCCCAAATTCTTTTGGTAGAGCTGGAGGTTTTCTGCAGCCTGCAGACGGCAGTGACTCATCTTTCTCACAAACAATCTTTGGGAGGGGTTGCCCAGCACGCACATGGTGAAAGGGGCGTCACCATCCGCCTGCGGTTAACATAAGGAGGCGTGGTTGGTTTGTACACGTCATCGACAGACATTCAAAGCTCTCCACGAGCGTATGTAAAGCTAGGGAGTTTGTTTTTTTTTGTCTTTTTACGAGAGACAAACAGAGCAGAAAAGAAACATACAGGTACAAAGTGTTTTCACGCTACATCGCATTAGATTTTTGAGTCGCAAGAGTGACCGAGGAGCACAGATGCATGTGGGAAGGCTGAATGCCAGAGTCACTTGATCCCCGGCGGACGATGTCAGGTCATTATGTAAAACGAGCTTGGCATTCCCTGCGCCACCGCCCTTTATGCCCCACGTTTCTCTATTTGTATTTTTTTTTAAATATCCCAATGCAGAGCGTGCGGCCAGCCACAAAATTTGTAGGTAATGAAAATCAGAAAGGCAAAAGATCTGAACTTCAAAATGATACCACTCTGCACCCTGCCGCTGTAAAAACCCTGTCTATGCAGCATGTTTTAATGCAGTAACTGCTGATACTGCAGCAGTCCCTCTACGTTTATTAGCAGTTGTGGACAGCTATGATGACACATGCACACTGACAAATGAACCACAGCAGCAAATAATTTAATTCTGCAACGCATTTCTACATTAAAAAGATGAAAACGAATATGAAAGTAAAACTAAAATGTCACATACTGACTAAAACCCTACCCCGTTGGTTGCAAGTCATATTTTAATATCAAGCAATAAACTGGTGATTTTCGGAAGGAAACATTTATTAGTCATTGAATGGCATTGGTAAATTAACGATAAAGAGGGTTTGCCTTTAACAATGAAAACGTATCGTTCGGAAACACATTTCAAAGAATTGCTGAGTATTTAACATTGTATTTTTCACTGCATCTTATGTTAGAAAAACATAAACTAAATTTCTAATAAAATTACAACTTACCACGTGCTTTCTGTTGTTGCTGGGCTTGCAATTCCAAAAACTTGGCTGCTTCCAGGAGCGTTTCGATGCTCATTTCTGTCAGTTTAGAAAGAGTGTAGCCTAATTTCCAAGAGAAAGGCGATAAAGCAAATGCAATATGCGCCTACTATGGGGAGAGGTTCCCAGTCTAGAGCTGGAAAAAGGGTAATCGGATACCCCCTCAGTAGAAACTCTACCACTTACGTAGGAGAGTTACAAACAAGATGGCGCTCAAAGTAGTGGGAACAAATAAGGTTTGTGAATCACGCACCGTTTGTAGCCGCCCACCGACAGACACACTCCCTCCCATGCACATCAGAGGGAAAACGACAAAACACGGACAACGTGATGGGTCGGATTTACAACTGCGTTATAAACAGTTTAGTCACGTACTCTACAGTAAAAGCGATGCTAAACAGTCAGCCAAAACATGTTGCCAAAAAAGGTTGAACTAGTTAAACGCTAACTGTTGCCAATAATGTGTCACTTAAGCCGAGTAAACGACCCTCTCTAACGGTGTTGCATGGCACAACAGAAACGTTCAGCACAAAAAAAACCCGTTAGAATGACCGAAAGCTTTTTAAAATGCATTTATTTATTTTTTAGAGAGCCTATGTTTTCATTCTGCTTGGTTCATAGTCGTTCAAATTTAACGTCTACTTGTAGCGTCTTCTGCCTCACGCGGGCAACGCTACCTTACAACGGCTGTTTTTGCAGGTTTTCAGTACGTTAAAATGTCACGTTTGTTTCCTCGGTACCGCAAAGAGTGACCGTCGCAATTTAGAGGTAACAATGAATGCAGTAAACTCACGTCCCACTGGTGTTTGGTTCAAGCACCAATCTACGTGAAGAGAAACACGTTGTGTTATGGCGTCACATGGAAACAAACGACGTTAATCATAAGGGGTAGCAAAGCTTTAGGGGGCGAGCAGTACATTTAATACCAAAGCCTAGAAAAGTCCTCCAGCGAAACGCTTTTGTTCGTAATTGCTAACCAACCAAAAAGTTTGAATTACTATTTTAAGCAGTTATATCTTAAAATAGTCTTTAAGTGAATGGATCAACCTTTTTATCTCATATATATGTAAGAAAATGTGATGGTAACTCAATTTAAAGACAATCTTCACATCTTTTAAGTGACTTCTTTTTTTTTTTTGCTACCTAGCAAACTGTTCAAAAACAGTCCAAAATATGATCAACAAACAATGGTGTGAAACAGTTTTCATTTTCACACATTTGTTGGAGTCAGCAAATGTTATATTTTTTGTTTGATTTATGTTATTAGAAAGCTGCTAACTGATTCCCTGTCACTCAGTTGATTAATTAGCTAATTATTTTAACTTTAAACGACTTGTTCATGTAATTACTCTTATTACATCAGAACAATTCCAGGAACACCTTTTAGGTCAATCTATCTATAAAGGAAACTTCCCCCTCGGTGTAAGTGACAGCCACTGTAGCTGTGACAGAATAGGTACTTTCAAGCTAAATGATATCTTTACCTTTTTTAAACAGCATTAGAATAAATATTATTTTCAGTACCTTAAAATATAGCCTAATCTGATAATAGGACACTAAGTGTCTGTTTTTAACATGATGTTGTTCTCACATGACTCTCACACGCAGGCTGATGGAATCAAAGTCCTAGCAAAACCAAGGGACATGTAGTACAAGTAGGAACTGTCTTTGCTTGCAGCACACAAACAATAAACATGCACGTACAAACACACAGCCCTGAATACTTGGGTCTCTTTTCCTGTTATTCACTCAGCTCAAGCCAGGAAGTATGTAGGATACAATAGTAATAATAGGTAGTGACAATAATAAAGGCTCTCCAGGCACAGGAAAGACTGAGGGACTCCAGAAACATCCTGAATTACAGGCTGTGTGTAAGTTTTAAACGTGCCAACTGTAAGGGGATATAGGGTTCAGTGTGTCAACCTAAGCCATTCATTAAAATAATGTCTAATAAAGCAGTAATCGAAGCATTTTATTCATAATACAAAAGATCCCGACAGGAGGAGTCTGTCATAGAAGAAATGCATACACTGTCCTCATGTGGCCATTAAAGGATACTGCATCATCAAATAAATAAAAATACTAACTTATATAAAAGATGCGCAATGATGTAGCAAACATGTCAAAAAAAGTATACATTTATTGTAAATGCAAATTAGCAATGTACAGTATGCACTACCTTAAAAGGTAAACCGCCATGTACAAAAGACTAAAATAATGGCAACACCAATTTCGCATTGGCATAAGCATCTGGAAATCAACATTCAACATTTTCTGATGATCTCAAAAGCTGCTTACAGTAATGCACATTCTAATCATTTTAAGTGACCAAAAGGAAAATGGCACCCACAAAACATCTCTAAAAAAACTTTTTTGAATTTACCTTGCTCTTCTTTCTCATATGAAAATACCATTTTTAAAAAGAAAAGGATCCATTTTTTCTGACCATTTAGGACTTTGCCACAGACTTTAACAGTGTGTTCTTCAGGTATGTGCAGAGTTGGTTCATCAGGTCTTTATTCTGCCCCTCAACCCAGTGCATCTCGATCATTACATCGCTCTCCTCCAGCATCACATTCAGCAGACACTTAAACAGGAATTGTTCCACTGTACCAGGGCTCAGGGGTCGTTTGGAGGGAGGCTCACTCTCTGCAGAAGGTGCCTCCTTTGAGCCAGTTTCCTGCACTACCTCTGTGGAGGTGGTGAACTGCATGTCCGCAGCTTCACTTTCTGTGACCTCTTTTTGTTCCCCAGCCGAGTTGTGCAGGACTTTTACACTTATCTCATCAGAGGAGGCACTGCTGCCAACCTGCTCTGTGGGCTGCTGCTGACCAGCTAGCTCCTGTGCAGATGCACTTTTGTTTTGACTGCTGTCATCCTGGGTGTTGCTGTTTTGTGTGGATGCAGACTGGGTTTGAGATGCTGGGGTTTTGACAGAGTCTGCTGTGGCCACAGTGGTTTGAGAGCTGGTTCCAGCACAGGGAGGCGCCCTAGGAAGCTCTCGCAATTGACGTGACTGTTCGCGTCTCTTCTGACGTCCGTGAATCCAAGTGTTCTCTACAGCTGTTAGAAAGAGGCTCTGCTCCTGCTTTCTGCATGGGACCCGTTTGTGCAGCACCTGAAGAGTTAAACACAGAAGACATTGTGACAATGATGAAGTTTGCTTAAGATGTATATCATGATTTGTTATACAGAAGTCAAGGCGTCAAGACAGAAAATTCGACAGAGGTATTAATACAGCAGTAATATTACCTAGGCCTTCCACTAAAGTAAGGGTGAAATGGGGGCAAACCTTTTTTAAGTTGATCTTTTTTAAGTGTGCTACTGCAGCCCTAAAGCTTACCCGCAGGTCAGTGAGTGTTTTCTCCAACAGAGCAGCAATGCTGTCCACAGGGCTGCAGGCAGTACCACCTAAAGCCAAGGCCTTGGACTGGAGCTCCTTCAGTCCTGCCTCTGGTAGTGTGAATGACAAGGGCTTCCGTGCCCTCTCCAGTTTACGTTTCTTATTCGGAGGAGACTGAAGAGATTAAAGAGGGAGGTCAGGAAAAAAATTAACTGTCTGTAACAGCTGTCTGTAGCAGAGTAGTCTGGACATGCAAAATATAATGGGCATATAAAATAGTCTTAAAGGTATCTGAAGAGAGAAACTGATTCTGTCAAAGACAGACACACCATAGACATGAGGGTAAAGTCAACCATGCCAGAAATACTTGTGGTGCCATAGTCAACAAGACTGATAAGCATGAACTATTCTAAAATGTGCGTGAAAATATTGAGTCTAGATCAATTTGATAGTATAATTCACAAATGACAATAGAAGTCCATTTGTGTTCCAGACAAAGAAAACACTTTCACATTCTGAAGATTAGATGTCAGGATATCTGATTTCCTCCCCCCTTAGTGGAAAATGTTTTCAGCCAATTCTGTGTTATTTTTACCTCAGCAGTATATTTGGTTTTTTCCCACTTCATACATCTCATTCTTCAGATACATTCTAGCTGCCAGTGTTAAATTTGCAACTTTTTTTTCCTTATCCAATCTCCTCTGTCATTCATTCTGTTCTTAATCTCATTTTTGTTTTTAAAGTACCCCTTCTAAACACATTTCAAATACTCTGATATATTTAATATATTTTTTAAATTACAGTGCTTAACAAATTTATTAGACCACCTGTCCCTATTTGTCTCAGAGACCATCCAGCATCATGAAGTGCTTTAA
>JAPZDV010000024.1:13259694-13270031 GCA_029814665.1 Acanthurus lineatus | reverse complement strand
ACAGAAACATAAAAAATGATTTTAGTAATTACCAATGCTGTTAATTTAGGGCAGCTGTGGCATAAACCTTACTTTGGTGGTGGTCTAATAAAGTCGTTAAGCACTGTATATTTCTACATAAATAATTTTGGAAAAAGCATTTAAAGGTGTCTGAAAGCACATCTACTCTTTCTCTCCTGCTAAAATATCTGGATCAACAAATCACAATCCTTATGCTCTGTTGACCACAGCTGCTAATGTTTGGTTGACTTGTAGGAGAGCTGTGCACATCAGGTCAGCTAACGATAGTACAGAGGTAACATTTGAGAATTTCTGTCAAAAGCTTCATGTTTGAAACTCAGATTGAAGCTTTGACATGTATAGGACGCAGATGAGGAGTCTGTTTTGGACCAAACTTGGCAAAAAGCAGGCATACTGGAATTCTAATTGTAGCTAAAAACCCTTTTTTGTTGTTTGTTAGCTTGTCTGGCATAAATATAAAAACACATTTTGAGCAGAAGAGGACTTAGGAGTTAGAAGTTCAGACACAGTGACTCAAATCCTGGTTAAGAACTAAGAGACCACAGTGAGGGTTTTCTTACTATTTACCTTTTCAGAGTCTACACTTTAGAGGTTAGATATGATGTAAGTGTTACAGCAATAGTTTAAAAATACAGGCTCCAGAAAAAAGCCACAAAGCCAGAACCACAAACTAGACTCAATCACCACTCAAATCCAGTTAGGTAACCATATTTGATTATAATTTTAGTTCCACAGGAAACATGAATGAACTCTTAAACTATGTGGCATTGACTGAGGTTTTGTCTTATGCTCAAAAAGAGCTGACAGTCTCATATTTTTTGTTTGAACTCATGATATGTCCCCCTGACATTGTTTCGGCTGCATTATCTTTTATTTCCACCATAGCTGCAAGGGTCATGACTATATGCTGACATGATAAGATAAAATAGCACACATTCTTAAGAAATTAGATATAACTAGTATTTTCTTATCAAGCAATAGATGCAATAAAACTTGGAGGTTTGTAAAACCAACAACAAAAAATATGAACACATTTGTAAATATTATAAAAACAGCTCAAATGAATGATCAATCTAGTTTATGGATACACTGCATAACTTCTTATGAGCTTATACTTATAAACTTTTCTGCACATCTGGGGTCCAACACTTGCATTAGTACATGTTTGGTATGCACCAGAAGAGGGCGCTCAAACCCCACAAGCCTCTCCTGAACCTGCTGCGAATTAAACACTGCTCCTTATTTCTAATCCCCTCTAATGTCACGCTGTGATGGCGGTGGAGGTCATTACCCAACCTTGTCTGAATACAACAGACGCTCTGCAGCGAATGTCCCCTACGCATCCACTGCAGCCAATATGCTAACACTGCGCTCGCAAAGTCACTGCAGGCTGATTAAAAGTGGGGAGACAGCGGGGGTCTGCGGCTGCACTGTACTGTGACAGAGCAGACAGCATGGCCGACTGACCTACAAACAGCAGAGGGAAGGAGCAGACTGTGACCTTCACACTGCTAAACTCATCTGAGAGGCAAGTTTGGATTACTCGTTTACAGCATCAGAAAATTTTGTAATCTCTTTTTATCAATAGAAGTATGTAATATATACACTAAATTACTTTTAATCTAGGAGATCCTAATAATGTTAGAGGAATCTCTTATAGTTTATAATGAACAAATGAACATATATTTTCTGCTTCTTTTTCACCTGTATTGAAAAACCCTTACTTTCATTTAAAGGGTTTTCAATCGTAACCATCTAATGATTTTTTGTTAAAATGATGGTCTCTGTATATGCATGTTTAAAAGAGATGGATGGACATATTTAATTAATGGGCTGACGATGGACGCTGCCTTGTCTGGCTGCTTGTTAGAGCTTCTTTTATTTCTTATTGTTTCTCACAGACAACTCTCCCCCTTTTCTCCACGCTCTGCCAGCCCTGCAGCCTATTGTACGAGGAACAGAAATCAATAAAATCCATCATGCCAAACCTGTCTGTCTGTATGAAGCATCCTTGACACAGATTCAAACACACTCACACACACACACACACACACACACACAGAATCAACATTCACAGATACAAACACAGATTTGCAGACAAAAGAGGGAGAAATTCACGTGTGCAATTTTACTCAGACACCTCTCTGCAGAATTACACCCTCTTCTTACTGCCGCTCTTTCACTCTATTATTAATCCCACTTATCCATTTTCACCTCTCTCTCTGTTACACGCACACACACACACAAACGATATGGGTAAATGAAAGCCTGGCCTAATTTTGAAAACGAGGCACAGTAAAAGCCTCCTAAGTCCAATAAGAGCTGCTCTCTTCAGATATAATGTCATTCAGTCATCTATCTTGACCTTCTGAGAGGATGTGTACACACAGACATGAAAATACACTCACACACACACACACACACACAAAACAGAGAAACAAAATAAAGATTTCACCTTCAGGCAAACATTGTATATCGTCCACTGACACCCCTGTTCTCCCAACCCCTGTTTCCTTTTTGTCAAGTCCCAAAACCCCTGCACAGACCCCTGACCTTTAGACCTTCCTGCAGTCTGTCCTGCCAGAGGCCTGTATGGGTATCAACAACACGCCTCATGGCTCAGATAAAGCCTTGCAGCCTTGAGCGGTCTATTCGTCTATCAGTCCTTTTATTCTGTCTGCCTGTGCTCTAATCTCACTATCTACAGTCTCCATCCTTTTGTCTGTTTTTGCTTGATTTCACTTATCAGCTTTATTCCACACACTTCTTCCTTGTTAAAAACTGGCCCTTTAAATTACCCTATATGCAACTCTACAGCCGACACTTCATTGTGAGTTATGATTATAACACATATGAAGATATGTGTTACACTGGGTTCTCTTACAGGATGATTATACTTAGAAAGAGCGATGGCTTAAAAATGTTCAGGGGTCTAAATCAATGGAAAAGTTGAGCTATTTTTGGTTAAATTAAATATTTTTGACCTAAACTGGAAAAAATGGATCATGTTCATGAGACAAAATGCCAGATCCCTTTATTAAAGCTAAAAGTTGTCACATAAATTGCATCTTGATTACTTCATTTCAAGTGTATTGCAGTGGTATAAAGAGGCAAAATTACTAAAAAAATGTGTATGGACCCGACTGCAAGTACCTCTTTAAATATGAAATGACTGGAAATGAAAATATACAAGTATAGAGGTCTGTGAACTCTACAATTATTTGTTTAATTTTATTTGTGATAATGTCACATGTTGCAATGTATTGATGATTTTTTTTTTTTATCTTTAATCAATTTTAAAATCATTAAGCTCTAGTCCACTCAAACCAAAGAGGGCAATGTATTTGAGGAGATAAATCAACTTTGTAAATAAAGCTTAAACAAACCAGAAAAAGAGGGAGGGGAAGATGAACGTAAAGTAATAGCAGTAACAGTAGCATGCAGGCTGACCTGGTAAAAGAAGGGGTAAGTAGGTCACAGCCACATGCACGTCACATATGTTAAAGTCTATATGTAACATTAATGAGCACCCCCATGTACATATATATATACATATATAACAGACATCAATAGGACGACACACATGCAAGCAGAATTAGTTAGTCAACCATCAAGGACTCACACAGGCAGAAACTTGTCATGTAACCACGTGCACACACAGCCACAGACATACACAAAAACAGTAAACACACATGCTCGAGGGGTGTGTCTTGCAATGATGGTGAGCAGCTTGTGAGCCTACATAGTGATAGATGTGAGTTAACATGGAGGAGGAGGGTCAAAGGAGAAAATGTAGGCCAATCATTCTGCTTAACTGCTTTTCTGCTGAGAGGGCCAAAACAGAGACGAGTATAACAAAACAGAAACAGTCGTCATCACACAGCTTCTGCTGCACCTGCTGACTGCCCCCCACCTGCCTTCATTTTCAACCTGTCAGCACTCCAACACTATTCTTAGCTCGTTAACTGTTTTGGCTCTTTCACCATCACTGCTTTCTCTTCATCTCCAACTCTCTCTGTCCACACGGCCATGACCTGGCAACCGTTGCCTGGTTACAGCATGCTAAAAATCATAAACATCTCCCCGGAGGAAGAAATAAGTGCTTCTAATGGAACAAGGCTGGAGGGAAAGAGGATACAGTCTGGAGAGGGGCGAGAGGATGGAGCGAGACGGAGGTTGTGCATAATTAAGGTGGAGGCTTTGGTGTTTTTGGAATATCCAGCAGTAGAAGAGCAGTTTAGGCAGCAAAATGACACTTACCTGTTGTCTGATTTAAGGTACAGAACCAAATGTTAAGTAAATTTTTCCGTACTATGTAGAATTGAAACACCTTTGCAATACTATAAAAGGTGCTGAATTTTCTTCCTAAGCTATAATGACCACAAAACAATTTGTTGAGTCTATGCTGTGCAGCAAGAGTGCAGTTCTTCCAGTTTAGGAGGTGACAAAAATGAGATGTGCACAGACTCACCGGGACAATCACATCATCATAGAAACTCCAGGCCAGTGCCCACCGCATGGTTCGTCCCTGGCAGAACTCTGTGTGTGTCACTTTAGGCACCTGAAGAAAAAAAAAAAGGAAATCAATCAAACCAGTTGCATGTGGCAGATAATTAATTGGAAATTATGGCACAGAGTCTGATCAAATTTCACAAAAAAAAAACGAATAAACAAACAAAATAAATTAAGAAATATTCTGCTCTCCTACTGGGAATTACAGTTATGTTTCTGGCTGTGTTGTTGTTTTTGGCTGGGTGTGGTAAAAATATAAAATTACATAAATTATAAAGCCATGTAACTATCTTGACAAACTTGCAAAAAGGACAAGGTTGTTCCTTATTATCTGTTGGAACAAATAGGATAAACTCCTTATCCAGGTTTCCTTATATTCATTTATGAAAATTCACTTTTCCTATTCAAATCAATCAAGTCTGGCTTAAAAAATAGATAAAATATACTGCATATCTATAGAATAAAAAATAAATAAAATCAACATGAAACTTTGTCCTATTACCAGTTGGCTGCTTTCAGTGAAGCTGACTTCTAAGATTATGACATGTATAGCATTAGATAAAACGTAAAACACCTCCATATAACCAAATTCTTTTCAACAGAATTTACTCTGATGCTTCATCCTAGAAACTACTCATTGACAGTGTGATGAGATGGAAACTGGGCAGATATGTTACCCACTGTGAGTTTAGCTTCAGTGAGCTGCACATCTCTCACTATGGGTGAGGAAACAAAGACCAATGATGTGAAAAAGACACACACACACATGTTAGCGTGTTATGCTAGCAGAGCACTTAAACTGTCACTCTTGACTGCTTCAGTAAATAGGAGGAGGGGGTTCACTGAGATAAAGAGGTCAAAAGTCAAACAGCTCCGTATCGATACAGTACCCAGCATGCACATTTGCTAAATTAAAAAACACAAAGAGAGACGAGGACACATTGGAGTGAAGACCATAAGATGGGTGATAAAGGCATTAACATATTACCCAGGTGAGGTTTCTGTTTACACACACTTTGAAATGGGGCAGCAGTCGCCTCTCTGGATCCCAGCCAAGGCTGCACTCACCCTGATGAGCAGTGACAGCACCCTAAAAATCGCTGGAGAAGGTTTGAGGGGTGGCAGGTGCACTTGGGTTTGGAGGACTTGGGTTTGTCTCTCTCTTTTTTTTTTTAAACATGTGAGGTAAGTGACTGGCACAGGACCAGTGGCCTGCAGCAGTCAAGAGTCATGTGCTGGTCTATTAGTTAGGCTAATGACGGTAATGTATGTTAGCTACAGAGTGCCGTGTGATTCAGTCATGCACCCCTAACAGAAATCAGCTCATTTATAGCTTGTGTGTGGTGCTGCTGGGCTGGCATGTTTTAGAAAGGGCTGATGCTGATTTCTCTGGGTATCTGCTGCCCTGACGGTCATGAGCATCTGTTTTTAACATCAACACACTCCCCTAGAGGACCGTCAGTTTGACAGGGGAGGCAAAGATTGTTTTAACAAGCTATTGTCAGACTTTGGGCTCATTCCTGCATGAGCAAACTGAGATCAAAAGCTGTGGATGCAGATGTATTTGTGTGTTTGTCTTGGTTTGTACTCACTCCTTGCTTTCTTAGCTCTTCTTTCAAAGGTGCCAAGCTGCATTTCTTCCCCAACATGCAGCTGTACCACCTGCAGAAAGAAGAATCCATATTAACCAGCTGTGTGTCGATGTGTGTTTAGGGCAAACGGCCTGGGCATGAGCTGCAAAGCAGATCAAACGAGCCGAGCAGAGCTTTGGGGAGCAACACAAAGACCAAGTGAAACATGAGAGACAGGAAAAACATCCGGGTGATTTCTATCCACAGTGGAGGAAAAGCTGTTTTGATGTCGTCCCTTGGTGGAGGCCTGATCAATAATCTCTGCTGTGCAATAAGAGATGAGGTTGGTCCTGATCAATAAGTAGTAGAGTCCAGCTGGGGAAGATGGAGGAAAGATAAATACATCACACATGAAGTCTGCAGGCTCTTCTCAGGGCAGAACATGTACCTGAGCCTCCTCTGAATGATTTTTGGAAAAATTCAGCTGTTTTTTAAAGGAGTTAGTTGATTACCCAGCAAAATAATAATTAAATAAATAAAATGTCAACAATGTTTAAAATCACTTAAATCATTAACCAAGCAACAAGAGCCCTGTTCCAGCTTTGTTTGTGTGGGAATAAGCTGCTTGTCACAGTTGAACAGCTTTGTGATCTGAATATATTTTGATTTGGGACAAAACAGCTCAGACATCGCCTTGGGGTTGGGAAAATTTTGATTAGCATTTTTCATTATTTTCTGACATTTAATAGACTGATTAATAATTAATTACTAATTACATTCATCAAGAAAGTTGATAGATTCATTCATCGATAACGAAAATTTGGGGGCAGCTTGAGTCAACATTCTCCTAAAAAGCTTTAGAGTTGGACCACAATCAAAAATAAAGCACTGTGTTTTCAATGGAAACAACTACATACTTTTTAATTTATATTTATATATATTAATTTATATCATCAGGTTTCTGTCAAAGAAACTAAAAGTTATCTAAAGTGGGCTTTCTCCATTAATAATAAAGCTATTTACATATTGTAAATAAAATATCTTTATATATGTCTTTATATTAAAATTATTACATTAAGCACATTTTTGTAGATTTATACAAATGTATATAAGTGCAAGAAATGGCATTATTTTTTTCTTTTGCCTCTGACTTGTGTTCAAAGCTACGTCATTTTAACAGCCACATCCCTTTGATGTACAAAGCTGCAGTCAAACACGGCTGCCAAAATCACATCCTAAAAACAGTTTTAACCTGTGAATGGCAGTGAGAAAGGACGATGATTGGTAATGAGGTTAGCGAGGTATGAAGATGCCCAGAGGGGTGACGGGCAGGGGAGAGCCACATATCAGCCTCAGTTGACATGATGAAATATTGAACAGCTCTAATATTCACAGATGTTCCTACACTTTTTGACACAGTGGGGGGGGAACACCCAGAGCAGCTCCCCGGCTTCCCTCCTCCACCAGCGGCTTTTCAAACAACCCAAAGTGTGCAGCTGCATTTGCATCCATATTCATCTGTCTCTCTTCACATGTTGAAGCACAGGCATATGATTACAATCTTATTACCAGACATGGTAATTTTCATATCAATGGCATGATAAATGAGGAGTATTGCCTCATTTCTAACTGGGTTTTTCGGGCATTTGGATGTTACACTGGGAACTAACATGGCTTGCTCCCATTTGACAGTAATTACACTTCAGTGGAAAGAAGAGAGAAAGCGGAGCAGGGTGGGGTTGTGTGGGGTGTCTCAAAGGACCAATTGGTAAAGCTGGCAGTGTTTCCATGGACACCTGGTGCCTCTGGTGTCCCAGCATGCTTTTGCGAGTGACAGCCGGCTCTGGTTGGTTTGGCTGGAGCCACAAACCTGCTCAATAAAAAGGGGTTCGTTCTCACTTCCTGTCTTCACTGCACGAGTACAACACACAAAGAGCAGGCAGGTGTTAAGAGCAGATCCCTCTCGAGGCTGCTCATCTTTCCAGTGACGCATTATGCAAAACACCACTGCATACACTGCACACACATACTGTACTACCTTGCAGGAGGCCAAGCAGGTGTGGCATGTCTAATCAGTTTTAATAGTACCATTCTACAACTCCCTCTTATCCGTGTCTCACTCCGCTGCCCCATGACAGCCCCGGTAATGGTAGAGGGTAAAGTGACTGCCACTGGAGACACCCCCACCCACCCACCCAAACACAGCTGGTCCCTGTGGGCTCCCGGATACAGCACAGGGTGAGTGTGTGCCAAAACCATTAAACCAACTCTGGATGACAGCTCCATCAGTGTGCAGCAACCCATCTGCCCATTTTACCTCTTGGTGTCTCCCTCCATTGGTGCTCTCAGCAGCCATTTAAACCCCTCAAAGCCCCTCCAAAGAGGACCAAACTGCATTGCTCTTGTTCATCCATCTGCCAATTCAGACATATAACTATGTGACCCGGAATACTTGCACTTTGTAAATCTGGTAAATCTGCTTTAGTCCCATACAAAACAAACCTGCAACTGGGGAAAAGAAATCATGTTTGTGTCTGGTTTTGTTTTAATCTTTTCCTCACCGCAAGCGTTTCTTGAGCTGCAGGCTGTCATGAATGATCCTCTTGACAAACTCCAGTTCCCCGCCCTCCGCCATGATCTCCGTCACCCCGCCTGTGTTCACTGAACTGGGAGGAGGTCTTCGTGAGTTCCTGGAGTTTACCCCCTGCAGAGAGCAACAAGGCAGACAGAGATTAAAATGAAATCCTATTAGAAGCCTGTTACTATCGTGTAAACAAATAGTGTTTCATCTCAGGCCTGCCCTGGCTGGTCAACAAGTGTTGCGTGTTGTGGGCTTTCTTTTTACAGTTCATTACGGCATGGAGATGCTTACCTTGGCTTCCAGCTGGTTGGCAAAAAAAGGAGGGTTGCACATGCAGAAGTCGTATACTATTTCTGTTTCTTCTTTCAAGGCGTCCATCAGAAGAGTCTTCTGAGGGACTTTGACAACTAGGATAGAGATGAGGCAAGGACTTGTAAGTTGAATGTTTAAGCTAATTTTGATAGCTCTTGAGAAACACTCTGAGTTGAGCTACGGGCTCAGATCATCTCACAGTGAGATGATCTGTGAGATATTGAGTAATTTAAAGTTTTGCTGACCCAAGACCGGGTGAGCCAACTGAATGAAACTTTTTAAGGCAGAAACAATCCAATCATTAAATTAAAAGTGGAAATTAAAAGCGCTAAAACAACCCTCACTCAGTTCAATACAATCAGAAGTTAAACAGCTCCAGTCTCACTCGGTCCAATACTTCCCACTGGCAGCTAATTTTTAGCAAACATTTCCAAGTGAGTACACTGTCTTCATTGATTTTGCTACTTGTTTTACTGTTAGTCTACATTTTTGCTTTTAAAATTATCCTGTGATTGTTCAGCCATGTAAATAGTCTTCTTTTAAGACACACAATAAATATAAACAATGTGCAATGTGCTTCCAATAACTAAACTGAGAAAGCTTTTTAAGGTTGCAGCCACACTATACTTTAGTTTGAACGCACGCAGCTATTGCTTCATTTATGCTTCACTACTTTGTTTACTCCTGTGTTTCAGAGGCCCCAAGAAGGAGACTTTCGGAAATGATGTTGACCCTGTTTTAGTGTCAAAACTCCAGTGTTGGGGTCTCTTCTGCAGGTTGAGTGGACCACACTTACCTTTAATGAGATCAGACAGGTTATTCTGCTCCACGTTTTTCGTAGCGTAGTCAAAACAGATGTCGTCCACCTCTGTGGCCAGAAAATACCAGCCATTCATTGTGGCGCCCAGCAAGGGGTAGATACAAGATGCCCCAGTGCCTATGTAAACACACACACATTTTGGAATTGAGCATATGTGTATTCAATGATAAATGACTTTTATTGCACAATATGGAAATATGTTGTTTAAAGCAAATGTGCTTTGTTATCTATTCTTAGTGACCATAATGGACAATATATGTGGGCTCCCTTGGCTGTTATTGAATCATTCCCATATAATAGGCTGCATAATTCAGTCATGGCTCAAACCAAGGTGGCACTTGTTAGCAAAGGAAAACAGTGTGGTGATCCATCAGAGAAGAGACAGCTTCAATCTGCTTACAGAAAGATTCAGGGTCACCAATCAGTGAACTGAAGCCCTTTAGAGGACACACACACACACACACATACACACACACACACACACACACACACACACACACACACACACACACACACACAC
>JAPZDV010000024.1:13204174-13255642 GCA_029814665.1 Acanthurus lineatus | reverse complement strand
TTGATAAACCACAAACATCAATTTAACCCTAAACGTAATTTTTTAAATACTATGTGAAATACTGCTCAAAATAATTTTTGTTTATATGACAATGCTCAAAAAAAAAAAAAAAAAAAAGCCTGTTGTGATCTTAATGAGAAGCAGCCATTATAACTATTTTTTTTTTCCCCAGATGTTTGGTTCAGATTATGATAGGTTTATGTTTTGGAAATTAAATGGTGATCACAGTTTTGTAAGTCATCAAAATCTCTTTTTGTATTTTGAAAATATTTTTAGATGAAAGTGAGAACATAAGATGCAATAAAAAAAAGGAGGGCTGGAATGACGTCATTGATAAAACAGATGAATAAAGATTTGCTCCTTTACTGGTAGTTAAGGTACTTTTTTTAAAAATCAAAACATAAAGAAAATAAAATATTTTGCAAACTCAGTTTATTTAATTTTTTTAATAACAGAAGGTAATCTCAATATAGTGGACATGCAGAATGTGTTTGAGTGCTAATTGTACAAGTATAAAGCAATAGATTTGTTTAAAAAATGTGTTACATGTATGTACTTTGTATGCACAGAGCAGACAACGGCAACAGAGAAATATTTTGGTTAAGATTTTGGGGTTTACTCATCAGCCAACAATCTACTGACCAAATCACTTGAGTTTATAAAATGAAATCTGTGCATGTCAGCAAAAGAGAAGCTTAATGGAATTGCTTCCCAGAAACCCTGTGGCCAGCTCAGACAAAACCCAAATTAAAACTCATAATTAAGTGGGTTTCAGATAAATGATTTGGAGGACAGTGATGAATGAGTGTGGATATTAAGTGCAGGGTGTTTAAGCCATACAGCACATGGCAGTCTCCTTACATCAGATTTAGTAGGTTAAATATACAAGAATAATATCCTACCTGAGGCAGTGAGTTTCTATCAGATAGTAAAAATATCTGTATGGTAATGGTTCTGCTGGGCCTCCTGGTGAAGCTGGGAAGTGCTGCTGATCGACATCATAGGTTTGAATTTATCAATCTGAAATTTGGCATAAATATTCACTCATTCTCCTCTATTGCAAGGAACATTTTAATAATACATATCTGAACCATATGTGTGTAAAATGTAACGTTTCATTAATTAAGGAGGTGAAAATCCTTCCACTGATGATCATCTCACAAAAAATATGACTACCAAATTAAATGTCACCCAGGCTGTTGCATTTTTAATGCTCATTCATGCCTCCTAATCCCACCCCTCTATCTGTCTGATCTGAGCCCCCCTTCTCCTTCCCTAAAAACTGAAACAAACCAATCTTCTCTCTATTTTGTGGTTTATCTCTTCCTCACTTTAATTCCAATCACACTCTCCATATTTCTTCTTGTGCTGCCTCTGGTCTGAGCTCAAGTCTCAGCCCACTGCTATCAGTCCTCTCCACTGACGATCCCTAAATGAAGGGAGACATATCTCCCCTGGGGATTGAGTGAGTGTCTCCCCAAGATTACTCTTATCCCTAACTCACTGCTTAAATACTTAAAAAACCCAGTAGATGAATTCACTGGGAAATACAAAACCACGCTAATCCTTCCACTGATGGAATGGAAGACTGACGGGGAAGAAGAGCCAAATTTTCTGCAGACGGCTAACGAGAGCTGGTGCCACACACAAAGTGAGACGCAAATCCTGGACATCCGCTCATGTAGCAGGCAAAGAGAATAAACTGGCAACTGAGTCGCGTCAATGTCTGATTGTGCTGTAAACCAAGGATGTGCACATTTAAACTGCTTTTCAGGTTTAGACATAGAAAACCTAAAACACCAAAAAACACATCTGAGGGGCTCCTAATTAGCATTTCTTTAGCCATGGTACCTACTTGGCTTTAAGGATGAAGTGACAGCCAGTCAGTCCACCACCTTAAGTACAGGCTGAAATATCTCAACAACTAGTAGACTAACTGTCATAGCATTGTGTAAACACTCGTATCCTCATCAGGATGAACTGTAAAAACTTTTGTGATCCACTAGGTTTTGATCAAGTGACACCAGGTGAAAATTTCAATGTGTACAATACTTTATATTTAAGTCAATAAGACTAAAACAATTCCATTGGCTTCAACTACTTTGAGTTCAAAGTTGATCTTCAAACGTTACTTTGTCCATTCATAACACTCAGATGATGCACATGGTAAATAATAACATTACATATTATAATAATAACATAAATAATGTTGACACTGTAATTGTAAACATTTTGGCATGATAATGTTAGCATGTAGCTCAAAGCACTTATGTGACTATGTGTAGCCGGATAGAATTGCTAGCAGTGCTGTAAATTCTTACGTAGTTCTTAGTCTTACATCTTGTTCCTTGATAAATGTTTAATCCATCACAATTATTATTCATTAATTTTCTGTCAATCTTCTACTTAAATTCAATAGTAGTAAAATCATTAAGTAGATTAATGTGTAATAAAAGTAAATGCTTAACTACTAATGACCAATCTATAATTTATGTCTTGTGTCACATTTTGTTGTCTACAACCACACATAAAGCTACTTGCTAACTGTTTGATTCCCTATTCTCTAAATTCAGTTTTCATATTGAATTTACAGCCTTAAATCTACCAGTCCATTGTTTGTCATGTGTCTGTCTGGTGGCGAGCCGCAGACAGACATCAAGACAATACAAACCGATAATTAACACCTGTCACAGACGGACATCAAGTTGCAGCGTGCCCACACATGCATGCTTGTGCTGCAATAAGATGATTGACTGGCCACCTCACAACCACAAAGGATCAGCCCACACCAATATGCTCACAGTCAAACGCAGATGTTCATGCACGCTGCAGTGACACCATGTCCGCATTCATCTGCATAACACAGACGATAACAAGTGATTTCCTCACTGAGCAGACGTCCTACCTGTTTCATAAACACACAAACAAAGAGGGAGGAGGGTCCCTCAGTCCTGACAGACAAACAGCAGACTATAGTCTAACAATAACTGTCAGCTCTTACATTTTCAGAGAGTATGCTTTGTTTAGACGGACGTTTTTATCAATTGGGAAAAAAACAAACAAAAAAACTGATGGATTAGAACCGACTGAAATAAAATAGATTTTGGATGTTATTAATGTTTTGAAAATAAGGCTGCATGGTTTAAATTTTTAGACACAAATTTTTAGTCAACATAGTATTTCATTTTGAGACTCAATATCAAGCCTTTTCTTTTTATAAAACCATTTTAACAAAAAGCAGCAAAACATGACTTGTCCATTAAAAAATACAGTCTTTAACAAGCAGAGTTTTATCTACATAAGGAAATTGTCATTGATTTGACCTTTGATTGATATTTGATTGTTACATATGGACTGGGATTCATAGATCCAGATATGCATGAATGTTCTCCCAGTCACTTTTCAAAGTTTTGCTTTGCTTTTCATGTAGAAAAACATATATCAACAATACTAAAAATCATCGTCTAACTTATTTAATGCTACTACATATTTTCATTTTTGAGAAGCAACACAAACATCCATCTGGTTTCACCTGAGTGTAGGACAAGTACATGACAGGGAGAGGTGACCCACTGAGCTCATGGGACAAGTTTTGTACCAAGAGCTCACAGCGCCACATCTTCCCATAGAGAACCGAAAAAATCCCCAAAAAGGTATTCACAAGCTCAAACTGTTCGAAGTCAACAACTCTAATCCCACCAGACATATTCTTCCTTTGTTGGCCTGCATGGATTTCTTCACATAATGACCTCTCAGCAGCATTTTGCTGAATATGGCACACACACCCACAAGCAGAGTTTCAGTCCTGTAATTTGTGTTTCAGTACAATTTGAGACTCAGGAGGCTGATGAGGCTCCTTTTTTGACTGACAGACTAACCTATTTTTTAAATTAGGAGTTTGGTTTGAAGTGTCACTTACGCATAATTTGTGACGTCTCTCTAATGAAAAGAGAGGGCAGCCAACAGAGCACGGGGTGAAAAAAAAGGAATCTTTTGATGTTTGGACCATTAATCATTTTTCCAGGATTCTTCCTCCTGCTGTTGCTGGGAGCTGAGTAAGCAGTAAAGATCAGACTGAGTCAGATGGGACATGAGCAGTGCTAAATGAAGTCCTTAGGGCATGACTCTGGCATGCTAGTGAAAAAAGGTACACTAGGTACAAGGAGTATACAATATGACTGAAAGAAAGTCTGAGATCACCAGTTTCAAGTATTAGTGATGCATTGATCCAAGTCTTCTCAATATCAATGCTCAGCTCAGGGTGTCTGGCAGCAATGGTCTTTATCCAAAAAAATTGTGTTGCCAAAATAGATATGCCACAAGGCCTGGTCTCCAGTCTGTTTAACATTTCATCCTTGAGGTGTTGGGTGGGTTTAGTCAGGGCTCTGTGTGGCTCAGTTAAGCTCTTCCACTGCAAACCCAGAAAACCATTGCTTTATGGACCTAAACTCTGTGCATTAGGCTGTGTTGAAGCAGGAACAGGACTACCTCAAATGTTGCCAGAATGACAATCATTGTACAACAATTTATATAATGCCAATCATCATAATTTGGGCACTTCGGTAATTAAAATCTTCTTAGTGGATAGTAAGGTGGGGAAAAACGTGACTACTTGGAACTGAGAAAGTTTTCCTCTACCACAGTCGATACCAACCATGCAAAAATTAAACATAAGGCAGTCCAAAAGTATGTGGACCGGGGCTTTTAAGGTGTATGCGCAATAAATCAAAGGGTGATGAGGAACTACAGTAGCTTTGTAATCATTCCAACTAAATAAACAACTACGATAAGAGTTACCATACCAGATTTGAAGATAATCAGCGCATAACTATTTCCGTACAATGCATACCACTTAGTCTTTCTGTGGTCATGAAAAAATGCTTTATGTGCACGGTAAATACTCGGATACTTACACGGGTCTTCCGGTGAGGCTAGTGTGCACGTGCTGCTGGAAGTCTGGGTATTTGGAGGCCAGGTAACCGAAATCCGGCGGCTTGTCTTTGTAACGGTTCCGGGGATGCATGGATTTATTCAGAGCCATGACCAGTGCACTGTTATTTGAGAGAGGGAGAGATACGTGAACATGAAACAGAGGCAACCTGGAGCAACCACAGGCAGAGGCAAATTTTTTTTAAAAAAAACTGATAAGAACAGCGAATATAATTGTCAAACTGTCAACAGTGTAAAAATAGCTTTGTAAACTGAACATACATTGCTGTACATATTACATTGATATCAAATTTTACGATGTCTTTTATACTGGATTTTATTCGGCTTCAATGGTGCGAAAACTTATTTTATTTTTTCAAACTCTAGTCAAAACTTGACAGATTCGCGGAGCTAGTTTGTAGCAGTAAGCTAACATTTTAAGCTAATGCGAAGATAATATTTGTGTCTGCCTACCTTTACTGCAGTCTGTTTTGTTGCGGTGAAGCCTGTTAATATTTATCGACTGGTAGTGGCTTTCCTGAACTTGACAACTATTTGGAAATAGCTCATACAACTCACGTTGTACAAACGTTGCTCACTTTCTGCAACTCTCTTCCTGGATACCTTCGACGTCACCTCCTACGTTAATACGTGATTGCGTCATCCTGAAGACGTTCATGTAAACGGCTTCAGTTGTTTAAATTAACTTCCTGCAAAAGTGAATAATTACTATAACTTAGATCTTAAACGAAATATTTTTGATTTTTTGGTTAAGAAACAGCAATTAATGCTGTCTAAGATTTTATGATATATATTAAAAGTAAAAATAACTATTGTAAATGTAATATTTTACTCGAAATTCTTTTTTCAAATGTTGCTTTTCTAATACATCAATGCTGACGATCTCCTTTTAACGCTTGACACGTTTGCTAAACTTATTTTCCGAATATATCAAAGCTTTTAATTTACCCCCTTTTAAAATGACACATGTGGAGTCTAACAAAGGTAAAAATAAAGAAGTTTTGGTACAAAATAAGACCAAATGAAAAAGGAAAAAATGGCTCTTAAAGTGTCAATTAACGTAATCATTTTCAAACAAATAACAGGACAACACAAATGCAGATTTTCTTCTTTTATTATATCGCAAACAATAATGACATCCAGGTATATTGTTAACAGTTTGCTGAGTGAAGAGTGAGACCACAGTGGCGAAAACATCATGAGCTCTCCTGTAGGAGCTTGTTGTGCAGTCTGAAGCCCTCTGATAGATTACAGAGAACAGGTGGACTTGAGGCCGGAGGAAACAACCCACAGACAATAAGAACTTGTCTGTCAGTCCCTTCGCACACGAGACCAGAGCAGCACAGGGATTGCTTGGGACCTGTGATGGCAAAAGGGGATTTTCTTCAACAGTGCACACGCTAGCAACTGTGTTGAAGCTTTTCCTTCCTTACAAAAGAAACAGAACACACATCGTCCTGACCTTTGATTAACAACCTTCCTTGAGTAAAACCAAGGAAGGGAAGAAGTTTTGATTTACATTTAATGGTCTGGCATGTCATAGCGTGATCCTGGAGAGACTAGCATTTTCAAAAGTCGGTCAGTGTTTGACAACAGACCAACAAAACAAGGCTTATCAAGCTAAACCAGATTGTACTGACAAATGTCTCTATATTTGGCTTCAGCTAGAACATTTAACACATTGGCATTTTCATTAGCCATGCCAAATTGTACTACAAAAGTAGCCGATTCTCCATCCAAAGTCTCAGAAGTTAGGACAAAGAAATCAGCTTGTAGAAAAAAATAAGACATTTGTAATGGGGGCACACACCAAAGGTAGACATGAGCACTATTCCCTGAAAGAGAGGGTTTCTCCTTTGGGACATCCTAGTCTGCCACAATCCCAATGCATTTACAGAAGAGGAGGTAAACCTCCTTCATATAGCGTCACACACACAACAAAACCAGCCTTTTCTACAACCATCAAACAGTGCTGTCTGAACTCACCAAGCCAGCCAACCAAGGACACAGCAATAAAAAAGGAATAGTTTGAAGTTTTGGGAAATGCTCTTGTTCACTTCCTCTCCTAGAGTTACATGTAAAGATTGACAACTGTCTCGTGTTTCAGAGTGGCATCAATATTCTCATTAACTTTCGGCAAGAAAGCAAGTAAAAGTATTTCCCAATATGTCGATTTACTTTGAGTACACAGATCCACTTTCTTATCCCATTATTCAAACTATACTGGTCTCTGATAGGGAGGCTTTAGTATTTAGGCTATTAAGAGTATTGTTCTGACAGCTCTGCCTCTGGTGCAGGTTTACATGCAGCAGTGCTACTTCAACAGGTCACATTAGGCTCACAGTAGCCACTAGCAGGAGCTTGAGCAGCAGATCACCACATCCAGTACACACAGGAAGAGGAAAAATGTGTCAAAGAAGCAAAGAGAAAAAGATCAGTTAAGCAGTGGCAATTCCTTATTAGCCAAGAATGCATTGGAATGAAAAGGCTAATCAGAAATTAGAGGTTTATGCATTTGTCAACATCATTACATGTTGTCTTTGATCATCATTCAACAACCAAAGATTTAGTGAAAAATTGGGATGTGCAAGATTACTAAATCACCTTGTCAGCTACAGTTAGAAGCAAGATGTTTCATTTTTTTGTCCTCCAAGGGGAGTGGAATGGTTGTTTTTACAGCACAGACTGGTTTACAGTTACTTTCCAGTCCTTCAAAATATCTTACTCTTACAGTTTGAGGAAAGCCACTCAGGACGTCTGCATACATAGGGTGGTCTTTGGGGTTTGTCTGTAGAGAACCTTGCTGCTTAGGCTTTGGCATTCTCCTCTATATCTGATCCAGGAGCTGCCACCGCCAGATTTTACAGCAAAGAGCTCTTTACAATGACTACAAACCAACTTCAGCACCAGTTTTCTCCACAGACAAAAATGCAAAAACAGATAAATTTGCATGTCTGCTGCTAGCCTTTCCTCACTAATCCTAAATTCCCATCCAGTTCATCCTTTAGTGCGATAATACAAAATTGCCAAATCTCTTAATAACAAGCTAAATTTACATTTTATATTTTCACAGAAAACTGAATTCTTTTTCACTAAAAACCATTTTTATTAGCAGAATGTATATTTCACCCTTCAGGAATTTGAGAACTTTGCACATCCCAGATATCAAACCCAGGGGGCTTACTTTGACTCCTCATCATGCCTTTATGTTTTCTCTTTCGTAGGTATTTCACACAAGGCTTGTGTTTGTAGTCCTCAGAAGCACCAAGGGACAACTGCGCATCTTCTGACTTCACATAATTCCTATGGTACTCCACACCCTGCCATGACTGACAGTTCAGAGGAATAAAAGTGGACAAAGGCTTCAGTCCAACATGCAGGGACAGAAAATTGTTTCCTAATGTGAGACAAACCCAAGATCTTTAACGTGTATTAGAGATTAAATAGGCATAATCCCTAAACTCTGCTCAGTTGTTACTGTGATCGAGGGCGCTCACTGACAGCAAAGCTGGGCAAACTTGCTCTTTACAATTTATTGCTGTCTGCAGAGTCATTAAATGGAATAATTTATCTAAAGCCTATCAGTGGTTCAAGTGCCACCATGACTAGAGTACAAAGCTGCTTTTAAGCCCCCAAGGTCCAAGGACAACAGTTTGAAACATTCGTATATACAGCCATTAAAATATTACCTAGTTCCACATGAAGAGAAATGGTATGCACACTTGAGAGGTGATGTTATAAAGCTACAGATTAATTCAATAACAAAGCCCCACAGACAATCATATCTTATCGCATCATATATGCTTTTCCTGCTTTATCTCTCAAAAGTTTCACCAAGCTAGGCACCAACAGACTACGACAGTGAAGGAGAGAAATAACAGAGAAAAAAAAATCCTAAATAAAAAAATAGACAAAAATAAATCTTACACATAAAGACACTGTCATTTCTTAAATTATCGGTTTTTAGTGCCCTACAATTTACACCCAGTCAAAACATCTGCCTTCGGTTGGTCGGTAAGGCTGCGTGACAGACGGCCAGCCCCGTGGTAAACCTATGGTACTTCTAGATGTTATGTAAATTTACAGTATACAATTTTGGATTACCATGCAAGAATACTTTTTTGTGTAACATTTAATAGCTCGATCTACATCCAGGAATAATTTACATAGAAGGACAATAGTTATTGGACCAGAGAGCGAAGGGTAAATAACCATGGTGGTAAGTGCAGCTGGAGGGGATGATAATGTGCGGGTGAGGTTTAGGTTAGGTGAGGGGAGGGGAGGAAGAAGTGGGATGGAAGGAGAGGAAGTGGGATCCAGAGGAACGTCTGGGTAATTGGGGGTGGTGGTCCAATCCTCCAAAGGTCCCAATCAGCGGCACTCCCACACTTTTACTGTTTGATCTACACTCCCAGTGACCACGTAGGGAGCAGCCTTGTGGAAATCTGTGAAAATAAAAGAAGGGGAATGAGCTCTCAAGAATAAATACTAAAGAATAAAGAAACACGTCTGCTGCACAGATTTGTCAGTGTTTCCCTACAATCTGGATTTAGACCCCTGAATAATGACCATTTTCCTTGTGATCTAATTGCAGTTGTTGAAGACTGTTTCTGTTTCTGAAAAGCAGACAAATCATAATTAAGAACTACTTGGATTAAGAACGACTTGTTTTATTCATGTGTAAGAAAAATAGCAGCATTCAGGTTAGGAATAATGACGCAAAAACAGCCCAGAGTAAAGAGAAGTGTGAATGACATCATTGCAGCAAAACAGGTGTAAGTTGATATATTAGTTGGAAATGACGTTAACAATGTAACTGCAACATTCCTTCCTTCAACCATAAAAAATAATGTTGGCAGCATTGATGTACCACTCACTACTGACTGCTTACAAAAATATGTTGCAGGAAAATTATATCCAGCTGAATAAAAGGGTGAGATAGTAGTT
Source organism: Acanthurus lineatus (assembly GCA_029814665.1). Lineage (NCBI taxonomy): Eukaryota > Metazoa > Chordata > Actinopteri > Acanthuriformes > Acanthuridae > Acanthurus > Acanthurus lineatus. Next base: position 13,245,745 of record JAPZDV010000024.1, on the reverse strand, counting down.
ATCATTCTACTGAAAATAAAATATAGAATGCAACACATTTGGAGATAATCAACTAGTATTCTATTGTGTTTACAGATAGGATATCACTTTATAAAGAAGGGAAAAAATGTTTTTTTTCTCTCTAATGATTTCAAACAAAGGTGCTTTGTCTTTTCTACATCACTCCAGAATTCATCACATCAATAGCTCACAGCGATATCCTCTTTGGTTGAAGCAGGATTTAAGAGGACTGGGTTTCAAACGCCTTGCCAAGGAAAAGTTGGCTGAAGAGATCCTCAAGAGAATTCCCGTGCCTTGATCTGCTGAAAAGCTGCAGATACGAGGAGGGGGAGGCGGGAAAATCCTTGAGCACTTGTCTACCTCTTAAACCCCAGCTGCCAGCAACCCTCAGGACGCGCTATACACACTGCCAGTGGAGGAACTGGGCTTCTTTACAGTTATTTAACCTTTGGCTAAAGCAGATATTTGTGAAACTAGTCCACTGTCCAATGCGAGTGGACCTGGTGCACCTCCGAAGACACACTGGTCAAACAATAACGGGCATGAAGTGTTTCTTTGGGATGGGGGTGAGGTGAAGCTTACCCAGAGAGGTAACAAAGTGTTCATGAGCATATAGGGTTTTCATGCAGCGCTTGTTCTTGTAGTCCCAGATCCTTAAGGTCTTATCATCTGCACAGCTCACAATGAACTTGCCACCAGGGTGGAAGAGGACACCACGCACCCAGTTGTCATGGCCAACCTGTGAGACAGACAGACAGACACTGCTGAAGACACCAGCTGTAATCCCATTCAAAAGGCCTTCACTCCACTCATTTTACACAAACATTTAGATACACAGTTAATATAAATTCTATGATGGTTTACTTGAATGCTGAAAGCCTTTTGGTTCTTCAAGACCAAATCATGTGTTGCAACAATCGCCACTGGTTTCAAATGCAAATTCTTAGTATTCCCTTGTAGAATACACTCTGTTCAGCCAATCAGCTGATTGGTAGCCATAGCATGACATTAGATTGTGACCCTCTGAAAGCTGACTTTGCTTTAACTCTTCAGGTGCAGGTGGCTTTTTTGTAGGCCTTGCCCAACACCCTCATTGTCAGACTACTCACATTAATTAAAATACATAGAAGAACTTTTTTCAGCATAACACCTGATATGGTCTAAATAGGCTTTGAAAAAGTTCTCACCAGTGTCATAAGGCACAAGCCAGTGCTAACATCCCACATCTTGATGGTTTTGTCTCTGGAGCCAGACAGCAGGAAGGGGCCTGGCTTACCACTCTTCTTGGTCTGGTTAAGCAGAAAGAAGGAAAAAAAATATAAGTATTGATAACAAAAGTGCAAAACTAATACACGAGAAATGTGCATTATTTTTGTTTTTGCAACTTTAAAGGAAACGAAAAGCAAAGTATGATTAATATAATTATATCAAAACAGAAGTGTTTGTGTAAAAAAGAAGTTAAAATTGTTTCCCAAAAAAAAATTTAAAGTCGAATCAAATACCAAATACTACAAATTTTTAGGAGGTTATCTCATGTAACTGTATTGCTGTCTTGCATCAATTTTTGTTTGATTATAATAAAAAAAGAGACAAAATATAGCACACATATAATCCATGCATCATCTGTCCCCATGGGGAAAAGATTAGCTGGTACATTTACCACCAAGTAACAATAACAAAGATGCTTTAATGTTCTGTCAGGCACAAATAAATGAAATAATTTGTTATGGCATGTCTGATAATTGATCTGCATCAAAGGAAATTGTGTTCAAACAGGTTCACAGGGGCATCTACGCAAAAACTAGAGAAACAGTGACGCTACTTTGAGCTGTTCAAATGTTTTGGAGTACAAGGTCCAAGCAAAAACCATGAAATTTTAAAAATTTAAAACTACATAAAACTCTTGTCCCTGTGGCAAACACCACATTTCCAGATTTCTTCAGTTTCCTCTGAACATTATACTGTTTTGTGCTGAAACTCAAACATTTAATACTTCCTGTCCATAGAGTCTCTTAAAACCAGGAAGCTTTGAAGACACCTCCTTATGCTAAGAAATATCATGGACAACATAACAATATACCCAGTCATCAGGTCTTCATCATCCATTTATCTGCCAGTAACTTGCAATTTCTGTGCATTTTTCGTTTTATTTTAGTTAAGAAATAACACAACCTCAAATATCAGCCACTGTGCAAGTGAACTCTGTTTTTCACTGTTCACAGGTTAGACTGCAAAAACTGCTACAGGGAAAAATATTGTCTTAATCTGACAAGGCTACAATTGGACACACTTGAGATCACAAGACATGGGGAGGGAGTCAGGGCTGACTCTTGGCCTGCTGATTTTTCATCAGTGTATGCATGCACATACTCTTCATTTCAAGCTGGTCTGTTCACATGGCTGTGAGTCTGATCTGTGACGTACGAGTTTCGCTGACATGGCCATGCATGTAAAGAAGGAACATTCTGTCCCTTATTTGATGAAGTGGGAAAAACACAGTGAACACAATTAATAAAAGTTTGTTTGCCTTGGTGCATAACCACCAGTTAACCTGTCAGTTCTGCCTTCACTCAAGGATGCACATGCGCTCATCATCAATTTTTAGCCTGAAGTACTCACATGGCTTTGTCCACCTGTAAATCTACATTATGTTAGCCCACCCTAACTTACATCCACTTGCATTTAAGTGGATGACTGATCAAGGATACAGTGAAGCTGACATGACAAACAGATGTGCAAAAAGCTAAAAAAGTTTTGCGCTGGATACCCTGAACCACCCAGGTCTGAGTAGTTCTTTACCTCAGAGCCTGTGGAATCTAGGATGGTGGGGTAGGCGCTCTCTGGTGCCCAGGAGATGCACTCCACCACATGTTCATGCTCCCGCAGCTCAGCCTTGCATTCTCTGGAGGCCATGACCCACACACGCACTGTTTGGTCATTGGAGCAGCTGGCAATCAGTGTGCCATCCTGGTTGGGCCTCACCATACGGACCCACTCCCTGTGGCCTGCAAAGGTCTTCACACAGTATCTATTGCACAGAAAACAGCAAAATGAGTTATCATGAGTAGAAGCGGTAAATCAAACAGAGTATCACACTTAAATTAAAATGTTTTTTAGGATGTCTACTGAGGGTGCATACCCAGTTGCCACCTCCCACATTTTTATGGTTTTGTCCCTTGAGGCAGAAACAATGTGATCTCCATTGGGCATGATGGCTACAGATGAAACATTGTGGTCATGACCTGGAAAACAGAAAAGACAAAAAACAAGATCCAAATAAGAGTGATAAACCATAATAAAGCCTTCTGATTAGCTCAGCACAACATTTGTAGGTAGCGAATATTGTAATCTTACCATTTCAGACTGATACTCACTATACCTTTGATATAGTCCTCTTTAAACACAGAGTTAGTCATTGTCATAGTTATCGAAATTCAGTAACAATTCTTTTTTACAATATGTCTCTAGCCACCAACAGCGCCAAAAAAACATGGGTTTGGTCATAATTAGCCAATTAAATGACAAGTGAGGTAGCCAATTTGCTGGGGCTTACTTTGTTCCATGGAGAATAAGAGATGCCTAATTACCTTGACGCTGGGCCATATTTAAGCTGCTAAACAGATGAAGACAACAGTAAGTATACTCTAAAAGGCCAGCTTAACTCTGTGTATGTATGTGTGTGTGTGTGTGTGTGTGTGTGTGTGTGTCTGTGCACATACGCATGCCATCAAGCTATAATAATGGGTAGCAGCCACACAGTAAAGTGCTATCTAGCACTGAAGAGGATAATTAAACTGCTTTCCAAATCGGCACTAATCTACTTCACCAGTTGGCCCTGCGTTCTTTATCAAGATGTGAAAAAAGGAGGAGTGGATGAAAAAAGGAGGAAAGGTTAAAAAAAAAGTGAATGAGAATGGTTGTAAAAAGAAGGATGGAGAGGAAATGAAAGGAAAAAAAACTAGACAGCTGGCTCTGTCAAATAGACATTTTGGAACGTGCTATCTGCTCTAAATGTTTTTCTCTACAGCATGAACGCAGCTCGTCTGTTGAAGGAAGTGTGCCAGGAGCTCACACCCTCGTTTACAACAGAAAAGACTGGCAACCATTGAAATCTGTTGGTTGCTTGCAAAAAATGCAGGATTTACAACTCCAGCATAAATTATAGGCTGCTGGAGCTTCTTATCTGTTTGTTAAGTATGCTTATTTGTTTTGTTGCTATTCATTCAAAATTCCTCCAGAGTCAGATGATAATGGCCACTTCTTGCAGACTTATGAAGAGGAGAACAGAATGAGAAATGCTGAGGTTTCATGTCGTTTAGGTTGCCACTAGCTGCTGAATGGCTTCCCTCTCACAACTAAAACCAGGAAAACAAATGTTTGAATTTTGGTTAAAATCTACAGGGCCTGAAGGCACATGTAGATTATGCTGCCTTAATTTATTTTGCAATTAGAGTGTAAAGGAAGGAGTGTATGCCTGTATGCCCAAGGACTGTTTCAGTGATAGCATGACCAACAGCATCCTAGACTCTCAGATAAGTTAAAAAGACTGTAGATATCAATGCTTTCAAAAAATTTTATTGGATTACATTAAAAAAAAGCTGAAACTAAGAGAAACAAGAGGCCTAAAACAGTCCATTTGAAAGAGCTGGTTGTGAATTTTTGTGTAAAGGCTGTAAACTAGAACAGATCGAGGCTCATTAGTAGCATTAAATGTGATAACGAACGGCATCTGCACCACCTGAGCCCCTGCGTACAGTCATAAGCTGCAATTATAGTTCTGACGAGAAGACCATAGCACAGCATGTTTAAATGATAAAACACATGGAAGCAGCTGTGATTAATATCAAAATCCTGCCCTGGCTGATTCCTGTTTTATTTTCTTTCTTGCCAAAAAGTGGTCATACACAGCACATTCAGATTTTCATACAAATAAACAGTTTTATCTTCTCACCATACAAGGTCCTGATGCACTCAAAGCCTTGGAAATCCCACAGCTTGATAGTCATGTCTGCAGAGCAGGATGCTAGCAGTTTTCCAGTCTGATCAAAAGAAATATCTTGCACCGAATCTGTGTGGCCCTTCAGTGTGCGTTCAAAGTCTCCTGTCTCATAGTCCCATACCTGCAGAAGAGAGCAAGCTTTAGAGAAATGTACATATGGATGAACATAAAAATTTAACTAGAAGGCATAGATTAAATAAGTCTGTTTATCGCTGAGGAACACACTTATGTTGTTCATCTCAAACTGAAACTATCCAAACCCCAGCAAAGCCCCCAAATGTAAAATCATCTGTGGCCCCATGTCATATCATTTCTCAGCACAACAGTCCAGCAGCCAAAACAAGCTGAGAAGGGAGAGTCAAGCTGTCCAGGGAAGTCACAATACAGTCCTAACAATTAAATATGCTCTTGGTAGAATGACTGAAAAACTGCCTTACTGCAGCTGCAATTGCATTTGTCATAAAAGCACATTACAGGCCTCCCACTGCAGACACCACACACTCTTTGTATATTGAAGCACAGAACCTGTGACACATTACTGTTGCTAATGGCAGGGATTCATGTGCCAGGATGCTGATTAGGGTTACAGTTAGGCCGGATAAAAACAGAGAGATAGTTTATTGTGTTGAAAACAGCACTGCCAGTTGGAATATGAACAAAATATGGAGTGAACAGTAGTAAGCCTGATTTTCTGGCCTGAGAAAGCTGTTATAGCCCAGGCTTTCAAGCAGACAGACGGTTTGTCACGGAGGGATAAACCCTCCTTGGTCCCCTCTTGGGGTGTTTTGGGCAGACGGTGACAGGAGATCCCCCTCTTGTCACACCCCTCCCTCTAGTCCTTCTGCCTCTCCCCCCAAAGGAAGCTACAGACAGTGCAGATGGCCAAGAGGTACAAAGTGCAAAGGGGGGTTTATCCTAGAGAGGATCAATCCAGTTAAAGTGTTTGGAGGTACACCAGGTCTACACACATAAAACAGTATGTAGCATCATCCAATGCACACATAATCCATTAAAGACCTGCAACTCTATGCTGTGTCACCAGTGATTTTTATTGGCACTCCCCCAAAAAATTGTTTATGCAAAAAACCAAAAAACTTTTTCCATTTTATCAGTGTAAATAGTTTACATTCAAACAAAGTAAAGTGCCTTAAATCTTGTCATTTAAAGGCAAACACAGCACAAATACTCGCTTTGTGTATGCTCTCAAAAAAATGCAATAAATAAACTGACATCCAAACTTGTTGCCTCTGTTTAAATTAACGTAGCCTCTGTTTGATGTGTGTGAAGGAGTGCAGAGCTACACGCAGGACCTGTTGATTTGCATTCTGTAAAAGGTTAGAGCTAGAGATGCTTGCACAAAGTTCTTTGCTGCTGATACCACTTTGTTATCATCTGTGAACTGCATTTGCCAATACACAGCCAATAACTTTTTTGTTTTGTTTTTTATAAGCCCCATAGATTATGCAATGTAATTATTTACATAAATCTATGTGAATTAAAAGTACCTCAGGACTTTCTGTCAGAACTGATTGTGCTAGCAATATAATAGAATTATTGGGCATATAACAAGATAAATAACACTTTGGTAGTGTTACACTATATCAGGGTATTTGTAAATCCCGATGATATGATTTTTATTGCTTTAAAAAAATCTTATGATGGGTGTGACCCAATGTTACTGTACTGTTTTTCTCTGTCTTAAGTATAGCATGAACCCTGTGCACAGTCCATATAAAAACACCATCTTTCTCAAAAGATCAAGATAATTTTCAGATCCACTTCACAACTTGTTTCTAAAAAACAACAAACAACAACAGAGTCCCAGCTCCTCTGCCAACAGTACAGAGGCCTCTCTCTCCTCACTTTGGCATTGTGGTGGGCAGTCATTGTGTGGATGTGTGGGCAGGCTGGAGGAGCTGCTCACCACAGGAATGGGAGCTTTGTTGTAGTGAGGACTTAAAATTATTATTTACATTTCTTCGCATTCATAACCATTATTTTTTCAATCAACTGGGTGAACATCAAAAAACTGTGAAAGATATTTATTACTGTTTTTTAAAGTCTGAGGTGTTCAAATAGCCTATTTTGTTCAACTAAGGGGTTCACAACTAGAAGAGATTTAAGTAGTTATCCCAGACAAAGATGGAAAAGCAAATCCTAAAAAGTGAGAACCTGAAAATTGTTTAATAGGTAAACTTTATGTTCACTGGCTTCCTGTCAAATGGATAAACTTTTCGCTACTGCAGCTTCTGTGTTGTCTAAAAATTAAGTTCATGGGATGTATTCACCTTTCACTACTGACCACCTTAAGCAAAATTTAGCAAAAACATCACACTTAACCACGAGAAACAGGCTACCATAAGCACAGTGTCAAGTTAAAAGAATGAAATGAAACAGTACAGCAGTTCAGTTATCACTGGCATGAGGTAGAAAGCCACTGACCCCTTCAGTCCAAGTAAAAAGCACAAAGTCTACTCTTTAGTTAAAAATTTAACAAAGCTGTTCCAGAGGAGAAAAAGTAGGACACAAGGGGAGTCAGGCCACTGAAAGATGAGGCTGCTAAGAGAAGAGGTGCAAGAAAGTGGACTGGATTTTCAGATTTTCTCCTGAGGGATAGATGGCTGATGGATGATGGTAGGTAGTCCTAGTGGGTCACAGATGCGGGGTTGTAGGAGAGGGATGGGTGGGGCTGGAAAAGGAGGAAGATGCCAAAATGGAGAGAGGAATCCCTGCTGTGTGGGTGTAGCAGAGGAGATATACATGCGCCTCTTATTGTCTCATGAATAAAATATGCAGAACAAACAGCTCAACAGAGTATTGGCATTGTGCAGTGAGGCATGGGAGAGCTGTTGCTGCAAAAATAGCCCAGAGACAGACAATAGAGTTTATATATGAAATACAGGGATACACAGACATTACAGAGAGACAGAGATGGTAAATTCAAGACATGTATTGAAAAGACAGTTAGGGGGCAATGCTCTGGGGCAACTGATGGGGATGAGGAGGAAAAAATACAGCATTCAACAGACTGAGCATAAGCTGTGTAGTAGAGCTGCCACCATGCTGGCACCAACTTTAGAAAAAAACAGTCTATTGATTTTAAACCTGAATCTTTTTATTGTGTCTCAGGGAGGACGTACAAAAAGAAACACAAAAAACTCTTGATATCTAGAGATGAACAGAGGAAGCTTCACAATCACAAAACAAATAAAGTCTTTTTGAGTTCTTTGTCTTTCCAAATCATGTGTACAAAGCACAAATGCCCACTTTTGTCCAAACATCTTTAATGAAAACATTAGCATACTCAAGCACTATCCATAAAGAGCAACAGATGTACTTTCTGTGTGAACTGTCCATGTGTGATTTGACTGGTGTTGCAAACTGAACAATAGTGCAAAGGCGTAGTTATTGATAGGCTTAGTGGCATTATAGAATAACTGATATTGGCCGATGCCTGCTCTCACGGGACCACAATAAAAAAATGTCAGCTGACACATCTGCAGGCCTGCAGCCTTTTTAGAGCGGCTTCTGTGGAATTTTTTGGGCTCCTCAGAGTGAGTTTTGTGAAGGTGTGTGACACAAAGTTTCCTTTGACCTTTGATTACCAAATTCTAATTGGTTTATCCTTAGGTCAAGTTGAAAATTATGCAAAATTTTAGGAATTTCCACTTACAGCATTCATGAGATATTGTGTTCACAAGTATAGGACAAATGGACTAAGAAACAAACAAACAACCCAAAAAAAAAGCCTCCAGCCACAGCTTATACACTGCAGGCCACAGAAAACATAAAAAAGCAAGGACATTAGTGCAATTTGAAGGAAGACTATGCAAACAAAACCATTGTCTAACCACTGTTTCCACCATCTGGCATCACTAACCTTTATTGTTGCATCCTCAGAAGCTGACACCATGACACTGAAGACTGGATGGAAGATGACTCGGGTGACTGGACTGCGGTGGCCACTCAGTGCGTACCTTTCTGGCGGGCGTGGGATCCACTCTTGGGGGTCACGCTTCTGACTTACAGGCCCACCCAGGGTGATCTCCTCCTTAGCTTCATTCAGTTTAGATTCAAGGTCCATCACCTGTCCAAAATGTATTGGTGCAAATTAACAGTGTAATTTGTGTGCTTAGATGTAAACAACAGGGAGGGGATGCACAGATTCATAATAATTGGATTTTGAGGAGTCTTAGCTTTAAACACATTATTATCATATTATATTAACAGCAGAATAAATGCTTTCGAATGATTCCTTTCAGTATAAACAGTGGATTCTGCAGTAGTGTCACGACCCATTCATAAGACTACAATCCCCACAAGCATTCCTTGGTGGGGAAAAAAAATCTACAAACCTTCTTTTGTAATCTGATAACTGAGGTCCATTTCTTTTCCAAAAGGCCGGCGTACTTCTTATCCAATTCTTCATTCTGTTGGGACAGAAAAAAAGGGTATCAGGCAAACATGCAAAGAAAGCCAATCAAAGTCATGGGCTCAACATAATCGGTGAGGCCTGTGGGAGGGGGGCCAGCTGGGGTGGCATGCTGAGGTCTTTGGCTAAAGTAAGAAAGAACAGGGAATTATTTACACACCCCTCACAGGCCAACACTGACTGCCAGACACCGCCAACCTACTGTACATACAACACACACACATAGATACATGCACACACACAAACACATACATACTACACACACATAAACACACACCCTAGTCCTAATCCTTCTCACACAAGCTAATCTCCTGCAGACAAGAAAGGCTTAGGCAGCTTACAGCCACACACCCGGTACTGGAGGCAGCGGTGGAAGTTAACTTGTGGCAGTCCTGGCAGACGGAAGCCTGATTCCGCCTGCAGGTTAATACCACGAGCTGGCCACTGCCTTTTACATAACAGACTTTATGGCACATACAATCTGTTTCCTACTGCCAAGAAAGAAACAAAACAATGTGGTGGCATGTTTTCTGCCACTTCGTATAAACTAAAAATAAAACTAGGGCTGCAACTAGTAATTATTTCCCATATCAATTAACGTGATCATAATCTTCGATTAAAAGACCACAGACCATCTAGTCCACAAACTTTTAAAAAAATAGCACAGAATCACCATTTCACAGAGCCTCTGATTAGGTCTTTGGTTGGCTATGTTCAACCAAAAATCTAAAATCAAGTGATATTTAATTCACTATAATAAAATTCAAAAAGCTATCAATCTTCACATATCATAAGTTGAGACCAACTGTTCTGGTATTTCCTTTCCAAGAGCACTAATACCCAACAGAGTGCACCTTTCCCTTCTTGCCTCGAAGTCAAGGTTTTAGCCATGTTTAAAAAAAGGAAATGGTCAAACTGCAGGAACGGATTTGCTTGGCAATGCAATAAGCACTGTGGCAAAATTAGTTTATCCTCAGAAAGGACACAGATTCCCATCCTTCAGTGGACCAACTGATGGAGTTGGTAGTATTTCAGTTCACTGAGATTTTCTTTGGTCAATCACAGTCATAATGATGACTTCACTGAGGTGTTTTCAAATGTTGAGAGGGACTATCTTCCTTTTTTTAGATGAAATAAAAACCCAGGCAAAAAATAACAAACGACAGTGAATCTTTGTTTTGTTAGTTTTATTCTCTGTGCCTGTACAACAGTTTTGGTGCCCCGCTTGTACACCAATGCCTTGAGGCTGTTACTAACTATCAAAGCATCAAAAACCCACATTGACGGTCACGGGTGTCAGTGAGGGAGAAAATTAGCATTGCGATCCAATTTCACAGCTAGCTCCTGAGCCTCCGCTGGAAACAAAAGCAGATATCCTAGAGGTGCAGAGACTTTTAGGCATCTCCAATCACTACATTTAACACTTCTCAGTAACAAAGGGCAAATCCTCAGACTAAGATGAGGTGTGTAAAAAGACAAAGACAGAGATGTGAGCTGAGGCCCTGCAGAGAAATGTAGGAGAAAACAGGGAAGAGCAGGGAACCCAGTATGGACAAGTCTGCCATCATCTAATCTGCCATCTGCCTGAAGACTCTGCCCATCACACACATACAAAAAAAAACACACACACAGCACAGACACACATACAGTGCCAGACTTTACCGCAGCTTGCCAGTCTCCTGACAGTAGGTGGTATCCATGCAATTATGTATGTGTTTGTTTTAAACCTTGCATACATGCAGGTAAGTACATTTTCTGTTATGAGACAAGTGAAAAACCATAAATATGATCCTTTTCAAAAAATTCTCCTATGAAAAACCTAATGCCCACCTCCTAACAGAGGATTAATCTCAAACTGCTCTATAAGCCACAAAGACCCAAGGTAAAAAAAAACATATCATTCACTCTGAACAAAATCCAACCACATTTAACAGACATTAAAACATTCCTTGGCAATAAACTTCTAACAATGTGGCCTCAGGGAAATTGTGTTAAAGAACACTTGGTTTTGGCAAGGTTCTACCAATGTGTGTGTGTGTGAAGCTGAGCACTAATACCCATCAGGGTGCACCTTTCCCTCCTTGCCGTTCATCTATTATTCAGACTGCTTCCATAGGGTCGCCACAGAGAAAATGTCATGAAAATGAGCAAAGAAAGACACAGAGGAGAAGTTGGGGGTATGTCATTTGAAATCCTCTTTTGAATTCAAAAAGTAAAAAAAAACAACAACTTTGATCTTCCTTCCCATAGATTAATGGCTGCAAAAAGAGGGCGAATCCAGAGGGTCTCTGTGTTTTTGTTCCTCCAGAGGCTTCAGTCTGCCCCTGACTCTCTCGTAGGTGCACTAATCATCAACAGCTGTCTGCCAGCATCTGCCCCTCCACACCATCCAACCCACACTACATTCAAAGCCCTACAATAAGCGCAGTAGCCCACACAAACAAATGTTGATGTCATGAACAAAGCATTGAAATATTCAGTACAGCCCTGGTACAATCCCAATACTTTTTCACCTATGTGGATATGAAACACCTTAAAATTTAAGTTAAAATTGCCAGATTACTCTCAGCCATTGTTTCATTACAATTACAATTCACAAGAGTCAAAAACAAACAAAAAAGATGGGATCACTACACTGTAATCCAATGTATTTTGTAGGGTTTATTTTTAAAAATTAAAAAGGTTTAACCCTGCTTAAACTAGATAATTCAACATAAGGGACAAAAAGAAGAGCACAAGCACAAAAAGACAAATGAGAAGAACATGATGCAGTGTAACATGAGGCTTAGGGCACAGAGTGACTGAGACAGAGACACCATTCATCCAATTAGAAGTCAGTGTACCACCAAAATAATTTTGAAGCTGCCATTTTTGAGGTTAAACACCTGAAATATGCTGCTTTAACAACGCTGGGGTACCAATTATAACTAGACATGGTAGTTAATGACCTGTTAATTTGCTGGTGGATTCTGTGTTTTAGTGTTTTAACAACAGTATTCAGAAGCTTTTTTAAAGAGTGGTTAGCAGGAGCATGTAGCATAGACACTAATCAGACTGATAACCATAATTGGTTGCAGGTGCTCCCGGTCACACTTGTGATCATGCTGACTTAGAGTAACAAATGAAGTGGAAAATCAAGGCATACTGTTAGTATAAATTGGTCTGATTGGTTGTGCGGATGCATGTGTCCACCCTGAATGTACTCACATTATCTAATTCCGCCTCCTTCTTGAAAGTGGAATATGCCTCTTCATATCCATTGGAACGTAGATAATCAGCTATCGCTCGATTTCTGAAAGAGACAAAGAGGACCTGTAATTAGTTCTCCTGATTAGCAGAAAAGATAGTTGTTAAAGTGCCACGACACACGACATGAGTATTGGACTGTATTTAACACTGTAAATTTAAAAACAAAGACAGAAAATTAGAATGTTCAGGAAAGCTGCCAGACAAAGATGTGTGTTTTACATGCTTTTCTCACATTCAGACTGTCTTATCACACTTCTAGTCATATATAATAAAAATGCTTGGCATGCATAAATTCATTCTAACACTTATGGCTACCAATAACAATACACACAGAAAGCCTTCTGCTCTCCCACATACACACAACCCTCTCCGCCCATTTGACACAAATTGAGAAAATATCTGTCTGGCTTTTATAATGAGTTCTTGTTGCTGTGGGCAAATAATGGGAAGGGATGACTCCCCATGGTGTAGATATGGGGAAAATGAGAGTCAGTGAACAACCCACCATCACCTACATATACACAGAAAAAAAGAAAGACCTACAAATCATGAAGGAGCCAGATACTTCATGTGAACTGAATAAGCATCTAGACACTTCAATTTTATTCCAGTTTATTTCATTTTCATTCAAGTTTGCAGCCAAACACAAGTACACTTTCAAGGATAGCACATCTTTTGAAGAGCCAACATAAAGATATAGGGATGTTAGCAGAGGTGCATAAATGTCACAGTTTTTCACGTTAGGAGAGATGTCCAGATAGGATGGACAATAGAGTACACATGCATCACACATTCATGTCAGAAAAAAAAACAAAAACACAAAAACACACATAAAAGAACCCAAACAAAGACAATGAATTCATGAATGTCTGATAAAAAGCTTTTTAAAATGCTTTTTCCCTAGTAATATGATATCTTTATTCCAGCCCTCTTGAGTATACACACACATAAAACTCACAATTGATGCCAGGAAAAGCCAGACAAGCTGTAAGGCAGGCATGGCTTTGAGGTGCCAATATGAAGGGGGTGTGGGCTACAATCTGTCAGCCCAGTCTGTGCCCCCTGCACCCTTTTGGTCACTGCTGCGCACTGAAACACTCATCTCTCTCTGCCCACCTGAATCCCAATGACAGCGAGAACAGGCTTTATTACAGCTCAAGGTTAGCAGGAGGTTATCTACGCCTCTGACAGCCTGCCTACCTACCCTAAGTCTAGAAAAACTAGAGGGGAGGGCTGGGGTGTGCTGGCATGTCAGAGAGATGTTAAAGCAGTATAGGTAAACTTCAGGTGAGGGGAGCTGAGGCACAGGGGAAGCTTTAATGTGGTGTGGAAAAGGTGTCAAGCAGTTCAGCATTAGTCAATTTTTGTTTCAACATGAGATAGACACAAAATAACTTTTCAGCAATGTTACAAGTTAAATGTCATTCTGTGGAAAACACAAGCACATTTGGACTTATTTAACTCTAATTTAGTTATGTACAACAAAGTATTATGCATATATTAGAGAATGGCTGAGAACAGCCTATACTGCTTAAGTGAAACTGAGGCTGAAAAAAAGAAAAAAGAGGGAAAGCAGAAAAAAAATAAGATAACACTTTTGAGCTGTCTGCATTAACAGTAGCATTACAATAACAGTTGTTATTAAAGTAATGTTGTGTAAAAGACAGCACATTGTAGCACACAAAAGTCACTTTGTTGAAAAGGTTTATGTTTTACTTTCTATGCTGCCTTGTGTTGGATGCAAACCACACAGTGGAGCAGTTTATTTATGTAGCTCCAGGGAATCAGTTGGCAATAATGAATCTTATTCAATATATTTAGAGTGTTTCAGTATGGTGCAAGTATAAAGCACCCACTGTATCATTTGCACAAACCGGCACTGCCACACAGGAAAGTAAATGTGCAAAAAGAGGCTAATATCAGCATAAAACACCTCCTATTTCTTATTTTTAATGCCTACAGTTTTACATACATGCACTCCACAGTGTATTGAGGCAGAATGGACAATTTTGTCACAGTGAACATTAGTCAAAGGATGTCAAAGACAATGAACTGCTCCCCTGACCTCTACCTAACTCTACATGTGGCAAAGAAATAAAAACAAACCACACACCAACATGTAATTTTGAATATGTCCATCCTCTAAACACCAAGAGGTAAGGGGAATAAAATAGGGGAAAAGATGTGAACGAGTGTCGACAGGAGGAGAGCAAACTGACTGGTTTCCATGGTAACTAGCAGCCCAAAGCTAGATGATATGGTGGGGAGATAGTGAGAAAGAGGACAAGGCGAGTACATGGACAGCCAGGACAGATAAAGAGGGGTTAGAGAACAAAGAAAGCCAAGAAACCAATATTTTTTAAGTAAACTTGTTTCAATGAGATCATGAAGCATAATGTGAGGACATAATGTTCAAATAAAGACTGAATTAATGACTGTTAAAATACTACAACAATAATTTTTGGCAGTACAAATAATTCCATGTGATTCAATCAAGATTGGGGGGTATCATGTTGATTGCTCTCTCTACTCTCTCCTTAATGGAGGCAAGAGGAAAAAAACAGCTTGTGGCACAAACAGAAACAGGGATGTGATGAGGGAGAGATGCATGACCTCATCCTTATGAGAAGAGAAGTGAGTCAGCCATCTAGCATGTCTGGCAGTGACATCACTTCCTCCCATGAACATTCACTTTCACATAATTTTAGCGATGAGAAACACAAACAGAGCCTACACCTTCGCTTAGATTTCACTACATTCTGTGTAAATGCTTACAATGTGACTAGTTTTAGTAACTAAACATTTGACAGTGTTAAGCTGTTTAAACTGTGCTTTTTAATACATCAAGTACATTTCATGTAGTGCAAAAACGGGATAAGCTGTACCTAGTTCTGGCTGGAACGTTCTGTTTCAATGGCCAGTGGATTATGATCCAACATTTACTCATGTTTAGTTTAGTTGTAATAAAAGCTCACTAGTTATAAAACTTAGCCAACTGGTTGTTTCTAATACAGATGCAAGCCAAAATAATAACATATTATGAACACATTTACAATTCAGATAAAAACATACTGTAAAGTGATATCAGTTTACTTTTAGACTGCAGCTGCAGTTACTACCAGACAAGTCAATTTTCTTTGATTTGAATTGGTGCAACACCACCACACCATGGCTCGCAGCTATGAGCCTGTGCAGCAGTGGCTGTTACTATCCATTACTCAAATATAGTATTCACCCTAATGTCATCAGGCAGCTAAACAGAGCAAACTGTGGCTAAAAGAGAAAGTGTTAAGCAATATAACCCAATTAATAAGGGAAGTTTTGTTAACTAGCATCATAAAAGCAGTTTATCGTCCTAGACAGGATAATCAGTCTTTGAAGATGATGTATGCTCAAATACTACTTTTCTACATTGATCAATCTCTTAAACTGGTAAAGCGGTCTATAATTCAGTGAAGTCACATACAGTAAATCAGCTTTGTATTGTTTCCTGTATTGATTTCCTCATTGTATTCGGGAAATGTGGTACCCATAAACTCTGATTGCAGAAACAAAAATCTGTCCAACTTGACAAGAGAAGCACATGATCTCCCTCTCCTTGCTGCTACTGACCTCTGTGCTGCTGGATTTATGCTGAAAACAATGGATGCATCGGCAACAGCTTGCTGTATAAAGGACCTGAACACTTTACAAGTTCAACATGGGAGTGTCTACTAACCATTATTTCCAATGTGGCAATGCACTTTTTTATTAGTCAACTGTCCAGGGTAAATCATGTGAAAAATAATAAGAACCATAGCTGAATTGTCTTTGCCCTGGCCTGAATCTTTACAAAGCTAATTACTAATACACTTATAAGTATTTAAATATTTATAAATGGCTATATTAATTCAGGGTCAGGCAATAAAAAAAATCTCAAATGGGGACTGTGATAAAATTCATGTTGATAACAAAAGGTTTAGAAATTTTTATCTGATAACAATACATTTAAGAGCCAATCACAGCAGATAACCGCTCTGCTTCTGCTCCCTGTCGCTGCCTGTTAGCACAAGGGGGTGGAGCTGTACTCATCACACCCAGACAGTGAGCAGCAGTGTCCCTAAACACATTTAAAACATATCTACTGTCCTGGAAGCTCATCTTATTGAGAACCTACTATGTATCAAGGCTGAGTCCTTACTGCAGCCTCCTCACACTCTCTCTCCCTGACCTTCCTATTTCTCTCTAGCTGTCACTACCACAAATTAGGCAGAAATGTTATAACAAAGATAGGAACATGTACAAGAATAAAAACAAGAATAAGGAGGAGGAGAAGTATTTTGTGTTGGCCATGATTGTCCTTCGTAAAGCTTAGAAAGGTTGGATCAGAGAGTGGCTGTTCTGGGATAATAGCCCCTATGCAGACAGAAAAGGAAAACAGCAGAAGCAGTGGTTACTTCACCACACTGTTTTTTTATGTGAAAGTAAAAAGAGACATATTCAGCTAAGCAAAAAGTGTGTATTAAGAAAAAGCAGGTCTATAGGGACCTAAAAAAAATAGAACCAATAACAGATAACTTCTTAAGAAGAACTTGTGCCAGAAACATTCCTCAACAGTCATATGACAGGATTGTATAACAGTCTAGTTACAATTACATCTCCATAAAAACTCAAAATTACTTTTGCTTAACTGATGATTAGGAGCCCCAGGCGCTTGTTTCGGAGACACTAAGAATGTAACCTTAAGGGATTCCTTGCCTAACCTAGCCAGGCAACTAATCCACCACATCATTTTAAGAGACTAAAAGAGAAGAAGAACTTTTGTTTATTTATATAAGTTTCTATTCAACTGAGCAACAAAATGATCTGTTTCAAGAGACAAGTTCCTGGCATTACATTTATGTTTTGCCCATCTTCTCTCTGTTGTTGTTCTACCATCAACTGCTGTGCAAGCTGTGTGTGCAGCTGCATGGCTTCAAAGTGGAAATCAAAACATCTTCATCGCCTCGTTACCTGGCTGCTTGATTAAGAAGCACTCTATTTTATATGCAGCATAACTTCTTATAAAAATACAGTCATTTTAAACGTCAGCATTGAAGTCCATCGTGTCCTTTTTTAATACCAGGAGGCACTGAATGATTAATACAGATTGATGGATCCAGACCACAAAGACTGTTACCATGCCAATCCATCTGTGTTAGTCCAGAGGCAAAATCAGATCCACATTGCTGCTAGACCCCCCACAGATGCACCCAGCTATGTTCATTGCACCAAGCATCAATAGAGAGTCTCAGGAACAGAGAATGTAAGAATAAGTGACTGTGTGTGTCAGTGAAATAAAAGTCTGTATGCACTGTGTATCAAATTGCAATGCCTGGAATGGCAATACATCTCAAATGAGCACCAAAATATTGTGATAATAAAGGATCAGGAGGTAAGCATCGCTGTACAGCCCTAACATAAAACCTTAATAACCTTCATCAACCTTCTGTCAACTGTACATAACCTTCTGTTAACTGTATTCTTGTGCACTTGGGACTTGTTTTCATGTAGTCATAATAGAAAAACATTTTTCAAGAGTCAGTACAAGTCAGTTCAAGAGTCAGTTTGCTTTAAATTTGGTGGTGGGATTGATTAAATTTTTAGACCAAACTGGGGCTACATATGTTGTGCTGTGTATCGCTTTCTTTTCCTAATAGCGCTTCCTCCTTTGTTATCCCTGACCAAATTAGGGTTGTTTGGCTACACTGACAGTAGCCAGGACATATGGGCAGGGCACAAGTTAACACTTCATTCCCAGCCATCAAACCACAAATTTGCACAGGTTGAAAAAAAATTATCTAATGTCCATGTAAAAAGCATATCCAATAAAGACAAACAAAATATCTATTTGTACTTGTGACACTGAAAATGTAAAACCTTAAGGCCAAGCTTTGACTGAGTGCCTTAAATACTGCAGTTTTTTTATTGTAGCTTGTTTAAATCACCTTTGTGTCTTCTCAATGGCAGAAGTGTTTGCATCTGATTTATTATGTCACCATAATCAGGGACTGATGAAAAATTAAAAAATAAATAAAAATCACATGAACCCTCTTGTAGCTTAAGACATGGAAAAGGTTGAGGGAATTTTCTTTGTAAAGCAACGACAGTTCAAAAGCAAAGGCCAATCTGCACATGGGTGCCTCCAGGTCTTTCAGGGGAGCGGATAGTTTGTGTTCTGTGTCTATTTTTACAACCCGCCAGCGGGGATGGATCCCCTGACCCTGGAAAGAAACACAAGTGTGCTTTTTATTGGCTATGCTCATAAAAATAGAGTTGTTGTGAAGATGCTGCGCAATCACAGCATCTGACTGCAGTGCTGACAAAACAGCACCAGTTAAGGAACAGATTTTATTTTTCTTTTTAGAATATTTTGTTCCACACTGGGGTAATAAAACAGTCGCTCCCTGGTCACTGCAAAAGTGCACATCAATCTCTTGTGTAAAGACAAAAACAAAGCTTTTTTTGTTTTGTTTTCATTTTGTATGATTTCACATAGACAAAACATCACTCTGATGGCACAGAGAAAATTAGTGCAGACGTGACACTTTGACATGAGGTGTCAAACAGTGAACTTCAGTTTAATGTCACAACACAGTATGTTTACAGTAAATAATTGCACTAAAGTACTGCAGCTGAGTAAAATTTAAAAGGCAAAGTACTTTTTGTCTGTAGTTTAATATATTTTATAATGGTGTGCATTTACAAAAATTCTAATTGTAAGTTACCAGATAAAAGCAATGGCAAAGTGGTGGAATCGTAGCTTACAAAGACCTTAGTAAAAAGACAAATAAACATCAATCAGAGACACAGATATTTCTCAAAGTCTGTGTTATGTAATTCAGTGTGCAACTGTATGTTTTTTTCATTTATTAAAGATAACTTTTCAGCTTTGATAATGACTTACTTCTTGACTATCATTTTGAATTTAAAAGCATCAGAAAACCTGGATAATAAACAGAATTTGTGCTTGTGTTTTCACAGCTGAGCTTAAAAATATGGAGGAGGTAAAGCAGACAGTCAACCAATCATTGTTCCCAGTATGTCCGCTGCTATATCTCCTGATTTAAAATCTGCCACTAGGTTTCCAAGTCTGCTTCTCAAAATGAGGGTGTCAGTTGAGAAATGTGAACTTGGGGCCATTTTATAGCCAACAAACTGAATAAGAGCACCACTGAGCAGAGACATCTCCAACAGGAAGACTGAAACAGACACTTGAATGTGACTCAAGTGGTGTTGGGGTACCACAGCAGCTTCCTGTACACTATGGGGCCAGAGACTTGTGCAACAGAGTAGAAAAGAGGGGTGTGTGAGGGGGGCTATTTGCTATTCCCTTGAATAGAAAATAGCTTGAAAGATTAGCATTCCAATAGACCTCTCCATACCAACAGACCCCTCCCACTGTGCTAATCTAAAATCACAGAAACATAGTAAAGAATTTTAAGAGTCTTGTCATGTGAACACTGATGAATTTTACACTTGCACAGTTCTAGACAACGGTCATCTGGGTTGCCATCCCCAGATGGCAAACATCTTTACCACATGAAATATGTTGTTTTAATTTACTCCTTAAGAGAAGGGGAATTCTTAAAGACTTAAGATTAGCAAAATCTTTCATCTCCTTCCCATGACCTTGTATCTAACATCGAGCAGCCTTAACTTTTTATCCCCTGCCTCAGGGGTTAATTACCATGCCAGACTCGGCAAGGGCCAAATTACTATTCCTCCATTACCGCAGCCTCTCTCACTTTTTACTCTTGCTCAATATACTGTACACCATATAGCACGTGCAGATATTTCTTTGTCTGTATGCCACTTCAGTGCCTACGCTAGAAAATTTTTAGGCAGACTTCTGACATCTTGGGCACATTGATTCCCTGAAGAATCATTCTACTATCCGTATTCATTCACAGGTCAAATGACTCTGAAATACCCATGAACATAGATCGGATGGGATATTTAAGATACACAACAACATAATCCATTCATTTTTTTTGAGCAGTGCTTGTACATTGTTCAGTCAACACAGTTTGAAAGAACAACTGATGTAAAAATGTCAACCAAAAGGGTGACAAAAGTCCAGTTGAGTCAATGGACAACTTATCCAATGAAGTCTTTAGTTACACAAACTGATGCCTTGATTAAATTTTGTTTCATGTGGGTGGTGTGACCTCTTCTGTGCAGGCTGCAAGATGTTAGCTGTAGCTGCTGCAAGGACTTGGCTTTCGACCATCAAACTGAGTATGCCCTTAATTTTTTTAGATTTGTTTATGTTTGTGTTTGACCAAGTGGCCCCACAGGTTAGCAATGTTGCCCTGACCAGCTTTACATTTTTCATTACAAATTACAGCAAGAATTGTCTAGATGGAGATTTGATGGAGAAAGTGACCGCTTTAAGTTTCCAACCCCAGGCTTTGTAACCAAACCCCTGTTTGCAGAAGATAAAGATGAAGAAGATATACGTGTCTAGCAGGGGATGTTATTGTATTTCTTTACTATTAATCTACCATTCTCTCTCCATTGTCAACTATCTAACAACAAAGGTATCAAAATAAGCAAACTGATAACATGGTCTGGAAATTACTTGATAATGTAAATAATTGTTACTAGCAGCCCTGAAATTAATATTTCTCTTTCCTTGTTGGAAAAACACATTAAAATAACCTTTGAGAAAGAAACTAAACATGTTCATTTCTTTGAAGTTGCACAGTACCATCAGAAGAATGTGGTTGTACTGGGCAGCTCTGCAATATCAGTATGTGAGTATAAGAAATTGAACTTGGAATGAAGGAGACATGAAACTGATCTAATCCCATGATGCAACAGATGTGCAAATTTTCAACCAGAGTGTATTAAATCCCTCACACTTTGAATCTGAGCCCTATTAATGTCTTAGCCACACATATAAAAGGTGTGTTGGCAACTTACAGTTCATCTCGTTGCCGTTGTGACAGCACCATGCTGATGGGGCAGTGTGGGCGGGGTCGGGAGAGATCAGTTAGTAGAAGGTGAATCTTGTGCAGCTGCTGCGCTCTCCTCAGTCAGGAGATGAGCTGTGCTGATCCAAGCAACACGGAAGAGGATATACTGTGTACTCCAGTGGTAGGTAGTTGGTTTGTCCAGACAAAAAGACTCAGATTGAGAGAAGGGGAATGCAGGAATCTGCCCCCCAACTGCCTGACTCCAGGGACAAGAGAAGTGGAGAGCCTGCAGACCAGTCACCAGCCAAGTCTACACTGCATCTGGAGAGGAGAGAGAGAGAGTGTCAACATTAGGTATGCATGACCGATAACGTGAAGAGTGGGTGTGGATGAAAATGTTTATGGAAGAGAGGAGTACTGCATCAATTTCTGCACCAGTTTATAAGCAGATAAAACAGCTTAATTATCTGTCAACAATGGGAAAAAAAGACAAAAACACAACACCTGTACATGGTTGTTTTCTGCCAGAAAGTTTGACTGTCACTGCAAGACTCTGACAGGAGAAGAGCCATTTATCAGACATGTCACAAAAACCACCTCCTTTTCATAACACTTTCCCTCACTTGTCTCTCAGCTCCACTCCTATCTACCTTCATAATGCAGTATGTCTGTCATGTCACCGGTCTGGTCTGAGAGCTCTGGTCTGCTCTTGCAGCAAATTCCTTTTTCCGTTAACATACAAGAGCTGACCCACATTCTCTGAGCAACTTACTCCCAGGTTGCCAACAGAAAGAAAAAAAAAAACAGGACACAGCCAAGTGGGCTCGAGTAACAGCAGTGCTCTTGTCAAATACCTCTAGCCTATCGTCTCACTATGATACCTCCTCAAGAGCTGTCTGGTCTGACTGATGGTACAATGAAATAACTGATTGTTTGTGTTTGTGAAATGCTTTCAGTATGAAAAATAATTTCTTGTTAAGAACAAAAAATTTTAATATTCTTTGCAGCTATGAATACTGTAATAAATGCTGCACCAAAGTCTTGAAAAGCACTTTTCGAAAGCAGATACTCACTAGAATACTAAGTGTGAGCTACAATAAGCCTCTTAGTCTACTGCGACTCGCCTGTTAAAACCTTTGCCAGACCAGTAAACAAAGGTACTAACAAAGCCAATTTACCTACATAGAGAGGCAGAGACTTCAAAAAACAGACAAAATTACTAGGCACAGATGTGCAGAACCACATACAGGACACAATTCATGTTAGGAATGACATTTGCTGCATGGCAAAGGAGCAGTGAAAAAAACAGTGAATGCAGCTAGTATGAAGACTGGAAACACCCCAAGATGCTACAACGAGGAAAAATTCCTATTCCTGATCTCAGGTAGGTGATATTACCATAAGGGTAAATTTCTCATTTTCACTCCTGCTTTTGTTTTGAAAGCCATATACTTGACTTCTGCAGCCTGTAAGAGTGACCTGTCTGTACCATGAAGTCTATTCTGCTGAATTTTTACAGTCAAATTGTGGTGTTTGCTTATTGATTTGCATGCTGGACACTTTGTAGACAAACTGTTCAATGGAGAGTAATCTAACATAGCCAACAGCATATTTCTGGACCCTAATGTTCGCTAACTTCTAAAGAGTGTCAATTGTGGTATGGAGGGGATTTCTGGCTGTTGCCTTAAAATTTCATTGTGGTAAAATGTCACAGCAGTAGAACAACAGAATAAGACAATGGCATGAAAGCTAAAATGGCTCTTACTACAATTCTGCATAGAGGACAAGCATCTTCCACACCAACTAGTACAATTGCTGTAGTGTGTGAAACAAGGTCATCTACTATATATTGATACTTCCCCCTGTGCTGTTGACAGCTGTCATCGCAGTGTGTATTCATTAAATTGTTAGACTCCCCTCTCTGCAAAACTCATTTGTGGCTTTAATATTGAGCAAAATGTTTGCAAAATCACATAATCAGACTAATTGGCTTTGCACAAAATGTGGAAGAATGGGCTACAGTCATGGTGCATCTATAAATCTGCTCACTGATGGTTGATAATGGTTGTGTGGCTTCCTTCCATTGATTCTCGTGCCTTTGTATAGCAGCAGGAACTGCACAATAAAAGGCCCCTATCAGTAATGGCTCTGACTACTCAAAGGATACCATTTAATTTCCTGATGAGCTCTAACAGGTCATCTGTTGTAAAATGTTTTTTTAATAATAGGAAGCATACTCTGTCTTTGTCAATTTCATTTTCCACTTTTAAACTGTAAAGAACCACACCCATTGTATTACTGTGCATTCAATCTACTTCTGACATTGTCAGGCATAAAGTGAAAAAATACATATTTAAAAATATAGACCATTAAACAAAATATTTCAGTCAAAACACTCAAATCAAGCAACTAAACACAACAAAAAAATCTTAGAAAACAGTTTGTTACAAATCCTTTGAAGGGGATGTTAAAGAGAGCTCTTAATGATTACTGCTAGCCAGTTTGAGACATATAATTAACTAAATGCATTTAGAAGGGGACACACAACATGACTTTTAGTATGTCATAAGACATGCAGTGTGTCAATGGTCTTAGCACTTAGCCCATTTTTTCTTGAAAAATGTGTCAGCATACAAGACTACAGTCATCCTCAGCATTTTTTGACAGCAGATGAGTTTGAAATATTGCACAGAATAATGGAACAAGAAGTCAAAATGTGCTGTTACATGAAGAACGGCAGATGACAGACCAAAAACTCTGTTCTTTTATTTAAGTAACCAACTCCTTGTCTCTCATTAACGTTATCAGGTTCCCTATTAGCATGGAGTCTAAATCCATATATTGCCAAACAGACACTTTGCCTTTGACACTATATCCTCTGCTATCCTCTTGTTGGTCAACTCTCTTTCACTGATGTCACGTGAAAAGTGAAATCTGACTCCTGCTAGAGTTGGCTGCAACTCTGCAGCTGCTGAATGGAGCAGACACCTTCAGTTAACTGTCTGTCATCCTTGTACTATAAAATTAATAATCAAGTAAATCAACAGTGGGGGCGTTGGAGAAGTAATGTAATCAGTGCATGCCTCAATTGTGTAACACTTCCCCTATGTAACTCATATAATACATACTATTAAGTTTCTCACTAAGTTTAATGAAAGGATAATTTTTGCAGGGTGAGATGGAACTTGTCACTATGTTTACATGCATGTTTCCAGTTAATAATTTCCAGTTAGTACATGCTGTCTTTTTTGAACTATTTTTACACAGTACAGAGGACTGATAGAGAGCTTTGTCACATGGTGCAACAACAATCACCTGAAGCTCAATATCAGCAAAACCAATAGGCTTGTGGTGGGCTACAATGCTTCAACTATGAATGTGGCTACAAAGAATTTAATAAGCCAAGTGTTGTATAAAAGTTAATTATACACAATAATGCAACTACAAAATGGTGGCTGGTAAAAAACATCAGTGTCTGGAAGAAGTCAGAGTCCAACACTGGCCTCACGCCACTACAGTGGATGGCGCAACTGTTACTATCCCCCGAAAAACAGGCATCTGCTTAAAAAGTAACATATCAGACACCAGTAGACATTAACACATTTTTATTAGTCCACCTGCCATGTATACTAAGTGAGGTATAAGTTCAACAGTTGTAATATTCAACACAATCAACACTTCCATGTCTGAACAAAGCAACACATCCATGAGAAATGCAACACATGATGAGAAAATAAAAAACAACTCAGTCTAAAGCTGAGTCTGACTGCTGGAGTGAAATTGTGTCTTTATGGCTTACAACAAAACATACCATACCAGCCATGCTGACAAAGATGACAGTTATCACCTCTCTGTCACCTCTGATTCATAGTTTTCTGCCAGCGTCACTATGTCATCGTCTTCTTTCAAAAGAAAGCATTTCAAACAGCTGGAATCTGGAGCGACTTCATTTTCTGTTCATGACTTCGCCTATCCTTATATTATCCTCCCTAACTGCCCTTTACAAGCAACATGAAGCACTACTAAAAAAGAAAAACAGCTTAAACAACAGGGGTAAAAAGCAAAATTGCTATAAGATGCACAAAAATGATAGCAAATGATGATTCCATAGCATTTCTGAGCACTTTTTTTAATATGAGAACATCAAAGTACTGTCTGCATGTTGACAAGGCCCACAAACACTTCAGGTCAATAGGTAGACTAAAGTCTTCGGTGCGGTGATTGACTGATTATTTTAAATTAGGGTGAGAAAATTACTACTGTACAGTGGTTGCTTCAGATTTTTTTCTAGTGTGATCATATTTTTTTTGCTAACATTTGCAATACATTTTTAACACAAGTGAAGACAATGTGAAACTATTCCATTGACGTTGAAGCACTTTGCATGTCTTAAGTAATACGTGCTTTAACTCAACCTTAGTCAGAATTAGATCATTATCAGGAAACTTTCTTCTTTCTTTCTTTCTTCTCAGGTAATTAAATCATTTGGCTGCCCTGCTGACATGTCATAAACTTGCTAACCGCATCAAAGCAAAGTTGTCATGTGATATAAATATGGCAAACATAGCTGACACATTTATCTGTATAATTAATGGGTGATGGGTAAAGATAATATATTCAACTGAAAAGTTCAGTGAGTTTGATTTTTCTTGGTCAGTACCTTAATTTTGAAGTTTTAGTTACACCAAGACAACTTCAAACACAAGTATCTGTGAAGTGCTCTAACAGCTGGAGAAACATGGATCATTTATTATGTTAGACAACATTTGCAGCTCTCTTATTAACTTGTGAAGAAGCCAGTTAATCACTATTTCTCAAGATTTTTTTAAACAAACGATGGATCTATTTGTTGAAAGGCTTATTATTCTGTATGTTATCTCTAGTTTCTGTGAATTGTTGTTCTTGGTAAAGCACTCAGTTTGAATTCATGCAGAGGGCTTTATCACAAACTGATGATGAAACTGAGTGAACATCTGGCTCAGCTTTCAATCTGCCGTTGTCACAACCTGCAAGGTGCCTGTGTCAGTTATGTGAGTTGGTAACAATCAGAGAACCTTATTAAATTACAAAGCTAGTGACATCTTCCTTCAGTTGCTCATAAAAGGAGACCCTTAACACAGAACAGAAACAGATGTAAAAAAAAAAAAAAAACAGTCTGTAAGACATAAAAACCTTAGATTCACCAGTTGTTATGTTTCTCTAAACAATTCTAAGCACTGTAATCCCCAGATAGAAAACCTACTCATCTCTCATACTGACAAGCATGAGTTGCAAATCGATTTACAAAACCATCATCTTGACAGTTGTGTTACCTGATGGACAGGGTTTGATGAATAGATGCATGCCCAGATTCACTAAGAGCCCCCCCAACACACACACACGCAAGCACGCACGCAGAGAGAGAGAGAGAGAAAAGACTGAGCAGGCAGGGAGTCCTCAGATATAACTTATCAATCACGTCGACCAGCACATACAAGTGGACACAACACAATGAAGACCAGACTGCCTCCTTCATACATGTTTTAAAACTGATTTCATATGACAAAGTTCCACTTGGCAGCAGTAAGATGCTTGTTCAGCTCTGTCAGAATTGAACCTCTCCAGGGTATGCACTTCATGCCAACAAGTCACTGGTTAAAATTATGATAGCTCTAAATTTAGCCCTAAGGTGAATGCTGAATTCATCAGTTGCTGTTGCCAAATTGGAGAGCATGAAACATGTTAAAATCAAACCCCTTTTCTCCAAGCTACATTGGCAACAACCATGATTGGTTGTAAAAATTATATTTAACAGCCTCTGAACCTTGTTAACAGTACTGTTACTTTCATTACAACACTGTCAGATGTTTTTTCATAGTTCTTAGAAAGTACCTGTCCAAACAGTGTGTCAGAGCTGTCATTTCTAAGTTGAAAGGCAACTAATACTGACAGTAGGTTGGTAATGATCTGTTAGCTAGCTGGTGGGCAGCCTGTCTGGAAGGACAACCTTTATGCTTAAGTGAGCTGAGGAAAGGAGTGTCATATGGATATTTATCTGTCCTTCAACCGGCCATAATAACAATAGCCTCTCACTCTTACAATTGTCTGTTTACACCATTATACAGTCTATGGTTGACATAAAATAAAGAAAAGGCCTCCACAGCATGTTGCTCCTTTCAGATAATACTTTCATCTCTACTTCTACTTAAAACGACACGAGAGAGGAATGCATTACAAGACAGGTGTTGATCCTTTTCTTACTCTACCTTTGTTTAACTGACAACAAGTGCTGCTTTGCTGTCACTTGTACTGACCAAAGCTTTTACAACTGGGGTTGCTGTGTTTCTGTGCTGATGGCACTGAATACAGTTTGGCTACTGGGATGCACTTATTCAAATCAACCTCTGATAAAACTCAGCAATGACTAAGAACACCAGTAGACTACATCCACCAGCCCCTACAGTTGCTGTTAGAGAAATTAAACATGTCTGTATTTTAAAGGATAAGGTGGCACTGTGCTCATATTATCTCCTTTTTCCAAATAGTTAAACACAGAAACTGTGTCCACCAGTTTGATTATGTTTCATGTGCCTTGCACTGCAGCTTGCAATGGCCAGTTAGTAAATCTGGCTCATCTCAGAACTTCATGGCATATATATTCAAACATGGATCACATTTCTCTTCAAAGTGGTTGCATTTGTTCAATTCTAGTCGGTTACAAATTCAAATATAACAATAGTCATACCTGAGAATAGCGGAGTCAACGTTTATTCTTTTTCTACACAGAAAAAATTATCAATTTAAGCAATATCCAATAATTCCAGTTGATCGGCTGCATGGCAGTCTTTATGGGCGTGGTTGTAATAAGTAAATCATTTGGGGATAGCAATGCTTTAACCAATTCTCACTATCCGCAATATGAAAGGCTGCTTAAAATTATGAGGTATATTGAATTGTCGGATTCAGTACACAACCTTATGAGCCATCATAGCGGAGGTGTGCGTTCATCTCAGAGTGAGCCCTCGGTCCACAAATGCCATGCAACAATTACTTAATTATGCATTCACACAATGAGAAAGAAAACGTGCAGACAGAAAACAACGCTAAGACTTCAGTATTGATTGGAGGGAATGCAAACAAACTCATCGCTTCCGATGTGCTCCACCCTGATTTTATAACACTGTGCCAACAAACCGCATGAAGCACATCGAGTCATAGACAAGATGAGAGCTACAGCTGAGCAGGGCAGCAGCCATCAGTGAGCATCCACCAGTATGACAGCGGCAAACAGAAGAGTATATATACTGGAAAGCATTTCATGTTGGAAAGCAGCAACAAAGATGTCATGTGTTCAACTGCAGCGACATCTGTAAATCAAATTTACAACGCGAATAGATGACGATTCCCTTTACGCCCTTTCCAAATGCTAACCACGGTTACACCAGTGTATCCACTGTCACGGGCAACACAGCTATTGCACCGATTTATAACAAGATATCCCCATTATGATAACAGCTCAAGGTTTTTAGCTGTCAGCAGTAACAGAGTTAACGTCTTGTGACCTACATTTGATTTTGGTGGCGAGATTTTTCCTTTGGGCAGGCAGAGAAGCTGCACAAACGCTAACGTTACTGCAAACTTTGCTAATTACTGGTTATTACCAACTTGGGATGGACGCCAAATGCAACTGTAACTGCTGTTGGCCACGCCATAACTCACACTCTGACATGTTTCTCTGACTGTGGTCGCCAACGATTTTGGTCGAACCGAAGACGTTACCAGCCGGTGGCTTAACGTTATACATGCCCATTTATCGTTAGCAAATGTTAGCTAAAGTTAGCCTCCCGGCGATGCAGTCAGAAAGTTAGCTCGTACGTGACACTAATGAACACTACAGACTCGTAATATCCGTTAAAGCTGAGTTAGCCAAAACCAACATATGCAGTTAGCTAACGCTGGCTGATTAAATTACTGTGAATGCATAATGCTGTTTATCTGGATACAAGTATAAACTCCGCTGACAAGGTACCTGCTGCTCCAGTCCAAGCGGCCCATCCGCCATTTTGAGACATAAAAAGGAGGTGCAAAAATTACAGCCACATCGTCATTTTCCTCACCTAACGCCCGATTCCTTCGTCCCTGACCGGCTTCACAGCTAAAAACTAGTTGAACTTACCCTATTGTTTCTGCCCGTGAATATCCTCAGCCGTCTCCAACGGTAACACGACCCGACAGGGCGTAAAATTCCCGATCCAAAATATGATCTTGTGATGTGGAGGTAAACTGTGCCCGTCTTGTCTCTCCGCCGCTGCCTGCTTGTTTTTTCGTAGCTACCGCATTCGCCTTCAGACAGGCGCGCGCACGAAGATCGCGTTCACGGTCTGACAGGAACGCGCACGCCCTTGATAGCAGAAAAAAAAACATGCTTTATTCGCTTTTTTAAATGTTAACTCTTACATAGCTTTTTAGTGTCCTTATATTTTAAGCTACAGAAAATACTTTGATGACTTATTTAAATGTTGTGCGGGATCTTGCTCATTATTAGATCACTTATAATTTCTCACATGCTATAATTTAAAAGAAGAGGCTTACATTTTACACTAAATGTGTACCTGTGATAAATGCAGTTTACGGTGGTTAAAGTAGTTGGTGGTTAAAGTCCGGTTGAAAAGGCTGTGCTTTTTTGTAGGATTGTACACTAGTCTGATTTTATGACATTTCAGATATCTACTATACTCTATTTCAGAAATAAATATTGTACTTTTTACTTCTCTACATTTATGACTCCTATAGCTATTTAGAAAATTAACAATTTGCATATAAAGCATGATTAACATGCAAAATATTTGCTCTCAACAGTTTATTTTAACAAGTAAATAACTTGATTTCAGCCACCAAATATAGTAAAATCCATAATTGCATTAATAATAGTGCAAAAATCTATGCTTAAAGCAAGAGCAATTATGATACCTAATGGGTACTTTTACTTTTTAAAACTTTAAGTCAATTTAAAGGTTTTTCATTTGACATTAATTCTAGTGTAGCTTTTTATTCCTCTGTGACACTAATTTCACAGGATTTATCAGAGGTGTTTTTACAGACAGGTATTACAACTTTTATTTAAGTTAAAGGTCTCGATGCTTGTTCCACTACTGGACACTTGTATAAGTTATCAAAACCCCCAAACAAAACTTTCAATAGTTTAATTTATTAATTTTAATATAAAAATGCATACTCAGACCAAAATATCATTGGGTTGTTATTTTGCAAAGAGCATCACACAAATACTACACATCATCAGAAGAAGCAGACTCAAACACTTGGCCTTAGAAGCCTCTGTACAGAAGAAATTTCATAAGCTGAGAAAACATAAAACCCTCAAACATCATCATTTCAGGCGACACAAAAAAAGGGAAACAGAAAATGTGAGTAGAGAATAGGAAGTGCAGAACATTTTAGGGTAGATATTAGATTTGTTTCGTACCTTTAAATAGCTATTTGCACAGTATTCATATTGAAATACTAACTCAATGTCTATTGTCTGTATTTATATGTAATTTCTGTTAATATTCATTTTCACACACACCACACTTTGCATTTCAGACATTCAGTTTGTCAAGTAATTGCATATCGAAAGTATGCAAATTATACTTGTCAAGAAAACACTTTGCTCTTAGTTTTGTATTATAACACCATATTTTCTCTTTTTTTCCAGTACTGATGTCAATGCCAAAGAATCTTAAATGACATATCAAGCACTTTAACAGCTTAACTATTCATAACAGAAATGTTACACTGAACTCCAGCGGACCGAGATTAGTGCAGTTGATTCAACAGAAAATCTGCAGTTCTAGACAAATAGAGTGTCTGTTCAGATAAATAGTTATCAGTGGGTTTATTCCATATCATGAACTATTAATATGCCCAAACTGTTGGGTTTTCGGCAGGTTCAGAATGTGTTCAACAGGTAGCATTCTTTGTCATTTTCAGCAAAAGGACCAATATTCTTTTTATAAAATCCAAAAGAATTACATATACTTCTTTTAATTTGTCAATCTAGGCATGTGTATTTCTATACACTTGCATTGCAGGGTCTACTGTCATCTGGATTTAGGTGTCTTTCACAATAAGCCAAATGCTAGTGTGCCCCCCTGTGGACACTGTTGGTATTACTGCTGAGAAAGACTAAAGCAGGGGAATAAAGACAAGAAAGCCAGAAAACAAATTTTGGAAGCATATTTCACCTTTATAAATTGTAAAGTTATTACCTTTTATCACCCTGGTTCCATTCAGAAGCATAAATAACAGGCACAATACACACCGCGCTCTGCAATTGATGTAATGACATCATGTTTTAGGAGCACAATCAGGAAAATCACTGCAATAACTGATTCACTCAGTCTGAAGTGGTTGCTTTTCGTTTTGTTCTTTTACACAGCTCCCTTACTTTCAGGTAATTCAGTCAGCACAGTAAACAGTCCATCATGTACATCTTGTGCCAAGTAAAAACTGCATTTTCCAAAAACAGTCAGTTCCAGCACATCTCTCTATTGCTTTAATCACAAAATACATTTAGACACGGCAACAATTAAGTAACAAATTGCCATGGGAGGGATACATTGCATGTATACAAGCGCAAACAAACCTTTTATATCAGTCTCTTTTTGGTACATTACATTGAGGCAGCCCTTCTCTCCTTTGTCCACTTTTGGTTGTGCTGTGAACACAATCACACATCCCAAACAGCACTTGAAAGTGCACAAAACGCTGCTCAATGAACAGACACTCCTGGCTGGTTTTTGTCTCAGTTACATATGAAAAGACAACCCAAATGAAAAAAAGAAAAAACAAAACACCCATGAACAATAAATCAGTCACTACTGCCAATGTTCAGCACCTGTCTAATGGTGAGAAGAGGCTCATTTCAGTACCAATTCATCCATAGACAGATTAGTAACATCGGTGGCCTTAAATGTTCAAAGAAAAGAGGCATCAGCCATCCAACAGGTTTACTATGAGTAGAAAAATAAAACATTTGGAAAGCCAATGTTCGCTTAGCCTCTATTCAAACTATGCAGCAGCAAAAGCAGCAACAGCCCTGGCCAATAAATTTTCTGTTGGACTACACAAAGACACACACACTGTCACACATACAAACATACATGCACATATTCTTTCAATGTGTAAAAATAGAAGATTGAACACAGCTAGAGTATAGACAGATAAATCTACTGATTAATGTGGACGTTTCAAATCTGCGTATTTTTTCCATTAACATCAATCAAGTACCTGTCGAAATCTGATAGAGATTTATACATCTTTTTCCACTTCTATACATTTTCTATAAAACAGACATGGTTTTAAATTAATTGATGATCAACAGGCCTAAAATACCTTCGTAATTCTCGTGTGCACTTTTACAAAATCCATTTCATTTACTTAAAAAAAAAAAAACAAAACCCAAAAACCCAAAAAGAAATACAGCAAATGAAAACAAACCGGTTGAAAGCTTACTGAAGTGTCGCTGTATTTTTTGCTTGCTTGGAGAATCAGGAACCAGAGGACTCAGCAGGCACCCACCTGGGATGTCGTCAGTACAAATGAAAATACCCTCACATTAATTAACCTCGGGGGATGTGGAAGAATGAAGTTTGACTGCTGCAAAGTGGCTCAAAGAAGGGAATTTACATTCTGAAGCCCCACTTCAAAAATCTCAAATTTAGTGACTGTATTCTGGTCTTAGTGCACAGTAGAAAGTACCCCTGAGTTCTAGGACAGGGTAGGTGCTTTAACGTTTAGAGCACCGTTAAGGGGGGGTTGGCAGCTACATGCCCAGGGGTCTCCAAGGCTATTTAGGGAATGGCGGGGAATTATCTGGTCCTGGGCTAACAGCGCTGTGAGACTTTTGAGCTGAGAAGAAGCATTTTTGGGAGAATATATGGTACAGTGGATAAGGCTCTGGCATACAATGTCATGGTCATCCTTGGTCTCCCCTCCCCCGGCTGCAGCCTCTCTTCCATATGCAATCATGACACTCTTTCATAAGCAGCTAAAACCTTCATCAACAGGTTTTTGGGCTGGGGATTTTTTTCAGATTGCACATTACATGATTTCTATGTCTTCGGTACTTTCTTCTGCCCCCCCCCTCCTACTATGTAGGAAACTTCTGCTCTGTATTCCTTTGTCCTACAGTTCAAACAGTTTGTTCTCTGGACTGCCCTGACCCATCCCTCCCCCTGTTTATTTCAATGCTGATTGCTCGGTTCTCAGGTCCACAGGCTCAGTGACATGGCTGTTGCATCACGGCCTCTCTCTACCCCCCACCAGTAGCAGAAAGTAGCTGTGTTGAGGATCCTCAACATTAATCAATGGGAATTTTGTCCTCCAGCTCCAGTGGGCCGTCCTCAGCGGGCTCCTCACTCTTTCCCAGCTCCTGCAGCTGCTGCCGCCTCTGCACCTCTGCCTTTAGGTTCTCAAGATCCTTTTGGCTAAAATGGAAATCAGAATAAAAAACAAATGAATAAAAACTCCGCTTTCTATATAAGAAATATCAGTTGTAATTTGTTAGTTAAAAAACTCCCCTCTGTACATCACTTAGAGTTGTTGATATCACTGATGTCTCAAGGAGGCACTACTGATTATACACCAATGAAAATATACTGAAGAATATTTATTTTACTTCAGCCACATAAAACAAACAAATCCTACTAAATACTACACACTGAATCTTTACATTGAGACTTTTTCATAATCAGTTAAAAAAGTTTCTTTTAGCAGGTTTAAATAAAGCTTCACTTTGAAATTTTAAAGGGATGCAAGGGTCATTTGTGGTTTTTCTGGATTTAAACAGCAGCCAGCAAACTTCATAGTTTGGAGGAAGGCAGAGACGACAATACAGGGGCCGAGTTTCTGTGCATGTGATAAATACTGAAACATTCAGTCATGGCCAAAATGAAAAGAGTGTGAGAAGATAAAAGCTTTCTCATTATGAGCTGACCTTTTCTGTGAAGCAATTTTCAGTGATAGATTCTTAAAGTAATCTAATTAAACCTAATATAATACAGCTGTAGTAACTCCTATCTCTGTGTATAGAGTCAAATTTCTGTTGTGTTTCAAGGAAACAGTGAGTCCCTGCAGGTGTAAAGGCTGCCATGTTTCTCATTTTACCTGAGTGGTATAAAGATGATGCCGTTGATGATGTTGAGCTGTTCTAAGACACTGGCCATGCTGGGAGCAGTGAACTGAAAGAAGAAAAAACATTGCATCAGTACTTGGTAGTGGAGATGAAAGTAAAACAGTAACAGGTGATGGACAACGACAGGGATGGGTACTGTAAGCTAGCTGCAGCTATAAATGCTATGATACAGGGAAATGGAAAAGTGCTGTGCTCTTGTCTGTCACTGTCTCAGTCTCTCTCAAATAAACATGAAATGAAAATAAATGAACAAGTCACAACGCACCTTGAGGGGCATGATGCTGGCGTTGGAGCCGTTCTTGTAGATTTCATTCATGGTTCTCTGCAATGCTACAGCCTGTTGTGTGAGATACTTCAGGTACTCTGAGCTCTCCTTGGTTTTCTCATGTGCCTCGCCCATCTGAGAAGAGAAAACATTGAAGGTTCCAGTTCAACAAAGCTGTTAATAAACACGTGTCAATTCCCAGCAGTCCTGCAGGGCTCACCTGGTTCTTGTAAATGGTGTAACCCTCTTTCTCGTGTTGTAGTGCGGAGCGGAACTCAGCCTTGCTCTCGTAAACCCTTGCAACCAAATGATGACTGAAAAAAAAAAACAAAAACAACACACACTTAACATATGTCATTTTTTAAGGTAGTGCTACTGATGGATGATGAGGTTCTTCCCACCTGAGTGCCACTTTGAGGGACCGGGGTCCGTGGTACTTTGTGTTAATGGTCAAGGCGTTCTCCAGGAATCTCAGCGATAAATCGTACTCCATTACTCCATGCAACACCAGCCCGATATTACTCTGTAGGAGAAGGGCCAAGAGCCAGGACAGCAGTCAACAACACTGTACAGCAAAATGTCTTCTTTTCCTGCTGTAGGTTGGGTTTGATTTAAGACTTAAAAATCAGCATAAATGCCCGAGCATAGGCTCAACTCACGTCTAGCAATGCCATCTCTGGGTGGTCCTCTCCGCTGACCAACAACATGAGGTAACGGGCACGATAAAGCAGCTTCAGGGCGGTAGACAGCTGGCCGTTTGCAAAGCAGTACAGAGCCAAGTGCATCTGAAAATAGAAGAAAACAATAAGTGTGAGGGTTGTTAACCATCTTTGGCTTGAGCTAAATACTTCCTACACTTAATGTGATAACTTACATATTCTTGGATTGTGTTGGGGTGCTCGATGCCGAGGACTCTTTCACTCATGAGAACGGCCTTTTGTTGGTTGCTGAGAGCCTGCATGTAAGGCACAAATGTCATCCAGTGGCATGAGAATCAATGGGATGTTTGTGTAAAAGCTGCTGACAAAGTACAAGTTGCTGTATTACCGCCTACCTCAGGATGGTCTCCCATGATGTAATTAAGGCGAGCTAGCAGGCGCAGGCAGGCACAGATCTCTACATGCATTGCTCCGTACACATTATTGAAAAGGTTCAGAGCCTCATTGATCAGCTCGCAGCCCTCCTTCAGAAAACCTGGAGATGAGAAGGAAGAGTAAGTCAAATCAATATTCAGAGGTCTGAAAGTTAAGAGTTTTCTTTCTAAAATTTTTATGCATTCTGGTGCTTAATTTTGTAAGTCATATAATCTGTTGGAAAAACATGTTTCACCTTGCTGCACTTTGGCCTGTCCACTCTGGAAGAAGTGGAAAGCATCTGAGGCTTTAGGGTTCACATGCTTCACAACAGGGAAAATGTTCAGGATGTCCTCCTCTGTGAAAGCAGGCTTATGACGGCTGTCAAAGTTGTACTCCTTAATCAGGATCTACAAGGCAAATTGAAAGTAGAAGAAATGTTATAAAGGCAATTTCATAAAGAGGGATTGAAGGATTTTGTAAAGCCTCACCTGGATGCCGGTTTTGACTGAAATTTCTCTAAGCAGAGTGATTTTCTGGAGTCCGTATTTCTCCACTACCTGGTCCACACTCTCACTGAAACAAAAACATTTCAAGACAGGATGTTTGTCACCAATAATAGCTTCTAACATTTGTTGCACATTAACAGATGGAGTCCTTACCACTGTATGGTGAAGTGATAATAGCTCTGGGCCTCAGAGGCGATGTTCTTCCACAACTCATTGGGTGTCAAGCTGGCCCACGCCGTGTTGTCACCACCGCCGGGGACCCTGTTGCGACGTTTGCGGCTTTTGCGCCGAGACACCAGCTCATCGGGAGGCAGGTGAGCAACAGCATCAGGGAAGGAGCTCAGGAAGCAGTTAAGGAAATGGCTTACAGCTGCAGAGAGGGCAGACAACTCCACACCCTGCACGACGAAATTAGAAAGTATTAATCAATATACATGCAAGTTTGTCCTTCACAGAGGTAAGATGACATGTATTGAGTGTTACCAACCTGAAGGTATGTCTTGAAGATATGTTTTGCACATCTGGTGATCAGCTCACTTATTCCTATTCTCTGTCACATGAAAAAGGAAATATTAGAATGACAAAACACAAAGACAGATAGTGTGTGACATTAGAAGCTAAACTCAGACCCACATAAAAGTGCTCCAGTTGGGCTTTGGCGGGTGTCTTATCCACAAACTCTAGGACAGAGCCCAGATAGCGAACATTGATGCCTCTCTGGTGCAAGGCTTCAGTCAGTGTGGCTCCATCCATGGGCAGAGCGCTGTGGTCCAAACAGTCTTTAACCTGGTCACAAAACACACACATACACAACTTTTAACTCTGACACACAGCCAGATAACTCAACCAGTCACAGACCTGAATCTGTGGGAGCATCCGAGCCACTGACCAGTGATGGGATCTGACAGGACACCAGGAAGGCTGCAGCGTCTTTGAGAAGCTGCTTCTGCTTCTGGACGTCATCTGTGCTGTCGTCAGGGAAACGCACTCCTGGTTCAACATAACACACACACACACAGAGTCAGACACTTTTGTGTTTAAATTCTCCAGCAAACAAGTTGTTCATTCTTGCTTATCACTCCAAATGAAGCCAAATGTGCTAAAAATGAGGAAGAAAATTAAGCACTGATGAATCTGACAGATCAGGCAAAACATGGATGAAATTCTTAAGTTATTTAGCTGTTTTTTAACAAAAAAGTCAACAGCTTCATTATTTACTAAAGTTATACACCACAGTTTCCCAACATTTTAAAGACACTGTGTATATAGGACAGATTCTGGCAGCATTTGCTGTCTAGCTGTAAAAATTGCTTTGTTGTTTCTTAACTTATCACTTCACATTGGTTATTATCAGTTTTAAATTTCAGCTAAGTCCTGGTCACCTTATTTCACACTTTACGTCTCCGCACTAGTTGGTTTTTCAACCACCTATTTGCCTTTTTTAATTTTTTTCATTTTATTCCATTAAGAGTCACCCTGAATTATCTACAAAAACAGGAATGAAACTAGTGGTTTAAGTGACAGCGGATTTTCTTTTGGTTTAGATTTATTGCTTGGAAAAAGTATCCCTCAACCTCTGAAAGTTCTTGATAGCTGTTTTATTTGGCATTATAGCTCATTTCGGTATCAGCAAAAATATTTTTATGTACAGCTTTAGTGTTCACAAAGAGCAAACTACTGTCAAGCTTTTTTGAGGTCTGTATCTGTACAATCATCCTTGTCGTATTCACCTGGAGAGAAGATGTCCGGGTTGAAGCGAATGTCAAAGGATGTGTTGCTGATGGAGCCGACGGCCTTGCAGGCATTGAGGACCACCTCACGGCTCTTGGGGTCTGTTTGTGGTTAGAATCACATACAAGGAAAAGACACAAACATGTTAAAAGTAATGAAGACAGACAGATGAAGTTAAAGTACACAAAAAATGACACTTCAAACCATGTCCACATTAACCATGCCCCCCGCCCCCATATGGTGAAAACAGAGCTGCTCAGATGCAGTTACTGCTGTCACTCAATAATGTAATGAGGCCAATTTTCTATCGCCTTTAATTATCTCTGTCATCACTTATTTATATTAATTTTATCAAGGATCATGCACATTAATACACATTGCAGTGAATTTGTCAGAGTTAATGAGCCAATACAGCTGATCACACAATACAGTTGGCATCATTGATCTCATGACTTAATCATTTTTTACGGACAACTTTGATCATAAATAATTGATCTGGCAGGCTGACTGCAGACATGGCTTTAGCCAAACACACCATCACCACTTCAAAGCTCACGAGAAACAATTACAAACACAGGTAAGGTCACTCTGCTGGACAAGGAGATTAATGTTTGATTTAGGATCAATGGAGCAACACACACATCATTGCACATGAGATTATTTCTTTTCTTTTTTTTTCAAGGCACATTCAGATTAATGGACACAGCAACTGATTATCTGATTTATTGGGTCAAATTGCACAGCAAAGGCTGGGACAGTAAGAGACGGGTTGATTGGGGGCCAACACACTTTCCCACTGCAGGCGGAGGACTGAGCAGGGACGGCTAGCCTGGTGGAAAGAAGCCGCTACAACCACTACGATACTTAATGCTCTACCTGATCCTCTACAGCTCTTGTGTTAGGGACACATACACATAAAAGCACATTTTCTATCATTAGCTGTTTCGAGAGCACATTTTTGGCTAACACAACATCTCTGCTTAAGAATTTCTCTATGCAATTATCCACCAGAGTAGCTCTCCTTGCCTCGTCCATGCCTGTTCTGGGGTATTTTTGGACATACCAATACAAGATCCGTCTTCGGACACTAAGGTCTCCGCCAGCTCTTTGGCCTGAGCTAATCCTGGAATACTTTCCTCAAGCTCCTTACCCTCCAGTGGGCTCTTGCACTCTCCGTTCTGGGTTGCTGTGATGTCTAGAGGCCCATTTGTGGTGGGCTTCGAGGAGTTTTCTTCACTGTCGGTGGCTGCTTGTGAGGCAGCAGAGGTCTTGCTGTCTGTCTGGTTTGTGCTGTCTGTAGAAACATCCGCTGCACTGGGAGAATCTGTGGCAGCGCTCTGTGTCTGGGTTGTGTCTGCATTACTTTCTGTGGTCGTTTCAGAGGTTTCTGTGATGGCGGGTGTATCAGTCTTAGTGTCCTTGTTTGCTTTCTGTTGCATGAGCTGTAGTGCTGCCATCTTCATGAAGAGGAGATATCTAAAGGGAAGGACAGAATCAACAGTTTAACACAGAGAAACTCTCCTGGTGGTGACAGTGTGATGTTGCACAGCATGGCAGACAGACACATACCTGTGCTCAACAAAGGCCTCGATGAGCTCTTGGCGCAAGCACGCCAGGCGGTGGCGGTGCTGGCGGGGGAAGCCTTGGCGCTGACTCTCTGGAGGAAGCTCCTCTCCATCCACAGGCAGGAAGTTGAGGTCAGGAGGGAAGGTGCGCAGAAGGTCCAGAATGTAGTGTCGGCCATCGTTTCCAATGATGCCCTTACACTCGACAGAGGAGCACAGCTCCACTGTGTCATTTTTCTCGTTCAGCACGTTGTGCCTCTGGACCTACAATTTACATCCAGTATATGGAAATATTAAGTTGATGGAGAAATAGAGAACCTAAAAGCAAAATGTTTATTATTAAATTTCCAATAAATAGTTCAATAGTTCTTTCTACAGGCAGCTGGGCACAGTACTTTTTTGGTAACTACTTCTCTGAAAGAGGGAAAACTCGAGGTTTGATTGGGATTTTCATCTGTTGATTGATTTATTTATTAATGGAGTTTTTATTTTTCTAAAAAACACAAGTGAAAGGATATTTGCACACAGGACAGTTCCTGGGAATGGAAAAGCACGTGCTACGTCAGTCACACGAGGGTTCATACAGCTTTTGAAGTACTTTCAAAGTACTTGAATCAAAAATTTCCAGATTCTTAAAGCCTTTATAATCACATCTAAATTGTTACTATACAACAAAAACAATAACAAAAAAACTAAAAATGAGAACATCTCTGTTTTCACAGCAATGAACGCATATTGCTCTTATGCTTATTTTACCAGATGTTTATATTAACTTTAGTTTTAACTTTTAGTTGTATGTTTGCTAATTTTTACACCAGGAGAAAAAAAATATGATTACAGATTTGTTTCATTTCAAATACTTAAAGATTTTTTCTTGATAAGAGTGATTGTGTAGCTACAACACCAGATTAAATACAGCATTTTTTCCAAGAATATTAAAATTCATGCTTTTTTTTCTCAAACTTTGAGATTTGTATGAACCCTCTAGTGTAACGTCATCAAGTGTAGGGGTGTGACTCACTGATGTGCTTTTAATATTTCTGCATATAAACTTTCACAGATGAGCAAGCTACAGCTACTGCGGAACTATTTACTATTGGGCTAAATCAACTGTTGGTTTGGGGTTTTTTATATGAGTTAATAATTTAAGGAAGTTATAGAATATCACCAGGCTTATGTGACACCAGACTTTGCACTGTGAACTAATTGAAAGTTAAATATCCCTTTATTTAAAAAAAACAGAGTGGTGTTTTTGACCTTGAGTGGCCTGCTGGTTTTCTCCAGCAGCTCCAGGTATTTGCTGTGAGACACAACCGTCTTTCCAAAGTCAATGGAGCCATAGATGACGCTCTGCTCCTGCTCACGCTCCAGGATACCTGGGATGATGGACTGGGCAGTGACACGGTAGCCTCTGTAGTCCACCACCACTGTCCCCAGAGTGTACAGACCCTCCACGTCCACTGCACCATAAGCCCGTACGCCATTCAAGTCATTGGTGGGCGCGGCGTGGGCAGCGGCATCTCCACCCAGCTCACGATAGTGGTCCCGCACATCGAAGCCCAGGCTAAAGAAGATGTTGTTCCAAATGAACATCTGTATACGTGTTTCCTCACCGGGGTTGATGGCCATCACGTT
>JAPZDV010000024.1:13103980-13196019 GCA_029814665.1 Acanthurus lineatus | reverse complement strand
GTGATTCCTGGGATTAACCAGGTCACTGTTCCCTTCACAGGGGCCTTAGGAACATTAAAACCCTTAACAGTGACCCTAACTTCAATATGGCTGCTCTGCCATGTGCTGTTAGTATGTCTTGTTACATCTTTGCACTGACATTCCGGTGTTTGCCTTTTTAGACAGGCAGCTTTTGGTAGTTGTCACTCATTAGTGATTGACAATTTTGGGAGTATGACAGGTCAAATATTAAGCAGCAGTTGAAAAATTATTTGTATCATCAGTTCTCTGTTAACATATCAATATTTATGACATGAAATGTCCATCAAAAGTTCCTAATTTGTAAAATGATGCCCTATGGAAGCTTGTATTGTTCGACCAACAATTCAAAACAAAACATATAAGTTTCATTGTAACAAAACATTTCAGCAAATCCTTACAGTTAAGTAGCAGGAGCCAGACAATGAGGCATAACAGCAGTTTAACTAGCACAACAGATGCCAATCATTGTTCTATCGATTATCTGTTCAGCTCTATAAGGAAGCACCATCTGCATCATGCGGGTTTGTGGAAGGACTGAAACTTTGGTCAGAGCATAAGAGTTCAAAAGTCGTCATTCAGCCAAATTTCCAGAATAATTCACATGCAATCAGCACAGAAATGCATCATGAAGCAGCAAAAACTGATCTCCTGTCAGGTAAAGCAGCAAGGCACTCTCCCCTGTGTTTTTCTGAGAAATGACACAAGTAGAGACAATTCAAGGTCCCACATGTAACACACAGCCAGGCTGCAGCAGTGACTTTTGGTGCTCCATAAGTTGTAAAACGTTAACTTCACTGGCTGACAGTCCAAGTCTCGGTTTAATCTCCCTCTACAACACTCAGCTACGCGTCGCCTTCACTACTTTCATATTTACTCACCAGCTCACAAGTCTTTTCATGTATTATTAGCGTAACCTTCCCTCTCACTGTGCATGCACCATCATGACTTTTTTTCTACGACAACCAGCTTCCGCTTCCCGGTCGACGAGGGCCACTCGATCTAAGCATCCGCAGCGGGGAGGAAGAGGAGGATCGGCGGAGGATTACGACGGACCACCGGACGTGTCACCCAACTAACATACCTCAATGTACATTTTAAAAGCAAAAAAGCGAGGTAACACATATTTCACCTGGCCTGGCGGACACATATCCCTTAGATAAAATTACGCCATGTGTACGGCTCCCCTGTGTCCATGTGAGCAGTGTGCAGCGCCACTGAAGGTGACCTTCAGTTCATTCCTGACATGCTGTTACCGAACATGTGCGTTAATACAAGTTAGCACAACGCAAGCTGCTGCTTTATGTTAAATGAACAAATTACGTTCAACACAGCCGGGTCACGTTTAACCTGAAAACAACCGTGTTAAGTGCCTGTGTTGGTCTTTCAGCGTGACACGCAGACAGTGACAGGACTGGCTGCTTGCTAGTTGGCTGATTAGCCAGTGAGCTAACTAGCTGCATGCTCAATGATGATTGTGTTAGCATACCGGCTGTTTGGGTTAGCCTTGTGTGCTATTAGTAGAAGTGACTAGTAAGAATACATGCTTATAGTTATGACCGACGCATGTGGAAATGGATCTGACCCTGTGGAGGTTGCTTGTTTGCTAATTGGCACATGAGTCAAACAGCTAATTAGCATATGCTGCTAGGTGAGCCCTCTAAACTTGGAGAGGCTACTGAGGAAGTATAAAGGGAGGAGGAGGGGGGTAAACCTCACAGACCACCACCTTGGGTATGAGGACTTCTAAGTCACCTAACAAAGCATGAGGTTGAATCTTAGCAGCATGGCAAAATGCTACGTAGAAGCACATAAAAGGAAACATTTGATGAATTGCTCTTAATTAATGCACACAAATACTGGCTATATGAGGCTAGGCTGGTGCTGTATGTATCTATATATATATGCATATGTGTGAAAGGTGTAATCAGTGAATGTATCATGTATGTTAGGTCGTGCAACAACAGCTGTGAATCAGTGAGTCTCCTGCATTCTCACCACATCCGCAGGAATCCTTCAGACTAGTCTTCGTGGTTTCTTTGCTGTCCTGGGCTCCATCCCCGGCTCCATCCGCAAGATCAACCGGATTACAGTCAGGCACTGACGCCGGGATGTCATCTGTCTTGCTCACCATGGTCGGCAGTCAGTGTGGCAACAGAGTTCCCCCAGCAGCGTTGCTTGAATATGAGAGTCTGTAAAAGAAATAC
The DNA here is from genome assembly GCA_029814665.1 of Acanthurus lineatus. Taxonomy (NCBI): domain Eukaryota; kingdom Metazoa; phylum Chordata; class Actinopteri; order Acanthuriformes; family Acanthuridae; genus Acanthurus; species Acanthurus lineatus. Next base: position 13,193,794 of record JAPZDV010000024.1, on the reverse strand, counting down.
AAAAATTCTTCTCCGGCTAACGCTGGCTAGCTGGCTACATGCGAAGGGTACAAGCTTACAAAAACAAGTCTACCGAGGAAGGACAGTGCTGTACATGGTGAGCACACGTGGTTTTCTCCTCCCCTCCTCTTGACCTCTTTGCCTTTGCGTTGCACTTCCCCACCCACCATGCGTGGCGCTACGGAAAGCCAGTTGCGACAAATCGCTTTTTGCAAACCTTTGAATATTTGTGGTCTGTGAAGATTTTTATTTCTGCACTAGATGATAAAGTGAAAATAGTGGATAAGTGGAAAAACAAAGTGTCAAAGTTTTGTTAGTGTTATTAACATCACAAGCAGATGGCTGACAGTTTGACCCTGATGTCATTAGCTCCTGTGAGTCACCCTCACACTGTGAGAGTTAGCTGACCAAATAATAGATAAATAGTGTATGTGTGTAGAAAGGGGGGCAGGTGTTTTAAATGTTGAGCTCAGGGGGCAGCTGAGTTTTGAAGAGTCTTGTGCAAGCCAGATCCAGAGTGTTTACCCCTATGGTTGCAACATTATCATGTCTAGTTGTGCATTGCCCAAAATTTTCAAAAACTAGCACAAACCAGATGTGTCGTTTTTTTCTACAGTTTCTACCAGACTGAACTCAGGCTACTTACACCCACCCCATCTCTTTTCTGTGGAACAAGGATGATTTAGCCATAACCTTATGAAACTAAAACCCATGCCCTTGGGAGGATGTAAGGGATGCCATGGCATTCTTTATACCCTCATTTTAACTCTGCCTTCCTCCTTACTAGTAGCCACCTTACTATGAATTTGTCTGTCTGTCACAGAAACAAGCTAACAGTAAAATTATTTTCTATAATCTTGCTGATTTTAATGATAACCTCAATATTTGATTTTTACAAACTTAAAATGTGCACACACCTTCATGCCAATATGAAAACACATCTATTTTTTCCCCCAAAAAAAGGGAGTTACATCTCTCATAACACTGACAGCAAATTGTTCCCTTAATTTTAATTCATTGGTGTATTAACAAACATTAAACATTTCACTCATTGTACTTTTTTAATGTAATAAAGGAGCCTTTTTACAGGGTTCAGATAGCTGTAAAAAAAAGTTATTCTGTAACTAAAGGCTTGGTCTTCAACAAATGAACACAACAACAATTAGGATGGCCTGATGCTCCCTCGGAAGGACAATAAAATTTTTCTCTGATGATTATGGAGTGGCAAACTGTATAAAACTAAATGTCTTGAACTATGTCTTATCATTCACACTGTATTACTGTAAATGATTAATCTAAGCAAAATTATGCATGTATTACTCCCATATTACATTGTTTTTATTAAATTATAAACACTTTATTTTAAGCTGTCCTGATGGATATTATAAACTATTATTAGCATGAACCCCAGGCTCTTCATCCATTAAAGGAGGTTTCATTTTATTTTGTGTGTGTGTGTGTGTGTGTGTGTGTGTGTGTGTGTAAAGAATAAAAATGATATAATTGATAAAACTCCTTTTACTGCTTCTCTTTAATCAGTTGTTCTCTGGTAAAAATTTCACCATCAATAAAGAAGCAGGCAGGAGACTAGACAATCCTTCATTTTATTCCAGTTATGTGTACAGTAGGTCTCTATAGGAAGCTAACACAGTATATGCGGTAATCAGTAAGCAGCTTACGCTCACATGAGGACCAAATCATTCAACAACCGAGAGCAACATCTCCATGTTGAGAAGCCTATCACACAGCATTATTGCTAGAGACCATAAAACATTTCAAACAAGGTGATTTATGTTGCCAAACACAGTCCACTGAAATGTCCTGAAGATGCAAAATAAACTTATTTAACCTCAACCGGGATTGACCACAGACATGAGACCTGGAGACATTGCTGCTGCTGATATTTTTACCATCATTATGAGGATATGAGTTTTTACGTAGGCATTTTAAAAGATGGAAGACACTCCCTGTTGGTTAGAGTAAATGATCTACTCTCTTGCTGTTTTAAGGGATGCAACATTTACTGTGTTGTGCTGTATAGTTGAGAAAGCAAATCAGGCAGTAATTTACTCTCTTTAGCTGAAATATTCATGAAAAGACATCTTCAGAAGGGCATCACACCAGCCGTCATCTTGTTTCTTTAAGTGGTGGGCCTCTTTGGCTCGATAGCTTTTTCCCTCAAAGCAGTCAAACAGTATTTTGAATTTTTTTCCGAGTTGTTGAGAAATTATTTTAGGATGTCGTATGCAAGATGTTAACTTTATTATGAAAGGTGGATGGACAGTTTAATCTACCTGCTGCTCATTTGGATGACATGGAGTGATGAAGACATGAAGTCTAACAGTCTAAGTTGAGGATTCCTGTTGGGAAAAAAACTGTTTTTAACAAGACAACTTTTTACTTTTTTCCCCTCCATCTCATAAAACTTGAGGAAGAATAGTGCACACAGTCATGCTAATGGCTTACCAGCTGAGAGGTGAATGAAAACCCTCATCACATTTGCATTTTTGCTCGAAAAGAAGACAGGTTAAGTTCATTTTCCGTCTAGACAGTCTCATGTGGCTTGATAATATACCTATTTGCATGATGCTGCTTGACATGCAGCAAGTCGTCCATTCCTCCCTCTGTTTTGCCTCCTATAAACTGCAACATAGAAACTACTCGAAAAGATTTAGTAACATTCAACAGATCCTTGTAAACTGAAACAATCCATTAGACAATTCAGGACATGTTAAGCAAAACATACTGGGCTCAACCATCACATACTACAAAGTTAAACAATCATAAAATCTATACCCCAGATGTCCCTAAACCAGCTGACTTGATCTACTCATAATATATAAATATATTGATATATTGCTTTATTGGAGATATACTGAGAAAAAACTCAATGCTAAACTTCTAACCAGTAGCCGGCGAGGGCGAGAAAAGCCTCATTGCAGCTAATTGCAATTAAATTCATTCCTACAGAAAAGCTCATTTAAAAGACACTGACTGCAGTTAATGATGCTCAGTCACGTCATGGCTCAAGTAAAGACCGACAGTGACCCAACATTGAATGAAAAATTACATCCAGTAAATCCTTTACATCCCCAAAGAAAACTCCTATAAAAGTGTCAGAAACAAAAGGACATAGTAGTTCAGTAAATAAATGTCTTATGTTTTCACACTGCATTTTTCATGCCGTGCCTTCTCTATCATACGCCAGTTATTACTAAATAAACATTTAAGTAATAACATAAAACGTGTGTCCTACATAAAAACATAGTGAATGAAAGGTATTCTTTTATCCGTCCTTGACCATTTTTTTAAAGATGCTATTTACTCCTTGTTACGCTAGGGGCCACCATGTGCATGTGTTTTTAATAACAGGACACACACACACGCACAGACACACAGACACACACAAACACACACCAACACAGCTCTCTGTTGAGCCTGCCTTTCTGTCTTTGTCAGTGTGCAGCCACTGTCTTAATGTGCATTTTGTCACAGCTACTTTGTTCATTTGTGTAAATAATGAGCAATTGGAGCATCCCCAAAGCCAATCAGACTCCACTTTAGTTAAAAACACACATACAGCCATGTTATCGCTTGAACATTTTTTCCTGAGGTGAAAAGAAACCCAACAACCTCAAACACAAAGCTGAAGTAACAGCAGTTTTGAGAGTGTGTGTGTTTAGTACACAAACCACACCTGAGTGAACACTGGTCAAACGAGTCAGAACTAATTTTCACCTGAATGTGTCATTTACTCAAAGCAGTCATTACAAAGGAACAGCAGCAGATGTGCATCAATGTGTATCCCTAAGTGTCGCATGCACACTAAATATTGTGTTTTTTTAGTCCAAGATACAAAGTTTGCACATGGCCAACGCTGTTGCTGCCTGATCTGCCCTCTATCTCATTAATAAAGTTGCAATATGAAGAAAAACAATGTTTATTCTTTGTTTTTCAGCTGCTTCATTAACCAATCTGAATCTTTAGACAACTGAAAAAATGTGTTTTGTTGATCAAGATAAGATAAACTCTTGACTGTTTTAATACAGACTTACTGTGACATGTATTTATGTTTTTGATGTTCTGTGTGATATGTGTGACATTATGCTTTCTTTTCTTGGATATTTAAAAATGTATTTGTTTTTATTTTTACAATGGACTAATAGTCAGAAATAAAGTACAGTGATTACTGTATAAGGAGCGGTTTAATTGTGCAGCATGATACAGTTTTAAACTGTGATCTAATTTTTCAGTTTGTTTTTAACACTTGAACCCATTGCTAGCTTGTTTGCACTACAGAATGCTAACTTAAGCTTACTTGTTATGCTACATTTACCTGTAGTTTAGCCTTGCACACTGTTGGCATATCTTATGTCAAAGTCTTTTTCTTTCTCACATAGTGTTTCCTAAAGAATTACCCTCTGTCATTGGGGTCAGTGTTTTTGTTAGCATATAGTCAGTCAGTTGTTGCAGAGATAACAGGTTGAGGTTGTGGGTTCTAGTTAATGAAAACATAAATCAATGATGGGATTTCAGCTCAGCACCCTGAATTGCTTCTATGGATACCTGTCAGAGTGGCAAAGTGATTTGCAATGAAAAAGTCATTTAAAATATTTTAAGTAACTGGTTCTAGTCTGTTGTTGTTGGGTTTTTTCCTTAATAAAGAGAACAAACTTTCTTCCAATCAGTAGTCTTTACAAGGACGCCTCACACAGACGTTCACACCAATCCGCATATTTTCAGCTGTGACTACATTTGCTCATATTTGATTTATGGTTGACCTTGAAAGGTCACAGTTGTTGATCCACACAACAGGGCCCTTTCGTCCACCTAAAATGGCTCCAACCATAGTCAAACTCACTACCACGGAAAATCCAGAAAGGGGTTGTTTTGAGATAAGGCCCCACAATATATTGAGCATGTGACCCATGTGTAAACAGATAAGTCATCTAACTTCTTTTAAGACTGACTTAAAGTGACACTTACTGAGTTTTTCTTTGCAAGTTATTTAAGGTTATATCAAAGTCTATATTAAAAAATGATAAGTGTAGTATAATTCAATAGCTAAAACCAGTCTCAGTATCAACTCACGCAAAGTGCAGAACAACAGTTAACAGCATCAAGAGTCTGACAGAAGATAATCATACAGTGATAAAACTGTAGCTAAAAGCACAGGTCACAGTAAATGCTAATCTGCCTTCGTCTCAGCAGCAGGGGGCGCTGCAGCTGAAGACACCATTCTGGCAGCTTCATCCTGGGGCTCCACTGGTCCTTCCACATCTCCATCCTCCTCATCCTCCTTATCCAGGCCCAGAGGAGGCTGTCTTTGTGCCCCAGTGTGCCTGGGGCGTGCCCTGTGCCTCCTGGGGTGGAGGAAGAGCGCAGGGTCCGGCATCGCTGTGGGCTCTGCGGGGCCCATCACTTTCTCTATGGGCACACACTCCCGTGAACGCTCCACTCTTGAAGCTGCACGAGTGCTCTTACGCTTGGGTTTAACCACAGGTGAGGAAGGGGAGGCTCCTGATGCCATCTGTGGAGACACAGAGTTCTGCTCGGCACCATACTGGGCCCCCTGACTGTTAGCTCTTGCTAGGAGTCCCTGTCTCTGCTGCATCCGCTGGTGGTGCAGTTTCTGCCTGGCAGCATGCAGCTGAAAGGAGAGGTATGCTGCTGCCTCAGTTTGCTTCTGCAGCTCTGTGTTTAGGATGGTGGAGCAGTGGCTGCGGCGTTTGAGCTCCTCCAGAAAATGGCGCTCCTTTTCTTTGAGATTGGCTCTGAGGGCTCCCACCAGAACCCCTTTATGACCCAGCTCCTTGCGCAGCTCTCCTAAGGTGAGCTCCCGCTCGGCCAGACGGTTTTCCATTAGCCGACATCTGGTCTCCAGGAGCTCCTCTTCCTCCTGTAACTCTGACATAGAGATCGACCAGAAGTGCAAGGGTTGATTATAAACATTCATGAAGGTTGAACATTCAGTGTTAACTGTAAAAAAGTGCTTACAGCCAATATGACTTAATATTGTTTTGTGTTGAAACCTCTTTGACTACTAAGAGCACACACTGCACTAAAATATCTAACCTTCCGTATTTATAAGGCTAATCCTGGCAATGTGATATATTCTTACACCAAACAGTCCCCTGGCTAATATGAGCTAGTGCTGATTTCAGCATTGCCCTAAAGAGATAAGCACTTCTACTTGAGGCCTCCTCTCCACATGAACTTCGACCTCTTTGTCAAGGTCAAGTTTAACGCAGTGCTTGCTGGGGTTTTTTTTTTTTTGTGCTTATGTAGAGAACCTTTGTGCTCTTTCATTTCCCAGAGGAGAGAGAGTATGGATGAAAAGTCAGTGCAGCAACCTCAGGGCTGACTGAGCTGGAGATTGCCAGAAGAGAAGGAGATTACATCCACAGAGGCCGGTACTGATGCCTCAGCCCATAGAAATAGGTCAGGTGTGCTGGGTAAGAGAGAGCCGCAGAGGGTGGAGGGAGGTTAGGCAATTCCTCGAGGTGAAACTGTGTGTAAATGTAGCCCTTGATGTGATATGGTGCTTCAAACATTGGTAAGCTTTGGGTTTGAGGTTACATCTCACTGTTTGTGATCCACAGTTTTTTTCACCTGCTCTAGCTTTCTCTCTAATCTGTCCTTTTTTCTGTCTGTGCGACTTCTCATTCATCATATTAAGTCCTCTTTCATCCCTGATTTTCTTTGCGATTATCCCTCCCTTTCCTTTTATTTCTTCAACTCAGCAGAATGGATTTCCAGGATGGACCCTCTGAGGATTGATCAGTCTCAGGTTTTCTGTTGCCCATCACCACACCCAGGTTTACCTCATATGCTAAGTATAGACTACAGTACCTAATGTAATCTCCATATACCCCACTCCCCTCCTCCATGTCTGCAGCTGGCTGCCTGCTGCCCACCTCTTCTTTTCCGTTTATCACTCTCCTTGCTACCTCTCATTACCTCTCTCTTTCTGTTCCTGGCTCTATGTCTCTCTAGTTCTCAGCAAAGTCTGTAAGTGGACACCCCCACTGGGATGACAAGGGGAGAAACGAGAGCAGGAAAAGAAAATGGGGATGGATCAATTTGTCAGGGTGGGAGGAGACCAGAGGGGCGTGCTGTATTGATGGATCAGGGGATAACCTGTCCTGGAAAAGGAGATGGGGTCTAATGGCTGAATAATGCAGCCAAGCACGACAGCCTCCTTATTCTCTTATACAAGCACACTCACACGAACATACACACACACATTTACACAGCCTTTTGACTTCTCTTGCCCTGGCCTGCCTCTAATTCCCTGTGACAAAATGGTGCCTATTTCTGCATCCCTGTACCCAGATGCCACAAACAGTCCTGCAAATGTCAGCTATGAGCCAAATATACTGAGGCATGCTGTCTTTGTAGCAGTGCCAGTATCCTTCCCTATACAGCAGCAAATCTTTTCACACAGGAATATTGCATATAGATGTTCAAAAAGCTGACAAAAACATACTAACAACGATGAACTTTTCACCCTGTGCATGTTCTAGAGACCTGAAAGCATCAGCGAGGAGAGGGAGGAGGGTGACTGACAGAGATCTATCCCCTGGGGGATGGGAGGGTGGGAAGGCAGAGAAGGACACAGGCGTAGAGTTGTTGTGGACAATGAGAGGGACACAAATACAGCCAGGCACAAACAGAGAGCTGGTTCATGATAGAGATGGATAGTGAGGAAAAACACTGGCATGAAGAAGGATACAAGCATTGAAAAGATTTTTTTAACAAACCTATTTGGCTCCTGCCTGGAGGCTTCACCTTCAGTTCACTTGTCAACTCTAAAAAAACACAAGAGACAAACACACAAGAAGGAGCAATTTGAGAGGCTGGAATATCAAAAGATACACATGAAATCATATTGTTAGAGCTGCAGTATAGATGCACGATGGCGCTGAAATGTCTTATTAAAGCAGTACAGATGCTCGGTGCAGTTTTCCAGCACATTTCCAGCGAGCTCATACATAATTTATGAAGCTGAATCTGAAACTTTACATCAAAGACTGTGTGTCAGAGTCTCGGCCAACAATGTTACATTGCTTGTCACAGTGGGATGAAAAAAAAATGCTTTCCTGTAACCTCAATAAGACGTATTGGCATTATAAGAATTCCTCACTGAAATCAATATTCACTTCAGTAAAAACTATTGGCTGTGCAATCTGTTTAAGAGGGAATGCAAACCAAACAAACAGGAAATGCTTGCTATTAAGAAAAACAAGCAGACCTGCATTTATGAAAACAACAGATGCAGCTGAATAACCTTTACACTTTGTCCTGGTAGACTTATGATAAACTATCAAACCGTTTCACTGTTTTCTCACAGTTTCACATTAACACCTGCAGACTGATGGAGTTTGTCAATACAGAATTTGTGTTCAGGAGGTTGTGTATTGCTTCATGAAGTCTTTTGCTCTGTCTGATTATTCTGCATCACGCTATGGATGTCATACTGTCACGTCTTGCATTAGTGCACGGCCTTTGCATCCATTTATTTTGTGCCATAAAAAAAGACGGACAAGAGGCAGTAAGCACTCAGCAGCTCGTCTCTCTAGATTATTACTGGATAGTAACGACAGTTTTTATCACAAGCATGATTTTTATTTTAGCAGGGTAGGAGGTAGCAATAGAGCTAAATGGTGTTTCTAGGAGATACTCCACCAACATGGTGCGGATTATCCAAATATTACATGACATGATGTCTGGCACGGCAGCAGTTTAGATACCGGCTGGATTATATCTCATGGCAGCGCAGTACAGCAACTAATGCCTCATGTTTTTGAGGAGATAATGCATCAGACTGGTTATTAGCAGGGCTGGATTTTTGTCAGTCTAGTTTTAGAGTCTCTGACGGGGGTTGAGGGGGTCAGACTGCTGGTCATGTCTAGCCTGTCAGTCATTTTGATGGTAATTCGGGGAGGCCTGACTGCAGATAAATCTCCACTATCAGCATTTAGAACACACTGCAACACGGAAATGTGTGTGTGAGGCTTCAGTAAGCAAGTAAATTTAGATGAATGAGGAAGAGATTTGGCCTACTTCAATTTCCCATAGCCAGAAATGTGAGCCAGTTCAATCAGGCCCACATTTCTGCATATTACATAGATATTTACTAAAAATATACAGTAGAAGGAATAATGGTAAAAAATAAGCCAATACTGGAAAGAGAATTTGCTTTGCATTTGAATGAAAGACTAGTCTAGATCAATGTAGAACAGCACATGTGTTATTTCTAGCCTTTCTTCCTCCTCTTGCTTTCCCTGTCACACCCTTTCTCATTCCCTCTGCAGTCAGCACAACACGCCCACCCATGCAGCTGGCATGAAGAGAGACAGACAGACAGAGGGGATGATGAGGGTAAGAAGAAAGGAAGGAAGAAAGGATGGGGGACAGAAGAACCCCTGACAGACAGCTGCAGAAAAACAGACTTGCTAATTACTGGTTAAGTATTGTGTTGACTGTCATTGGAAGGAGACTTGTGGGAGTTTTTTTTCCTGCTTTTCATGCATTATCCTCACTCACAACTGCCAGAAGCAGTTAAGCTAAGAAGTTAAATGAACTGCAAGGAGTCGGCTCTAGGAAATATTTCTTGAAACAACATTTAGACAATGAAAATGAGGAGCTCAGCACATTGCAAGCATCCAGAGTGTGTAATTCTTCTAGGCCAGGCTTATCTCCTAACACTGAGCATTCAAGCTTTTGTTCTATGCATCGGCCTTGAATCTCGAAGGCAAGATCTCTTGAAGGACATATATACAGAATTGATTGCGATGTCACAAAATAAACAAATTATATTACAGATAAAGCCCCCATTTCAAAAACAGACAGGAAGAATGAATTTAGTTTGTTGTTGAAGAAGACAGAAGCATGAGTGCCTTTGTGCTGACGAGGAAACAGAGAGTTTAGAACAATAAAAGGAAGGTCAGCAGTAAAAAGGCATAGCTAATATGCACAGCAACGTCGTCAGCTCAACCTTGCTGTACCCTTCTACGCTACACATTAGTGAGCTGGCAGCAAATACCTCCCACACCTGCAAACTGCATTAGCCTATCAGCAGCCTCACAGCCATCCTTCACACTCTTAATCACCTCCATTTATGTCTGTAAACTGCTTTGAAAACCAATCCAGACACAGACACATAAAAACATGGCCTGGTAACGTCAACCAGCGGGTGCTCATTACAAAAGCGAGCTCAGGGAGGTTTTTAAGGATTTTTACTGGTTTGCTGAGCAGACTTTAAATTTATTAATTTAATGTACTACATAAAGCTGTTCTAGTGTAAATGTAATGCTAGAAATTACAAACACACAGTTGCTTTTGGATAGCTTACAAATAACTCAGACTTTAGTAGATTAAATACACATTTTTGAACTCTTTTTAACTTATTCAGTGTTACATAACCCTGACCTGCCAAGACTTTTGCCTGATCTGAAGTGACATGGACTTAGCTGCAACTGGTTTATGCCAAGTTGATCCCTACACACATCTGCACTCTTCACAGAAAACTTTCACGGACAGAAAACAGCGGTGCATCAAACTAAAATCCAAAATTGAAGGTAAAAGTTAATGAACCATGCAGGAACGGCCATTCTACCAGTGGACAGAGAATGCTAACACAACAATAATCAGCACCAACACTTCTAATTTCTTCTATAAGAAACAGGAGGGCAGCCTGTCAGGCATCAAATATAAAAGTGTTACTCGTCTGTGGAACTTTCATGTTGTAAAGCCTAAAAATAAATCATTTTCCCGGGAAGTATGAGAATGAGTAACAGTGAGAGACCACTGCTCTGGTAAGTGTGACCTGCACAACCATCCACACAAAGCACCTCATCAGTGCTATGCAAGACACAGCTGAGGGTCGTTTATCAGCTTCACCGACTAACATTTAAGAGCACAAACCAAGCCAGAAATCTTTTTGAAGTCATGGACTTGATTTCAACACCCATAAATCAGAGTACTATCACTTTAAGAATACATCAAGAACAAGAGGACTCATGTCTCAGCAGGAAGAAAGGATTGATTTCTTATAATTTGACTGTTGGTTTAGAAAGCTCTGAATATATACTTGTTATCTGCCTCTTACAAACCATCGAGACCTTTCAAATCTTCTCAGATGAATCTGCTTAAAATAAACAGAAAACAAAAACAACCAAACATGGAGAGGCAAAAAATCAGTTTTTATACACCCCATATTTGAGTATATATTGGTCATTTGTGTTACTTTATTAGCTTGTGTTTATATCCTTATCCTTTTTTTCTTGTAAAGTACTTTGAGGGTTCATGGTGATGAATTTATCTTACTCTGCTTATATATGCCTGCAGAACCTTTTAACACATTTTCATTTTCTCTGCCATGGGAGCATCATAAGAAGCTTTAAAGATGCTCCACAAAATAAGACATGTGTTTTTAGTAAGTGTGGCTTATTAACTACCCTGAGTATGCAGTCCTACGAAAACCTCTGAGGAATGTGAAAATGAAAGGCTCAGCTATAGGCAGATACTGACTGGGGAGCAGATTAATGACTTTAGCGGCTGCAGGATGAAGATTTATATTTGTGTTGATGAGATCTGAGGAAGGAACTCGTTCCTTTGCTGCCACAGAGAAAATGCAGTGAAGTTCTCCAGAGATTTCTTGAAGGATAAGATCATTTTTACAATGAAAACTGTTGTCACTCTAAAGGTTCGGCCACACATCAGGTTGTTTTCTAGAAGTTCATGGTGCACATAAACAGAATTTTATCTCTTTGCAGACAAAAAGTTAGAAACAATCTGGAACAGCATAATTTGTGCTGCCCTTTGTGTTCATAGTGGGAGACCCCGTGGAGACACAGGGAAAGGAGAGGACAAGTAAACAGTAAGAAATACACACACTCTCTTTGTTTGTGCATTAGTCTCTCTCTTTCTGTCTGCCACCACACAGACACACACTGACACACACACACACACACACACACTGTACCCACCATGCACAGCTTTATTGACCAGATGTGGTTGTGCAGCAGAGCCACAAAGTGATGGAGGGGGTCGTTTGCTACACAACTGGTCACATTGGCTCTGAGCCATCTCACTCTGTCCCCTATCTGTCACACATACACACACACAAAGACAAGCACACACACAAACCCCTTCCCCCTGCTCTTTCCTCCTGTGTTTGTTACCCACAATCCCACTCATATGGATTACTAAAGCTGTGGGATATATGGATTAACCATGATGGATATGATTGTATGCATTTGTCCAAGGAAGTGTTGTGTGTTGTGACAGTTAAAGAAAATGTATGTATGTGTTTTTGTGTATGTGGTACATACTTTTTATACACCACATAAACAAATATCTGCTTATTCCGTCATGTAATGGCATCCTCCTCCACTATGCAAACAAAGCTGCCTCCTACAAAGTCAAGTATTTAACTCAGGGTGCAAAACATTTGTGTTTGTGTGTGTTCCATTAATGTATTATATGCATCATTATTAGAAGTATAGGCACTATGTATTACTATCGCTCCTACAATACATCCATAGCATGTTCATATCAACTTGCTTGCTTGATTAAATTGATTGCATCTCCATTAGACTCTAAACAGGAAATGACGCAATCTACAGGAATTGTCGCATGACATCACCATGTAGTCACTGTCTGGAATTGATTGATGCTGCAGACACACACAATGGATGAACAGTGAGTCCTGTATGCACATGGGGGCTCAGTGAGACTAAATGTCTTTACATAAAATGAATAAATAAATAAAATAAATATAAATATCTGCAATGAGTCACAACAGCAGCTTTTGTCCCCTCTAGCATTGCATATTTATCATGTGGTCCATCAAATGGAGGTGAAATTGTAGAAAATGAGCTTGAAATTATTTAAGGCACTGCTTGAAATCATAAGAATATTCTTAATGGGCTATTATAAAGTGAAAACCCTAATTAAAAAGATAATGCAAGTGTCTTCTTTTCAGTAATACATCAATTCTGCAATTAAAATCTTAGTACATCATCTCTCTGAGGGTAGGGGGTCAATCAGAGGGGTCCTTACTGTTTAATAAGGAACTATAGCAGCTATAAAGGAAAAACAGGAGACATCATGAGGATCAACCAAATTAATACTTAACTTCAACACGAGCTCATTAAATCTGAAATGATTTATCCATTGGTGATGCAGAATAATTTGAATTATTATGATCTAGTTCTTGCTTTATAAATATGAGAATGTTCCTCTTTTCTTTATCATAAATAATAACAAATTAAATATTCACAAACTATTGCTTTAACAGTTCAATTCAGATTGAAAATGATGTATTACTTTCTTGGACAATCCTTAATGCTTATCTTACTTCAAGTGTTTATTAGTTATAAGTTAGTTAAAAAAATCTTCTCTTAAGTGCTAAGGAAATTGAGTGTTATCACGTATTGTAAAGAGGTATAGTAGTTTAAAAAGGTCAGCAAGTATTTTCCACAATGAAAGATTTTGGATCACATTAAAGTCACACCCACACATGCGCACACAATCAAAGCAGCAGCAGCAGCAGCAGAGTGTCCCTCACCTGAGCATCGTTTCTGCAGGGAGAGGATCTCCAGGTGGAGGCCGTGTAGTAAAGTAAGGTGCTCCTGCCTGAGGAACACCATGCTCCTCTCAACACTGCCTATCTGCCGAGACAGGCTGCTCTCGTCCCCCATGACTGAGTCTGGATAGACAGGAGGAAATCAAAAGAATGGGAGTGAAGAATTTTTTGTTTGCTTCACTAGTATTTGTTTGTCTTTAAGAGACTGCCTTTTCTTACTACATATTGTACCGCAAAGCTTGAACTCCAGCTGCTAATGCCACTTTCTTAAACTGTGAACATTATTTATGTCAGCCACACAGAGAGAAAAAGTGCAAGTTCGGTATTGAGGTCATGTGGAAGCTATAAATAAGGTATTGACCAGAAAATCAACAGAAACAGGAAAAACATGCGCCTCCAGTCAAAAGACAGCCAGATCAATAAATAAACATTTTAATTAATCTAAGTTGATGACAATATCTGTGCTTACCTTTTGATTTATGTTAGGTACCAAAATCTAGCAAATATAATTCACAATCGTTATAAAAACGTCCTCCGATCCGGGCATGCTGGCCTCCTGTGCTGGTCCAGATCCTGTCGGCTTTCACCCATGGACATTTTATCGGAAGCGTTAAAGTGCTTTTCAGCTGCATATGACGCCGTTTGATTAGACGCTGGATAGCTGCGTAAAAGCACAAAACACCCGCGATGCATGGCACCGCGCTGCACTGGCCAAACCGCTCCTTGCTGCAACATCCGCGTCGAGCATCATTAGGATGTTTTCAAGTGGGTCGACGCGAAAGCCCACGAGGAAAGTGCGCAGTCCATATTTCACATGCGCACCTTTTCCTGCTCGCCCACCGACTGAGACATCAAGCTGCCGTGGACGGCTGAGCGGCGAAATGATGAAAACAAGCAATCGTGAGGAGAACACGCGAGAACATCGTACGACAGGGTGAGCGGCGCAGCTGATTGGAGGGAGAAGCCCGTATCAGCTGTACGTAGAAGCTGAGGATCAATACCATCGATACATCGCGCGTGGGAGTACAAAGAAAACCCAATATTGTAATGACTCGTTGGAAAAATTAACAACTTAAAAAACCCAAACTGCGACATAGAGGCAAAACTTAAAAATGCAGTTTGCTGCAAATCGGTCAAACTGTTTATTATTTTGGGACTGTAGTGCTGTGATTTGATGGGTGCACAATGAATAATAGAGGCTCAGTCTGCTTCAGTGGTTCTCAACATGTGGGCCACGGACCTGAGAGAGGGTCTCAGAAGTTCTGTTCTGCCTCAATCACAAGGGACGTGGTGTGGGGAAGTCCTTTGGTGGTCCTGAGGACTGCTGAAATTTAAGGTCTAGTGTATAGGATTTAGTGACATCTAGTGGTCAAGCTGCATATTGCATCCGATTAAATACCCCCTCCTTACTCTTGCCCTTCACCCCTTTGTGAGAACCTACAAGGGACGCGAAAGTCCCGAAAAATGCATAATGTCCTTTTCCTAGCCATTGTAAAGTTTGTCCATTATGGACTTCTGTGGAAACATGGTGGTGCAACAAGTCAGACTCAATGGAAGAGGGCCCACTCCTTTTGTAATTATGAAAGGCTCACTCAGTGGTAATGAAAACAGAACAATTCTTATTTTCAGCTGATTGTACATGAACGAAAACATACCCATTAATATATAATTCAATTTTTGCCATATTCTACAAATAGATCCACCTAAATCCTACACACTGGACCTTGAAAGTGAGGAAATGTAGGTATTGGCACTACAATGTTATAAAGCAACTTCATGGCAACATTAAGTACAATTTTGAGGAACTTGTAAACGACTACTATGCTTCTTGAAAGTTTTACTTTAATACATTAAAGAAACATACATTGTATATTTTTTTCACTTTATCTTACAGCTATGATGATTCTTATAAAGTTTTACAAATAAAACCAATGAGCTTACACTAATAGTACGTAAATAGAGCAGCAGTCATTAAACCTGTGGCACTACCTTTACTTTTGATATTTAAAAAAAAAAATGCATTTAACGCTGTCGTACTTTCATTTTAAATTTTGATTGTATGAAGGCAATTTTTGTATTTTGCTCTAACTTAAAAGTTCTGTTTATTTCTTCCACCACTGTTATGTAGTATTCATGTGTATCTAGACCTTGGCCTAAATGTTCAAAGCACTGTGGGCAGCTTACGTTAATATTACATACATATATCCCAACATACAGGGGCCAGACAAATGTAGCCGAGTAAAAACTGTGAGTGAGAGGAAAACACAACATTTGTACATTTGATCTTTATTTTTACGTTAAACAAATAATGTTATCATATAAACATATAAACTGAAGTGTAAATTACAAAACATTTCTGCCAAAACATGAAAAAATAAAACTGTCATACTTATGCTTACAGACAAAATTCTGCTAAATATGACAGTTTGCTCTGAGAAAGTAGATGATTTTGCTTTCACAACCTATGTTGGTTATGGGCTTCAGTATTACATGTTTATTCATTCCTTAATGGAGAGCTGAAGTCCTTGACAGGCAGCACAGTGTCAATGGTCTTCAGTTGTTATGGATTTTTTTTTGATAGATAAAGAACTTTTTTTTAAATCAATCACCAGAACAAAAATAGAAGTCTATAAATAAACAATTAAGTAAATGAAAACTGTATTATTTGTTGGTTGTCATAAAAAAATGACTATTAATTATTGTTTTAATTCTCTCATAATGTGGCTGTTAAAAAGATAAGGAACAATTCAGCCAGCCACTCTGTCTGTAATATGTCTGAACATGAGGCAGTGTGGAAATATGAGTTCATAGTTGCTGCCATGTTCCAAGGAACTGATGAGACGAGAAAACTAAACAGTCACTTGAAGCATTTGTTCAAATTTCCCTCAGTGTCTTTATGGCATTACTATGAGGACGCATTTCAACCTGACTGCTACATTACATCACAATTCCTAAAAAGCACAGCAACATAATAAACAAATCTGGTCTCATACATGTAAAATCCCAATAACATTACAGTCTTACACATTTACAAATACAAGTATAAGCTTGCTTGTTAGAAAGAACTTCAATCATCACCAGTTTCTTCACTATAACCACGCGGTTAAGCTGCTCTAGAAAATGTTGAAAAATTGAAAACATAATGAAAATAATAATAATTATTACATTCACAATAGAAATTCAAAAATGGAGTGACTCTCGATTGTTAAAAATAAGGTAACCAGAAATCAGCCTCAACAAGAACAATCCAGAGTTTTATTTTTTCAGCCCAAACATTGCCAGTTCTTTAGTGCAATGATGTCTTGATTTTAATGTGGACAAAGAGTTGAATTTGTGGGCTGTGTCGTCAGCCGCATTTAAGTGCCATAGTGAGAGATTTTGAAATTAACAATGTGTATCTAAAGTTTTCTCCAATTCAAACCAAAAACAGTGTGTTCATGTTTGTTCAAAGAATGAGTGGCTGTGTATAAATATGGTCAGGCAGCCTGGTTTTAAGGCTTGAACAAGAACGCTTAAGCTGAGAAGACTCTCAGCTTGCCTTTGTAGACACCGGGTTATTAAAAAAAAAATAAAATTCAAATGCAGCACAATGCCACGCAACTGCACGATTTACACAATCAAATTAGCTTCACTATCAACTGCTTTTCACGACAGGGAAATTCACTGAACTTTGTGTTCATCTTTAATCCACAATGTCTAATTAATTACTAATTTTTTAGATCAAATAAATTACAAATATACATAATTTAACCACCCAGACAATCAATAAACAAACACAAAAAGCAACAATACAAATCATTTAAGTCATCAAATATTTCCATGCCATGTAAAGACTGTATGGTAATGTTATGATGTGAGCTGTAAGAGTAGGCAGCCTTGCAGCAGCCGAGTGTATAACAGTGTGCTGTATTAACAGATCTCAGACCTGTTTGTTCCAAACACTGACCGCAGGAAATCACTGCATCCGTGCTTATCAGCAACTTTAAATCAAAGGCAAGAGGTACAGAGCTACAAAGTTGTTATAAAGTCAAGACATCTCTGGTGTTCTTTTCTGCGTTGAGATAACTGAGGTAATGTTGAGGAGTCTGCTGTCCTCCATTGGCGAAATGAAGAATAACAACTTCGACCTGTCTGAAACTCCAACTGCA
Source organism: Acanthurus lineatus (assembly GCA_029814665.1). NCBI lineage: Eukaryota > Metazoa > Chordata > Actinopteri > Acanthuriformes > Acanthuridae > Acanthurus > Acanthurus lineatus. Next base: position 13,176,052 of record JAPZDV010000024.1, on the reverse strand, counting down.
AACTGTACGTCATAACAAACCGCTGGGGCAATGTGAACTATAAGAACAGTGTTCACTTGTTCTGCAGCTGTATCCACTGTCGCTGAGCTTGTTTCATTTTCCTGTCATCTTAAAGGTTTCAAGTTTACTCAAACACAACAGCCCAATGAGCTGTCTGAAAACCCCAATGACTGCTGCTGGATACTGATGTCATCGGCTATGGCTTTGGGGGTGCAGAATGTAGATGGTCCCTCCCTCCCTTTTGTAACTGTTATTCATCTGTGAGCCAACTAAATAAGAATTTGTTCAAATTTGTTTTTTTCCTTTAGAATCTGTATAATAATAATAATAATAATAATGAATGTAAAGCTTGCAATGACTGATTTATAACTAATTTATTTACGCTTAATTCATTTTTTCTCCAAAAGGTTTTAATACAATTTGGCATAGCATAAAACAGCAATAGTTTTTTACCAAAATCTTTTTTTTTAGTTTATTCTTCTCTAATGACAAAGAACCTGCAAAGCATAGACAGCAAAGCTTGCGTTAGAAAGAGGTAAAGAATTGTTACAAGCTTTCTGAGGTAGCAGGGGTTTCTTAGTTGAGGAGATTTGGTTTTAAAAAAAGATATATTTACCTTTTCTTTGTTAGTTTTAAACAACAAGAAGGCTTGGAGTCCACTGTTCAGTTTTAAATAATCATTATTTAAAAATTACCAACAGTATAGTATGTATATGATATATATGAGTGATTTTTTTTCTTATAACTAAAGATATTTTGTACTTGTTTTCTATAGAAATATACTTAAGTATAAAGTGGATGTGTCTTCACTTACCATAAGCTACATTTTAGAATAGATTTAGCTCAAACACCCTGTTGGACAATAAGGTGTTTGGTGTTGTTTTACAAGGCCTGAAAATGTTCATATGAAGAATCCTTCTTCTACCATTAGTGAGGCACTAATGGCAATTGAAGATAACTGCATCACAAACATCCAGAAGCCTAAAACACTACAGCTAAATGTAGCTTTTAGCATAATGGCTGTGTGGTCCATGTATGGAGTAAGGCCATTTAATTACACCTCGTATGCATGTACCTGCACAGTATGCGAGATGGAAAGATAACTCCATCTAACAGCTTTAAGTACACTACACAAAAACAAGACCAATCTTAGCCACAGGGTTTTAACAGTAGAGGTTATGTGTTTACAAATTTAGGCCTTCTTGTGTTTCTTTCTTCTCTCCTCTCTACATCTCTTTTTCCTTCTTGGTCTCCCGGGTGCTGCTCTTCAAAAAGTCGCTCCTTAGAAGCCGATAAAACAGGACAATATTCATTGCCGTCATTATGGCCATACCCACGCTGCCAAGTGTGTAGGCCAGGAGAGGCACCTTGTCTCTGTTAAGCACCAGCCATCGGGTCATCCAGGCCAGCGTGTTGATGCGGAACACCACGTATGTGCCCAGGTTGATAATGCTGTTGACCCTGTACAGCGTGCCTTTGGCAATGTTGGCCATACGCAGCATTTGCCTGAGGTGGAGGAACACTGAGTTGATCTCAACCAAGAGGGCAACCACGGCAAAGCCCACATAGCGGCTAGACAGCACGGAGAGGCCGAAACAAGTGATCACCTACAGAAAAAGACAGTAAAAAGGAAGACAAGGAAAAGGAAGTCACAATTAATGTAGTGTGCATAATTTACATGATGATGACTGATTTTAATTCTTGATGATTCTGCTGTGGTTATCATGTGGATATCATCTACGGTATACTGCAATAAAATGCAGGGATGCACTGATTTACTGTTTTGAAAATAAAAAATAACAACTGTTATTTTCCTGAAATCTTGGCTTCAGGACATGCCTTTCTTCATTGATTCAAAGACCATGTTACTTGCTAATTTGGCAAAAGGATTAAATGTCCAATACGCTTGTATTTTGTCAGAGATTGGTGTATCCCTAATAACTGAATGTCTTTAAATTATGTAACAGCAGTGGTCAGACAAAATCTTAAAAGGATGTTTTAAAATTTTAGATAATATTCACTGTCATAAATCTACTCATTCTTAGTGCTGATACTTGAATGCTCTCTTTAACTTTGAACAGGCTTTTACTCAATGACCGTCTGGGAAGACACCTCTGCCATGACTCGTGAGCTTATAAAAACCTGTTTGGTAACTAATGCCAAAGCTCCACAAGAGGGCAGCAACTTCACCCAAAACCAGTCTAAAAAGACTAGCTGTCTGCTGATATTACACTGAAGAGTCAGGGGAAAGGATTACATACAGTATCAGATATGTTGTGACAGAAGTAAAAGCTGCTGTCTTACACATCCACAGCAGCTGTGTTGCAGGTGGAAAATTTGGAAGACAGAAAAGTGTTTATACCAAAACAGACTGTCCAGCCAACTCTCCACAGGAGCTGGCACCCACACACACCACCACATTCACCAGCCTCATTCACATACAGAGCACATTCAGTGTGTAGCAGGAGGACAAATTGTGTTCAGACAGATTGTACTTCAGTTTCAGACTTGTTACCACCAAAGCTGCCATTTTTATAAAGCCAGAGTGAGTGGTGGCAGTGAAGATGAGAGTGTGAAACAGCAGTAGAAAAAAGAGGCAAGTCAAGTTTTTGGTTAGTTAGTACAGGTCATGGGATACACTGTGTGCTGTGGGAATGACCTTTAACATGAGTCATGGCTCATTTGGAGAAACATCTTGTGTTTGTGCATGTGTGTTTCATTTGAGGTCACAGGATGCCCTCTCTAATGCAGCAAACAGTCATGCGACACGCTGTAGTAGATTAGGCAACAGAGTATGAGAAAAGTCAGCAGCACATCAACTGGTCATTACATTGTGTATCCACTGACAATCAATGTGTCCTTGATTCAGAAAAGTTCAAAGTTTAACCAGGGTTATAGACAAGTTTCTCCTCCTGTAACAAGTTCACATAGTTGTAATTGCTCATTAGACTTAGCAGCATTTCTTGTTTAAGTGCACTGTTAAGTAAGGACACTGATCATCTTCTTCCACATATTCCAAACTATCTAGAATTTAGAATTTCATCAAACCGTTTTTAGTTATCATGAATCTAACATGTGGTCCCAGTTTGTGTTAAATTAAAAATCTGAAATTCTGTATGTTGATATTAGAGATATCCTGTCATGGACTAAGTGTTGGTAATAAGAAAACCTTGACTCTAATAACAACCCAGCAAGTAGCTGTAAAAATACATCTTAATCTTGATCAATTTGTTGCACAGACAGATGTTACTATTCTCAGGCCACATTGCTAACAAGTAGAAAAAATATTAGTTCACTCTAAATTCTGCAGCTAAACAACGAAAAAAACAATAATTTTGAGTGGCCTCTGACTAACACAAACACACCTCAACTAATCACAGTTTAAATCAAAGCCTTCACCTGTTGTCAGGTTGTAATGACAGTGATGGTGAGCGCTGAAGCTAGAAAATTGTAATGACGACAGAGAAAGCACCTTATTTAGCAACACAAACAGACTGCCTCATCAAAGTCAGCACATGCGAGGGGGGAAGGAGCTGTAATGTCAACAGGACACACGACTTTTCGGTACAAAACAAAGCCACAGACACTCACAGATTCATGAGATGACACTGACAGTGTGAGTCAGTCATTCTCCTGTGACATTCCACTGTGGCTGGACAGGTGCCTTCATGAAAGATGGACAGAATGAAGCAGAGTCTGACGAGTCTGAAACAAGGTGTGATCTTTGCATACAATATGGTAATCCATTGAACTTGTAAGCAACTTTCATTCACATGTTTAATCTGCACCTCAATGGCAAAATAAATCAAGTTAAGCTCACTGACACTACTGATTTAATAATATGTGTTCCTTGAATTTTATTTGACTAAAATCACAATAAAGATTAACTATCAGGCAACTGCTTCATTTTACTCTAAGTAAGCAGAGGGAGTCTTATGTTTTCTTATCTTAGCCTAAAGTTTAAGACTTATCCCACTCAAATGATGTGGACTGTGGGTATCAAGTTGTCTTTGGGCGACTATTTCAGTTGGCATTCTTCTCCTCTTCCACTAACTGCATGTTACCACTTTCAGAATCCCTGTCCAAAACAAAAACAACAACAACATCCTCAGATCTAAAAACTTACATACTGGAAATGGCAGCTGGTCTCTAATGACAGTGATCAGGCTAGCAGCTACTAGCTTTTAAAAGAATTTTGCCATTTTTAATGCTAGAGCTTGCTTCCTGATTTGCAAATACTCCATTAAATCAATTATCCTGCTATTCAGCAAGGGTCTGTGGGATTTGTGATTGGTTTAAAAAAAACAGAAACAAGCCAGACGGGGTTTTTTTTCTGGGTCGCATAAAGAGAATAGGTGCAGCCAGGCCTTTCTCTAGCACTCACACAGTGTTGTGGAGATAAAGTTGGCTATGAAAGAGTAGAAGTGAACAAAATCAAAACAGACCATTTAAAACTTTTTTTTTTTTTTTTTTTTAAATGATGAAAGATCCATAAGACCTTATGTTGTTACAAAGATAAAAACATGTCATGTTTAAGTGCAGTATGCTCCATTGTCATCTCTTGAATCTTTCACATAATGTTGTGACAAATATTCGGGTCATCCAGAATGTCGCTCTGCTGAAGTACAACTCCAGATGGAGGATACATATTCTTATAATTGACCATTTGACCATATTCTTATAATATTAAAGCAAAGCAAAGACATTAGCAACTCTCAGAAACCCCCTGTTCCTGCTGAACACTTGAAAACAAGACCATACACTCTGATTAACCTGTGTGAGCACCCACATATACACACACACACACCTAAGCTGGGCCACAGCTTCGGGCGTATCAACCCGTGGTCTTTAGCATGGCTAATCTAAAGTCTAATCTGGTCTGGCAAGAGAAGACCTAGAGATAAACACAACATAACATGGGACCAGAGAAGGTCAAAACAGACCCTTACACAACGCTAAAAAACGATAAGACAAAGCCAGTAACAAAGACTGTGTGTTCCTTCAGTATGTTGTAAACTTGGAATGTTATAAAAAACACCATCACACATAGACATTTTATAGAGTAACTTCTTGAGTTTACCTAATCAAAAAAAAAAAAAAAAATGTTGTTTTGCTTCTCCTGCACATATGTCTAGTTTAATGGTGTTTATTTCTCTTTTATGGTCTTTTTAGACATCATCTATCAGTCATATGTTACCTAATCTTGTAATAAACACTGCTATAAACGCTACATAACACACAGTAAATTTGCCATATGTAACAAAAAGACCTTCGAGCCTTAAAGCTACCAGCAGTAAAGGGTTGATAAAAGGGCAAAAGAGTGACTAATGAGTGTGCATCCTCGCAGTGTAGAGCAGTGAATTACTTAAACCACTCAGGTTATTATCAGGTGACAATGGCCGCATGTGACACAGCAGCCAACCAGATACCAGTAGCTAGTCAAAACTCATCCTGATTGTTCTCTCTGTGAGCATAGATTGTGCCTCTGAAAGGACAGGGGCCAATTCCACACCCTGCACTGCTGTCAGCACCCAGTAATCCCCCTACCAGACCCTGGATCTGTTGGATGTTCAGAATGATTCAGCATTAGCTGGATCTGCTATGATAAGCTCTGTCGAAGCTTGTTTTTCACATACAGCAGCCCACTATTGTCCAACTGGAAACTATACAAAGACAAAGGTACACATGTGACACCTGTCGACTCTCACATGGATGCAAGCAGGATTTTAACAACAATGGAAAGATATTTAAACTGATGCAACAGTAGTACCACTTTTTTAACAACTCTATTTGCTGAGGAAAATGTCTCATATAGCCAGTCAATAAGCTCAGCAACAAGTATTTGTGGGACTGTGGTGGGTGGGACTGGACAGGCAGAGTGTAATTTAACCTTTGGACTTCATTTATGTACGTTAACCTTCTGTTTAGTCAGTCATATAAAATCCAAGCAAAGGGGTGAAAAACAAGGCTGTTTGGGTGTTTGTTCCTTGCATTTTCTCCCCATGGACTCAATTAGATGTTCTCTACAGCCTGGTGAGGGACCTTCAAGTCCCACTTTCAACTGGGAGGGTAACACTGAGTACACAGACAGTTAGCTAACCCCCAGCCCCCCAAAAGGTAATAAAGGGAACTTCATAGGGAATAAAAACTTTACTTTAAGGATACAACAGAACCGACAATATGTAGCTTGTTATGAGAAGGCAAGTACAATTATAAGCTCTTGTGCTTTTGAACTGAGACACTATGGCAATCATATTTGAGGAAAAAAATAGGTTAATAGGTTAACAGCTGCCTAAGGTCTACATAAAGCTGATAAGAAAGAGAAGCTTAGCCCTGAATATTATTGTAAAGAAAGATAGAACATGAGAGGAAAACTTGCTGCTGGCTGTGTCAAGGTAACAGCCAGGGGTGCATCTTCTGTTTTTTTAGTTACTCATATAATTTTGCTCTACAGTACCTACTGTAAAACTTTTCAAGTATGATGATTTCTGTTACTTACTCATTTCAGTATTCTGTAAAAAATTAATGAAAGTCTGTAGCACGTTTCATTTTCTGGTCAGAAGCCCATGGTCATGGGATTTGAAGAACTATTCAGTAAACAGTGTAGTAAAGCTATGTGACCTTTTCTAAAGCTGAAACATGCTTGTCTAGAACCGTGCATGTAGGCGGACATGCACAAGGTAGTTTAGAGACATTTGCATAACAGATTCTTTGTATTTCTACATACAATGTACTGTACCTGCAACACAGAAGCATAATTCCAGCTTTAGTTGAGCCCTCAGCAATGTGTACATGTAGGCTGACATGCTGCACACATTAATATGTATTGAAGTACAGGCTCTACTAGTTCTGGTATTTACAGTGGTAGTGTGGTGGAGGAGCTGTTCTGAATGCGTGAGTATCAGATTTTAAATATGTAGTTTTACTAGGATACATGATTTTTTAGGAGTCTGTAGTGAAAGCTGAAAGTGAAACCCTGGTGTGGTAACACCTTTTACATCTCTACCAGTTAAGCTACTCTTAGTCTCCTTACCCACTGGCTCCGTGTTGACAGGTTTTGGTTCTTGGACATTTAGTCTCACACCAACTTCAAAACAGTCATCTCTAATTCATCCATAAACCTTTTAAACTACAGGTGCACATAAAACTGGGTCATCTCTCCTACTTTTGACAAATTACTTTGTCATAATAGAGCAGACACAGAGTTAATTCAGGATTTCTGTGTCAAACTGGTTTCCCTTGCTCCAGGTGAAAACTCGCTAGTCCACTTATGAAACAGGGTGAGACAAAAAAAAGGGAAAAGGGCAGTTAATAGGTGATTGTGATTATGAGTTTGGCACGGACTACACCAGTTTGTGTGTGAGTGTATTTGTGAGTTAAAACTCCTATTTAAAACTGACCTACTATATTCTGAGTGTAGCTGGAGAGAAAGGAGGGTTATAACAGATGTGCCCCCCACCCCCAAAACTGGTTGGAGAGTTTAGTATCAACAGCTGTGGTGGCTACACCCCAAAACAGAGATATACTGTTTATTGTATTTGTAAAAATTTGTCACACACATACCACATGTGACACTAAAACTATGCTGTGCAGAAACACCTGTGACTATCTGGGACACAGAAAAAAACTGGTTGAAACTTAACTTTTTTATTTACATGTAATGATGATAGTTGTATAGAATTTTATTGATTATTTACTGCGTCAAATGTCCTTACAGAAACACACAGCAAACACAAACTATAACACTATTACATTTCCTAAAAATCCATTATTGCTTCCTTAATGGAGGCCATAAAGGGACTGGAAATTACCTCATGATGATAATGGAGAGGAGAGTAAGAGGAAGCTCAAGAGAGGCCATATGGTTATAAGTAAGCCAGCGGTGGGGTGATGAGCAGGTGAGAGGGCTTTACAAAAGCTTGAAAGACCATGAGAAAAAACTGGAGCAGCATGGTGTACCTCATAAAACATGAGACTGTAATACACTGAAATATGACTGAAATACACAAAGAAATACTAAGGTCAAAGGTTTAAAAGACATACATGTAATCACACAGACACACATTTTTCTTGGGACTGGGGGATGGTGGTCATAACCATCATCATGCGACTTGCATTAATTTCCGTCAGCTGACAGCAGCACTGCAGGCCGCTTCAGCACCTCGCTGTCACAGACATCTGGTCAAATATTCACTGAATGTGCCTAACACAATTTATCAGGCCAAATTGGATCAATTAGAATTGCATGAGCATTCCTTTTCTAAGGTTATATGTTCTATTTTGGGTACAGGTTGAGAGAGGGAGTCCTTTTCCTCATCTCTACATCAGGGTGTGGCTCCATGACTGTTTATGTGTGTGTTTTGGTGTGTCGTGATAACTTGAGGTATTCAGAAACTGGGTGTGAAGGGAGGAACGGTGGTTCTTCCTAGAGTGTACTCTTTGTCTCAGCCATTAGCCTTGGCCTCACTTCTCAGAGTGGCAAAGGAGGAGTGAAAACCAGTGATGGCCTTTTCAGTGCATCTCAATGCTCATTCGGATCAGGAAGCACCCAAGTGCTCTTAAGATCTGATGATTATCCTGATTTGTTCACAGGTCGCAACAGTTTCAGCATTGTGATCTGACATTGCAATGCATTACTTGTAAATTTTTGACTGTAGAGAAAAGGAGAAAAAAATGCACTATAGTAAATGGCACAATCATTTTCTACTACTATGCCACAGTTTTGGTTCCAAAATTTAGCATTAAATACAGATTTTTACAATTATACTTTCACATTTTGAAAAAAAATATGCTTATTGGCTTCTTTTCTAAAAGTTAGTTGTGTAGATAACAATTGTATATCTGTATCATAAATATGAAAACCTAGCAGTCTTGGAGCTTAGCACCAAGACTGGAGACACATCAAAACAGTAAACCTCACTTTGGAAGTTACCACACTTAGCCAATACATAGTCTTGGATAATAAACTCTCACATGTCTTAAAACATTTAAGTTTTTGTGAATATTAATCAAATGAGAAATACAATTAGTATGAATTAAGCGGTGCTACTGGGTAGATATTGCTATCTTTGAGCATGGTTATGCTACATGTTTTCCTTGGTTTCTTGTGTCTGTGCAAACCAGTCACCAAGCATGGGATCGAGCTACATACTTACTACATAGATATTTAACAATTAAAGCATACAATACACATAACATTGGTATAAAAACATTACATTTATAGCATGAGAAGCCCCTCTCTATTATCAGAGATATTAAAGGTTCACTTTTAAAAATGAACACAAAAGGTGCCGAAATTGTTAACTCCATTTACTACAAATGCTCTGTCAGGCTGTTCCTACACTGTGCTCTCACATGCTTGCACACCCGCCCACGCTGCTTTAGGAATCATACGCAAGTACTCTGGTATTCCCGCAGCAGTTGGATCTCAGCCAAGTTTCTTCTCCATATTTTTTATGCTTCAGTTCAAAGCTGTTAGGTGTGTCACAGAACACATGCACAGTTCTTACTTTGCCACACCTTGCTGTTCAGCAATGGCAACAAGCTTACTATATGTAAACCCTCAGGTTTCTGAAGATCTGCTGATGGATGGATGCCTTGACAGACAGCATTCCTGAATGTTATACCAACTACAAACAAATGCCACCTCTTTTTTTGGGGCACCCAGCCTTTCTAGCCCTCAGTCTCTTTGGAAAGCATGGCACGTCTATGTTTACACTGGCCAGATCTCTTTATGATGGATGGATGGTACCTGCATCTGTGCAGCCAATTTCCACTGGGCACTGATGGCTTCAGTTTCACAATCTAATTATGATAAGCACTGTGATGGGCTCTAAGTTGTTTTACTGTCCAGTTTATTTATTTTTCTAAGAGCCATCAATTTCTCTTAACTTTTTTCCTAAACATTGCTGACAGTTGTATTATCTGTCTTGATGGTCACAACAGGTGTTAATTAGAAATATTTGTAATACTGTACATTCTGAAAACTATGCATAATGCAAGCTTTCTATTTCGCAAATGCACATGATGATGGAAAAATTCTAAAATGTAATGCATATGTAATGATCTCAAACGATATTTTGGTGCTACATAATTACATCATGTCAGCAAATGTACTCAGTTATGAAGACAGATTATCTACATCATGAGAGTTCACTTCAACATAAAAAAAAAACTACAGTGACTGCTAGTCAATGCCTTACAGCGGTATTCCTATTTCTGTGGTTGATAGAGAAAAAAAGCTGTATCCATCAATCATTGTCATTGTTTTTATCATTGTTTGTTGCTTTTGCATCAGATAGAAGTGTTGACAGTTTCTGACATATAAAGAAGAACAAGGAAATTTCTCAATGTCAGACAGTCATTCCATGAATGGAAAAAAATTCCCCCCAAAAAAAGAGATACAATTCTACCGGAACGTTGAGGCTCTCATTGGTTTGTAGCCATGTGAGGGGGTGGTACAAGCTGCACAGTGTGGGTGGACAAGGGGGGATGGGGAAGATGTTTGGCAGTCTTACAAGGATAGGGGGGGTTGTGAACAAGGCAGCATGTGTGATATATGGAGAGGGGCTGCAGCACAAAAATCCTTTGAGGGGGTGCACACATTTGCAGAAGCACTCTCAGGAAGTGTGTCTCTCTTAGGAGCCTGAGGTTCATGTGGAGACCAGATGTCTGTCCTCCTGTCTGGATATACAAGGACTGGGGGTGACTTCTTGGGGTTCCCCGCCAAAAGACTACACCACGTCCTCCATTTTCTGTTTCTCAATTTGTTACTCTCTCTGCTGTCTAATTGACCATCATTACGCTCAGCATGTGGTGTGACTAAATGCACCATTCAAGGCCTTCTCAATCCATTAGCTAAAATTCTTTTAAAATTCAAACAACTTAAGCTCCAGCTTATGGTTTGCAAACATGATGCTGGTACTGGAAGTTTTAAAAAGTAAAAGCATGAGTGTTGTGGGTTGAGAAAGCGGAATGGCAGAGCCCACACATTGTGGATAGCTGGGAATATATCTGTGGGCTTGCTAACCAAAACAAAAACATACCATACATACTGAATGCTGCTGTAAAATAAAATGAGGGTGGCTGTTTAAAGCATGAAAAGACCACACAGGGGAATGTTATATACCATGCTCTACACTTGTTATAGACTTAAACCCTCTCAACGTCATGTTTGTCAATGCCCTTGTAAATGCAAGATCCACTGAAGGAACTACATCCACTGAGAAAAAGACCAGCTGAGGTTCAGATATGTTTGTATAAATCTCAGCCTCAGCAGCAATAGCGGCCATGAACGAAGATCCATAGCAGGCGTGACATTCCACTGATGTGTGGTGTCCTACCAGTGACAACATGGCAAACAACCAAATACAGTATGTTCCTGCTTCTAAAAGTGACATTCCCTGTGAGACAGCTTTACTCTCCCCTTCCACAAATATCTATTTTCATGCCTTGTAAACTGAGACAAGTTCCATTCGTACCTAAGACTGGTACAAGATGAACCTTCAAAAGGAAAAATGTTATTGAGGTTGAATTTAAAATCATGGAGATAAAAGCGTGCAATCATTAAGATGATATCCAGATTGAAACGACACACATACACAGCCATGTACTATTTTTTTCTAAATCTGACAATCAACTGGACTACTCATGTATGTTCCTTGAAGATACAGTGCCCACCAACCACCAGCAGATGGAGGTGAGTGAAGAAAAAATCCCTCTCTTAAATAATAACCAAAGTCTTGCATTTGGTGAGCATGCCCACTAAATTTCCCATTTAACATCATCTTTACAACTGAGCATGATGGAGGCTTCATGCTGTGGCCAGATTTTTAGCAGCTAAAAAGGACACATTTATCAGTGTCGGAAACAACTATCTAAAAGTTCAAACCTAAGGATACGGGACTGCTTTATTTTTTACTGAATTTTTGTCAAGCTATTTGGGCTTGTTATCGCTAATTTAGATGTAATAGAGGGCTTTGGGGAAATCTGTAACTTACTCAGGGGAATAGAAAACATACTTTTTTTCCATTTGTGTAAGAGCAGCCTGTACTTTAGGTTTGAGTACTTGATAACATTAACTGAATTATAAAACATTACGAAATATTACACATCTGTGCTTAGCATCATCCTAGACATAATCAGATTATTTTAGTAAAGTAATACATATGTTTGCTGATGTATTGTATCTGCATTGTGTAACAAATATGAGAATCAAGTTCATATTTCATGCTTCAGTTCAAAGCATATTTAGGTCATATTTAGTGGTGTTATAGTGTTCTGTATTTGACCTCCATTCAAAAGTATTTGTAAAAACAATGGGAGCCTGACCCTCTTGTAGACATTCTAATGTGAAATAGTAGCTGCACATATGTTTAAAATTGTTGTAACTCATTTTTTGCTTGTTTATTATCTTACTTTCTAGCATCAGTCTGGCTTCTTAAAAACCCTGCCTGGTGATGTGTGTACAATAAAACAATTGTATGTGATGCTATTGAAACAAAAATGGAAAAAATTATTTTGCTTTTGGGAACCTATGTTAACTCAAAAAATAACCTGCTGCATAAATATTCTTAGAAAACTATCATGACTGGGATTTGAAGTAGGGTGATATGTTTCATATTAGAAGATAGCAAAGATTATAAAGGTCCATGAGACGCATGCTTTCCTCTGAGGGCTTATGTGTAGGCTCTGTGTGGAGGTCTGCAGATCCTCCAAACACACTCAAGAAAGTAGTATAAGCAGGCATACTAAGTGTCCATGAATTCTGCAGCTCTATGTGTATGTGCCTGTTCAGAGCATATTTAGATCTTAAGTAAGGTAAAAATTAATGATGACTTTTTCAAGCCCCAAATTTTATGTCTCCCGGACAGTATGTAGTATATAGAAGGTACTAGTATATTTATTCTCTTCAGGAGAAGGCCCCATGTTCCTGGCAGAACTATCAGGACTTCCTGTTACTGAAAGGAAGCTCAAGGTAATGCCTGACAGGATCTCATCAGGCGTGAGTAACTGTGGCAGGGCCAGTCTCAGACTGAGATAAGAAGCTGTAAACTACCCTTCAGTTGGTAAGAGGAGAAAAAAAATCTTTCCACAGAATGGTTGACTTCACTATTTCTTCTGAAACTTGACAATAAGTTACACTTCAAGGCTTTTGACTGTTTATATGCTTACACAACAAGTGTAATCATCACAATAGATTATAGACACCTGGGAAAAATGATTAAGATGCAAGTCTTTGAGTAGAAAAACAATAGCGATGAAGGTATGGTTCAAAACAGAGCATAAAAGTAGAGGACAAAATTAAGGTGTAAGACAAGAAACACATAGGTCTAACAGTACAACATGTATTGGGCAATTAATAGAGAGAGTAGAAATAAACCCTTCTAGCAGTTTGCATCTTTCATCAGGGCCAATTCTGTAGCTTGGAACTGTGACACTGATGACATTTTATGGAAGAATTATCTTTATCATAACCTTGGATACTAACTTCAGTGTTGTTAAGTACATCACACTGGAACAACAATAGTTCCAAAAAACTGGCATACTTATAATGTGCCCAGGCAACATAGACTGTACAGTATCACTTTAAGAAAAGGCAGTGTCAAGCAAGAGGGTACAATGAATCACTGGGCTGCCATATGAAACAGACATTAACTTGATATCCACTTCCTACTTCTGATTAATGACTTAACCTGCTTGGTTAATGTCTTCATCTTTGTCTTAGAAAAGGATAAATGTAAGTCTTTATGATGACAAAAGGAAAACAAAATGATAAAAGACAAAGAGAGTTAGTTTGCTGAGAAACACAGAAAGCTATGTGTACGAGGAAAAAGTCTCCTTTTCTCTCACACTCTGGTGACAATCTGAAGCCAGCTGGCCTGGCCAAAGCATTCATTCACTGGGCTTCCAGGAAGTGAAAAACAAAAAAAAAAAAACAAGTCTTTCAGGAAAAAAGGGTACAGATACAGCTATCTTCTTATAAACTCTTTTAAACCTTTGCCACTAACAAGGTGGTACTAGAGCTGGTTCCCATAACTAATGCCAAAGAACTGCATTATCATCAATGAAACACAGGTTTAATCAGGTTTAACCTTGATTGGTAAGAAAAAGTAAACCTAGCTTAATTCCAAGGAAATCATTAACATGAGCAGTGAGGACACTGGCATTTGACTTTACTAAAATGAACAAAAATTCACGGAAAACCTTAAATAATTTTGTAGTTCATCAAAGAAGCCAACATTATATCAGTAAAATGGTACCTAAATTAATGACCCATTAAAATGGAAATTTTGCCAATAAAGCCATGAGCCATAAACAACAATACGAGAAAAGAGACACAACCAGGTCCTCCAAGACAACAGAAAAGACGACCAAATGATATACAATATAAAAAAATTAATAAAATTTATAAAACTAAACAAAAAAGTGTTTAAGTTTAAATAAATGAACACAGAAAGATGTTCTACATTTTTTTGCATCTAGTTAAATGATACTGCAGTAATAATGCTGCCTTGGTCACAGAACTCAACATCCCCTGTGTTTTATGAAAATATTGATTCCTCAGGAACCAACTAAATTATACAAATGTACACCATTCTCCAGCCTTTAGTCATTTTCAGACATGAAAAATTTGTGACATTTTATTTTGGCTGTGTGTTTGTTGGCAGGAATTTCCGTATCTTATCAAGCAGCCATTACACTACCAAACCATTAGAAATGTGGGCCAGATGATAAAATATTTTTTTACAGGTCTGCTAGTGGTGTATAAGACTGTGTTGGTGTAGATATACTTAGTGTGTTTAGGCAAGAAAACTAAAAATTGGCTTAAACGACATTTTTCATAGTTGTTTTGTCTAATTTATCTGAAAATATCTACCAACGAGGACACCTAAAATGCTAAGATGTTACTCTTTAAATGATGTTTATCAAGGCACAATGTGAGCCCATATGAGAGTGTTTGTACATTTTTATATACATTGTTATACCTGTTTTAAATACAAATAAGTTACCAACTCAAGCATGTTTTACATATATAAATCTGTAACTTGAACATTAATAAGCAATATTCTTTACAAAACTAAATTACACTATGCAGCATGAGCCATGTCCTTACTGACCTAATTTCTAATATTTGCAGAGAAATATTTTCACAGAATTTTTTGTTGAAAACATACCTGCATTAACACCCAAACACACACATAAATCATGGCTGCTGTACAGTACAAATTGACTGCAACTGTGTCGAAACCACTTCTAATAAACTATGAATTCACAGCTCTTGTGAGGTGAGTAATATTCATCAACAAGGAAACAGCCTGGCAACAGAAAGCAATGCACAACATTAACATGGTCTTGGATGTAGGTCACGTAGCCAGAAGCCGAGAGAGAAAATATTCATTCAAGATGTAGTTTTATATGGCTATTTCATTCCCTTTTATAGCTTTTTATTTTCCATAGCCTTTAAAAACAGGAATGGTTGAAGGGATAACTGATCTGACTTGCTCTTTCCATAGAAAAATGTCTCCCATCAGCCCAGCCTGATGAGGAACACTATAAAGATTACTTGCTCTGGTGGGGATCTAATAGAAATGCATGGTTGAGTGAATGGCAAAGAAGCCAGGTGGAGCTCAACTTTCTCAAGACATATCAGAATGTTGAATGCTTGGGCGGGGGTGGTGTGTGTATGCATGTGTGTGTGGGGTGTCTCACTAGAATGCTTGTTTCTTTGTTCCTTCCTCATTTGTGCTTTGTAAGTAGACAGACAGGTACTTGTCTTTCCTGTGTCAGTTCTTTGGACAAGTGTCTTAGGTTGGTGGAGCAAGATTAGTTTGTGCAGTACCTACTGTATATAGAATTCATGAGGGTATAGTCACATATGAATGAGCTCTTACAAAGACAGTCTACTACTGACAGTCACAAGCAACATTTCAACATTTCTAACTGTGATATTTATGCTTGAGAGACCTACCACCAAGTGATGAAAGAGAAGCTCCCAGGACTGAGTCAGCTTCTGGTTCACCATCATATCAAAGAAGTCATAGATGAAGTAACCTATGGGAAGAAACCGCATTCATTCAATACTAATGTCAAAATTAGGTTAAGCAATTCATTAATTAATTAACTTAAGCGCAATAGATTCTTTTGACAACAGAAACCTTAGGCATATTAAGTGTGTGTGTGTGTGTGTGTGTGTGTGGTGGTGGTGGGGGGCTGCTTCCATGACGACAGTGATGGCAACCAAGACGTGTCTTGGAGAGGGGCTATTCATATCCACTAACCCCACCCCTTCTCTTTAACCGGTTGTATCCATGGTGACAGCTATTCAGAATGCTGGAAAAATAATGAAGTGTTGAGGATGGGGACGGAGGGGTGCAAGAGAGCACAGGGCTTTGGTGACGCTGGAATTAACCTCATTATGTTGGAAAATTGACTTTTGGACCCTTTTGTTGCTGTGGTGACATGTTTAGGGTCATGCACTTGTTCAAGACAAATGTATCAAAAGTTTGCTATCAAGCATTTGGTTGGTTTATTTATATTATCTGGTCTCCATAGCAGTTCATAGTTTCATAAGAACACTGACAATGAAAGGAGAAAGACTCCAAGCCTATGTAGTCTTTCTAGTACTTTTTTCACAATGGGTTGTCTTCAGGTCAAATTTTGATTTAAAAAGGCCAATTGGAGTGTGTCACTTTTTAAATGAAATTGCCAATTAACAGACTCTTGTCTTGCTCTTTTTTTCACCAATTTATTCATTACTGAAAAATCTGTATTCAAACATACAGGTGGGGCAAATAATGATTGCGTAATGAAGAGAAAGAAAATACATCTTGCTTTTTTAAGACAGTCTAATTCATGTTCTGCAAAAACGACATGATATCCATCTGAAGCTTAAGCACTGCACAGCTAACATCTGCACTAAAAAGAAATGAATCAGACTCTGCTTGGATTCCCAGTAGCTACCAAGTAGAGCCTGAACAGGCAGAAAAAATGGGTTTCTTCCTCCAAGTAATTCATTTACTTCTTCCATTCATGATCCTCTTGGCTGAGATTCATTGGCATGTTTACATAAACAGGGAATTCCTGTCTTAAACCAGTTAGTCAAACAACCTGGTTTCAGGCTACAAACATCACATCTCTGTTGGTATAACCAAGTTAAATATAAATAACCTGATTAGGACACCTGTCTCAGTCTGACTTAGTTACTGGCCAAGGTACTGCTACAAGTTAACATCTTAGCTCTGTAACTTTTTGTTTTGGTGGTCTGCATAAACTTGACTTGCACAGCATTATGGGTACTTATACCATATGAACAAAATGTGCCCATGGAGGAAAATTTACCATCACTATTAGCATGTCTTTTTCTTGTATCAAGTTAAACTCTATATTATGGGTGAAACATCACAGGTAGAAAGAAACTACTCTTCACATTGGTTACTCATAACAACATGGAGAAAAAACTATGGAGTATAAAAGGCAGATGTAAGAAGTATTACACACAAATCTTAAACCACAGGTGGGATCCACTACATAACATTATTCAATGTACTGGACAATGGATTCATTCAACAAGTGGGGAATCATTTGTAGTAAATCAAAATGAGGGTTGCTAAACGCACAAATCCGGTGTATGCAACCCCTCACTAAACTTACTAAGGCCTCAGAATCACACCACATTTCTGATGGGAGGGTTTGGGAGAAGCACTCCACTTGTTTTTGTTCTGATGACTCCTCTTTCTATTACTACTGGCATCAGATGTGGACTGCTTGCATAAATTAACTGACTTTTTGCACTGCTGCTGTATTTGTGATGTCCTATGACTGTAAGGGGTTACGCCTCGTGCCAGGGACCGATAATAATGCCACCCATTGATTTCCACATACTGATGCTGCTTCTTGCTTTGCCAGCCTCCAGGGCTTGACTTCTTAAAAGAATGTCAAACATCTTGAGAATCCTCGGGGAGAACTTTGTTCCGGTACAGATCCAATAAAATTTGTGGATTTAAGACGGCTCACGTGCCACTGGTTGATCTAGAATACTTTCAGGATTAATGAGAAAAAGCAAAAACAGGGTGAGGTGCTATTTTAAGTATGTGGGATAGGGTGCATTCTTGATTATGAGAACTCCTAATGAAATATAGACAAATATAATCCATGCAAGTATCTAATTTGGTTTACAGATAGTGGGAAGTAGATTTCACTGTAGTCAACATTGTGGATTCATGGTAGCAAGTCAAAGACAAAGAAATAATCCACAAGTCAAATGAATTTCAGTCAAGCAAAAAAGTGTAATGGGGTCTGAGTGAAATTAGATGGACAGTACATACATACTAAAATATACCCCAGTAGTGTACTTTCAAACTCCAATTCATTCATTGATAAAAGAATGAGAACATTTAAATATGAAATAACTAAAAAAAAAAACTGTCCTCCTCTTTACCATTACAACTAATTGGAGTAATATTAACAATGCCGGTGGGTTGTGGAAACAGTTAACAATTGCTGGAGCATATCAACTTGAAACATTACATTTAGGATGGTGCTTGGTGGTACTAGTCTTTCCTATTTCCTCAGATATATGCTTTTAACATATGTCACATGATGCATACACTGTATAAATTAATTCTACGATTCACTCTCGTTATTTATTTATTTATTTTTGTATTAAAATGACTTAACGAATAAGGTTATTAAGAGTTGTATGACCTGGGTAAAATAAGTCGCTTACAAGTACGAAAGAGACTCTTTGACTTACACTGCCT
Source organism: Acanthurus lineatus (assembly GCA_029814665.1). NCBI lineage: Eukaryota > Metazoa > Chordata > Actinopteri > Acanthuriformes > Acanthuridae > Acanthurus > Acanthurus lineatus. The sequence goes on along the minus strand of JAPZDV010000024.1, from coordinate 13,157,291 downwards.
TAACAACATGAAGGACAATTAGACTAGCTGGTATGGATCATAGCAGTATCTCATTTTTCCCTTATGGTGGCAACACCTATGGGTGTGCGCCCTTTCCTACCCTGCCCTCCGAAATCTCTATCACTTTTAGACAAGAGAACAATTGGGATCTATTGATGTGGAAGGGCTGACAGATCACTCACCGATTGAAAACGATACCAAAGCATGAGAAAACACGGAGTGAGTTTCTATCAAATCTTCAGCCATCTGTGGGTGTAGGAAAAAGCTGAAAAGATAAACAAAGTTCAGATACACAGGAACAGCGTTTTTAAAATGGTTTTATGTGACAGCTTCTTGTTAGGCTTCATCAAACAGTTTAATCTATTTACAAGGAAATTGTGAACATTCGTAGAGGATCTGACAAAGCAGTATGGCAAATATAATTACTTATCTGTAATGAAATACATTAAATCAAACTACAACAGCCGAAGTCAAACTACAGGAAATAAAGCCAAAGCGCGTTTAAAGCAATTTTTTGAAAACAACCGCGTCAAAAGCCAGACTTCAATAATGACACCATGCTCGCAAGTGTAGCAGACCCAAACCAATGATTTCCAATCAGATCCAGCTTTGAAAGTGAATAGCTTGAAATTGCATTTGTTCGGTTGAACTTACCAAAGCACAGCCCATATCGCAGTGATAAAACTGTGCACAAAAGATGTTGAGATATTTCTCCATTTCCATGCATTCCTGCATGCAGATTCAGGCATGGGGAGTTTTCTGACCCCAGAGTTGACAAGCCTGAAAAATCCGACGGAGCTCCCAGTCGTTAAAATTACTGAACTTAATTCCATGATTAAAATATTTGTTATGCAATGAAGACGTCAAGGGTCACGACTGTTTCAATATACGCGGTTTGATGTTTTAATTTTTTAAAAAATGTTTCTAATAAAGCTATTTTTTCTCTGTTTACGACGACCGAGTCAGTTAACGCACCATGCGGTGTATTCGCAATCGTTTGAGACCCCCCGTCACGGCTAGTGAAACGCGGTTATTATCCAAAGAGAGAAGGCGTGATGAGCGAGTCTGTCAGTTGGTTTACCACACACACAGACTGAATGTTTGGAATATTTCTCGCTGATAATCCTCCCAAAAGTAAGCACTGGGGCCACAGGTATCACCACTAGCATAGATTTGTAAATGAAGACTAATGCAGTTATGAGATCGTCCTGTTGTACAACCTCACCCTTCGCTTGTGTAACTTTTTGACATCAACAAAAACCAAATAGCTTTTCCCCGCCCTACTATAAAGAGGCGCGGCCAAGAGCACGTTTCATGTGCTGTGTCACATTCAAGTGCTGTCGGAAATGTCTCATTCATAGGGTGAGGACAGGATCTATCATCCGACACCAACCAGTGTACTATAAAATATGCAAATATTAACGGTATGCAAGAATACAGTTCAGCGTTTACAAAATTATAGGCTACAATAGATATACTGGTAAACTATCAGCCAAAATTTAATTTCAATTTTGAAAAAGAAAGCAAATGCCACCCAGCTAGTCCATCAGGGTAAGTTTGAAAACATGGTGCAGATCCAACACTGAAAACACAGAGCAAAACATTTTAGCACACATTAACAATGGTGTGTTCTACAGCCTGTTTTCTATCGTACATAATACCTTTTTAATTTAGCATTGGGTAACACTTCTGACACACCCATAAAACAAGAGAAAACCTACCTCAAAGCTGACTGTATGGGTGTGTCATATCATCCACTTTAATACTGGTGTGACTTGTAATTTAATAAGAAAATTCCAAAAAATGTAAAAAAGTATTACTTGTAAACACAATACCTCTTACAATGCTATTGGCTCTATGGTGAAGGATATGTAAAAAGTGATGTGACTTCAGTAGTGGGGAAGTGTTATGGATGCAAGAAAAATCTGATTTATAACAATTTACAGTAATATGTCTAAAAAGTCCTAGGAAACTGAAACAACGAAGGGGATAAAACAAAATTAAATTCAAATTAATTCAACAAATTAATTTCACTACCTCAAAAACACTTGAAAAACCTGGCCAAGAATTTTCATAATTAGTTTCAATATATTTAAAGTAGACAAAAATTTAACTTTGCAAGTCCATAATCAAAAAATGGAGACAGTGCTCAAAGCCAATGACCCAAGGTACTTTCACGGATGATTACTCTCCCTCTCTCTCTATTGCTACACACACACACATAATTTTTTGGCCCAAAAAATAAACAAAAGAGATATAGAGAAAAGACAACTGTAAATTACAAAGTGCATTTTAAGGCAACATTGCTTCTAACCCTCTCATTCGTTCACGAAGTCCAGTAGATTTATGGGAATAGTAGTTCATGTCAAATGTAAATAAAGAATACGAAACGCATGGCGTGGTACTTGGATTGGCATTTTACTATATACTAGTATTGTTTCATATCCTTTTGGAAATTAATGCACGATGCATATTTTATTTTTCTCTCTAGTTTCATTCAGTGGAAGTGAGTAAGAAACAGCGCTGCCTTCATTCAAGCCAGAGCCTGGCCACGTCAAAGACATGAATGACTGCTGTTTTATTATGTTACACAGCGCCACCATGCGGCTCACGGCCATGACTTATTATGAAAAAGAGATTTTGACGTAACAGGGTACTTTCATGTAAGGTCATTCCTTTCTGTTACTGTTTTAAGTTGTCACCCTAAAAACTAAGGATAATGTAAACCTGGTAAATTTTCCTATGTATTTTTAATTGCTTTTAACATAAATGAAATGGCTTACATGTGACACCGAAGTCTAAAAAAGACAATTAGCATTGAAGTTAACAAAAAGCAACGGAAACGCAACCGACTACAAACAGCCATCTTAGCTAACGTTGTTAACTTCGCGGGATAGTTAAATAACATTGAAACAAACGGCTGACAACGTCATCTTTGTAGCTAACGTCACAGCCGTTGGATAAGATTTCTTTTCATTAACAACAAAATTCAGGATATTCCTCCTTCACAAATAAAAAGCTCAACTTTATTTTTATTAGTTATGACTATCAATATTTCTGACTGCTGTTACCTAACCTCAATTCTCCATCGCTAATCTCCATCCTCCATCACCACTGCATATGTGACCGTGGTTGTACGTAATCACTTTCATCCCTCCTCGGCTACAGTTGGCTGGAGGAGGAGCTCGCGATCAGCACGGGATTCCTACTGGCTGTCACGCGGGCAGTTCTCCTGCGCTCGCTCGTGTTTGCCTCTCTTCAGAAGACGAGGACCCGCATGACACGACAGCTGTACCATTTCTGACCATTGTGATGTTGAGAGAAACAGGTAAGTCCAGCTACTCTGAGCATTAACGATTTTATTATTCTGTGCAGCTAAATACTGTAGTTTAAAGATGCAGAAAGATGAATGGTAGTTTGCTGAAAACCTTTATTATCTTCTATATGGTTCATAGCAATATCTCTTATGCAGACGTGGATTCCTTTTCTGTCAGTTGAAGCTCAAAGGATGATTTTGGTTTCATATTTGAGTGTGGGCATACAATGGACATAAAACGAAATGTGCAACCATATGCTATTCATATGTATTGTTGTTCGTCTTATATTGTTTGTTTCCTTTGTTTGATCATGTTAAGAACTAGATAAGAGGTTCAAAACAGTCTGCAAAGAGCACAAGATATAGGCATTTAAGATTCTAAGTGTATTTACTTTCACAAATAAAATATATTTAGATTGAACAGGTTAAAAAAAAAAAACCCAGAAAAATACATGTTACACTAATGTTGACAAAAGTAGCCTGTGGTACCATCACCTAATGCTAATTCGTGGACTTCATATGTTGTTATTTTTTGCACATTGATTAATATGAAACATAAAAACAAAGATCAATGACTCAGTGTTGCAAAGCCTGTTTGTGGTCCACCCAAAGCCAGTGTTGCTTCAAGCCATTGACAATTGTGTTTCTTCACAAAAGTTTCTTAACTTTCACTTTGTGTGACTCATGTCCTTCAGGTATGAATACAGGTGAAGAACCAGGTGAAGAGCAGGAGGAGGTGACTGGGATGGTTTGTCAGGAGGGTGACCTAAAAGATGGACAGTAAGACCAAACATTTCTTCTTACCAGAAAAAGAAATTACTTTTGGTAGAGCCACTGCTATCAATGACATCCAAAGCTTTTATCATGTCCTTGATGGAAGTCATCTGAATTTTGAGGCTGTTTCTTCCCCCTTTTGTGTTTATAAAGGATGAAGGAAGTAACTGTGGGTGAACAGAAGGTGCTGCTTGTTCGTACCCAAGGACAGTACAGTGCTGTCGGAAGCCAGTGCACTCATTACAATGCTCCCCTTGTCAAAGGTAAAACATCACCTGCTGTCAGCTTTACAATCTCTACATACCAGTATCTGAATTAATAACTTCTAAATGTTTGGGCACTGAATTTGAGTAGTGTTAATTGTATGTTCTCTGATAATCCAGGAGCACTGGTCGGTGGCAGAGTGAGATGTCCCTTTCATGGTGCATGCTTTAATATCAGAACTGGGGATATTGAGGAGTATCCAGGTCTGGACAGTTTGCCAAGTTATAAGGTAAAACATGTATTTAGAGATCAGTGTTTAACAGCAGTTATCTATTCTTTTATGTATAAAATTTAGATCAGATGTCCCTGTGGAAAGTTTTCTAACAATCATTTACATATTGGTTTAAACAGAGAGATATTTTGTCAGTTCTAACGACTCGTTCATTTTAATATTCTACTGTCATTATGCATGCAAATTTACATTTAGCTCCACTTTGAGTAAATATTGATTGATCAAAATTTTGCAAGAAAGGTGCAAATTTTGACTCATCCGTTGTTAAGTTTGTGTTACTAGCTATTCCTTTAGGGTACTTCCTTACTCTTTCAAAACATTTCTGCATTTCCTGTTTTGCAACTGTCAACAATTCATGTGCTACAGATGTTTGTCTAGAAACATAGTTTTGGCTTTTCAGACAAATGACCCCTGTTGTTCTGCTATCTGTATATGCTTTTGGGAAAAAAATCTTTTATTTCATACCCTGAACCTTAACTTCTCTCTCACTAAAATTAAAAAAAAAAAATACAGGTTAAAATTGAAGATGGGAATGTGTATGTTGCCATCAACAAAAATGTAAGTAATGTTAAGTTAAATATATAAAAATGGTCACGTTATTCTTTTTTTTTTTTTTTTTCAAAATAAGTTGTAAGTTTTGACCTTTCCCTTTGTTTGTTTCCTTCAGTCCCTAAAGTTGACAAAGCGGGTCAAGGACATGTGCAGCATAGCCCCAGATATCAAACACACTATCCTGCTGATAGGAGGAGGTAAGGACCATGTAATTACAAGTGGTTTCACTTTAAAGTAATGCAAATTTTTGGGACCACCACTAGATTGACTTCACCTTTTTGGCTACAATGTGTGAGCTCCATATCCTTCAAAAAAATGACATATTGAGTATAAATTTTGTGACTTCAGGCCCTGCTGCCCTGGTTTGTGCTGAAACGCTTCGGCAGAACTGCTACCAAGGTCGAATCATCATGGTAACCAAGGACAGCCTGCCTCCATTTGATAAGACCAAACTGAGTAAGGTGAGAAAGAGACATATACTCACATGTTTCTCCGTCCAGTCGCTGACCATGCTACATTGTTGAGTTGATTTTTCTCTCAGTTATTGTCGACAACCTGTTTCAAGATGTAAGTTTTTAGTGAAGGGCATCAATTCTTTTAGGCTTTGAATCTGGACAGCAGCAGCATCTTACTCCGGTCAAATGACTTCTATCAGCAATATGGGATTGAAGTGTGGACGCAGAAAGAGGTGAGAAGAAAAAATACTACTATTATATGTATAAAAAATAAAATCCCAAGATCCTCTCTTTGGTTACATTAATACATTTGTTTTCTTTTGAAGGTGGTGTCATTAAACCCAGCTGATAAGGTGGTGGAATTAAATGATGGCACATCGCAGCATTATGACCAGCTTCTCATTGCAACTGGCTGCAGGTGAGAGTTGTCATCCTGTTCCTCCACTCTTTGAGAAACAAAAGTATTTAAAAAAACATTTATGTTTTTTTCTGTTTTTCTTTTTTTTTTTTGTTCACAGAGCACGGCCGCTAAGTTGTCCTGGTTGGGATCTAAAGGGAGTCAATTTACTGCAGAGTTTTGAAGATGCCAAAGAGATTCACAACTCCTGTCTTGGACAGAAAGCTGTTGTAATCGGTGCCTCCTTCATTGGTAATGTGATTTATTTCTCCTGAGACAGCAGAAGGAAACTTTGATTGTTAATCTTTACAAAACCCATTATGCAGTGTTTGTGTTTGATAATCAGGTGGACATAAGGCTTTTGGAGGCTGAAAGTACCTCACTTATTGTAACCTCCTAATATTAAATTTGCTATTTAAATATTTGGCAGTGCACCATAAAACGGCTTTATAACCCATACACCACTGCTTCTCAAAATTTGTCTGGCACACTCTCCTTCAGAGGACAAACAGATTTAACATGTATAATGACAGTGAAGGCAACTAATAAAGAAGGTTCCAAGCATTTTGCTCATCTACACCCTTGGAGTAGCTCTAAAAGCCCCCAGGGAGGTCCACCCTACAGTTGGATAACTGCCCACATATGCCAATATTACTAACCACTGACGTGTTTTTTTTTCTTTAACACAACAGGCATGGAGGTGGCATCCTACCTATCAGACAAAGCTGCCAGTGTGACCCTGGTTGGCACCTCCAGATATCCATATGAGCATTCATTGGGGTCAGAAATTGGCAAAATGAGTATGCAAGTAAGAAACATTGACAACAGTAATCTGTTGCTGTGACAGCTCATTGTGATTTTATTAACTTGCGTCAAATGAAACAAACTGTAAAGCACAGTTTCTCCTTTAAGATGTTGGAGGAACAAAATGTGAAGTTCTACATGGCTGATAGTGTCATTGAGCTCAAAGGAGAGAACGGCCAGGTAACTCTACTGTTATTTCATCTATTAGCACAGGCCTTTTAACAGCAGACGTTTGACTTATCATAGCACAAAAAGACAATACTAGTGAGCCAGCATGCATAGAACTTGGACATTGAAGCTAAAGCAGCTAAATGTTATTCAGCTATCAGTCATTTTATTTTTTAAATTTGTGATTTCCTGTTGTAGCCTCAAAATTTGGAAATCATCCTGCTTCAAATCTATTGTGCACCTTTAGTGTACATCTGCCTGTAGTGATTACTCTTTTTGACAGGTGAAGGGGGTGGTGCTGAAGAGTGGTACAGTCCTCGAAGCTGATGTGGTGGTCGCTGGAATTGGTAAACTTATTACTCTACCTCAAATCTAACCTCAGGACATACACTTTATCAATATCAAAGAACACAAACAAGGTTTTGGAATATTATAGTGCTGACAATTTAATATACGGAAAGCTGATGATTTATCAGTGTTGCATGAACTACTTTGCTTTTTCAGTAATGCTGAGTCATTGCAATCAGGCCTTTCCAAAAAATTCCCCAATTTTTTGTCAATTCTTCAAACAAACAAACAGAAAGTTCTCTGTCTTTCAGGTGTTATACCAAATTCAGACTTCTTAGCAGGAAGCAAGTTGGAAGTGGATTCAAAGAAAGCAGTGATTGTAGACAAGGTAACACACTGATAATAGAGCACGTAGCCTATAGCCAATACTTATCACTGTGTATCTAAAGAAAGATAAACTTAGGCAATTGAACTTAGTAGTAGGTACTTGAAAACAGTTTCCTTCTCATTCATGGGGCTTTACTTCTCACTGACTGGCAGGGAGTCCCGGGTTTTAACCTCTGTGGAGTAATTATCAAGATCCTTTATACCCTTGTTTCCAAGAGATTTAACAACCAGCTGGCCTCAGGTGACTGCAGTGACGGTCATTTAACAGCCGGGAGCACCAAAGTCTAAGCTTATCTATGACCTTAACTTACATTTTCATGTATCTGCAAACAAGCCTAGCTGCTCTACATTCAACCCTCTTTGAATAAACATGACGTGAATGTTTGATCCTCTCACACATATAATCACTGGGGTACTGATGGTGTCAAATAAACATAAATAGTCTTAATAGTTTTAAATTTAAGAGTTTTAGGAATGTGCTTGACTTGCTTGTTTTTATAACATCTGTGGACATTATGCTAATTGTATTAGGTGGCTGAAATGAAGCTGTGTATCTATACTGTACACATGTGTCTTTGTGTGCCTGTTGTTAAGGCTCTTGCTATTTACATTGTCTAACAGTTCATGAGGACCAATATACCAGATATTTTTAGTGCTGGAGATGTTACCTCTTTCCCTCTGAACATTCGTGGGGACCAAAAAGTCAATATTGGCCACTGGCAAATGTCTCAGGCTCATGGTAAGTAACTGAGGGATCCATCCAGTCAAGAACATGCTATGGGTGAAAATAATTTGAGGCTTGGTTTAACCTCATGCTTGTTCTTTCTTTTTTTAACCACAGGAAGAGTAGCAGCCTTAAACATGCTGAATAAACCAACCAGAATTGAGTCTATTCCTTTTTTCTGGACTGTGTTGCTTGGGAAGAGTATCAGATATACAGGTAGAGTAATTAATAAGAAAATGTTAACTTTTGCATGAGAATATTTAAACTTTCATTTTAAAAAATCTCATTTCCCCTTTTAATTTCCTCATTCCAGGCTATGGGGAAGGATATACAGAAGTCATATTCAAAGGCAAAGTAGAAGAAAGAAAATTCCTGGCATTTTATATAAAGTAAGAAGCTTTGCAATATCCCCTGATACAACTAGGTATGAATGCTGTATGTGAGGATTTTCTTTGTTGTTAACAGAGATGAGGTGGTGGTTGCTGCAGCCAGCTTGATGTTTGACCCAGCTGTGGCTCGTGTGGCTGAACTGATGGCTAATGGACAGATTCTGACAAAGGCACAGGCTCAGTGAGTGTGCTGCATTCACACAGGCTAAATCATGTGTTTAAATACTGTACAAACATTAAACATCCAGTGTGAAGAATTTAGTGGCATCTAGCAGTGAAGTTGAAGATTGATCCCAACATTACCCTCCCCTTCAGAGCATACAGGAGAACCTATTGTGGCATTGAAATCTAAGAACATAAGACCTTAAGAGGCTGTCTATGTGTGTCTAATTGTCTGTTCTCAGCTTCTGAAGTAAGATAGCAGTGTAGCGTAACAAAGGAGGAGCCACTCCCTCTATAGATATACAGGGGTCATTCTAAGGTAATAAAAAAATATGACAATTCCTATTTTCAGGTTTACATAAATTATACAGGAATGAAAACGTAGCTATGAATACAATGTTCCATATTGGCCTTATTTTAAAAGATCCCTCTAAATCCTACACACTGGACCTTTCAAATACATGACATAATGATGAGGATTAATAATATCAGCTGTTATATTATTAGTTGTGTAATACTTTTCAGTAGTAAGTGACATTCTTATCGATTATTACTGATGATAAGATGTCAAACTCACATGACTGTGTAACCGCAGTGAATTCAGCTTTTTACAATTAAATGTGCAATAACTGATTTTGGCCACTGAGGGGAAGCAGAAAGAAGATAGGAGAATAGCATTTACACGTTCTTACCCTTTTCATTTGAAATTGCCAACTTGTGAGCAATTGTTGCTTATTGACATAGCCTGCAGGTATTGAGCAAAATTAGCATTCATTTGAGGTTGTGTTTCAGTCCACTTTGTGAATTTTAGTATGATATTTACTATTTTTTAGCTCTGTTTTACATCAGCTTTTCTGAGAAATGCTTAATGATGCACCATGTTCACCAGCTATAGATGCTTACCTTGCATTTTTTTTGCTGGACAGGTAACAAACAGTCAATAAACAGTGTTATTTTACTAAGCAGGCTGTGGCAGGAAATTACAAATGATAGTGGCAAAGTGAAAACTGTAAGATTAAGTTAACTTGAAGTCCATAAAACCAAACTATTGAACTGCAAGACCCTAAAACACTGTTTACAAGCCAAACCTTTTAGTTTACACAGCCATTTGATCTGCTGTTGATACAAAGAGTTCTGCTTATGCCAGCTTAATTGTTAACCATTATACTGTTACCCAGTTGGTTTAGAAATGACAAAGGGTTGTTGCGTGTTAAAGAAACACCATCACCAAAAAACACTGATCAGAAACGAGGAAGTAAACATAACATGGGCATCTAAATTATTAATTTTGTTCTTTGTAAATGTCATATCAAATAAGAAGGCTAAACTCTGATCTCACTCTTTGTTCTATATTTGTTTTCTCACGATGTTATGTGTTCAGAGCTGATGACCTGAGCTGGCTGCAGATGTAACCAAAGGCCTGCTGGATCCAGGTGTAAAACCTCTCAGTGACGAGGGATATCGCCTTTCTCTTTGCCTTTCTCTTTGTCGTTCCTCTCCACATCCAGAAATGCCAAATTTGATTTTCCCTTATACTACCTCAGGGCCTCTGAAAGTCAATTTGATGTCTGCTCATACTCAAAGCACTGTTACCAAAGCAGAGAGCTTTATTGAATTTGAACTTTGTGCTGTCAGTGCATAATCTAATCTCTTATACTCTATTCAGCATAGCCTGCATAAGACCAAGATGACCAGCAGGGGTTTCACAGCATAAATACATTTAAACAGTTTGAGAACTTGTGATTGTGGGATTCTCTTAACAATACATCTAATAGTAATAGTTTTTGTCATGGTGCTACAACAATATACTGATAAAGATATAATAATATAGAAATGTAGTTACAATAAGGATATTTTTATACAATTTAATTAACATAAAACGTTTTGGAAACACACACCACTCTATACTTCTTGTTTTAGTTACAGTATAATTAAATGACAAGTGACTTTTTAAAAATCCTGAGTCGGTTTAAATACTGTGCCTCCAAAACATGGTGACAGTTAAATGACTGTTTTATTTTACTTTAACCCTCAGTCTTGGTACTACTGTTTCATATTCACTATAACACTTTAATCATAAAAGTTTACAGCAGATGTGTGAATTATTATTTAGTCTTTATCTTGCCACTGATGTTGACTCATATCTATGTAGTTACTATTTCTGGAATCCAGTTCTGACATTCAAATCCAGATGAAACGAAGAGTAGGTATGACATGGCACTTTTGGAAACCTTACTCATCACCTGTTGAAAAGTCAGTTACTTTGTGTTACATAACTAATGCTGCATATCATATGTACTGTTGTCAGGATGATTTGATGTTTCATGTCAGGCATCTTTTGCCCTACATTTTTTTTGCTTTGCTGGCTACAATACATTATTGCTCGTATGTAGATGTCCTTTGCAACTTATTCCATTTTAGCTTTCCAAAGTCTGACAGTTGCCTTTATAATAATTATGGGACAATACACAACAAATCATCTTAAGTTAAACGTATAAAACACTTATGAGAGTAACTATCATTTCTTTGGGTTTTCATTTCCTTTTTTTTCTTTACTGTTTTATTTGATGTATTTGTCTGTTTCTTTGTCAAATTGGTCTTTCTTGTGCTTAAGGGGCTTATTTAATATTTTAAGAACCACCCACTGCCTGCAAGCAATGTGTTGCACTCTCAATAGTCTATACTTACTGTTACTGTCTGCATGTACTTGTAAGACAAAAATCCATTAATGACAAACAGCTATATTACGTATGTAAGGAAAAGCCTAGCATGTTTTCTGTTTAAGGGTAAAAACACATAGCTTGCTGTTGGAAACTGAAGACGTGTCTACATATAACATTAAAAAACAATTTCTAAAACAAAAGAAATTTGTATTTCACAAGGTTATAAGGCCTCTATTGCTGGACGAACTGGATTTTTCTTTTAATGTGTAGTAAGGGGTTCAGAAAACTTGTGTTGTGACCTTTAAAGTTGGCTTATTTGAAAAAATTCAAATGGTTTTGTGCTATTTAAAGTGAATAAAATATACAATTCCTCAGCAGACATCAATGTGACCAATCAGTATAATACTCTTTATTATGCTGCACAGTGAAGGTAGAACATAGGAAAGCACAAATACTGGCAAGATGATTTATTGTAATTCTTCCATGGCATCATTTTCTTGTACATTCACTCTTTATTTTGCTAGGACAATATGCAAGCAAATCAAAGTTAAAGCACATAAAATTTAAAATATTGGTAAATTAAGTAACTATCTGGACAGTATTGAATTATTTTCTTATCAGTGTGGTTGCATTAGCTACAAAACACAACTGTAAACTATTTTATTATTCTCAGATTAGCTGACACAAAGAGGTAAATCACAAAAGAAAGCTGATGACATGTCCCTCATGTACTGTTATGGACTAAAAAGAATTAACTAATCTTAGAATTTTATTTATCTTCAAAACAGTTCCCCTGTTTCAGCTTCATCTTCATTTGCCTATTTTGGAGGTTTGTCTCACTGTGTATCCCAGTTTGTCAGCCAGCAGAAATGGGTTCAAGTGGCAGTACTGAGGGGGAGAAAACAAAAAAAATTCAGTCACTTTGAATTGAGACTAAAACAAATCTTATGTTATAAACATGGCTTATACTGTAAAAAATATTTACTTATTTAAATATATAACATATTTATTTTTTATATGTAAATATTTTAGAGAGATTTATAAATGTTTGAAGCTGCATATAATAAAAGAAGTAATTTTACAAATTATTTTTAAGATAGACAAACACAGTTGATTTGATTTATGCCTAGGAGTCAATATTGCCTTCTTTCTATATGCAGTCAATTGTCAATCTTTCAAAGTTAATGCAGTTTAGCGACAGTAAATGAAGACTTAAAGCTACCTTGGGTGTACTCTCTGAGCTGGTATTATCCTGTTTATCCAGCATCTCGATTTTGAAATCCAGAGAGAAACGGGAACTCTGAAGGATTGCTGCCAGCTCTCCATTTACCTCCAAAGCCACATCTTTCTGCATAGCACAAAAAAAAAAACAAAACAAAACATTGTTTTTATTAATCCAACAACAGAACAGATAACTTGTTTTTTTTTTGGAGGTTAGGGTTGAATATGTTAATTTTTTTTCCCACAGTAATTAAAAAGGCATAACACATAATGACTTGCTTTTTACAGCATTGGAATAGTAAGCCACAGAGTATCAAAACTTCTTATCCAAACATGATACAGCAATTCTGTAGTGGCCCAATTGGCTTTATATGACCTTTATCTTACCTTAAAACAGTGGGAGGAGTCAAACTCCAGCTCGTCTGGCAAATCTACCACAGTGCCTTTGTAGGTCACCATTGCCTTACGCATGACTTGGCTTTTTGGCAGCTTAAACATCCGGTAAGTGCACGATGCATAATTGATGTCACCTGTACAAAGAATAGTAGGTTCAACTGTAGAATGAAACTTTCCTTCACGTGTAATCAAAGGTCAGTGTTGTCTTATAATACCTGTTTTTGCTTTGAGCTCCTCGTTGTAGATCACAATGCGGCTTGAAGAAACAAGGTATGGTGTGCTGAAACCTATGCTATGGGCCAATGAGATGAGATCTTCCCAAAACAGAGCACCACCCATCCCCTCACCTGGGCCCCAAAACAACGAGGTCACACCTTAAGTGCAGTTGCATCATTTATACACTGAAATTTTTTTAAATCATAATGCAGAGTCATTTTACCCCACAGGACTGGATCTTGCTTCATGTGATCAGGGATAACTTGGCTGGCATCGATGTCACTAAAGTAGAGTTCACCTCCTTCCTGTGTATAATAAGGGCATGATAAGCACTATATACATATGTTCTTGATGTAGTTTGTAGATTTTCTTCAAACTAACCTTTAGGACACTGTAAGCTTGCTGCAGCACGGCTTTCTTGTCAGGACACAGACAGATTACACAGTTGGATCTAGATTTATTAGAGGAGAAAGCGTTACTAGTCCACTGATCAAAGCTGTCTTACAATAACAGACCATAAACAGGTACAAGGTACAGCTAATCAAAGATGCCTTATTGCAATGCCATAATTAAGTACAGCATTAATTCATTTATGATTCTGTAACACAGGATTGTACAATGAAAATGCTGATCATGTTGAATCATAACCAAGGGTTACACCTACAGCACAACATCCACTGAGTCATTCTTAATGCCAGCCTCATCAAGCTTCTCCATGTACCCCTTGACAAAAGAGACATTGGGCTCCTTGTAGCCAAATTTCTGCTGATGATACTCAATGTACTGACGAGCGGTTGTAATCTGCAGAAATCCAAGTTAAATCAGTAGAATGTACATAATGCAAGATGTTTCAGTAGAATACAATACATAAAGCAAATATGCACAAGCATGTGTAATCACCAGCTCCTCTGTCATATCTATCCCAGTCACATAACCGTTCGGTCCAACGAGTTTACTGAAGGCATAGCAATCCCTGCCAGAGCCACTGCCGAGGTCCAGGACTTTGCAGCCATCAAGCTTTGCTGGAAAGGGAAGGCCACAGCCGAAGAATCTGAAGAAAAACATACAGTTAATGACAAGAGTGCATAATCACAATATCACTGTGTAATGATGGGAGGCATACAGAGGTTATGTAAAGAAACACTGAAATAACCAAGATGGATCAGTTATATCTGTAAGTGGTGGCTTAGTTTGAATGCTCTGGAAAACACATGCTTTTCCAGCTAACAGCATTAGAGAGAGGGGTTCAAGTAGTCATTTATGAATAAGACTATGACATGATCATTGGTGTCTTTTTGCCCAACATGTCTGCTTACTCTAGTCAACTATGACAGCAGAATGTGCTCGTTAAGAAATCTAGAGGCGCTGCTCCACAACTGCACTCGTTCCCACAAGTGGGACCGTGAGAAAGTTGTGTGCCGTCATTGCTGACGATGTGTGTGATGCGGGTCAGACAAGATGACAAACCGTACTTTTTGGACACCTCCGGATGAACCTGGTTCAGAGCATCTTTGACACTGGCAGACAGTGGGCGGCGTGCCACAGCGCAGGAAACAGCATTTGTGCTTATATCACATGATGACTCCATGCTGCCATAGTATTTCTGCACACATGACACATTTGTCAGCGCATATGCATCACATATTCTTTCTACTTTAACACATGCATGAATAGCATTGCATCACAGCCTGACATTGCTCTAGTATCGCCTTAAAACTTGAGTAACATAACTTACATCCTTATTGCAATGACATAGCGTCCATATTGATATTAGTAAATTTAGTAATTAATTCTAACGGTATTTGAATGAGGAAACGTCAGCTTTTCGACTACAAGTGCAGACTTATCAAACATGCCTGAGCAACTATTATGTAATGTCACAACTACTTAACCAGATAAACTTTTCCATGAAGTGTGGAAATCAAACTCAAGAACAGTGTGTGTTTCAGACTGCAATACCTTCACATTTTCCCGCACGTCGTCACAAGTCTCCATTTCGTCAGACAGCTTGACACAAAAATAAGAGTGTCACTAAACTTTGTGAAAAGCAACTGTTAATTTATATCAAACAATGTTTCGGTAAGACCTGCCCCTCTGCCATGGCCAGCGCCGTGGTTTCCGGTTTTTTCAGAATAAAATGCATAGATAAACTGAATAAATGATATATGCAAGATAATTCATCTTACAAATAAAAAGAAAATACAAAAGCACAAAATGCAGGTATTTACGTGTCAAAGAGTTCATTTGTAGCTATAAAAGGCCCAAGCATAAAATGTGCCATTACCTTTAAATAAATTAACCTCAATTTTGCTTTGTTTACCTTTGACACATTTTTCTTACTTTCTGCAAGCCTGTTTCAAACATCTCATTCATATATGTTGTATCCCTTTGGGAGGTCGGGGTGTCTCACATGCGTAAAAGGTGCACTGCACTGGCTGAATAACCAATTAATATATTTTTGCGTATTAAAGCAACTATTATCAGTCAACATCTAAGCTATTTGGAGTTTTAAAAGTGTGTTTCTGTTATATAGAAAATGTAGAAAATTTCAGGTTGTTGCTATGTGGACTGGATGTAAGCTCGAAGAGTTGTACTTCAAATGAACAAGGAGACTAGTAGAAATTTAATAGTTCATACACTTATGTCGAAAGGGATAAACGCTTAAAAAGTGACTGCCACAAGAAATAAAACATTACTGCATGTTGCCTGAGAGTAAAGAATCAAATAAGCATCGTGATGAGTATATACACTTTTTGTTTTGATAATAAAAGAGTTAATTTGTAAATAAGTTAATTTTAAAATGTGCATTGTCCTTTCTTGTTTGTTAAAACCTGTATGCTACACCCCAGTACTACAGGGGACAGTAGTTAGCCGGAAACTAAAACATCCGGGTATTTGCAAAATTGCGCTTGTGCAACGTTTGCGTATTTTGCGACGTAGAGCCTCCGCATTTCAGACCTAAGAACACACTTATCATGCGTATCCATTGTCTGTGATTTCCACTTAGTTGCGCTCATCGTGTGGTCACCGTCGTTCATCGTGCGTAATGCAGCTGTAAAGTCAAGTCAACACAACAGCAAGGCGGAAAAAATAACAAAATATACCTTTGAAAGAGATATGTTGTTGTAGCTCACTGTGTGAAGCAAAACTGTCCTCAACGTTAGGAAATCACCCTGGGAGTGAGGGTTGCAAGGTACGTAGTTCTGCAAGCGTTTTCGTTTGTATTTCTTAACGTTTGGTCTGCTGTGCTAGGTTTAGCAGTTGGCTAGCTTGCCGCTTCATTCACGCTTGGCCTAATCAGAAACGAGCGGTTAGTGTGCTGAAACATCTATGTTTTTTGCAAATGTTGTAACGTTACATATCAAAAAGTAAAAAACATTTCGGCGTACTCTCATACTTCCAAGTTTATCGAAGCGATAACGAATCAGGTCTGCTGATAATCAGAAATTGTGTGTAACGTTAGTGCCATCCGGGAAGCCATGTTGTTGAGCCAGCTAACGTAAGCTAAACGTGTAATGTTAACGTATTGTTGTCAAGTAAATGTTTCCTGCAGTGTTAAGATGAGGAAACTTCACAGTTATGTCGAATCCATAACACTTAACGTTATTTCAGTCCAGTCTGTATTAGTTCCTTAAACTTTACTTTGGGATTGTTGTGCAACTTACGTGTGAATTTATCGCAAAAGTTAATAACTTGCGAATTGCTGGACCGACAGAGACTCAGTGTGCGAATGTACAGGGAGAGTTACCTGCCAATTTAAAATTTGTTCTTTTTTTTTTTACATATTTTTTTCTGTTTTGTATATGTGGCCCATTGTGTTTTCATTTTAAATTTTCTCTTTAATGCCTTTTTAGTAGTGTGGCGCCATGGCAGCTACCTTCCCCTACAGAGGGGTCCCAGCTGGGATGCCACCAGGTGTACCCCCTCCTGCACCGGTTCCAGACTACATGTCTGAAGAAAAACTGCAAGAGAAGGGTAAGTTGGCTTTCACTCAATGCAATACAGTAATTGCTTAATTAAAATACAAGTATTATAACATAAATGGATATTTTTGATGTTGTCATTATGTTGTTCATTACTTAAATGTTCTCCAACTCTACAGCAAGAAAATGGCAGCAGTTGCAGGCCAAGCGCTACTCAGAAAAGAGGAAGTTCGGCTTTGTTGATGCTCAGAAGGAAGACATGCCGCCTGAGCATGTCCGCAAGATCATCAGGGATCATGGAGACATGACCAACAGAAAGTTTCGCCATGACAAGAGAGTGTACCTTGGGTAAGAACAATTGATACAGAATAAATAACTGTTTGGCGTAGAATTTTATGTGCATGTAAGCTAAAAACTGTGTGGCGTAGAATTTTATGTACATTGTAGGCTAAAAAAAACTGACTGCCATCATACCATATTTTTTGCTTTTATTCAACAAATATTTGAACTTCTTTAGTTAAGAAAACTTTTCTTAACTTACTAAGCTTTTTCTCTCTCATTTGCTTTTTGTTTAACAGTGCCCTCAAGTACATGCCCCATGCAGTACTGAAGCTGCTGGAAAACATGCCTATGCCCTGGGAACAGATCCGAGATGTACCAGTCCTGTACCATATCACTGGAGCCATTTCCTTTGTCAATGAAATCCCTTGGGTTATAGAGCCTGTCTACATTGCGCAGTGGGGGTAAGAGAGTGTGGTGATGGGGGGATGAACACTCTTGTGTTCTCTTATGCTGTTAGTTGTAGCATAATGTATTTGCATGTCAAAGGAAAATATAAGTGCATTGCATTGCACTGTCTCTCAAAAAAAATTGTAAACATTAGTACTTATCTTTGTCTCCTAGCACCATGTGGATCATGATGCGTCGAGAAAAACGTGATCGTCGGCACTTTAAGAGGATGCGCTTTCCACCATTTGATGATGAGGAGCCCCCGCTTGACTATGCTGACAACATCCTTGATGTGGAACCACTGGAGGCTATCCAGATGGAGTTGGACCCTGAGGAGGACTCCTCTTGTGTGGAGTGGTTCTATGAGCATCAGCCCCTCAAAGACTCAGCCAAGTTAGCCATCACTCTACTTTTTAAAAAACAAAAAATTAGGTTTTTTAGTAAAGTTAAGACAATGGTCAATTTGTCTTCTCCATTTTAGGTTTGTCAATGGTACCACCTATCGTCGCTGGCAGTTCACATTGCCAATGATGTCCACGTTGTACCGTCTGGCCAATCAGCTGCTGACAGACCTGGTGGATTTCAACTACTTTTATCTGTTTGACCTCAAGGCCTTCTTTACGTCCAAGGCCTTGAATATGGCCATCCCTGGGGGACCTAAGTTTGAACCACTGGTTAGGGACATCAACCTTCAGTAAGGACTTTCAGCTTTTGATTAATGATAGACCTGCAGCCTCTACACTGTTCATTTAATTAGATTGTGGAGGCCACTGCATGAACACCACATGCATGCTTGTAAATGTAAATACTGTTGTTGAGGATTTTTCTTTTCTTTTTTTACTTTTGGATAATGTGTTTTTGAAATAAAAAAAATAGTGTTAATGGTAATTTTATTTTAAGACAAACAAAAATCAAGTAAGTATTGATGCTAGATGATTTGTACTTAATTTGATTTTTCTGTTTCATCTTTAGGGATGAAGACTGGAATGAGTTCAACGACATCAACAAAATCATCATCCGGCAGCCCATCAGGACAGAGTACAAAATCGCCTTCCCCTACCTGTACAACAACTTGCCACACCACGTCCATCTCACTTGGTAAGAAATATGTTTTTCCTAAAGTTGCAATTAATTAAAATCTGATAAACATTAATAAAAGGGAAAAATGTTAAGATGTCGTATCTGTTAAATCTCTGGTCTATTTAACAAATTGGCTACAATATCTTCCAAGAAGAATTAATGACTTTACCCCCACAGGTATCATACACCCAATGTGGTGTTTATCAAGACAGAAGATCCAGATCTTCCAGCATTCTACTTTGATCCACTGATCAACCCCATTTCACACAGACACTCTGTCAAGGTATGTAGTGATAATTTTTGTTGGCTATTTACTTTTTACTTTTAGTGGAGCAGTTGATGGAATTCCTCTCCAACAATTCATGCATGAAGTTTTCCTCTTAGAAGTCCTCTTACAAAGGCGCACTTGCATTGGTCTGCTTGCCTGTGCGTAAGAACTGGAGGTACATAGAAATGAAAGGTGACTTAATTTGCTTTCAACTGCAGCTGCAGTTTGACTGTCACCTCTCAAACATTGCTTCCATAATCTCAAAATTAGATTGATTTGGGCCAAAATTCCTGTATAAATGAAAATGAATCACATTTATTTTCTTTACAGCTGACTTTCCTATTTACAGGGTAACTTACGCTTAATTTCTTGTTTGAATTTCCTGCATCCCCTCAGAGCCAGGAGCCTCTGCCTGATGATGATGAGGAGTTTGAGCTGCCTGAGTATGTTGAACCCTTCCTCAAGGAAACACCACTCTACACAGACAACACAGCCAATGGCATTGCTCTGCTGTGGGCACCAAGACCCTTCAATCTCCGGTCTGGGCGCACGAGGCGTGCCATTGACATCCCCCTGATCAAGAACTGGTGCGTAGGCTACCAACATATTTGAATTAAACATATCATAAACAATGGATTTAAAACAAATCAGTAAACTTTGTAGAAGTAATATTCTTATCTCATTTGAATTTAAATATATATATAATTTTTAATAATTGTAAATTGTTGTTGATAAATTCTTGTACAGGTACCGTGAGCACTGCCCTGCAGGACAGCCTGTGAAAGTGCGTGTGTCATACCAGAAACTGCTCAAGTACTATGTACTCAATGCTCTCAAACACAGACCACCCAAGGCCCAAAAGAAGAGGTGAGCATCATGATAAAGTTTTTCTTGATATCAAGTTAATTTTTTTTAAATTGAAGCCATTTATTGGGCTTATTGATCTGTTTTATTTATTTTTTTTGTAAAGATTTTCTTTCTGTTGTTTTTCAGGTATCTGTTCCGCTCCTTCAAGGCCACCAAGTTCTTTCAGTCCACCAAGTTGGACTGGGTGGAGGTGGGTCTTCAGGTTTGCAGGCAGGGCTACAACATGCTCAATCTGCTTATCCACCGTAAGAACCTCAACTACCTGCATCTTGACTACAACTTCAACCTGAAACCTGTCAAGACACTGACCACAAAGGTAATATGACTGGATTTTATGGTGCCTAAATAACAGTGTGTAGCAAATGTTGCTCTTTATTAAAACTATCCCATTAACTGTAAGTTTCCCAAGAAATTTAGTAACTCTGTTCCTGCAAAATTAAAAACCGTACTGTTTTTCTTCAACCATGTCTTGGTTTCTATTCCACAGGAAAGAAAGAAGTCCCGTTTCGGCAATGCCTTCCATCTGTGCAGAGAGGTGCTGCGTCTGAGCAAGCTGGTGGTAGACAGCCACGTGCAGTACAGACTTGGAAATGTTGATGCCTTCCAGGTTAGTTCAGCAACAGATTTTGCACAACACACTCCATCCGCTATATCATTATGATGCAGAAGCTTTAAGTTTTACAGGACATGGATGCTATCACAGTTTCATTTTTGGAAATTAAAAGACACAGTGGTTTACTTCAAGGACATTCAATGATTTTGAGATAAGTTTCAGTTCTTTAGAGTCAGTCCTCTGCTGTTCTTGAGAAAGTGTGATATGATTTTTTTTGTGTGTGTTGGTTTTGGTGACAGTGGTATTTTAGACATCGGTTAGACATGGAGTTTTGAAATTACTTGAAAGTGCTTTCACACTTGTCTAATCCTAGACTGTCGTCTCTGTGTTGTAGTTGGCTGATGGGCTGCAGTACATCTTCGCTCATGTTGGTCAGCTGACTGGCATGTACCGCTACAAGTACAAGCTGATGAGACAAATCCGGATGTGCAAAGATCTGAAGCATCTGATCTACTACAGGTTCAACACTGTAAGTAAACACAGTTCATTTTATCTGACATCTGTTTGTACATTACAGATGTATTGTTCAGTGCCCATGAAAATGATTCATGGCAACTAAATTTGTTTTTATTTTGATTGTGTGGTTATTATAAATCATTTTTTTAAACTTATTTATTTTCTTTACTTTTAACAGGGTCCTGTTGGCAAGGGTCCTGGTTGTGGCTTCTGGGCTCCTGGATGGAGAGTCTGGCTGTTCTTCATGAGGGGGATCACTCCACTGTTGGAGAGGTGGCTGGGGAATCTGCTGGCCAGGCAGTTTGAAGGTTAGCATGTAAAAACTTCTCCATGTCTGTCTGCAGTGGCCACTAATATATTTAATTAATAGAATGGTACAAGGCACAGAGGTTTGTGTTGGCAGCAACTATAAAGTTAAGAAACAACTGTTTTTCAATTTTCCCCAAACAGGACGACACTCCAAGGGCGTAGCCAAGACTGTGACCAAACAACGTGTGGAGTCTCACTTTGACCTGGAGTTGCGTGCTGCTGTAATGCATGACATCTTGGACATGATGCCTGAGGGCATCAAACAGAACAAGGCGAGAACCATCCTGCAACATCTCAGTGAGTCCTGGAGATGCTGGAAGGCCAACATCCCCTGGAAGGTCAGTTCATTATAGAGATAACTCACACTTTTCCCCTTCGACTTGATTCAGATGGTTCAGTGGTTCAATTCTTCCATAATTGCAGGTACCTGGCCTGCCCACTCCCATTGAGAACATGATCCTGCGCTACGTGAAGGCAAAAGCTGACTGGTGGACCAACACTGCCCACTACAACCGTGAGAGAATTCGTCGAGGAGCTACTGTGGACAAGACGGTGTGCAAGAAGAACCTGGGGAGATTGACCCGTCTGTACCTGAAAGCAGAGCAGGAGAGACAGCACAACTACCTGAAGGTAACACACAAATAAAAGCTCAAAGAAATATTTTGGTGACCCTTTCCATTGAACAAATAGCCGTATTTCTTTTCATACTGACAATACTTAGAAACTGTACTTTGATTAGTTGATTAGGCTCCTGAAAGCCCATATATGCATATACTAATTTGTGCAGCCGTTTATCAACCTTCTGCTCTATAAGAATGAGGAAAATAATGCACCCACATAAATTTGAGTGAAGTTTTGAATTAAGTCCTCTCACAAAGGCACACTTGCATTGGTCTGCTTGCCTGTGCGTAAGAACTGGAGGAATATTAAAATGAATGGTGGATCTTTTATAACACTAGCTGCAGCTGCAGTTGGCCCCTCACCATTCAGATAGGACTTCTTAAAATTTATATTATGCTTATATTGTCTTATTCAGTTTTTTTCACTTTAACCTTTTCTAATTATTACATTTTTTTAATGAAAAAAATGAATTGATAGTCACAGAACTATAAAAATTCATGCCATTGCATCTCTACATTGAAATGTATATATTCTACCTACAGGATGGCCCATACATCACAGCAGAAGAGGCAGTGGCCATTTACACCACCACTGTTCACTGGTTGGAGAGTCGGCGCTTCTCACCCATTCCTTTCCCTCCATTGTCCTACAAACATGACACCAAGCTACTCATTCTGGCCTTGGAGAGGCTCAAGGAAGCGTACAGGTACAGTTTCATCATGACCACGTATGTCTGCAAATTTACAATGACACTCAGGCAACACAACTGTGATAATAATTTCTTATGTCTGTTTCTCTTTGTCTTCAAGTGTGAAGTCTCGGCTAAACCAGAGCCAGAGAGAGGAGCTGGGATTGATAGAGCAGGCGTACGACAACCCTCACGAAGCCTTGTCCAGGATCAAACGTCACCTGCTTACCCAGAGAGCCTTCAAAGAGGTCAGGACCAAGAACTGATTTTATGAATTCATTTACAATTTACGGTCAAGTTTCAGCTCGCAATTCATTCTTTTATAATCTGCTCAGTAATTTTTCAAACAGTAAATGTTTCTTAGAGTTACAACGACAGAATGTACAAAATGTTTATTAATGATTGACTGTTGAAGCCTTGAATACATTTGTGTTGCTGTTTAAAAAAATATTTCTTATTTATATTTGATTCCTCTCAGTCTCATAACAACTTCGTCTTGTGCAGGTTGGTATCGAGTTCATGGACTTGTACAGTCATCTGGTACCTGTGTACGATGTTGAGCCTCTGGAGAAGATCACTGATGCCTACCTGGATCAGTACCTGTGGTATGAGGCAGACAAGAGACGCCTCTTCCCACCCTGGATCAAACCTGCTGACACTGAACCACCACCACTGCTGGTCTACAAGTGGTGCCAAGGTCAGGCTCTGCTTAGGCTTATGGGGATGGAAATGCACCAGTGATAGCGGGTTACTGCATTAGATTAAATTATGTAATACAGAAATAATTTTTTGTTGAGATGAACTTTTGTTAACAACATTCATCCCATTTTATAACTGCTATTATGTTTGCAGATCAATTCCATGTTATCTAAAGACTATCTAAAGACTAAAGACTCTTTTTGATTTCCCTCAGGTATCAACAATTTGCAGGATGTGTGGGAAACTGCAGAGGGAGAATGCAACGTGATGCTGGAATCTCGCTATGAGAAGATGTATGAGAAGATTGATCTCACACTGCTCAACAGGCTGCTGCGTCTTATTGTTGACCACAACATCGCTGATTACATGACAGCCAAGAACAACGTGGTCATCAACTACAAGGTAAACATTTTTTCATTTCAGATGCAACTTATTTCTGCATGATCTCAACAGATATTTCCTCAAAATGCCCACATACATATTTTTTAGCTCAGTGTATAGAAATACTTGATCTTTTGTACCATATAGTTATTGTTTTGTTGCAGTTAAGTTTTTACTTTGTGTTGATCTAAATGTTTTATCTCTGTCTATCTAGGACATGAACCACACAAACTCCTATGGTATCATCAGAGGGCTCCAGTTCGCCTCATTCATTGTGCAGTACTACGGCCTGGTGATGGACCTGCTGGTGCTGGGCCTGCACCGTGCCAGTGAGATGGCCGGCCCACCTCAGATGCCCAATGACTTCCTCAGCTTCCAAGACACAGCCACCGAGAGCGCCCACCCAATCAGACTGTACTGCCGCTACATCGACCGCATCCACATTTTCTTCAGGTAGGATTGAATTACCAAAATGATGAATGATACAAAGTCCTAATGAATACATTTTTGAAAAATTCCATATTGGCAGCACCGGCTGTGATAAATAAGTTGCAAGGACTGCCTTACTTTTAAAAATGATTAACTCTTGGTTACACAACTCAGCTTTGCCTGCCAAATGGTGCAAAGTTGTAATAAATGTCGCTTTTCTCGGTTTTATCAGGTTCTCTGCTGACGAGGCCAGGGATTTGATTCAAAGATACCTGACTGAGCACCCAGACCCCAACAATGAGAATATTGTGGGTTATAACAACAAGAAGTGTTGGCCGCGTGATGCACGCATGAGACTGATGAAGCATGATGTCAACCTGTGAGTTTAACTGCAAGTTTTTTACTCTTCAATGAATTTTTTCAAGAAATCTCAGTCTGTTAAACATGTTTTTTTTTTAACCAGATTTGGAGAAAAAACACTTAAATTTTCTAATCTTATCCTTCGCAGTGGACGTGCTGTGTTTTGGGACATCAAGAACCGTCTGCCCAGATCAGTGACCACTGTCCAGTGGGAGAACAGCTTTGTTTCTGTCTACAGCAAAGACAACCCCAACCTCCTCTTCAACATGTGTGGCTTCGAGTGCCGCATCTTGCCAAAGTGCCGCACCAGCTATGAAGAGTTTACTCATAAGGATGGAGTGTGGAACCTGCAGAACGAGGTGAGGAAATGATGCCTGCAATGAGCAACTGTTAATGACCTGTGACTGTTTGTTTTGTATTTCGGACAACCAATAAGGATATGTATCTAACTATTGTATAAACATGTACATCTTTATAACTTAATCGTGTTATTTTTTCAACTTTTCAAATTTCTGTTTTTAAGTTCTCCTATTATATTTTCATGTGTAGGTAACCAAAGAGAGGACAGCACAGTGTTTCTTGCGTGTGGATGATGAATCAATGCAGCGTTTCCACAACAGAGTGCGTCAGATCCTGATGGCCTCTGGATCGACCACCTTCACCAAGGTCAGTAGGCAACCTTGTCCTGATAAACTAGACCTGTAGAATGTAATGTCAAAAGTAGAAAGTTAAGGTGGAATTAGTCACCTTGTCAGAATACTTAACTACATCTTGTCTTTACCTCTAGATTGTAAACAAATGGAACACGGCTCTGATCGGTCTGATGACATACTTCCGTGAGGCTGTGGTCAATACTCAGGAGCTCCTTGACCTGTTGGTGAAGTGTGAGAACAAGATCCAAACACGTATCAAAATTGGTCTCAACTCCAAAATGCCTAGCCGCTTTCCTCCCGTAGTCTTCTACACTCCCAAAGAGCTGGGTGGCCTCGGCATGCTGTCCATGGGCCACGTGCTTATTCCACAGTCAGACCTGCGGTAAGTTTGAGGTCTTGATCTCTGGTCAGTTATTTCTCTTGCAAATTCATATGGCAAGCTGGGCTTAAATTCTTTTCCTTTTTTATCAGATGGTCCAAGCAGACAGATGTGGGTATCACCCACTTCAGGTCTGGAATGAGCCATGAAGAAGACCAGCTCATTCCTAACCTTTATCGTTACATTCAGCCATGGGAGAGTGAATTCATCGACTCCCAGAGAGTTTGGGCTGAATACGCACTCAAAAGACAGGAGGCCATCGCCCAGAACAGGTATTTGCTTTTATCAGATAAAATTTTTTGACATCTTAAAAGAATTAGGACCTGCTTTTCTGCATTGACCTTACAGTGTTTATTTTCACAAATGTGAGCTGAAATTAGACAAGGCAAATAGCAAGAGTGTCCTCTGTGTTCTAGGCGTCTAACTCTGGAGGATTTGGAGGACTCGTGGGACAGAGGAATCCCTCGCATCAACACACTTTTCCAGAAGGACAGACACACACTGGCTTATGACAAAGGCTGGAGAGTCAGGACAGATTTCAAACAGTACCAGGTATGATGACAACACAGCTGATATGTTGATGTGCAAAAGTTTGGAGGAAAAATTAAGTATACCTAATTATATATAGATACTTTTATTACTTAAGATATACCTTTTGTTGTTGCCAGTTTATTTATAACATTAACTGATTGAAAATTTTCACAGTTTATATAAATTTAAATGTTGCATTAAACCTTCTGCAGTTACCATCAACATGCATACATCTATTAATGTCTCTGTCTTGGTGAGTGCAGGTGCTGAAGCAGAATCCTTTCTGGTGGACTCATCAGAGGCACGATGGCAAACTGTGGAACCTGAACAACTATCGCACAGACATGATCCAGGCTCTGGGCGGCGTTGAAGGCATCCTGGAACACACACTCTTCAAAGGCACTTACTTTCCCACCTGGGAGGGTCTTTTCTGGTGAGAGCACTTAAACACAAAGAGCACTTGTAGTGCATTTTGAGAAACACTCAAACAGGAAAAGTCCTTCAACCAATATTTGTGCATCTGTAATTTGTTTGGTCTCTGTTTACTTCCTTCAGAGCTGCCTTTTTATTTTGTGAATTTGTTTTATCTGAAATTATTTCTAAATAATCAGTTGTCTCAATTTCTGCACTTCAGGGAAAAAGCCAGTGGCTTTGAGGAGTCCATGAAGTGGAAGAAGCTGACCAATGCCCAGAGGTCTGGTCTGAACCAAATCCCCAACCGTCGCTTCACGCTGTGGTGGTCACCCACCATCAACAGAGCCAATGTCAGTACAACCAACACTTCTAAATGTGTCTTTCCAGTTAGATTAATTTTTTACATTCCTTTAAATAAGTAAGTAATAAAGATGCTTCTATATTGCTCACATTTTTCTCCCCTGTCTTCAGGTCTATGTGGGTTTCCAGGTACAACTTGACCTGACTGGAATCTTTATGCACGGCAAGATCCCCACACTGAAGATCTCCCTCATTCAGATCTTCAGGGCTCACTTGTGGCAGAAGATTCATGAGAGCATTGTCATGGATCTTTGTCAGGTAGGTTTTATCTATCTGTCTACTGACTTGCCTTTTATTCAGCATAACAGATACAATTTGGCAAGTTTATTTATTGATTGACTTTCTACCTGCTTTGTTTGTTTTCAGGTGTTTGATCAGGAGCTGGACGCTCTGGAGATTGAGACAGTGCAGAAAGAGACCATCCATCCTAGGAAGTCATACAAGATGAACTCATCCTGTGCAGACATCCTCCTCTTTGCATCATACAAGTGGAACGTCTCTCGACCATCTCTGCTTGCTGACTCCAAGTATGACTTTTGAAAGTGTATATACAAGATCTGTTATACTTTCACTTTCTGAATAATGACACCAAATTTACTACCCTTACAATATGTACTCCCAAGACTAGAATATGTTTGGTTTTATGTAGTCTTCTATAAATAAAATGTTGACCTCCTCCTGCAGGGACGTGATGGACAGCACCACCACACAGAAGTACTGGATTGACATCCAGCTGCGTTGGGGTGACTATGACTCACATGACATTGAGCGCTACGCCAGGGCCAAGTTCTTGGACTACACCACTGACAACATGAGCATCTACCCCTCCCCCACTGGGGTGCTCATTGCTATTGACCTGGCTTACAACCTGCATAGGTTAGTGTTGTTACAAGTATTTATATTTATGATGGCAGATGTTAGCTGGTCGGTGAGAAAGAGTTTCAAAAACAGTGGCTGACGTGAACTAACAGTTACCTTGGCTAAAATATGTAGCATTAATTTGTGGTTGAAGAAGGCAAAGTATTGTTTTTTCAGACATATTTGACTACCAGTGTATTGTAGGCCTGTAAAATCAACTAGATAATTATCACTAAAATGCTTGACTGCACAGCTTGGATTTTGACATCCACTTGTTAATGTCAACAAGAATGCTCTGTAGAAGCCTTCAAAGTCTTCACACTAGCTTCCTAACTTGTAATACATTAATGCACCTGTTAGCAGTAGCAAGTTGTTGGCAGTTGTTGATTATGTCTTTCTAAAGTGTTTTTCTGTTATTTTTTAACAAGAGAATTTTTAATTAACACAATTTGAAATTAGTATTTAACATTTTTTTCTCCTCCACAGTGGCTACGGTAACTGGTTCCCTGGAAGCAAACCTCTGATCCAGCAGGCCATGGCCAAGATCATGAAGGCCAACCCTGCCCTGTATGTGCTCAGGGAGCGCATCCGCAAGGGTCTGCAGCTGTACTCCTCCGAGCCCACTGAGCCCTACCTGTCCTCACAGAACTATGGTGAACTCTTCTCCAACCAGATCATCTGGTTTGTGGATGATACCAATGTGTACCGAGTCACCATCCACAAGGTGAGACAGACTTGTTGTTGGGGTTTGTTTGTGTTATTATGTAATCGTAAGTAGCAATTAAATAAAGTCTTGTTGTTTTTACAATGTATAACTAGTTGTAATTAGAATGACTGTTTTTTTTTTATGTCATAAAGTGTTGCTTTGACACCTGAATTTAGTCACATGAATTCTCCACCTCTGTCAACAGACTTTTGAGGGTAACTTGACCACGAAGCCCATCAATGGAGCTATTTTCATCTTCAACCCAAGGACTGGCCAGCTATTCCTCAAGATCATTCACACGTCTGTGTGGGCTGGACAGAAACGTCTTGGACAGGTCCGGCCCTCTTCTGCCACTGCTCAATCCAGCTCAGCTTTTTGTATTCTTTCATTCTTACTTATATTGCTTTGAGCATTTTGATTTCCTTAGTTTTTTAAAATTTATTTCACAGTTTTATTTTGCTTGTTTTTCTTTTGTATTTCAGAAATATTGCAAATAAATTTTATCAAGTTCCTCTATGAAACACTTCCCAACCTTTTAAAGTGACTACATAGATATTTGTCACAAGTACTGAAGTTGTATATTCATGTGTCTAACTTCTAACTGTTCTTTCTTATTCTCTGCAGCTGGCCAAATGGAAGACAGCTGAAGAAGTGGCTGCCCTGATTCGCTCCCTTCCTGTGGAAGAGCAGCCGAAGCAGATCATTGTGACCAGGAAGGGCATGCTGGATCCTCTGGAGGTGAGACTCTTTTATGCAAATAACTGCCATAATAATGACAGTCCTTAAGTAGTTATTCCAGCCTGAAAGTTTGATATATACTCCCCAGTGCTTTCCAGTTCTAATGCTGTTACTGTTTCTCTCTGCAGGTCCACTTGCTTGACTTCCCCAACATTGTGATCAAAGGTTCTGAGTTGCAGCTGCCTTTCCAGGCCTGTCTGAAGGTGGAGAAGTTCGGGGATCTGATCCTGAAGGCAACAGAGCCTCAGATGGTGTTGTTCAACCTCTATGATGACTGGCTCAAGACCATCTCCTCCTACACAGTGAGTTTTTGCTTTCTATCACAAGAGCCTTAAACAAACAAAAAAAAAAGATTAGAGTCATGTTCCTGTGTTGTGTCCACAAGCTAATCCAAACGATTTCCCAACAATACTCACTAGGTTGTATTTATTTTTGGCAACATCAACTTATTCTCCTGTGTAAAAGGTTTGTGGTCTGTTCCATATGTAGGCCTTCTCTCGACTCATCCTGATCCTCAGAGCACTTCATGTCAACAATGACCGTGCCAAGGTGATCCTGAAACCTGACAAGACAACAATCACTGAGCCGCATCACATCTGGCCCACGCTCACTGACGAGGAGTGGATCAAGGTGGAAGTGCAACTTAAGGATCTCATTCTGGCAGACTATGGCAAAAAGAACAAGTAAGTTTAAATTAATAACCTCAATATTTACCTGAAATAAATGCAATATGTTGCTCTCTGTAATGGGATAAAGTTACACCAGACCTGTGTTTAGTAGTCATTGCTCCCCTCTTCTTTCCCAGTGTGAACGTGGCCTCGCTGACCCAGTCTGAGATCCGTGACATCATCCTGGGTATGGAGATCTCCGCTCCGTCACAGCAGCGCCAGCAAATTGCTGAGATTGAGAAACAGACTAAGGAGCAGTCACAGCTCACAGCCACACAGACCCGAACCGTCAACAAGCACGGTGACGAGATCATCACCTCCACCACTTCCAACTATGAGACCCAGACGTTCTCCTCAAAGACAGAGTGGAGAGTCAGGTATAAAGACAGATTGTTAATTCTTTAATATTTATAACCAGCTTATTGTAGTTGATGTGTAACTAGGCAGTCACAATATTTTGTTTCCATCTCAGTCGACTTTAATGATGCTTGCTTTTCATCTGTCAGAGCCATATCTGCTGCCAACCTCCATCTCCGAACCAACCACATTTATGTGTCATCTGATGACATCAAGGAGACAGGCTATACCTACATCCTGCCCAAGAATGTTCTGAAGAAGTTCATCTGCATCTCAGATCTGCGAGCACAGGTATGTAGATGACTCACAGTTAGGCAGTTAAGAGGATAACTGTTTACTTTGACATGTAGTAATGTTTACCATGACGTATCTACTGAAAAGTAAAGAAACAAGCTGTGTCTTCAGACACTGATGGTGCACTGTATTGTTACAGATTGCAGGCTACCTGTATGGCACCAGTCCACCAGACAACCCTCAGGTGAAAGAGATTCGTTGCATCGTCATGGTGCCACAGTGGGGGACACACCAGACTGTCCACCTGCCCAACCAGCTCCCAGCTCATGAATATCTCAAAGTAAGAGACAAGTGCAGCTTCAGATTATGTCCCAGTTTATTCTTGACTTCTGGATGCTTGATAGTTGTTCTAGCTACTATGTAACAGTTTCAAAGTCCGTCTTTTGCTGTATGACAAATTTTTAACTTACTTCCTCTTCTCAAAGGAAATGGAGCCCCTTGGCTGGATCCATACGCAGCCCAATGAGTCACCCCAGTTGTCCCCCCAGGACGTCACCACCCATGCTAAGATCATGGCTGACAACCCTTCATGGGATGGAGAAAAGACCATAATTATCACCTGCAGGTAGGTTTCATAACCAGATTCCAACTGTCTGTCTATTAAAATGTTAATAACCGATGCAAAACTGTTGTGAAAGACTTAATGCAAGTGGTTGTCAGTTGCTTGTGTACTAAAATTTTCCTTCCATTTCCAGCTTCACTCCAGGCTCGTGCACCCTTACAGCCTATAAACTGACACCCAGTGGCTATGAGTGGGGTAGGCAGAACACAGACAAGGGCAATAACCCTAAAGGCTACCTGCCATCCCACTATGAAAGAGTGCAGATGCTGCTCTCTGATCGGTTCTTGGGCTTCTTCATGGTCCCTGGACAGGTGTCCTGGAACTACAACTTTATGGGTCAGTATAGAATATTTTTATTTAGTTATATTCTTTTTATTTATCTTTTAATTAGTAAGGCTAAATGATTTGGCTTTGAAACTATTTGAATCTGTGGCCACATCTATCCTACCCTCAGTGCTGTTGTTTGTATCCCACAGATGTTTGTAAAAAAAATCTGTGCTACATATTGATATTCCCACTCTGCCTTTGTGTCAGTTGATTGATTTTACTCTCCAGTAGTACTCAACAGTTTACACAATATTTAACTGTTATAATATTTAACTGTTATAAACAAAAGCTTATTAAGGCAAGAATGTCGTACTTGAGTACCACCTGTTGTAGTGCCTTTAACTGAAACTAGGTTTGTAAATACATTTAGGATTGGCAGAATAGGTTAGCTCAAATAAATAACCATTTCATTGACTCGACTCGATTATAGGTGTGCGCCATGACCCCAACATGAAGTATGACCTGCAGCTGGCAAACCCCAAGGAGTTCTACCATGAAGTCCACCGGCCCTCGCACTTCCTAAACTTTGCCTCACTGCAGGAGGGAGAGATCTATAACGCAGACCGTGAAGACATGTATGCCTGAGAGCAGACATTGTAGATAGCTCTGCAAGAATCACACAGCCAGTCCACAACAGCCCTTGTAATATTTCTACTGGAAACATGTAATTGATGTTTGGAATTTTTTATGTAAAGGCTTTAGGACATTTTAGAAGTCTGTTAATTTGTTTTTGATATTTTCTACAAATTTTTTGTTTCCCTTTGTCTCCTTACTGATGGTAGTAAAGCTTCTTCTTTCACTTCATCCAAGCATGTGTGCATTGTGTGTAGTTTTGAGTACACAATAAATCAGTGTAATATTTGATAAGTAACATTGCTTCAAAAGGGGTAAAGACTTGTTTGCTTTATTCTTTGACAAATGAAATTGCCAGTTGTATTTTCATGTCAGTAATGCCCTGTTGCTATGTTGTACTGTACAACCTGTGACACTGTAGCTTGGGTTTAAATAAAGATCACCTTTTTTACAATCGCTTGTCTTGTCAGCGTAATTTCTTATAAAATTCATTCATCAGAAAAGTATCATTTAGCGTTTGTTAATTTGAGCTGTATAGGGGAACCTTTTTTTGGCTTGCTTCCCTCTTTGGTGAGGCCAGAGGTCAGTACCACTCTCAGTCAAGCATGGTTTGGTATCTGCACAAGCATATTTTACTGTATTTTTTCTTGTTGTTTGTGTAATTTTCTACTTAATTTTATTGTACCCCAGTTGTTTGCCATTTTATTGGACATTTAAAGGTCAGCATTTCTGATTGCAGCTCTGCAGAGGAAATTCAATGTTCACGCTCTGGTGCATGCATCATTATGCTCGACCTGGCAAGCGAGTTTCTGCGTGTAGTTTGTGTGTCTATTCTCGAATTACATTGGTCAGAAAAGTAGGAGGGTCCTGGAGCGAGTTGACTGCAGAAGAGTTGTCCTGGACCGTCAAACCGTGCACCGTGTAACACGGTGATTTGCAAAGTACTTGATGTCCTTGTATTTTTTTGGTAGGCTGTATAAATGTGACCACACCGTGAAAATGCATGACGTGTTGTCGGAAGAGGAGAAGGTCAAGTTCAGGCGTGTCGGTAGCTTGGGCTCAGCAACGCACTCAAGTTAAACTTTATACTTACACTTTTTTTCCCCACTGTTATTAACATCTTGTTGCGCTGACAAGCCACTGTCGGTTTCGATTGCTGTACAGAGCATGTGAAGTGAGCGGCGGGGACTGTAGACATGGAGGGACCTGAAGCACATACAGAGATTAAAAACGCAGAGGGCTGTTTTGACAGGACGTTCGCGGCTCTAACTGTGGATGATGTGTATGAAATAGCTAAAGTGATCGGCACCGAAGTAGAGAAAATTATCGACGGCTGCGGTAAGGAGAGCGTCGTTGGTCTTGTGCCGAAAATAGTGAAAGTACTGGAGCTGCTGGAGAGCTTCGCCTCGAGAAACCATGCTGACAAGCTGAGAGAAGAGGAGCTACTCAAGACCTTTGAGACCATACAGCTGCAACAGCAGAAGAAACGCGTGGGGAAGGAAAGCGAGGAGGGCAGCGAGAAAAATGAAATACGGGTGAGAACCATGTTAGATTTTAATCCTCCAACTGTCTTTAAATATAGAAACTGTGACAGGTCTTTCTTCACATTGTTAACGTTATACCAGCTTCGTAACAGTAATGTTGCTTCACTTGAGTGGTAATAACGTATGTTTTGACTGTATGTGGTTGTCGTGACTAACATGTTGCCACTTGCTCTCGCAGAACATGGCCGACGCCTTACAGATATAAAGAATAAAAATAAACATAAAACGTAAACATTCAGGACATAGAGGGCTTTTACGAAGCGTATTAAGTTAGCATGAAACGGAAATCCGTGCGTTGGATGTACTTTTTGTGTATGTGAGTCCCCCCAAACAGAAAACATCATGGACTAGCTACTGCGACTGTCTGTTAACGGTCTAAAGTTAATTGGTATCAGTCCGCCAGTATTAACCCGAAATACCAGCTCTGCTACCATGTGTTGTCAAGGCAACCACGGCATGAGAATTTTTAGCAAACGGCTGTTGTAACTCAACTTTTAGCTAACAGCTGAGATATTTAATAAAATCCTTTACATGACCTTTTTTTTTCTTTTGGTGAATAAAACTTGATCATTAGCATTTAAATAGTGTATGTTTAGCAAGCCGTTGTAGAATAATTGTTAATTTTTAACTCAAAATGAGTTATTAATGCTACATTAGCTAGAAAAGGCTAGCTAACATTAGCTAATCAAAAATGCAGTCTAGGTTAACATACAAGGGAGGACTGTAGCGATATTAGATTTTCTTCACATGAACTAGCCTAAAGAGTACATAATAACAATTATGCGATATTAATATTTATTATCTTTTATCAGCCAAGGCCATTTCTAACTTTGTCTTTTACCGCTTAAAACGATATGGCTAATTACACTCAATAGCATAATACAACATTAATGAGGTAGCAAGTCAACATTATGGCATAGGCTTTGCAATTCTAGGAAAATAAATTATATTATACATTAAACTGCTACGTGTCAAACAGAGAGTTGTAATTGAGCAAAAGTATTGGCTCATAAAATAGTGCTAATGCTGTCAAACTGCAAATGATAATATATATTGCTATGTAAAAACTCTTTATTCTCCATCATGTTGCATGCAGTTAATGCAGTAGTGTTATAAAGACACGAGATTTCATGGAGTTTAAATACTTCATGTGGAACATATAAAAGTCATACAATAAATAGTTGCTAACATGTGGACACTACAGGCAGAGGGGAGTTTGTACCGTACCTTCGCAGCAGGCGCCTGCCACTGTGTGTGTTGTGCAAAAACACAAAAAAATACTTTATGGTTGGTAGACTGTGACAAACCAAACTTTAAAATGGTTTTGTAAAGACACAGTAATTATTTGTTTTGAAATACTTTTTTCATCCTTTTAAAAGTCTTGAAAATAAATTAATTTCACCATTTAGTACATTGTTACCTGTATAACCACATTAAAATTTCTCTGATTATGCCTTATCCATTAGCATGTATAAGACAGGGTTGTTAAAATGAATTCCAAACAAGTAAATGAAAAGGTGTGGTCCCCAGAAGTCAGAATTTTCTGGGAAGATATGTTGGAACCATTTCAACAAACATCTGCAATGACTTAACTACAAAATGACACGCTCGCTTAAACAAAGCCAATTTTTCACAAACCAAATGCTTAGATGCTCAAAAGATTTTAACTTAAATTTACGACCCTGTCCCTGATGTGGTTTTACTGTCTGTTTCCCATTCTCTCAA
Source organism: Acanthurus lineatus (assembly GCA_029814665.1). Lineage (NCBI taxonomy): Eukaryota > Metazoa > Chordata > Actinopteri > Acanthuriformes > Acanthuridae > Acanthurus > Acanthurus lineatus. The sequence goes on along the minus strand of JAPZDV010000024.1, from coordinate 13,121,771 downwards.
GCAGGAGCTGCAGCAGAAGGAGCAGCAGTGGAAAAGGAGATGTGAAGAGCTGCAGGTCCAGGTACAACAGCTCCAGGAAGACAGAGAGGAGCTGCACAGTAGACTAAAGGGCAGCCATGCACAGGAAGGTATGTCCCAGGATTTTCAAGGTAGTGTAAATTATGGGTGCTTGAAATCAGGATTGTGTGACTCACGAAATCAGCTCCAAAAGACTGTCATGCCAAAAGCAGCCTCTCACTGTTCTACATTATATATTGTTGATGTTGCTCACATAAAAAAAGTGTTTTTTTGTTTAAATCCTATCATAAAAAGAGGAAGATGGTGCGATATGATTTTTTCATAAAGCCTGAGGGAAATTTGGGGATTTTTTTTTTGCAAAAGTTAAGTTTTTTGAGTGACTCAAATCTTCAAACAGACCTGGATTAGAATTTAGTATCATGTGATGATCCCTTAAACACATGTTAGACTAATCTAGGGTTGCCATCAGCTCTTCTCTCAACAAGCAAATTAGCCTTAAGGTAATTTGGTTATGTAGTTTTCATACTCCAGTCCAAGAATGCAAATGTATTTTACGTTACTTTCTGTGAAAATGCTCTTGCACCGGTTACTGTGCAGACTCAAAGTGGTGGATCAACAGCCATACCACTGAGGTCAAAAGTAGTCAAACTGGTCTTTGCAATGTTTATAGGGCAGTTATTTTCATAGGTAAGAGATGAATTAGTGGAGGACTTTCCTTTCCCTGCAAAAATAAAAATGATATACTTTAAAAAAAGGAGTAAGGTTGACAGAGTTGGTATTAAATATTTTCCTTTAATCAGAAAAATACTGTATTTTCCCCCCAGAAAGATAGTCAATATAAACTAAGATAGCAGTATATATTAGATATATGTACATCTGTAACTCTTAGTTATGTTTAAATAGTTTGCATTTGACATCTATACTAGATTATTATGTAATAATCTGACAATCTGAAAGTGATATCCTATCATGTCCTCTTCTCTTTTGCTCTGATAAAATTTCCGCATGTAGAAAACTGAGCTAGAGCGTGAAGCCGCTATGCTGACTCTTGTTTTCTTGTACTGACAGGAAAAAACAGGTTTTTTTAATACTCTTGCAATTTATTTGACAAGGGGTCATGTGGCAAGTGACGGTGGTCATTAATTTTATGTGATTAATGTGGCTGCTATCAGGATGAAGTTCAAAGGTGCTGTAGTGTATGTAAAAGAATTTAAAGTCTAACTAAAATGAAATTTCTTTTTAATCCCTTTAGATCACATCCCTGGTATTATTTTTCATTTACTTACTATGTTTAACTAATTACAAAAATTACGTTTCTTTGTCTCTTCATATCAAAGTTCAAACACATTTCCTTCCTATTAAAAGGAAAAAATTCAAGTTGCTTGGTCCAATCAAATTGCTCCTAACATTTTGTCCTGCCTGTATGTCATGTTTATGCCAGAAATACATCATGATGTGGAAGTTAGACACTTTTAATATGGCATTTAAAGTGGCCTTAAATTTCAAAGGACTGGGATATATGGTTTAAAAGCACACCCATTTCAAATTTTGCCCCAGCTTGTGTATGCATCCTTCCATGAATAGTATCTGTGCATTTGCTTTGATTTTATGTGCCCAGGTTTTAGAGATTCCTCCCTTCCACTGTTGATCAAAGTAATAAGTGTAATTCAGAGATCAAGTGGTAATAACCTGTTACTTGTCAATTTCCTCTGTTTCATGTTAAATGTTACACATTTTCTGTATACAGAGGGCTTAATTTAGTTTACGCTGACCACTATACACATTGTTTAGTATTTTTTTGAGAGATTTGATTATTACTTTAGTCATATATTTCAGTATGTAAACTGTAAGAATGCATGAATCAAAATATCCAGCCTTTTCATATATTTTTTTATAACCTGTTCTTTTTGCACATGATAATTTTGTGCAAAGCTGCTTCATTAGCTGTCAGTTAACTTTATGCTAAAACAATTTAACACTACCTAAAACCTAAATTTTGTCATAATTGGTCTAAATATATATATAAAAAAAGAATTATTCAAGACATACGTAATCAGCAGGGCAGTAACCATTACAAAGAGGGATATAGTAATGTTTCAAAAGTGATTTCATATGCGCAAGGTCTCTGCTTTCTCTATCTGACTTTGTGTGTGTGTGTGTGTGGGTTTATGCAGACCGTGTCCAACGGCAGGAGCGAGAGGTGATGCTGAAGCTGAAGGAGGTGGTGGACAAGCAAAGAGATGAGTTGAGAGCCAAAGTTCAGGAGATAACAACAATCTCCAAAGAGGTGGAGGCGGTAAGGAGACACTCACAAATGTTCAAGTGTTCTTCTGCATATGCACACTGATACATTCTCAGTAAAAAAAAATAGCCAAATATGTTAATATAATGTGTTAGTCACTTTTCAACCAGATTTATTATTACAATGTAGTTATTATATACAGAGGAATAATAGTAAGCCTCTCTTCATTTTTCCTTTAATCCTAAATGCTGCACTCACTTGCCAAAAAAAGTGTTGGGCTATTGTTTGAACTGTTTGTACTACAGATTGTACTTCTGCATTGTTGTATGCCTTCCTCCATGAACACAAATAGTGTAGAAGTCAAACAGGAGTACAACTTTTCTTTTCAAAGTCAATCATTCATGGAAAGAAAAGCAGAGAGAAAGCTGCCAACTAGCGAGCATGACACACCGAACACTGTTTTAATATTTATGGGTATGGCTGCAGAGGTTTCTTTAAAGGTTTGTTGACTTCTCTCATTTAAAAAAGTGTCAGGCTGAGATTATGTTTTGTCTTTTGTTTTTTGTTTTTTTTTTTAAATTTAGAGTGTCTTGTAACATGCTCTCGTAACTACAAAGTTGTGTCACATGAAGCATTAAAAGAGAAGTTATATCATAAAAATTACCCCAATAGACACACTAGAGGCCAGGAAGTGCTTTCACTATCAGGGAAAGAGAGAACAGTGCAGGGATTATTCACATAGTTACTGGTTGAGGATTAAGCTGTACTTAGGACAAGTTCAGGCAGAGTTTTCACCCCCACACAGCTACGGTGCATGTGTGTGTATGTTTTTGTGTGAGCGTTTGCACGTGCGTGTGTGTTAAGGCACATGTACCACATGATTTAAATAGCAGCCATAACTGGGTGTGTATTTGTTAACGCTTTGTTTTGCTCACAGTCATTTGACCTGGGTGACAGACTGAAAAACACAACTCATTGTCAACTGAACTAGTGTCTCTGTTTGCTCAAGCAGATTTCTGGAATTCTTTTCACGGTTAAAAATGAATGTTTGTGTTGACATAGCATGTTTTTATTTCTCACTCTCTTTACTTTCCCCACCTTTTTCCAAGACTCCCCTCCAAATTCCCTGCATGGAGACATTTTTATCTCTCTCTCAGAGGCTTGTGTTTCAGCCTAACTTGTTGGTTTTAGGTTTAACTATATCTATACCTGGTAGGAAATATGAAACGCTGTCCGTTTAACTCTCAACCTGTTTAGTGACTCATCTTGCTACTTCTCATCCTTTGAATAATAATTCATTTTTTTCCATGTGTTTGTGATTGTGTGTGTGCAGCTTCAGGAGCAGTTGGAGCGCTTCATGAAGATGAACGCAGAGCTACGACATAAGCAGAATGTAATGCAGGCCCAACTGAAGAGCACTGTGGAGAGGAAGGCCGACATGGAGGCCGACCTGAAGGAGAAAAACAAAGAGATAGAAAATCTGCAAGAACAGCTGGATAGAACAAACAGCTCTGTATGCAAGCTTCTTACAAATCATGATTATACAAACACATATACAGACAATGCAATTTTTTTTAAAAGGGAAAAACCACAATGATTTTTTTTCATCTGTTGTCCTGTCTTTAATTTTTCTTAAATTTTTTTGTCTAAAATAGCATATGATGGTTTACATTTATCACTTATTAAAGTATGCTTGCGTGTATTTGCTTTTGAATTTAGAGATGCTTATTTATGATATCAAAACCAAGTCGATATAAAGCTTGCACTACTAATCATGTAACAGTTGCTTTCAGATGAGACAGCAATAAAAATTTAACTTTCATGATTTTATTTTTCTATCTAACCCAATGACTTGCTTTTCTCTCAATAGGCCAGTCCAAGTCAAAAAGCTCATGAATCAACGAAAAAGTCAGCAGTCGACCAGAAAGATCCTGATCAGCCATGCTTCACTAAGAAGGAGGTGCGTGACATCATTTTCGAGAGAAACGAGCTCAAAACCAACCTGTTCCTGGTGCAGGAGGAGCTCAACTACTATCAGAGGTTTGTATGCTCTCGTTATGTGTGTGTATGTGTGTGTCTGTGCGTGTGTGTTTGTTTATGCAAACATGTCTTGTTTAGCTACCCTTCTAAGAACTCATTTCAATTCTGAAGTTAAACATTTTTTTTAATCAAGGTCAATTTAGAGAAAGATTCTTTGCTTGTTGGGTGTGTGGGTTGGTATAGTTATTACCATTACCAGTTCTCGTGAGTTTTAATGAACTGTAAATGTGTTTAATTTTGGTCTTTGCAGGGAGATCATGAATGAGGAGAGGTGCCCTGGTTTTCTATTGCAAGCTGTCCGATCTGCCATCAATAAAAGGAGGAAGCTCATTAAAGCAAAGATGCTCGGGATTCCTGTAAACGAATGCAGCAGCAGGTATCTTTAATAAACCCAGCACACTTTGACCATATGCTAAAATCTGAGTCTGAGAAGACATACAATAAGAAGAAGAGAGCCACATTTTTTACAGTGTTATCTTTTTGCCAGTGATGAAGAGGAGAGGAGTTCCCCATTTGGGCAGACAGAAGTTGATGGTAGAGAAGTTAACGGTACTGACAAACCATCTGAGTCACGCATTCAAAACCTGTGAGTACAACTCTGGCTTAGTGGGAGAAAATATAATGTCAGACAAATGACAAAATGCCTGAGAGGCATTTGAACCCAGATGATTTACAAGTTGAGGCATGATGCTTTGCATAGGATTCTTAATGTCTGCTATTTAAGTTTTTTATTTTAGTGATAGTTTGACTCTAACAGGGACTTTGGAATCAATTTTCCAGGTAGCAATCTGCTTAAGTCCTCCTAAAATTTTAGTGGAGCTACTCCTGTTCATGTTTTTTTCTTTAAATTTAATCTGTTTTCCCAGAGATCTGCATTTGTTAGAGAAACAAATGAAGAATAGCCACTTGGAAAAGCTATGAGCTGCAGGGAAGAAAATCTTAGTAATTTTTAATGGGCTTTTGAATCTAAGTGAGGGAAAGCATTTTAACTGAGAATTTAATTAAATAAAGGATACGTTTGACTATTTTGGCAGGACTGATAGTGCGGATGGGTTGGTCTCTTTGGCTGTATTAGACAGCCAGACATCATATGTACCCAGTTTGCATTTTTATTTTCTTATTTTTAAATGTAAAAAACTGATTCAGAAACACAGCAGACATCTCTCTCGGCTGACAGCGTCAATATCCAAGGATCTCTCTCAATCCTGGACTATATTTAGCTGTAATCCCTGACTACAGATCTGACCTCAGGCCTGTCTTTTCTACTCTGCAGCTTTGGCTTCCTGACACGATCAGGCAGTGGGCGGAGCCCCACCCACATGAGCAACTCCGCCTCCAGCTGGGAGATCATCGGAGACTCAGAAGCCACCACTGAGACAGAGCAGCGAGTGTCATCCTGAGGCTCAGTACTGACCACAGAGATTTCTTCAAGTTGGTCTCCCTTTGATCTGGAACTGACACCCTCCTTCCTTCAGTCACATCTTGTTCCTCAATCTGGTTGTGTCTCAGGAAAAGACTTACAAGGACATTTAAATGCAGTGTGCCAGTGTGTACACGGCACAAAAGCACTATGTAAGTGTGAGGAAAGAGAAGTGTAAGCATTCACAAAAAACTTTTTTTTTCATTTTACTGTGCTTTCATTTCCCTTTTTGTTCATTTCGCTTCTGTCCCAAATTCCCTCAATTTTCCATGAAGTAATAAGTAAAATTAAATATAAATATAAGTAAGTAAGTAAGTATATTTTTAGAACTACAGTATAAATGGTACAGTGTGCTGCAGTATTAACCTGGATACTCCTGAACTCTCCACAAAAGTAATATTACCTTTTGTATTATTCAAGTATTAATACAACAATCATGTTATTCTTTATCATAAGAAAGTTTTATTTTAGTAAAAAAGGAAAATGGTTCATTACTCATAGATATTTATCAAAATTCCTGTTTTTATCAAAAGCCAAAGAAATTACAATGATATTTATTCTGAAATTATACTCTGGCCTCTATAGTTACATGGGAAACAGCATAAAACATTTGGTAAGTATTAGAAGTCCACCTCTGTACCACAAGAGGGCGCTAGTTAATTTTATAACTTTTTATCGAATTTTTCCGCAGATTTATCAAGTATCTTTTACCTCAGTAGTGGAATTTTTAAGCCATTTGTTGACTCGTGTTATTCAAGATTTTAAGCACTTTTATGCCCAAGTCATATTACTTGTCTCTTCCAGTGGTGGTGGCATTTGAACTTCTGAGGCCTTGACTTGTATTCTTAAGAGTGTATTTTCTTAAAATTCGGCCACTGAACAGAGTTGAAGCTTTTGGCAGGGGTTTGTTGTGATGCTTGTTCTGGCTACTGTAACTGCCTTTGCAGACTGATTACTTAAAAGGGAAGCTATGACTTCCCTTGTGCAAATGAGAAATGATGACTTCTTTTGTGGTGTTTATTTCCACCATCATTAGCAGATAAGTCACCATAAATTCACCAAACTCACTCTGTATGACCCCTCTGTTCCCTCCAAATATCTGACCATAGCACTACTCAGACAATGACAGACCAGTGGTGTCGTTTGTTTTGAGACCAGGTCTGACCTTCCAATCACATCATGCTTTCCTGAAATACTGTTTTCAATTTATTTTTGTAAGCATGTTTATAATAGAAGCTTTTTGCTGATAAAAAAAAAACAGATTTGCCATGATGGGAGAATTTTGTGGACGCAATTTGATTAAAAAGATTAAAAATCTTGATTTCCTGATGTATTGGATTTCAATAAAATCCATTGAACACAGAAATAATATCAATGCATTTTTCACCTGTATCTTAAAAAAAAAAATCAGCTCTAAATTAAAAAAGATATTGTGCAGCAAGTGCTCTTAAAAAATCTACAAATAAGAAAACATACATTTTTACAAGAACTCACAGTAATCACGTCATTACATCTGCACTCACTTTCAAGACTTATAAGGAGGACGAAGGCGTTCTTCATCATATCCTGGAAGACTATCAACAATAGATTCTGGGAAAAAGGTGAACATCAGGGGGTGTGTGTTTGTGCCCCACCAGTGTGTGTGGCGAGTTTTGTGTGTTAGTGTTCGACCATCTTTAAAAAGCTCTGTGTCTGGCTGAATAGAAGGAAGTGGCTCTGACTTCCCCAGGAAATGGGAAGGGGAAACCCGGGGGCTTCGACCTCTCTGGCTACGCTGGAGCCACAAGACAACTCACAGGAGAGAGAGAGAGAGAGAGAGAAGGGGAAGGAGGGAAGGGTGGAGAGTAGACAAAAAGAGATACTGCCTCTCATTGTGCTCCCTCTGACTGGGGGAGAACAAGTTGAGAGGAGAGAAGGAAGTCAAGAACAGACTGAAAGTGAAGACTTGAGAAAGAGAAGTTTGGTTTTTGGACTCTGTGTGGAGATGAAGCTTCTCCTCAGAGCCCTGAGTGCTCTGCTCTGCTGCTCGCTGTCCTCCTCACACACTCTGGATCCTGCCGGGAGGAACGTCTGCCACAATATCAGGTACATGTCAACATTTCCTCCATTCATACCTGTTTTTTTTTCACTGTTTTGTTGTCAAGTAGTGACAAAGAAAGAGCCAATTATTGACAGAAGCTTGTGACCAAAAGACTTTGTCAGCCCTTAATACAAATTATGAAATTGGTACTCTTCCTATGAGGTATTTTCCAATGAGCTCCACCTTTTCAGAGAGTTAAAAGGAGCTGGATGGCTCTTAAGTCTGAACAAAGGATGAACTTTCTATCTTTATATCTTTACGCTTTATTATTACCTATTTTATTACTCTCTCTTTAGTGTTTGTAATTGATGTTTTCAGATTTGATAGTGTTTGTTAAGTTTCAGATTTGCTCGTATTCTGTGTTTTCAGGGACCCCTCCACCCTGGTCTGTTGCACTGGATGGCGTCAAGAGGGAAAAGAGTGCACTATACGTGAGTTAACTGTACTAGTAGACAGTAATCTGCATTAATTATGCTTATTTGCTTGGTGTTTATGGTTTGCAAATCACACCTGTTGTACGTCTGTTTGTATATGTAGCTGTTTGTGAGGGTGAGCAGGCCTGCCATAAGGAGGAGATCTGTGTGTATCCTGGAGTGTGTCGCTGCCCACCTGGCTACTTTGGAGCTCACTGTAGAACACGTGAGTAACAATAAACAACAGAAGCTGTGTAGCATCAGTGAACTGGTGTATGTGTGTCAGTAAGCACTGAGTTGCACTAAATAATAAAGTGAAAAAGGGATTATATGGGGTCACTTCAGATGATGCCGACATTTTCTGCAAAACAACCTCATAAACCTTTAAATGTTTATGAAAAACTGATGACTATACACCCATTGGCCTAAATCTGTCTTTCAAAAGAAACCATTTGGGAAGTTAAAAGTTAAAATGTCACTTTTGTAGAACTTTTGTAGATTTAGGGCCCAAACTGGACTTGAGAAATCACAGGCCAAACATATGAAAGTTAGATGCAGTATTTTTTGCTAAAATGTAGTCAAGGAGAGGTAGAAAGTATCATTAAATGGAAATACTGAAGTACAGAATACTGAAGTACAGAATAAGTACCTTAAAATTACACCAAAGTTCAGTAGTTGAGTAAAGCTCTTTTAACACGTTTCCTGTGTGTGTTCTGCTGTCACCAGGCTGTCCTTCTGAATTCTGGGGTTCAGACTGTCGAAAGGTGTGTCCGTGCCACCCATACGGCTACTGTCACCCTGTCACAGGTGAGTGCACCTGCTATGCCAGCCGCTGGGGTCCGCTGTGCCAGTATGCTTGCAGGTGTGGCCGACACGGCCACTGCAACTCCGTCCATGGAAACTGCTCCTGCGACGAGGGCTGGTGGACGTCTACTTGCACCAAACCGTGTCAGTGCAACAGCGGGGGATCCGTTGGCACCAGCTGCGACCAGCTAACAGGCCGCTGTCAGTGCCGCAGGGGCCACTGGGGGCTGAAATGTCCAGGCACTTGCAACTGCTACATGTCGCCATGTAATCAGCGTACTGGTGTGTGTGACTGTGAGGCTGGCTGGTGGGGATCCAGCTGTGACCAACGATGTGACTGTGACCTCACACACAGCAGCTGTAACCCGATCAATGGCCAGTGCCTGTGCCACCCCGGATACCATGGTCCCCTCTGCAACCAGCCCTGTGAACCTGGGAAGTACGGCAGTGGTTGTATAATGAGGTAGGTGTTAGGAAGGATACAGTTGTTTATTTGAATACTTTATTATTTATTACTGATTACTCTTTCTTACTCCCCTGTCTATCATCTATACCTAGTTGTGGTTTCTGTAAAGACAACCAGCTCTGCTCTGCCACTGATGGTGCCTGTGATGCCTGTGAACCTGGCTGGAACGGTACACAGTGTGACCGTCCATGTCCTTCTGGTTATTATGGCGACGGCTGTCAGGAGAAGTGTCCGCGCTGCAGGAATAATGAACCGTGTGACCCGAAAACTGGGAAATGTTGGAGGTGTGACCCTGGATGGATAGGACCCAGGTGTGTTAACATTACAGCCAACCATTTTACAAAGTGCACCAAGAGAGAAGGTCTTCGTGTCTTTTCTAATGTTTTTAGATCCCAAATTTACCATAATTGGCGTATACATATGTAAGGACAGGTGGGTTATCTATGCATTTCCAACCATCAGGTGCTTAAATACACATATTCACACACAAATGAAACAGCCCCAAGGACACCTCCAGTGCAGACTGAAGGAGTCGGGTGTTGAATCACTGACCTTCTGATAAGTAAACAACATGCTCTTCCTCCTGAACAACACATGCTATAAGGCATGGAGGGACTTCCAATTAAGTGATGTTAAATGATTTGAAGTCAATCAAAAAAATACCACTAGCCTTCATCAATCTTAGAAAGCTCTGAGACCTGTCAACACAACAAACTGAGACTTATGTTTAAGAACATCTGCCGTTAGATGTATACATTTTTTTTCTTTTTGTTTTCATTGTTTTCATTTCAGATTAATAATCCCTGGCCAAGATAGGAACATAAAATTTTTCACATTCTAGAACAAAAAACAGACTTAAAGCAAAACACCAAAAATGTTTAAGCAAACAGCATACATTTTTTGCATGAAATAAACAAAGTAAAAGCTGAAACAAATTACATTAAACAATGAATTAGCAGTGCTCAGCAGACAGAATGTGTTTAACTATTTATTTAACTAACTATTTAACACTGCTATTAAATTTATTTAGTTACCAATATTTAACTATTTATTTCAGAGACTTTTTGTGAGACCTGCTTCATAGCAGTTGGCCCACTATAGTTTCAAGTTTAACCTATTAAAAGGTGCGGTTTCATCTTGTGATGCCGTTGAAAATAGGGAACTGAAACAACTCTATATCAGTTCATACACTTGTTTGTGAAATGATCCAACATTAGTGCCACAGTCCATTGAACCAGAAATGGAGCCAGAAAGAAAGAAAACACAAATAGCTGCCTAAAAGGATGAAGATCTGGCTTAAGGCATACAGCATGCTATGGAAAAAGTTGACTGTATCATAAAGCCAATGAGGTTTGTTAATGTGCGAATACATGCAGAACCAGTAGTATGAACCTTGTAGTATTAAGTAATGATTAATGGTTAAGTTTGCATTAAAAAGCTCTTGAAGTTGTCTTTGCTTGCATCTTCACATTTAAAAAGCGTGTGTGCACAGTACGTAATGTGGGCTGAAATATGTGTAGGCAAAATGTCCTCACAGTAAGAAATAAAATCAGCATAAATAGTCATACATGTAGTGAAACAAGTGTTTCAGATTAGAAAATAAGTGTCGGCCAGTCTGAGGCCCCTATTTATTTATATCCTTGCTCACGGCTTCCTTCTGCCAGGTGTGAGGAGGCCTGCTCCAACAGGACATTCGGAGATGCCTGCAGCTTCCTGTGTAGCCCTTGTTTCCATGGTAACTGTCATCACGTGACAGGAAGATGTGTCTGTCAGCCAGGCTTTCAGGGAGAGAGGTGATGTTTCTCTTTTGGCAGAGTTAAAGTTTCACTAAAAAACACAAAAAATGTCATTAGTTTTGTTAGGTGTGTAAATACAGTAGATGCAGTTTGAGGTTAGCAGGTTAAAACATGCAAAACCTTCGTTACTGGTCCTTCTTAAGCTCAGTGTTTACTTGTTGATACAGATAGTTTTCACTATCAAATAGATCATGGTTCAGTGTCCTTACACACTATTTTGTTTGTCCTGTTGTGTTGTAATCATGATTTCACGTTTTCTTCCAGCTGTAACAGCAGCTGCCCCGCTCTGCAGTTTGGCCTCAACTGTTCCTCTACCTGTGACTGTGGTGAGGGGGTCCAGTGCAACCCAGTCACTGGTGTCTGCCCCAACAGTGCGTCCATCCATCCATCCATCCATCCATCCATCCATCCATCCATCCATCCATCCATCCATCCATCCATCCATCAGTCCATCCATCCACATGCCTGAACAACGAGAACATTCCATTTAATTTCTTTTATATGCATTTCAGTATTTGCCTCATTTATTGTAATATGCACAGGAAACACTGAACATTTCAAGCCCATTTAGGGTGGAGTGAATTTATTCAGCTTAAGTGTCTTTGAGAAACGGTCAAATTATGTCCTTGATTGTCATAGTTTGTGACTGTGAAGTTGTTTTTCTAAGCTAATCCTTGCAGAGTGGCAAACCACTTCGACCCCCTCTCTGTCTCTCATCTACTGGCATTACCCCTCTAATCCTCCTCTCATTCACTCTCTAGTCCCAGGGATTTGAAGTAGCACCGCCACAGTCTGTGAACCTCTCCAATTCTTGGAGAAAAGGTGAAACTCCTGTGTATCAGTTGTTCTCAGTTTTGTTGTGCTCCTCTGAAAGTTGCACTTTGAGCTGGAAAACAACAACAACAACGAGACCAAGGAATCAAAATGATTTGCTTTGTAATTGAGCGGCACGGTGTGCAGGAAACAGTGTGCACTGTTTTTCGTTTGAATTGCCTGCTGCTGTTACACTGCACAGCGTGTTTGAGATTGTAATTGCATGCCTGATTGGGACACATTCTTGCAAAGGGGGTTGTCTGAAGGTTTTTTTCGAGAGAGCAAAAATAGTCAGAATTCAGATTTTTTTTCTCTCTCTCCACAGATGCGTAACAGAAATAAGCTGCTCTAGCCTGACAGATATTCAGATATCTTCCTCCATTTTACCTCTCTCACCTGTAAAACTCTCCTCTTCTGATCAAAGGCATGGCATGTTCTTTATCCAGCGACTACAGCTTCCCAGACAGAATCCTGACAGGAGTCTGGGCGGACAGGCCTCTCTTCTGCTTGTCTCATCTCCAATCCCTGCATACACTTCTCTATGAGTGAAGGAGTCCATTTAAGATTTTTGTAATTTTTTATTTTTAGAGATTAAACACTAATCTCCTTCACGTGAATGTGCCTCCCATTGGCACATTTAGGTTTGCTTTTGGTCTGTCACACAAAAGTGGGTAAAAGGAGGAAGATACTCTCTATGTCTGCACCCATCTACGAAGGGGTTTATTTTTGTATGCAAGTGTGTGAGACTGCATAGCCACGCTAAAAATGACCCCAGGTCCGGAAACAACAGTTTTAATAAGGCCCCATGTGTTGAATTGTCTCAGCTTACTCACCACGATGAACTCTCTGTAGCACGGAGCCGTCCGTGGTGCTGACAGTCACCTGCTGAATGTCAAACAGAAAACTCTGTCAGCCGGCAGTCTTTCTGCACTTCAAAGAATATTCAAGTCAGCAGCATTCAGTGCCAACCTCAGAAATATTGACTGCATTATTCACATACAAAGACTCGACAAAATAAAAGTTATACTCTGACACAGTCCAGTGCTACAGCATGACTAAACACAGTCTGTACACCTACCATGTGCGAGGCAGAATTTATTACACTATCATCCTTGAAACCTCCTTTCATTTTCCCTGGGATTTTTTTTTCTATTTCTCCTATTTTCTACAAGTGATGGGAATTGATAAGATATTATTAATACTAACGCTATCATCGATTCTTCCTATGGTTCAGATTCTTTATCGATTCCCTTATTGAGCCAGCTGTAGCAACAGACTGCAGTCATCTAAATTGGATGAAATGGGAGGATATTTGTTCAGCATTCATTTTCATGTGGGTTTTCAAAGAACAAATCTGCTGCCTGCGTGGGGCTAATGTTATTAAAACATAGTGTATTTACCCTCGTTAACAGACATGCTGCTCCATGGAAATCAGTGGCATTCGTGCGTGGAGTGTTAAATACATGGCATCCCTGAAATGTAAGCCTATGACTCGTAGAAATAATGACTTTACAGACATTAAAACCAGCACTGCTGAAGTCTTTCTTTGTAAAATGAAACCTCACTCTACACTGTCCACCATGACTCCTCGTTGCAAGTTCCCGGCAGTGATGCGCACGAGTTTGACGTCATTGTTGGCATTCATTAAAAGGAGTTGATAAGCTTGGAGAACAATTTGGAACTGGTCCTCGATTCCCATCCGGAGCCTGTCACTTTCATTTTAAAATAAATGTACCAATACTGATGATCCTCTACTCCTGCAGCACTAATACTGCTGCCTCCAGCACTGTTGTCACAACTCTGAATACTATTAACATTATTAATAATGCCATTTCTTCTAGCTGATATATAAATATTTACCCTAGTGATTGGTTTTCTGTTAACAAGCATCACCTCTCAATGTTTGCTCTCCTGGGTAATTTCAAGAATACACACGAGTGCAACAGTCAGTGTGGAGAAAAGAGTGCATGAGCTTATTAACTGGGTGATGCAGATTTGTTAGATATGTGGTGAATGTGTTGATGAACTAGTTAAGTTTTTTGCACGTGAAGTGCTAATCACAGTTCTGCAAGGCTTTCTCATGTTAATAAGTTTTCTGTGGGTACAGATAAGAGCCATCAGAAGAGCCGTTATTGGTGCTGTTCAAATAGAGATTAAAAGTCTAGCTTGACACTCAGATATGTCAGATTAATTATTCTGGCACAGTGCAAACAAGGGGGAGATGGAGCAGCAACACTGGATTCTCTTAGTATGGGGTCCATCCTTATTGACATAGTTACCTGAAAGAAAATGCGCGTAGCAATACTCATCCACCGCCTCCCCATGACTCCAAGACGTGATACGTTTGAACACTGAGTCATCTTTGTAGTGTGTTATATTAATCAACACAAGTGTTAAAAGGTTTTTTTTTTTTTAAATAAAAACAAAAATTAAATAATAAGGTTGTGATACGCAAAATGTACCATCAAGCGGTTTGATTATCAGCACAGACAGTGTGGTGCCACAACAGTTTGGACACATTTTATACTGGAAATGCAGTTTGTTCTTCCATTTCTATAAAAATAAACAGACCTACATAAACCAAAATATAGCCGCTTCTCATAAGCATGAATATGATTAGAATAATTTACCATAACTTTCATAACTGCTACTGCTGTTATCCAGATCTGATACAAGACGTCAAAATCATTTAATGTAACCGTGAAACATTTTGTCACATAAGACTCAGTGTAAACTATAACAGTGTTTAACTGTTTTGGGATTAGACTTTTCTCTTGCTTGTTTCTGTCGTAATATTCTGGTGTTCCTTAATGCCATCAGGGTGCAGTGATTCATTACACCACTTACCTTTTAATTAAAGCTCAGAAGTTTGGAATTGTGTTCCTTTTTGCAAAAACAAAACAGGCATTTTCATTTAATTTTAATTTGCACAAAACTTTTTGAACGTAACAAGAAAATCAGCTTGTACAACTCATCATCACAGTGTAAAGTTTGTATTAAACATTAATTTTTGATAGCTTTGCTCGTTCATAGAGCATTACAAGACAGTTTGGAGGGCTGGGATCTAATTAGGACTTTACTGCATATGGATCTCAGGACCGCCTGACAAGCTCTGACACTGTTCCTCCCACTCCCATGCATCAGATTTAGTACTACCACCTTGTTTTCCGTAGAAGTGTTTTTGTTTAGGGCCTCATAAAAGTATTCCTGCTTTCTCCTTGACGAGGTCCCCTGCTAATGTTGGAGAAATATTTACCTTTTAAACTATATTCAGTGCACCAAAAAAAATCCCTAGAGAAAACAATGAACTGATACTTTTCTGACATAGCCTCTGTGTATCAAACCAGCAGAGGGGAAAAAAAAGAGGTAAGAGCAATGGAAGTAGGCCATGACTCATGACTCACAGACACTGGTTATGTGGTGTTGTTTTTGAGGAGAGGGAGCGAGGGACCTCCACAGCTCCTCCCGTTAAGGATTCTTGCCGGCCCCGTAGAGGACGTCAGTTTAGATTTGTATTGGTGGAGATTTTTTTTTTTTTTGCTTTTGGTTGTCCCACCCGTAGAGTCCTTTTCTTCGTACCTGAGTAGGAATCTGTTAATGGTATTTGACGGTTTAGGAGGAGTATTGAACAAATGCTGCTGTCCTCTCTGAGTTGGTGTGGGGAATACTGGAGTGGTTTCTCCCTTTCTTTTAGGTGTCTGTGGGCATGGTGGCATTCAGCTTGTGGTAATCACCTCTTCTCAGCCTGTTTTGTCAGGAAGCCTCCTTCTGCTCTCTCCCTCCCTCTCTCTCTCTCTCTTTCTCCCTCCATCCTCCCTCTTCCTGTCTCTGTCTCATAGTCAGCATCTTGCCTCACGCTGTCTTTAATCCAATTTCCCCTTTCATACTCGTTTTTTTTTCACCCCATTATATTTGCATATTCCCCTTGTGATGGGAAATGAATTGAGAAGAGACCCGATCTCATTTTTGTTTGTAATTTGTGACTGTGGGGCTGTTTGTTTAAGTAGAAAACAATTTCATAAAAAGCTGTCTGCATTTATTCAATTTAGAGGAAAAAAAAGAGCCTGTGGTGATAATGCTTTATTTCTGTGTGATTGTGGAGCATGCTTGTGGTTGCACGTGCATATACATGAGGATTTTGCTCATGCACACATCTATTTGTGTAAATGTGTTTGTGTATCAGCCTGTGCCTATGTTAAATGTTATAATTGTCCTCTCAGATCGCCTACAGCAAAGATTCTCAGATTTGTTGTTTCTGTTGACATGCTGTGAAGCTGTTACACGCCTGCAGCACTTGATTTCTACTCTGTGGTCTTTTAGATATCAAATGAATGTGTCAAAGCAACATCCCTGCAGTCCTCTCCTCTCGACAGTCTTAGCATGTATCTGATACCATGTAGGAGGGAAGTGGAGCGTGTTTGCCGCAGTTTTTTAAAGATGGGATTAAGAAGAGAGAACAAGAGCGGGGAGAGGAGGAAAGTAAGCTCTCCTGTACATGTAGAAGAGAATATTTAAAAGGGGAATGCAAGAAAACACACTCAGGGACACAGAAAGGTCAGAACAAGCTGTAATTCCCTGGGAACGGTCAAAGAGCTTGGCTTTAAGATCAAGAAGGTTAAGTGAGGCAAAGTTGAGAAACCTGAGGAGCACTGAGAAAGAAGGATGGAGGCACAAAAAGATGGAAGGTGGTGGAAATGCAGGCCTTTGTGAGAATGTTTTTTTCCTGTGTGTCTGTAAGCTTTACTGAAGATAAGTAAAGGGCAGCCAGATCAGAGGCAGGGAGTTGTATACTGCAGATGAGGTCAGCTTGGTGAAACATAATTGTCAGATGGTTAGAGGGCAGGAGTGAGAAACTATTGGGGTGGCAGGAGGGAATGAGGTGTGCGTGTACTCTGGGCTGTAGTGCAGAGTGGATGGCTACAGGGCACTAGAGAGCTGGAGAATATATAGTACTGTACAGCTGTGAAAAGGGCAATGTGTGCTTGTATTTGTCTGAAGATTGTTTGCGGGGCAAATTGAGGAAGGATGAGAAAAAAGTATGACCTGCCCTTTGGAAATGGCGTGAGGAAAGAAAGCAAATGATAGAGAGATAGAAAGGCAAAATATTGTTTGTTGTCTGCAGATACTATTTCTGCTCATACTGAGTACTGATCCAAATTTAAACTCAGAACTTATTTTTATTGAAAGCTTCCATGGTGCCAGGGACTCCCCAACAACTCCTTCTCATGAAGACTATTAATTTATATTTAATGAGTTTTGCAACCTCAAGGTTTTCTCAAGTCCCAACTTGGTTTCCCAGGCAACACCTGAGGGTTTGAATACCTGGAACAGTTATTGAAATTCCATAAACTCCTAATGCAATGGAAACGATGTCAACTACGTCAGTAAACAGGACAAACCTCAGATACAACTTGGCAGTGAGAGCTATTTCTAGTCCCCTCAGATCTATAACTATGGTATCATTCAAAATTTGATTTTGAGATTTAAACAAGCAAATGACGGGTCATGTATATTGTTTGTCCAAACCTGAAGCAGTGAGTTGAAAAATGAAAAGGCTGTGAGATCATGCTGATGTGAAAACGGTATCATTAAGTTCAGAGGAACAGTTTATTTCTTACTGCTTGTGTTACATTCACCACCCTGTTTCAAAGGAGATATTGTATATTCATTAAATCCATTTCTAAAGTTAAGATGACTGG